>CM070539.1:28498695-29098695 GCA_036346415.1 Raddia guianensis | reverse complement strand
GAGGTCGTTGTACCCTAAATCTGAGACCTCGGTGCCCTCAAGCCTCACCGCTAGCTAGTTTAGCATTGCTAGCACGACACAATTGTAACACTTTTGCTAGTTATCAGGCGACTGAGACTTATTTATCTCTCAGTCAATTTTCACACATGGATATTCGTTGGATCTTTATGTGTCCTATGGAGGTATTTGATCAACGGCTCAAAAAATCGATTGAAAGCTAAATATGTCTCAGTCGCCTGACGAGAAGTCAGTCGCCCAATTGACAATATTGAAATCATTTCATACACATATGGATGGATCTTTATTTATATAGCTCAAGTATTACTGTAATAAAAATTGAGCTCTTTAATCAGAGTTCAATGATGCAGAAAGTAGTAGATTTCGCCTTTCGGTTTCAATGCCATATCCGCTTGACAAGCAAGCGATTGCAGCCCTATCTGACACTCATCCAAATCGTTAGCCTCCTGGGCTCCGTCGTCGTTGTAGCAGTCGTAGGGCCGGGATCCTCCTTCCTCCATCAAAGCCTAAAAGAGTGATTGTGTGCGAGGGTGAATCAAATCATGTTGACAAGCCAACGCCCCACCTAATGCATTATAATGGTACAAACTATTTGGTGGGGCAATTTGTATGAAACCGGAGTTGCAATATATAATTAACAATAATAGAAGGCTAGGACTTTGCTATTTTTACAAATAAAAAATTATCGTGTTAATAGTTTGTAGAATGTTCACAGTTAGGGGTTACTCATAAATCACCAAAATCGTGACTTTTGTAGTATTCTTAAACATTTATTTCATGTTACCATTTTGCTGAAAAATATACCCTTTAATGGTATTAGCCATCTCGGCATTACCTTCACGGTATTATCCTACAGGAAAAAAAAACCTTCCTGGTAAGGCCTGTCGTTCGCTATAAGGTTTAAAATACAGATGATATTCAAATGTTGACACTGATAATCAGCACCTAGGTGCATGAGTTTCACATGTCTAAGCCGGTTGCATGTTTTTCACATGTCTAAGCTGGTTATGTTGATAGCGAGGATAGCGACCAACTGTAACATGATTAGTTTATCGAAACGTACTAGCGAAACGTTTCGAAACGTACGGTACCCTGGATAATTAGTTTATCGAGGTTTTCATAGCACTCGGTAAATAGACAAGTGAGAGCCTTTTCTTCTTCTTGGGTGTGGACATCATCGGTTATTTCTTGCAAGCATAGGTACAATTGTTTTGGTGCAATATATTGAAAAAATTCACACCTAAACCCACCTCACAAACTTGTATGCACCAAAATCCTTAATATTAAACAATTTTTTATATTGAATTTGAAATATTTGATGCACAAGAATTGAACTTATAACGTCTTAAAGATAACTCCCCCTACTAACCCACCCAACTCATGTCTTTTCGTTCGGAGTTTTCAGGACCCAAAATGAAGTTGATTCCATTTTGTGTCTTACATGTACTAGTCCCTATATCAAGTAAGCCAGAACACATGATTTCCAAAATATTGGATCAAATACCATCAACGAAAATAAGTAAATTTATTGCATCAGATATTGAGCACAATGCCTAGAACCTGAGAAATTAAACATTAGAGTATAATTAAGTTCAACATTAACTAAAATAAAGCAACAAAAGAACATATCCCATAGGCAAACCATAGGGCGAGCACCTAGATGTCAAAGACATCATCTTGAACGCCAATAGAGAACTCCTCTTGTTGATACTCCTCTCCCTTAAACTCCTAGCACTATAATCTAGGATGCGCTCGTTGGATTGAGAAGCACTATGGTTCAAACATGAGATTGAATATATTTAACATACTCGCAAGCCAATTGACTAATGCATGCAAGGATTTCAAGAGATAGTTTGGTTTATTTACTTAAAGTCAAATTTAAAGAATGTAAAGTCATTTGAATTTGCAAGGATTTTGGAAAGAGTAAAGTCATTTGAATTTTTTGAATATTTTTTAAAAAACTCTAGCACCAATTGGGTTGCCCAAAACCTGGTAATCTCACGATGCAAACCGTGATTTTCATCATATACTCACAACACCCACTACAGGATGACAAAACCCATTATAAACAAATAGAGAATAAAATGAAAACTACCACAATGATCATGTCACTGTAGTCCACCCTTGATTAGGGGTGGAAACAGCCGCGCTGAGTCGAGCTGAGCCTAGCTCGGTTGAGCTCTATCAAAAAAGAGCCGAGCCACGGCTCGGCATTTTGGCTAGCTCCAAAAGTAGGCTCATTTAAACCTCCGAGTCGAGCCGAGCCACAAACCAGAGGCGTTTTCGCGATAAAAATCTATAAACGAGCCAAGCCAGACTAGACTCGGTCAGAAACGGGCCAAGCCAGGCCGGCTCGTCTATTTATTTCAACGAGCACCAAAAGTTTGCTAGGCTCAGGCTTGGTAACACCTCCGAGCCGAGCCGCGAGCTATTTTTTCAGCCCAACCCTTGACTGCATAGGTTGTATGCTTTACTTCCACAAGAGATGACGTCCCCTGCAATCACCCAAAGCGGGATGAACACCACAAAGCCTTTGACTAACCTTCTTCTAGCTCCGCTATTCCCACTAAGGATTCCACAACTGTGCCAGTGCGTGATCGGCTGATAGAAGCCCCCTCTTTTAATACGTGGGCAATCTCCATTGCCTACTCCACCTTCTAAAATGTCCGACCTAGGAGTCCAAAGGCTACTCAGCTAGGGCTTGTCCATACAAGCACTCGATGGTCGTACTATTGTACTTAGTCTTGACAACCACAAGGAATCGATCCTTACAAACTTGGGCAGTTCCCACACTGTTGCCCCCGCCTTGCATCCATCGAAAATTCCAAGTAGCATCCACTAACTTGCTCTAGTAATTTTTTCAACATGATATCCCCAACTATCATTCAAATATAATTTGCACCAACAAATCATTTTTTTGACTAAACACATTGTGGAGGTTAGGATTGAGAGCCCCCTGTCAGCACCAAATTAGGATTTGATGCGTTCTATCAGATTTGATCTGGCAATCGACAAGAAAAATAAATAATCAACCCTAGATAGCTAATTAGATCTATAATAGATTAAACATGAAACATGATGGAACATACCAAATGAAGGGTGCAAAAAAACGAAGCTATCGATTTGTATTAGATCTAAACCAGTATGCTCAAATGATAAATTTACTATATCAAATTAATGATGTCTAAAGAATAGAGTAAGAGCATGTGCAGCAGGGCTTGCATCAAGCACCGGTATCAGCGCGCTCGCCAACCAGCGCAGTCTACCGCGTTTGAATTTTCGGCTGCGCTTGCGGGCGTTGATGCCGGCCGCAGCAGCTGATGGGGAGGCTGCTGTGCATGCTCTAAGGGTAAACAATTAATCTACTGCTAAGCCGATAAAATCAACTAAGCAACAGAAAGGGGTAAGCAGACTAGAAAGCTAGCTGATGAGATCAACTAACAAGTAGAATGAAATGGTAAACAATCTATTAGTTGGTCCTAAGGTGACAAGCCGATACAAAGAACAACCAAGTAAAAGGGCCAAACTCAATCGAGACAACAATTACGTAGTGTACCTGCAAGCAAAGGTGATGCACAATGAATTGATCAGAATCAAAATACGAGGAAATTACTGGAAAATAAACTTAATATGATAAAAAATACTACCTCCGGTCACAAAAAGAAGTCGCCGTTGACTTTTGAACATGCGTTTGACCATTCGTCTTATTCAAAAATTAGTTCAAATATGTAAAAATATAAGTCATACTTAAAATACATTTAATAATAAACCAAATCATAACAAAATAAATAATATTTATATAACTTTTTTAAATAAGACGAATGGTCAAAGGCGTGTCCAAAAGTTAACGGCGACTTCTTTTTGTGATTGGATGGAGTATATGAGAAGGCAAAACAGGTAAAAAGTAGAGTTCTATTGAGTGAACATCAATCTTTCACACGACTAAGGCCCTCTTTGATAGCTTGTTTAGTTCTAGTTTAGTTGTAGTTAGGAAAATTTGACTATTTTGTATATGCCATATACTTTATTTTTTGAAAATAATTTTTTTTAGGACTTTGTAGGGTTTTTCTCAAAGATCTCAAGAATATTTTTTTAATAATTTATTTAGCTTTTTTAAAGCACATTCAAAGATGGTCAAAATTTCCCAACTATAACTAAACTAGAACTAAACAAGCTATCAAAGAGGGCCTAAGGGGTGCCAAGTATTTATATATAAGGGCCCAACGCACTTATTTGCATTCTGTCTGATATAAATTCGTTATAGGTTTTTATAATATATATTTGGGAAATGCTTCAATTTGAGCGTCCGAACAGACGGACGCTCACGCGCGGCCCGCCGATGCTCACGCACGACCTCACAATTCGACGTCTGCAGTCTGGAAGCATGCATGCGTGGGCGCTGCGACTTTGAGCCTTTGATTGCTCACTCATGACTGTTTATTTTGAACGGTTCGTGATTGTTTATTAATTACTCAATCAAACGGGGAGCGAAGATGCATGTATGCTTAGATTATGCACGTAGCAAGTGCCTAAGTGATCATGTGCTAGCTAGTACCACGTCACTGCGCTCGCAACTAGTACACGTACGTACTCCAACTACATGTGTCAAGTATTGACACCTCTAACCGTATGCATGCGTGTCTAGTGTCTCCCATCTCGATCGAGCTACAATAAAAATAGTTTCTTTATCTCCGTTCATATGCATTATGCACTTTTTTAAATTTTTTAGGAGGTTATGTTGTTTTAGTAGGTATACAAATTGTGATTCATCAGACTAGACATATTCCAAATGGGTTAGCCTATTATTTCAGCAGACCAAATACATTGTTTCAACAGGTATAAAAGTTGTTCCAGCAGGCAAGATTGATTTTTCGGAGATGCTAGACTCATTGTTCTAGCAGGCAAGATAGATTGTTCCGGGAGGCTAGACTCATTATTCCAACAGACAAACTTTATTGTTCCAATAGGCAAACTTTATTGTTTCAGTAGGTAAACTTTATTATTCCAGTAGGCAAATCTTGTTGTTCCAGTAGGCAAAACCTTATTTGTTTCAGAAGACAAAAGCTATTGTTCCAGAAGGCAAAAGTTATTGTTCCTGTAGACAATCTCAACTGTTCCGTTAGCGCAAACTTTATTGTTCCAGTAGGCAAGCTTTATTGTTCTAGTAGGCAAAACCTTTATTTGTTCCAGAAGATAAAAGTTATTGTTCCAGTGGGCAAAGTTTAACTGTTCCAGTGGGACAAACTTTATTCTTTCATTAGGCAACTTTTATTGTTCCAGCTGGCAAACCTTGCTTTGTTCAGTGAGCAAAAATTATTGTTCGAAAGAGGCAAACCTTCTTTGTTTTCCGAAGAGGTAAAATTATTGTTCCAGTAGACAAACCTTGTTGTTCCAATAGGCAAAAATTATTGTTCCAGTAGGCAAACCTTGTTGTTCCAGTAGGCAAAAATTATTGTTCCATCAGACCAAATACATTGTTCCAATTGGATTTTGCCTATTGTTCCAGCAGGCCAAATACGTTGTTTCAATAGGTATATAAGTTGTTCCAGCAGGTAAGACTCATTGTTCCGGGAGGCTAGACTCATTGTTCCAGCAGGCAAGATATATTGTTCCGGAAGGCTAGACTCACTGTTCCAGCAGACCAAATAAATTGTTCCAATAGGTATACAAGTTGTTCCATCAGACTAAATGCATTGTTTCAATTGGGCTTAGCCTATTGTTCCAGCAGGCCAATTAGACGTATTGTTCCAATAGTACAAATTAATTATTCCATTAGTATAGACAAATTGTTCCAGTAAAAATTTATATAGCAACATGGGTCTTGTTTTGTTCGGAAAATCGAGGAACACGGTGAAAGCGGTTAATGGATTGGAACTCCGGTCAAAAAATATGACCGTTTAAAGAAAAAAAAAAAAAAATTGCCGACGTCGCGATGATGTCATCGCATCAACATGGAGAGAGAGAAGCGCGTTCTGTGTGCGATTGCGTCGCGGATATATTAATTATCTTAAAACAACACGGGGTGACACTGGAACAACGCAGGGGCTCTTTTTATTCCGCGCTTTGGGATGGGCTACTAGGAGCGAGCGTCATTGGGCCGGAGCGTCCGATCGGCCGCTGGCCAAATAGATGTCCGACTGGTAGTCGTCCCCTATATATTTTGAATCCGGCACGAACTTGACTCCTCTTTCCATATCCAAGTCCATCTCTTCCTGCTTCCTATCTTCTCCAAGTCGATCGAATTAAATCTTCTAATTCTTCTGTTTCTGCACCCATTTCGGCCCATAATTCCTTTTGTGTGTTAGCTGAACCTATAATTTTCCCCAGAAGCACCGGCTTTTTGCACTTTTTTGTCCACTGTGTCAAAAAAACCACTCAAAAGAACCGACAAAATCATACGGTAAACCATTTGAAGTTGATTGTCTCACAATTTGGAGATTGTATATATCACACCGCAAAAATATAGCAATTCTATTAAGACAATTTGCGGTGTGATAAAATCATACGGTAAACCGTTTATGTCGATGAACAGTAGCACAGTAGAAGCTGGAGGTGGCAGCTGAAGAGGCAGGTGACGTATCGGAGCGAGCCTCTCTAGCTTTATAGATAAGGGTTGATAACTTATCCCGAATCCAGTTTTGTAGTCTTGTTTGTATCCCGTATTTATTATGTGTGTGTGAAATATTCAAAAATATTGGTTATGATATAGAAAGAGAGATATCCAGTCCATATCAGTCCCATATCCGTGTTTTGATGATATCTGGAAAAATACCAAATAAATCAACAAAATAGATACCCAAGAACTATCCGATCAACCTATGTACTCTTCATGGCTTTGTAAATAGTGACTACCATGTAACATGAAATAACACTTGCTTATCCATATGTTTTTAGATATGATAAATATTCTTTAATAGGTACTGTAATATAACAATTTTTTATGACCCTATATATCTATCTATCTATCTATCTATCTATTTATCTATCTACTATCTATATAAAGCAGAGTTAAACGGAGCCACCACATTAAGCCTAAAATCCTAGAAATTTCCACGTTAATCGAAAAATAGTAGAAATTCTCACATTAATCATAGAAAAAAAGAAAAATCTACATCGTTGAATATGAATATTATTATGTAAATCTAGCAGTCAATATTAACTATAACAAACTACCGAAACTGATCTATATATTAGAGATAAACTCTAAATCTAATTTGATATATTATCTATATCTTAACACAAATCTAGCCGCATAAACGTGCGGGTCACCTTGCTTGTTTTCTTTAATTGTTTACTATCCGCAATTAACCACGATCCGAGCGCAATTGGTATCTCACCTATATCCATATTTCGACTAATTTGTATCTGTATCCGTATCTAATCTATTTAATTTGTATCCGAACGTAGATCCGAGAAAAAAAAAACATATGAAATAGAATACTGAAACAATATCCATCCATATGCAGCCCGTTTTCACTTCTACCAACTTTGCATGTACAGCTGCCAAGTACTGCGGTCCCGTGTCATGATGTATAAATGATGACCAGTACGTACGTAAGACGTATAGCTTGCTAGCATAGCTCAACTTAAATTATGCGTACGTATAGTTCGAGTTAACACGTTAGGAACCAAGCACGATATCAATGCGCGCAGGCCGGGCCAGATCAAGGGCTAGGTATCTCCCCGTCTACAATGAAAACTCTTCCTGCTTTTTTTTGCTGGCACATTCGATAAACATACCGTAGAACATAGGGTTCAGAATTCCTATCAGTATCAAACTTGAGTTTTAGACGTGCCATCCGATTTGATTCTACGAAAAGACATAATTAGCTTTATTTAGCTAATTAGATCTATAATGGATTAAGCATGTGACACAAAGAAAAAGATCTAAACTAGGGTGCATGATTTGGTAAACACGCCATGCAACTTAAGGTTCAGAGTTTATTTAGCCAATTAGATTTATAATATATCGAATCGATCGAATTTATTTAGCCAATTAGGTTTATAATATATTCAACCTATGACACAAAGAAAAAGATCCAAACCGGCGTGATAGGGTAGCAAAATATTGACTTGAATCTTATGTAAACCAATAGATTCAAAAAGATATATAAATCTATTATGTTGATAAACAATATTCTAAGCCGGTAGAATCAACAAAGTAATAGAAAAAAAGATAAACAATGAACTATTAAATCAAATTGATCAAAGTAGTGTAAAGCAAGATAAACAAACTACAAATTATAAGATAAACTAGCAAGTAGAACGAAGGTTAAACAATCAAACAACTGGTTCTACCTCGACTAGACGATAGAAAGTGAGCCAAATAAGAGAATCGAAATTATTGAAGAGAGAACTTCGTTGGGATGTACATTGAACTGGTTGAAAAGACGATGCGCAACATGACAATTGAGATCGAAAATACAGCAAAACTACGGTAAAGTAGACCTAATGCGGCAATAGCATTTATGCAGATATGTAGATGCTACGATTATTGCTGTCTTCATCACATAAATCAGCAACCTATTACAGACATAAACTTCTCTTTTTCCCCAGCCTGGTTCACCACTTTTAAGCTTTGTTCTTTTAGGCTGGTCTGAACAGTTTAACAGCTGGATGACTGAATTTCGAGAACTTCTCGAGGTGGTCTCAAGATTTGAATCCATTTCATTTGACTTGACATTTAAAGCGTTAGAACCCACCTTCGGAACAATGAAAAAACATAATAAAAAAAACTCAAAACATATGTCTTTCAAAACGTAGATAAACCGATAAGTTGTTAAGTCGTTAAGCTATTAAGCTGAAAAGAATATAGCCTTAATCTTTCCTTAATTCATCCAACACCGGTCCACCAAGGACCAAATCATCCTGATCTCCAGAAATCAACACTTTGGTTCATTATCAAATGTTGACGTCAACAGATACAAGGAACTCTTCTAACTTGGTTTGTTGTCAAACTTGAGAAATCAACACCTTGGTCCATTATCAAATATTGACGTCAACAGATACAAGAAACTCTTCTAACTTGGTTTGTTGTCACACTTGGATGCGAGAACATAACAAGATTTTTAACTCAAATGTGTACTCTTTCATCAGTCACCGGCTACGTTTGTTGATGCGGTTTCTTCATACGACTTGAATTCTTAAGCTTTATTTTTTTGGTGGAGTTTCTTTGGTGGAGCCATTACACAATAGCTGTGTAGGTACAGTCCGAAAAATTCTCGGTTGCTTATTTTTTTCAGTCTTAAGCTTTATACTTGTTTATTTTTCGCACAATATATTACTGTGCGAAAGTTTTTTTATTATTTTCTCAAAAAAAAAAAAGGGACTACTAACTATCTCGAACGACATATATAGCCGGGGCGAGATACAGTGCAAGGGCAGGCGGGTGGCAGAATTGACTGGGCAGGTCAGTCAAGCAGACGCAGGGCCCAAACGGGCACACAGCCTGCTCTCTCATGAGGACTCAGGCAGGAGTCAGGACATGATCCAATCCACGATCTTTTCGATCATGAGTTATGACAGGGCGTGACATGCTCCAGAGCCCAGACCGATCGATCGATACGGTACGACCATGCTACCCGAGATCGATCGATCGATTGAAGCAGGCGCCTGGTGCATGCGTGCATGGTGCGTATGGCCATGTGTGCCCGCCGAGCTAATCGATCGTCAAGGCCTAACCTTGATATAGTACATACGGCCTGTTCGTTCGATACATCTCATGCGTACAATACGGATGGATCGCTTTCATATGTCGTAGGGCACTTGATAGACATGTATGGTTATTCGACGTCTCCAGGGGTCGGCTACAGATTAGATTTGTACGCGGTTCAACCACACACTAAAAATTCACGATAAGCATTGTCGGCGAACATGCATGCATGCAGTGGCGGAGCTGGTGAATTTTAACGTCTAGGGCCACTATGACCAGGGATTTTTATTTCGGTAGAACAAAATTTTCGTTCCTCAGCGAAAAGACCGAAATCCGCGAAATTTGAAAATTTCGTTCGAAATTTCCGTCAAATGACACTCAAATTCAAACAAATTTGTCTAAATTTTGATCAAATTTGTCTAAACGACTGTATCCAACATATAGCACCAAATGGCAACATCAAACATCTAATCCACAATCAATTGGAGGGGATTTGGAGCAGGGCATGAAGGGGATACCTGGACGCACCCGTCGGTGCTCTCCTAGCACCGTCGCCGCCGCTATCTGCTCAAAGAGGTCTCCGCAGCTGCCGCCGTGGCCTTCGGAGAAGGGAGGGCACGGGAGGAGAGAGGTGGGGAGGAGAGAGGTGGGGAGAAGAGGGGGAGCCGCCAGGGGCGAGCCACCGCCGGGGTGGACGCGCTGAGTTGAGCCGCCGTCGGGGTGGAGGAACCGCGCCGCCGGGGAGGAGCCATGGGGGTGGAGGAGGCGCGCTGGGGGAGGGTCCGTCGAGGTGGAGGCGGCGGGGTGGAGGCGCGACGTTGCCGTCGCAAACAACAGAGGAACCGCCGCCATTTTGCAAATTTGGGGTAAGAGGAGGCTCACACGCCGCCGCGCGCGCCTTGCAGCCTCTTGGTTGTCGCCTCGCCTCGCCCCTCGCCGCTTCCTTGTGGCCTCGCCACTCGCTGGCCTCGGCGCCTCATGACTCATGCCGTGGCAAGCTCCATCAGCGCTCCCGCTAGGCGCTAGGGTTTGGTGAGGAGGAGTGGATGTGGAACTGTGGAGGACTGAGGTGGGCGAACAGACGAAGACAGGCGATAGACGACGAGTCACGAGTGAATCTGTGAGGAGCGAAGGCATCGCTAGTTTGCTGGCTCGGCTTGTGAACTGTGCACTTGTTGTCTGCTGGTGCTGGGCCATCAACTAGGGCCAGCCCATAGTACCCGGGTTGGGCCACGAAAATTTAAGGGGGTATAAGGGAGTTTTTGGGCCACGCCTAGGGCCACGGCCCTAGTGGCCCTAGGCCCAAATCCGCCCCTGCATGCATGCACATCGGCGCCCATCTACGACGACGCCAAGGCAGCACCCCTCCCCTGTGAGGCTAGTGGTGAGAGTTAGGCGTCTTGGCCGGGTGCAAAACAGTAAGACGGTCCGGCCAAACACCAGGCCATCTTGGGGCCAACGCAGTGCCAAAATCTAGGCCGGCATGGCTCGAAGCACAATGAGCTAGCCGGGCAGGCGGCCGAGCATGGCCAGAGTAACAAAAACAGCAGGCAAAATAATTATTTACAAATTCATACGTTGCTCAAATGAAAAAGTTGTTTATACAAAAAAAGATGCGTCTCAAAATTATCTATAACTTTCGTGTTCAACCAAAATTATTTGAGCAACTAAAGACCTCGCAAATGGCAAATTACCGAGGACAGTGTCGCCGGCCAGAAAGCGGGCAGCAAAAAAAATAATTTTTATAAAATCATACGTTGCTCAGATGAAAAACTTGTCTACATGAAAAAGATGCGTCTCGAAATTTTCTACAACTTTCGTATTGAATAGAAATTCATCCGAACAATATAAGACCATGAAAAGCACAAATATTGACACGGGCCTCTTTTCGGACCAAGCCGGCCTAAGCACGGCCCGTACAGTCGGGCCGGGCCGGCCCATCAAATCTCTGTGCTGTGCCGGGCCACGGGCCTATTTTTCCGGGCCGTGCCTGGGCTGGCCCATTTGGCACGGCCGTTTCCCCAGCACTATGTGAGGCTGTGACGTCGCGGTGCATGTGCACTCCCACAAGGGCTCACCGCTAGCTGGTGACCTGCCTGCATGACGCGTCCCTGCCTTGCGAGTTGCGACTCCTCCCAGAGGCCAGAGACCAGCGCCATGCGCCACAATCCCGGCCGTGGTTCCCCCCGGCTTCGACCGTCCTTGGCCGATGCATTCACCCGTGACGGTGCACCTCGATCGGCGTGGCATCATGTCGCCTTGATCTACAAAGCTCCGCCGGCGACATCCCCGCGCGCTGCCCCTAGCCACTGCCGACGAAGCGATTGGTTTCAGTTGTAATTCGGGCTATGCCTGTGTCGAATATGTGTACGAGTAGATTACATGAACTCTTTGTTGTAATAGACATGGTTGATTTAGAGTTAGAGTCGGACTCTAATCGGGCCTCCACTATATAAAGGGAGGCAGCCCTGATGTAAACAAAACAACGACTTCATAATAGTAGCATAGGCCAGAAGAGATCAGCGACCGGCATGTGGTCGTGACCTGGTTAGCCGATGTGCTGTGATATTATGGATTTGGGAGGAGCGCCCATAATCAGAGCCCCGTAGATGTAAGCGAAAGCTGAACTGCGTTACCAAACATCGTGTCTCCTATTATCGTTCGTGATCTTGCATAGACGTATATCCTAACAAGTGGTATCAAAACTTTGTTGGCGAGTTTGGCCATACGAAAGATTTAAGGGGAGACACGAGGTTTATGCATACACTAGCGCCGCAGAAGACACCTCATATGCACAAGGTGGAGCATGGCGGCGATCAACAATTCGATCCGTGGTGTCGGACGAACCGTTCGATGGGCTACCGTTGGCCGGGATTGATCAGATGTGGCGATCGGGCCGACAAAGTGGCCGACGAGGTCGGCAGGCGATGGCGACGATCTCGGCGTTCGCGATGAGACCGGCAAGCACGGGATGGATGCCGGATAGATCGGAACAGCGGAAGCAGTGATGCGACCGGATGTTGCATAGGAGGCGCTGCATCACGGCACTGAAGGTGAAACTATGGTCTGGATGCGGATAGCCAAGGTGCGGCATGTCTTTCCGTGCACGGATGACGTGGTGCACGATGGAGGGTTGGGAAGCCTACTCGAGGGCTCGAAGATTGGATCTTGAGTTGGAGGAGTTTCTTCGTTGTTTTTTAGTGAATTTTTCGACGACGGTGGATGTCCTCGGCGGGTCCCACGACGTACGAGGTCACTGTCCATGTATGGCGAACAGTAACACGATGGCCATGGTGAACAATAACGAGGCAGCGGCGGCGCGCACGCGGCGGCCTGGCCCAAACAGGGGAGCACGATGGCTGGCCCAGGCACGGTTAGCTCAGGCGGACGGGGCTGAAATATTGTCGGATTCCTTTTTTGAGTCCGAATTTCGCAAAAAAAATCAAGGAAGTGGAGGTGGAGCCCGGATTTGAGGTGGATTGGCAGTCTAAAAAGACTAGAATTCACCTGTAAGGGGGTTCCCTCACCACTATAAAATGGATAAAAGGGGGAGCTAAACTCAACAATCCAAATCAATCAGCGGCGGTTTTGAGTGCAGATTTCGAAGAGTTTTTTAAGGCGTGAGATTCCGAATGAGGGAGGCGTTCTTGGAGGTCTGTTGGCGATCTGTTAAAGATGACGAACGGGTCGGATGGCGATGCATCTATCGACAAGCAATTGACGTTAGTAGAATCGCACGTCGACAGGATGAAGCCGACAAATACAAATTTTCGTATGGTGATGTTTGACGGTATGGGAAACTTCAGTTTATGGTAGGCGAGGGTCCGGGATCTTCTGGTGCAGTAGGGGATCGTGGTGGCTTTTAAGGCGAATAAACCAGAGAAGATGGAGGCTGGTGATTGGGAGGAGATGTTGTTGCAGGTAGCGGCAACCATACGCCTTTGTCTCTTAGATCAGGTCATGTACCATATTATGGAGTTGTCATAACCAAAAGAAATTTGGGACAAGCTGGCCAGTCAGTTTATGTCCAAGACTCCGACCAACAAGTTGTATCTGAAGCAGAAGTTGTATGGGCTGAAGATGCAGGAGGGGTTGGATCTGCAAGCACATATTGATGTTTTCAACAGGTATGTCATGGATCTATCACATCTGGACGAAGACAAGGCAATTATTCTTCTTTGTTCGTTGTCTCCGTGCTTTGAGCATTTGGTCACGACGCTAACATATTGTAAGGATAGCATCAAAACTGAGGATATTACTACGGCACTTATGTCTTATCAATTGAGAAAGAATAACAATGCAGTGGAAGAATCTCGTTATATTGCTTTGCTAATCTCAGGTGATCAAGGCGGTCATGGGGCTGGAAAGAAGAATAAGAAAAATAACAGGACAGTGCGGTGTTTTAGATACAATGAGCGGGGGCACATGAATAGGAACTGACCAGGTCCACCAAAGGGAGCAGACGCTAATGTGGCAATAGGCTCTCCGGAGGCTACAGTGCTGAGGTTCTTCTATTCGAAAGGGCTACTGTTGCAGGTGGAGCTACTAAGTGTGTTTTTGTAGGGTCAACGTCATCTGTTCCAAAAGGCGGTGAGTTTGAGGAGGACTTGTCGGGCGGCCCACTGTAGGCTGCAAAGAAGGAAGCAATCAGAGTCCAGATGCATGTGTTCGCGCAAGACGCTGGAATGACTTCAAGTTGGAGAAAACCATATTAATTCTTCAAGGTGGAATTTGTTAGGTTTTGTGTCGAATATGTCTACGAGTAGTTTACACGGACTCTGTGTGTGTAATAGGCAGGGTTGGTTTAGAGTTAGAGTCGAACTCTAGTCGGGCCTGCACTATATAAAGGGAGGCAGCCCTGGTGTAATCAGAACAACGACTTCATAATAGTAGCATAGACAAGAGGAGGTCAGCGACCGGCATGTGGTTGTGACCTGGTCAGCCGGTGTGCTACGGTATTATGGATTGGGGAGGAGCGCCCATAATCAGAGCCCCGCAGATGTAGGCGAAAGCTGAACTGCGTTACCAAACATCGTGTCTTTTGGTGTCGTCCGTGATCTTGCATTGGCGCATATCCTAACACCCACATAGCTGGGCATGCAGGGTGGTCCATCTTTCCCGATTTCTAGGCCCGCCCTGACACTCTATTTGGTTCATGCCAACCCATCCCAATTCTTTTCATGATGTATTGTGCTTCGGGCCATTAGAACCGGGTAGAGCTCGAGCCGACCAATAAAAGCCTAGTCCAACTCAGGTCCAGCGGCGGGTGGATCAACACTAAACTGACAAATGAATTAGGGTGGATAGGTCGATGTGGTGACGGGGAAAGGTGTGGGACAAAAATGCGGCGAGGGAGTCGTCAGGTGCGGGTGGTGGTTAGCGATGGAGGCGTGCAGGGCGAAGGAGAGGTGGAGGAGTGGTGCATCAAGTAGAAGGGGAAGGAGTAGGAGGGGGAGAAGAAGTAGGGTGGCACTAGTGGCAGAGCTAGGAATTTCGAGAAGTTTAGACATAATCCTAACTGATGTTCTCAACTTTGTTCATTTTGTGCAGTCCGCGCTTATGATATGCGCTAATTTTTCTATACAATTACACAAGGCTCAATAGTTTAGCGGGCCGAGAGCCCAAACACGAGTCCACGGCTGGACGGCACGAGAACAAAGAGAAAAATCGTCTGGATCACATTGTAGCGACTAAGGCAACTACTCTTCTAGCCGATCAAAATCAACTGTGATTTAAGATAAGAGGCATACGAAACCATTTTTGAGATCGTGCTAAAGTTTAAACAGTCTGTCCTCCTAACTATCTAATTCCTACTCCCTAGGAACTGGCCGTGGTTCGTGCAATAGAACAATGAAACACCAAAACTCGCTGGCCTCTGGCCACACAATTGAGCCTGCGACACCCCAGAGGCAGAGCTGGCTAGGCGCCACACCACACACAACAAGCAAACCTGTCACATAGAGTCGAGACAAATTATACTTAATTTTCAAAGCCATTTTCTTTTCAGAAACGAGACAAGAAGCTGGAGCATTTGGGCTTACGCCTATACAGGCAGCGCCACCCCCGTTCCCAGGCCCCAGCCAAATCCCGCTCCACCGATAATACACACGCAGCGCATTACATGCACCACGCCGCGCCGCCGCTACGCGCGCGCTCAGGCTCCTTCTCCGACGAGCTTGCTTGCAATCTAGCATTCGCCGGCGGCGAGACGGCCAATGGCGATGGGCAGGGGGTGAGGTGAGGCGCGCCGCGCGTGACGTACGTCGTGACGACGATGCCGTGCTGCGTCGACGACGACGTGCTCCTCCTTTGCGGCGAGGACGCCGGGGAGCTGGAGCGCGAGGGCGGCGGCGCCCCGGGGCCGTGCGCCGCCGTCCGTGGCCACGGCGTGCTGGCGCTGCCGGAGGGGGACTGCTCCGACGACTCGTCGACGACCGTCGCCGATTTCCTCGCCGGCGAGGCCGCCTGCTCGCCGCGGCCGCGGAGGAGCGCCGACTGGCCCGGCTGGCCGGAGACCGTCTCCTGGATCCTCAAGGTGAAGCGCCAGCGAGTTGCATTGGTCAGTGCCCGCCATTCTTGCGCGCGTATCGTAGTAACGCGTGGCGCCTGGCCTCCTTCTTCAGGTCCGGTCGTACCACGGCTTCCAGCCGGCGACGGCCTACCTCGCCGTCAGCTACATGGACCGCTTCCTCTCCGCCCGCACCCTGCCGGTAAGCGTGCGTGCACCTCCTCCTCCACCTCTGCTAAACCCATTGCCATTAGGGTCAGAACTCAGAGAGTACTAATCAAAGCGCCGCACTTGCGGCGATAATGTGCCGATGACATGTGGGCCATAGCCCCATCGTCTTCACGATCTAGGACACAATCGCACAAGCCTGTGAGGAATGTTTCAGGGGCAGGCGCAGTGCAGCCTAGGTTTAGCTCTAGCCCAGGACATTGATCTGTCAGAGAGGCTGCGTGTTGAACAGTAAGCTTTGCCGTTAGTGGACAAATCACGCATGTGACTGCAATGCCGTTTTCTGTGCAGATGAGCTAGGCTTCTGGGTAATACATTGCTGGCAGGGGCACTATTTAGATTTGGAGCTGGGGTCAGTGCCTGATCCAGTGCATTGATTGGGTGAGTGGATTAATCATTCTTGCTGAGGTGTCTGTCTGATACTGTTCAGCAAAGTGGAAATCCTACAAATGAACTATTGAATCACAAGCCTAGGATTTGGAATAAAATTGAGCTGAAGAGACATGTACTCCTAATTGATTCACTTGTGGTTATGCTCTCTTTCATCAGTAACTTTGGATTGAGGTTACAATTGATCTGATCTTTTATTCTTCTTCTTCTTTTTTTTGTTCTTGCAATTTAATTTCATTCAGGATCATGGATGGGCATTCCAATTGCTATCTGTGGCTTGCTTGTCCCTGGCTGCCAAGATGGAGGAGACCTCTGTACCACCCCTCCTGGACCTTCAGGTCAGTTACTTGATCAATCTAATGTGTCTCCCTCTTGTCTTGCCTACACCCAAATACCTAATCATAAATCATGCATGCTATTTCTTGCAACATTCATGTAGATTGTGGGCACGAGATTCATCTTCGAACCACGGACGATTCTGAGGATGGAGCTCCTCGTCCTGGTGGAGCTGGACTGGCGGCTCCGGTCCCTGACGCCTTTCGCCTTCATCGATCTCTTCGCCTGCAAGGCCGATCCATCCGGAAGATGCACAATGAGCCTGGCCTTGCGCGCATCTCAGATGGCTCTCAATTCGTTTCATGGTATGACACTATGGCTATATGCATCTTCATAATTATCTTTTTTCAGTGAGTGGAGTGAAACACAGACCAGCAACATGATGTGCGTAAATTATCCAAGTTCCATGCAGTTCTGTTTTGTTCAGGCTATGCATTTTAGTGGCACGAAATAGACGTTGTAGGTTGTGCCTGCACAATGCTGTCGTTGCGCCTTTATGTTCGTTTTCCCAAGTTTGATGAAAAGATGAGCCTGACTGTGCTGAGTCAGGGTGCTCAGTACTCGGTGGTCTGCATCAAGATTAATCGTCAAGCCCCTGTCCTTCGTAGAAAAGAAATTGGAATTCAATCGCAGTTGGACAATTAAGCAAACCAATCATCTGCTTGGGAATTGGGACAATCTACACGCATCTCCAGCAAAGCATCTGCAGGACCGACCGCAAATATCCCTGCTACTAATATTTGCAAAATTTTCGGACCGGGAATTTTTAAGACACACCGAAACTAGTTTGAGGCATTTATTTTTGGATTTGCTAATGAACAGTCAACTGATCTTCTCATTTTGTTTACACTATTTTTTTCACTTAGTTGAATAGTGGAAATTTAGTTATTTTGTATCGAAAAAAATATTTACTTATGTAGACTGATAACAATTATTTTATAATTTAATCAATTGACTAGTTTATTGTTGATTTTTGCTAGAAATTTGGTTTTTGAACAGTCAACTGTTTTTTTCGTACAATATTTTTCCACTTAGTTCGATAGTGAAAAATTAGTTATTTCATATTGGAAAAAACTTATATACATATACTTACAATAATTGGAGGTGGGATAGGAGAATACTTTTTTTACGCAAATAGAAAGGTATGGCCATAAATTGCATTGTCTGCTAGGTTCTTTGGTTTGAACGGAACATCAAACCATGTCATGAGGGTGGCTCAATAAACTGAAGCATATAAAAGAAAGAAGCCATCAGCACTATGTGTACTACTCAAGGAAGGAGGTCAAAGCAATGAAATGAAGAGGCCATGAGCAAATACCTTTTTTTTTAACTTTTTTGTTTATTAATTAATGTTTTACGTAGAAATCTGATTGGTATACTTTTAAGTTAACTGCGTTTCGAAAATTTTGTTTAACTTCTATAATTTTTTTGCATGTGTGTTTTTTTATTTTATATGATTATTAGTCGAGTGGGTGCCATTAATCTTAAAAGCAATCAACTGCCGCTAAGTTAGTCCCTTATTTTTTGTCCAACGGCCCAATGATTTACGTAAGCAGATGGATCCATCCAGACCGTACATATTTGATCCAATGTCCCGGTGATCTCTAAGTATATGGGTCACGAAAGTGCTGCCAGGCAAACTATGCAAGACAACAAAACTGAAACAAAGCCAACTAATTAATACTAAATCTTCGCATGCTAAATTGCTAATCTCAGGATTTTGCTTTTCTTGCCGTTGAGCAGAAACCGAGCTCCTGAAGCACTGCCCCTCATCAATGGCGGCAGCGGCCGTGCTCTGCGCAGTAAATGAGACGCCAGCCATGGCAAGCGTCAGCGTCAGCCCTGAAACAGCAGCTGCGTGGTGCACTGGCCTGACCGAAGTAGGTAACTCAGCTGACTAGCCAGCCCATGACATGATCTCAGATCATCGCTGAAGATCCTGTAAACATGTAACCACATGATCAGCGATGTGAAAACTTCTTCTTCTTGTTTTTTTTTTACAGGAAGGGATAAGCAGTTGCTACCAGCTGCTACTGCAGCAGCAAGCACTGGCCGCCACGGCGAAGAGGAAGCACCCCATGATCCTCCCGCCGCAGCTCAGATCAATGGCGTCGTCAATAAGTTGGTCTTCCCCGAGCAAGAGGCTCAAGCTGAATGGCCATTCCAGAGAAGAGTGAAGCGAACGGCGAAATGCAATTCTTTTTTCTCTCTTTACTTTTTTCTCTCTTTCTTTCTTTCCCTTCCGCGAGAGTTAAATTCATCGGCGTTTGGTTTTCAAAAAGGGAAAAAATCCGCATTTTCTGGTCCTGGTTGAGATCTTTCTTTCCTTCTGCTCTCCCTTGCTGTTCCTGATATGGCTGTGATGCCAAGAACGAATTAATACAATTTTTTTCAAGTTTATTCAGGAAAAGGGTCATCTTTGAACACAAATTCGGGGCGACACCAGGATTAACAGATGAGCACCTGTATGATGAACTGAGGGGGACCAATAGGGCAACAACTAGTGCATTTCTTTCACGAAAGTGATGAAAAAGCGGAGCATGGGTGCATTCAATACGACACATTCGACTGAAAGTGTTGGTAGGGTTGGTCAAGTTAGCACCCACTTGGCAGTTGGCACACACTAGCTGAGCAACTGCATCATTCCCCCCGTTTGTCTCTTGCAAACTGAGCTTTTTGTGTGTTTGTTTAGCCCAACCTGATCACTTCTCCCAATTCGTTAGTTCAACAGAATATGACTGCACATTGGTACATTACAACAATGACATGTAACTGTGTGATAACTGCTAATTTACATGCGCGCTGCTGCTTTATTCTAGTGTAGTGACAGAAGATCAACAATTGCATAACCCTGAATTTCTTAGGAGCTTTGCCAACAGAAACACAATGAGTTAACATCTCAAGCAAAGAGAAGGTCTTCAGATTGGCCAATTGGTTTCTGCAAGTTTTTCTGAAACGCCATGCACATGCAACTGAGAGTCTGCAGCTGACACTGCTCGCAGCGACATGATCACAGGACGATTATCACTTGTTAGTTTCAGGCGACGAGCGCAACATACCCCTCTTACCAAATACGTCCAGCCTTTATGTAAAGCAGCCTCACGACGAAATCATTTGCTCACCAGCTCGATACGCATTTCGAACTGCGGCAGCATCATTTACATAGGTTATCGTACAAATAAAAGATGCATTAGTCTCGAGAGTTCTAGGTACCCGTCGATACAGAGTTGTCTTAGTGGGCCGTAACGAAGCCATCGAGACAACCATGTCTCAGGGGAGCCGTTAGGTCATCTCTATCTTAACGGCCACAACATAGCTGTCGAGACAACCTTGTCTCAGGGAGCCATTATGTCACCCCTGTCTCGACGGCCGCAACTATGCTCAGGGGCGGAACTAGAGCAAAATCTACCGGGGTTCACCACTTCAAGGTGACAGTCACATACTCACATATACATAGGTATATACACATCATATATAGCATATGAAATTAAATAATACCAAAACCAGTGACAATATAAGAAATGCTTACCAAAAATAAAGAAACACGCTAATAATTCCATTGATCGCAGCAAAGTGCATGAATTATAAGTAGATTCATGGTCAAAATATGGACATCGAGACACTAATAGAAGACAATAGGCCAATAGCAATGAACTTCACAACCTATAAAAAAAGTACACATTTAGTTTGGCCTTTTTGTTCCAACTATTCCAACCGTTCACAACAAATGCTTCATATCCGGCCTCTTTCTTGTTGCGGTCCCTAAATAAGAAGCAACAAAAACAATATGCTCTATCTTTGGACTCACTGTATTCTAGCCAACTCCCAAACTCATCAAACCATTCAGAATTAAACCTTCTTTTCTTATCCCCAAACTGTGTATACGGAAAATCAAACATCCGAGGTTGACACGGCCCATTGTCCAAGTATTTTCTTCTTACCATATCTTTTTGATTAGGATGATAAGAATCTATTTCTTTCCTTTTGCCCGGATCGAATTGAATTTCCTCTTCCCAATTGATATCAGGAGCTTTCCTTTTTAGAAAATTTTCCATAAATTTACCTGTCATTTGCATATTTTAAGACAAGTTAGTTGTTACTAGTATGCTAATGAAAATGGCTAAACATCAACAAAAAAAAATACATACTTGAACCTGACATATTAGGCACTAGAAATTGGTTAGATAGATTATTTTCAAAATAACTTAGATCAGATGATCACAAATTCACAATCCAAATCGGATTTCTCCTCCAGATTGATTATTTCCAATGAGTTGCGTTCGTTTCCCTACAATTTCATAAACAGCCATTACCCATTAATCTAATATGCATCTATGCAGATAGGTCACTTGGTTGTATAATTGTATTCAGCAATCAACATCCGTGAAACGGTGAAAGTAATTAAGGGAAAATAAACAATTAAGTGCATGATTAGCTGTGAACAGTGAACTGTTGCATATGAAACGTACCACAAACTTGCGAGCGCTGCGCCTGCTCGTGAATCAGTGGCGGTGTTGGCGAGGACACCGGCGGTCGATGGGAGTTTTTGCGAGCGCTACGCCTGTGCGTGAAGCCGCTCGGAGTCCGGAACCGAACAGCCGAAGAAGTTCGCTGCTCTGAATCTCTGATCTGAATAGGAAACGTCACAGCTGCGAGCCTGCGACTGCGAGCCGTCGGCCCATCACTAGTTGCCTAGTTGCAGTACGTGCGCAACCAATAGAATATAGCCCACTAAGCATTGATTTGCATGGGCTGTGCGCTACTAGGGGCAGGCCATCAGTGGGCTGCTGGCTGCACAGGGGTTCACAGATCCTAGGCTGGGGGGTTCACCCATGGGCCATACAAGCTACTTCTAACTAAAAATTTTTTTGGACCCTGTGTCCTGTGACACAGGGTGGGCCAACTGGGCTCCGCCCCTGCTCACAGTTACAACACTCAGTAATCTGAATAATTCCCTTGTAAACTTCTCTTTTAAGGCAAGCAGCCCACTGCAGAAATCTAATTTCGAACGGGAGAAATGTGCGAGAAAGCAGGAGCTACATCATTCAGAATCGAGGGTTCAGAAAGCTCCCAACTCTCTCGCAAGCGAGGCGCGGTGCAAAAAGGCGAAAGGAGCAAGGAGCAAGGGTGGTCACTGGTGCGCTACTGCACTAGTGCTCGCCACAGCGCCGCAGCGGCGGCCAACCAAGGAGCGCTTTCGCTTTCTCTGACGGAGCTGCAGCACACGCAGCGCGACACGCGCACATAGAGGCACGGCACGTTAAGAAACGCAGATGCCACAAAGGCTCGCCTTTGTTCAGAAACCACAGGCGCACGCGACGCAACGGGCGGGTGCGGCCATCCATTGCTCATGTGCGTGGCGGTGGTGGCATGGCATGGGCAGCATGGCACGGCGCGCACCGATCATATCATCACAGCTCCATTTTTACCGAATTTTACGGGTATTTCACAATCCTTAGTGGATTCCCCTCCCCACCAGCACTTCCCTTCGCAATATTCCCCGATTCATCTCCCCACCTGTTTTTTCCCTACGCAATATTCAACGTTCATCAGAAGTATCTCGCACCTACATTAGGAATACAAAAACTTTCGAAATTAAGAAAATACTGAAAATTAAATTGTCGGTGTCTAGGAAACGCGCCAACTACGGGCCGTGGGTCCACGGGCCGGCAGACGAATTTGTAGTTGGAATAAGACCCAACGACAACCCTTCCCAAAGGCCAGGGGTGGCGGAGAGCTCATGAGGGCTCGGCATGTGATCTTCAGATCATGCTGGTGTGATCGGGATCCAGTCTGAGATCCATCATGTGGTGAGATTAAGAGGGGGTGAGACGTGAGGCGAAAGAATACAAATCGTGCGAGACAAACGTTTTTACCCTGGTTCGAGACCCCACTGCCGGGTAATAGCTCTACTCCAGCCCTCGTTGATAATCTGGTGGAAACAGTACAGGGGCGCCGAGGACGGGCTAGGAGACGCCAGCCCCGAGCTTACAGGGGAGCTTCGGACACTGAGGTGGCTAGAATCTACTCTATTCTGCTACGGCTACTACTACTGTTGGGAATGGGATGCTTCGGAGGCTTGAAGGCTTGGAAGGCAGTGCGTGTGTCTCTTTCTTCTGTCAGCCTCACTTCCCGTTGTGTTGGGCAGGCTTCTCCTTTTATAGACGCGGTGGGCTGCTCAGAGCTGATACCGCGGGCCCTGCACCTAGCCATGCTTTGTCCATCTTTAGTGGCGGCGCCCTTGTCTCGTTCCCGGGCTCCGTCCTATGTGCGGCCTACAAAGAGAAGCCTGTCTGGTTAGTACTGGACACGTGCTCATCTCGGTGTGCCGATACGGGGAAGCAGCCTGCACAGGGAGAAAGCACTTTCACTTTACCCTCTATATGGCATTGACTGGTCGGAGCCAGCTTCGCGCCATCTGTTGGGGGCGTTGTGGAGCGCGACAGCTGTTACCATCTGCCCAAGGGCAAACGGCATGACGAACTGCCCGCGCGGCTCTCCCCCAGGCTACCAATACCCCAGGGGAGGTACAGTCCTCTCGGTCAAGGCCAAGGAAAGCGTGGTGGGGCATGACAGCCGCCGCCACCTGTCCAGGGGACAGGCGAGCTGTCCGCGGGGCCCGGGAGGTGCGCAACACTCCTGGTTAGGACTGAGGGAGGCGTGGTTGTCTTAGTCAAGCCCGAGGATGGCCCCAACGGGCTAGACGTCTCTCTTGATACTGCCAGGGATGGTCTTTCGGGCTCTTTCTACGCGCGGCAGGCCGGTACGGATCCGACCCAAGGCCTGTTTCGGGGTGGGCCGATTATAAATCACCAACATAAATATTGCATAATAAATGTTGGGGTTTAAAAAAATAAAAAAACCAAGAAAACTAAGGAAAAATTCAGAAAATTAGGGGAAAAACTTTACCAGAAATCAACTGCACATAATAATTGGACTTCAAAATTCAGATTTCCATATCAACATTACATAGGTAAAGTATATGGTACAGGGCGCGACCGTTGATTTTGGAGATGGGCTAGCGATCACTACTTCAGAAGAATGTCCTCTATACACCAGCTTGCGATTTTGGGGAATGCCATCTTTTTTCTTGCATGACAGTTGTTGTGAGGGCGTATTCGCCCCTGTTATAAAGTCAACAAAGTAGCAAGAATAAGGGAATGACAGTATAGCACAAATTAGAATTATAATGTCAGTTTGGTAGAAGACCGACACTATGTACAACATGCACTCCTCAGGTATAATCTTACATAGTTTTATGATAGTATTGTACATGGTTTTAGACATAATCTTATATAGTTTCAGTAGAACAACAGTAGAAATATTGTGCAGATATGTATATGCTCGTATGGACACATAATCTAACAGAAAAATGAAACTATCTGTGATCATAGCTACATTCTATTGAATGATAATATGAGAGTTCAATCATCATTACATAATTCAACTCTGCTCTGCCCTGTCAATGATCATATCCATAGAAGTGGCAATGATTCATGCGGCGGTTGTTCCTTCAAACGCTAACTAGTCGCCCCGTCTTTCGCTAGCTTTTGCCGAAGGAAAACCGCATGTGCATACATGATCGATACTGAGATGGGGGCTACTAGGGGATGGGATCCCGTCGGCCCCGCCCCCCGACGGGATCACTCCCGCGCCGCCACGTGTCCCCCGAGCCCCCCCACTCGGCCACCATTCGTCTTTTGAACACGTCTTTAATCATTCGTCTTATTTAAAAATTTAGTTCAAATATATAAAAATATAAGTAATACTTAAAATACATTTAATAATAAACCAAATCATAACAAAATAAATAATATTTATATAACTATTTTGAATAAAACAATGGTCAAAGGCATGTCTAAAAATCAGCGGCGACTTCTTTTTGTGACCAGAGGGAGTACTAGCATGAAAAAATGGTTTATATGCTATTAAAATAATATATTAGATTTATGAAAAATGTATTCAAATTTACTGAACCGTTTGACCTCAAATTTACTGAACCGTTTGACCTCAAATTTATATGCTAGGTCTACTTTTCTATGAAACTAGCAGCCACATTGTAAAAGCCAAGTATGGTCCCCTTGTAACCGTCACTAGCACCCATGGATAGATGACGAGGGAACAAAAAATAGAGACTAAGAAATCATCCGTGATTCCACATAGATGCATTTCACTTCCGACCTTCCTCGGCCCACAAGGTTCTGACGACATTGAGGATATCAGCCGAAGTTCCTCCACCCACTCATTTAGCAAAATCCCGGAATCACTCTCCCACCCTATCGATTTAAGGTGAGGCAATATATATATAATGGATATGGTTGAGGGGTTGAGGAAGGAGAGTGAGGGACACCCAACGAGGACTTGGTGAGGTTACCGATCGGAGAGGAGTTAGGGGAGGCGTTTGACGGCAAGGCAACAAAGGAGTAAAGAGAAGCAAAAATAGGGGAATGTGAATCTATGGGTAGAAAAGAGAGTAAACAACAAAAGTAAAGAGAATGTGTCGGGTTTGAGCAAAATTTTGGTCGGTTTGGACTATAACTACTTGGTTTCACTTTTTTCAATGTCGAGCATACGTCTTTTTTTGCCACATCTCAAAGTTGCAATACGGAAGTTTTTTGAGCCAAGTCAAAGCAAGCATTTGAACTATTGTTTTTTCAAAATTTAGAAAGTCAGCAATCACTGTAGGAGAGTGTCAAGTGCCACAATTATTCTCGATGGCCAGAAAGTAACCGTCAAGATACAATGAGTTAGCCTGGATGGTCACGCTTCAGCCGTCAAGACATGTCTTCCAGGCCTTCTTCTCTTGACGGCAAGACATGAAGCCATCGATAGTATTGCATCCATATCTAGAGAAAACAACGGCGTCAGATGCTCTGGATGATCTGCCGTCGTGATCGAGCATATATATATATATATATATATATATATATATATATATATATATATATATATATATATATATATATCAGAGTTCTCCTACCCGCTCAGGAGATTTCTAAGAACAGCACGCAGAGGTTTCTCCTATAGGGTCCCTAGCATAAAAAATCAAACCATAGAAACCGAACTGACAGGACGCAGAGAATTTCAAAGCCAGAACTACTTCATAACACAAACTAATTTACATATGGTTTTCCCTTTCGGGAACCCCCGAAGGGTATTACAACAAAGAGAAAATTACGTTCACAAAGCTCGCTCACACAGCTTGGCCTTCTTACAGTATGATATTTTACAAAAGGCTTATTACAAACTCTACTATTTAGGTGGAGGCTCTCTTCAGACGCTCAGAGTTCTAGCCTAATGCTCTCGCTCTGCTCAGGTCTTCTGAGAGTTGTGTTCTTCGTGTGTGTTCCTCGTCTCGTCCCAGTCTCCTTCTTTTATAGTGCCATCTGCAGGCATACGCTGCCTGGCCATGCCTCTACTATTGGAGTAGCACGGGTGGCTCTTCTGTACTGATATTCTTCTTGCCTTCTGTGCTGATATTCGTTCTGCCGGGATAATGGCCTTGCATGACTCCTTTCTCTGGTGGTAGTGCATGACGTGCATGACTCCTTTTGAAATAATGGCCATGAATGACCATGAGTGATCCCTTTAAATCTTGTCATACTGTTTTATGTCCTTCCCCCGTACAAATAATTGATATATTTATATCAATAGCTACTGCCCTATAATATTCTTGCTATGTATAGGTTTCTGTTGTATGATTCTTAGAAAATTAATTTCAAAGTGGATTCTGCCCATGTCCAGCAATATCCATGTCATCATCAGTGACTGATATTTCAAATTTATCATTGATTAATTGTTTCATTTCTTCTAGTTTATGGCTGAATTCCTCTCTTATTTCTGTTAATATTTCTTCCTTCATTTCAGCCTTCCATTGTGGAGACCATCTTTCAAAAGTTTCCTCTACTTTCAAGTCAATATATGATCCATCTAAGGGATCGATTTTATTTAAAAGGCATTCTTTATATGTAAATTTTTTTGATGATTCTTCATGTTCTTCTTTTATATTCACAAGGGGTGTTGCAGCAACCCTTTTATTTTTTGTCTTCTTAAAGCTTTGAATATATTCTTTGGCTGCAGGCTCAATATAGTAATTTACTCCAAGTATATTTCTTGCCTTGCTAAGAGCTTCATCGATATTCCCATATTTCTTCCATGAAGCTTCTCCTCCAGCTGATTTGGCTTCTATTTTTTGCCTTATGACTTCTTCAAATGTTATATATAGCCCTAGGACTTCTTCTTCAAAAATAACATATAAAGGCTTCTTTTCTATTGTCTTGGGTTCTTCAGTTGTTGGCAAAAATTCATTGATGAAATGGAAATATTCTGCAAGACTATTTAGCACTGATAGCATGTAACCTCTTTCTTCACGCTTATTATTGTACTGATTCCAGAAATTATCTAATATGCACTCTTGCACTTCATCAATAATTATATGATCTTTCGGTTTAAATTTAAATGAATTAGGGGGAAATATTCTCAATTTATTTTCAGCCCCGAAGATGAAGACTTCAACACCATATTGGTTAACAGATTTCTTCATTCCTGCAAAATAGAAGAACGAGAAAACAGATCAGGCAACTTATTATCTTTTCCTTTTATATGTTGAAATATAACTTTATATCCATTGCCCGTAATAATGTCTTCAAATAAAACCCATCTTCTAGTAGAACTTTTCTTACTATTTAATTGGTTATAATATCTACATATAGCTTCACAATCCGTTCTAACGGTAAACTCTTTAAATCCTAGGTATAGCCTAAAGGAATTTATAGCATGAATTATAGCCAATATTTCTCTATCAGTATTATTTACAGCTTTCAATTTATAGCTTCGAGGCGATATCGCATATCTTTTCTTCTGACTTTGGCGAATATTTATTAGGCTTTTGTTTTAATATAGCCCCCCAACCTAATTTTGAGGCATCTGTTTCAATAATAAAATAATAATCTTCTAGTGCCAATTCTAATGGTTTTACATTCTTAACCTTATCTTTTATAATTCTTACTAACTTAACATCTTCAGAGTTAAAGTACTTCTGACCATTCTTTCTTAACTTTGCATATAATGGTCCTGCTAATTTTGCTAAATTATCTATATAGTTCCTTGCATAATTTATAATTCCAAGAAATTCTTGTAAAACCTTCCTATCATTCATAACATCTGGGTACTGCAGAATTTTCTTAGCAATATGCTCTTGTAAGTATATCTTTCCTTCTCCTATTTCATGCCCTAGAAAATTAATTCTCTCTTTGCAAATTTCCATCTTCTTCTTAGATAGTATCAACCCATTTTGCTCTACCTTTCTAAAGAATATTTCTATGTTCTTTATAGGATTTGGAGAATACTAATAAGTCATCTATATATACTAATATGAATTCTTGATTTTCATTAAATATGTTTTGCATTTTTCTTTGAAATAAAGTCATGCATTTTTAATCCCAAAGGCATTACAAGCCATTCAAAGTGTCCTTGTGGACATGTGAATGCTGTCCATTCTATAGATTCTTTTGCCATTTTACTTGCCAAAATCCACTTTTAAATCAAATTTTGAGAAATATCTGCTACCTTGTATTCTATTTATCCATTCTTGTTTATTAGGAATATTATAAGCATCCTCTCTGTATTATCATTTAATCTTTTATAGTTTATAACCATTCTAGACTTTCCTCTAACTTCTTCGCATGATTCCTAACTATAAATGCAGCAGATCTATCTTGGCTTCGCTTTCTCTTATTGCTCCTAGTTTTAATAACTCTTCTATGTGCATCTTAAATTCTTCTATATCTTTTGGTGTAGCCTCGATAGGACTTGTTTTAATTATATAATCTGGGTTTATTACACTTATTTTACATTCAATGGAGTTTATATATATATATATATATATATATATATATATATATATATATATATAGAGTTTGGTGGGTCGAGTTGGGCCTCCGTCGATTCTGCCGTCGATTCTTGCGTGTTCTATAAACACTGTGTTGAAATTCTTCGATTCGGATCATACATTTTGTTCATCTCGACAAACTCTCTTAGTGTACTAAATTTTACAATTTTTTGATTTTTTTTGCTATTTGTTTTACATTTTTCAAAATCAGCCTAGCATTCTAAAGTATTCTGGAGCGTCCATTTAGGCTGATTTGAAAAATACAAAACAAATAGCAAAAAAATCAAAAAATGTAAAATTTGGTACACTAGGAGAGTTTATAGAGATGAACAAAATTTACGGTTCGGATCGAAGAATTTCAACACAGATTTTGTAGAAAATTCCCAACTAATCTGGCGAATCGACGGATCGCTAACCATGACATAACTCAACTATATATATAGAGAGATTTGCTAGCGTGAACTCGGTGCGGATCCTCCGTAATTTCGACGGGTTTTGAAATCCGAGATGTCTAATGACCGATCCGAACCGTTGATCTTGTTCGTCATGTCGAAGCGTAGCCACTAACCAAGTTTCGTATTTTTTTGAATTTTTTTGATATTTGATTTCTAATTTTGAAAATCAGCTTTTTTGGACGCTCCACGACTATTTAGAAGGCTGATTTTCAAAATTAGAAAGCAAATAGCAAACAAATTCAAAAAAATATGAAGCTTGGTTGGTGGCTACCTTTGACATGACGAACAAGATCAACGGTTTGATCGATCACTAAAGTTCTCGAATTTCAAAACCCGTCAAGTTCACTTGAGGCTCCGTCAATGGAGTTCGCTAGCTCTCAAATCTCTATATATATATATATATATATATATATATATATATATATATATATATATATATAGAGAGAGAGAGAGAGAGAGAGAGAATAGCTAGCGTACTCTAGAAATCAGATCTCTCAGTACTCAGTGGTTTTGAAATTCGAGATGTCTAACAACCGATCCGAACCGTTGATCTTGTTAGTCTCTTTGAAACATTGTCGGTGACCAAGTTTCATATTTTTTTGAATTTGTTTACTATTTGTTTCTTATGTTCGAAAATCAGCTTTTTTGAACGCACCACGACTAATTGGATGGCTGATTTTCAAAAATATGAAACAAATAGTAAACAAATTCAAAAAAATATGAAACTTGGTCACTGACAACGTTTCAGTGAGATGAACAAAATCAACTGTTCGGATCGGTTGTTAGACATCTCGAATTTCGAAAACCACTCGGGAGTACGGAGAGATCTGTACTCTCGAGAGTACGCTAGCTATTCTCTCTCTCTCTCTCTCTCTCTCTCTATATATATATATATATATATATATATATATATATATATATATATATAGTTTTCCACTTGTAATTAGAGACAAATACATGTTAATATATATAAAAACTAGGAAAACTCATTAATTATATATGTTGTTTAATATGGAAATTTAAGTTTTTAGTTTTGTTCGATCTTGTCAAATGTGTTTGAGTTATTGGACACATAAACGTACTAAATCATACAATATGCTACGATAACCTAGAGATTAACTAGAAAACACCCATTTTTGTGGGGGTCGTCGCATTGGATGCTTGGAAATTTTTTATTTTTTTGAATGATGTTATTTGATGCATAAAACAACATGAAATGCAAATTAGCAGCAACATACATGTTTTTATATTTTAAAAATTCAAATATATTGTGTTGATCATCGAGGGGTTATGGAGGGTAAAACCCTTGAGATAGGTACTTGTCTCAATGGCTTCCATCAAAACCGTCGAGACGGTGCCTCTGTCTCGAGGGTAGTCAAAGTAACCCCTCGGGTCTAACTACTCTCGACAGCCAGCTTAAAACTAGTCGTTGAGATACTTGTGCCAACTGGCTCCCCACAGGCAACTATGTCTCAACGACCTAGAGGTTGCCATCGAGAGACTTATACCAACCAGCTTTCCATGGTCACCTCTATCTCAACGGCCTCATCGTGGCCGCAGAAAAGGTGATGCCTAACGGCTCACCTAGGACAAGGCTTTCTCGACAGCATAGTCAGGGGCGGAGCCCAGTTGGCCCACCCTGTGTCACAGGACACAGGGTCCAAAAAAATTTTTAGTTAGAAGTAGCTTGTATGGCCCATGGGTGAACCCCGACCTAGGATCTGTGAACCCATGCACCAAGAATGACCACCCGATGCTTTGCCCTAGTAGCGCCTGACCCATGCAAATCAATGCTTAGTGGGCTATATTCTATTGGTTGCGCACGTCATCGCAACTAGGCAACTAGTGATGGGCGGCGGCTCGCGATCGTAGGCTCGCGGTGTGGCGTTCCTATTCGGATCGAGATTGAGCGGCGAACTTCTTGGTGTTCGGTTCCGGACTCCGAGCGGCTTCACGCATAGGCGTAGCGCTCGCAAAAACTCCCATCGACCGCCGGTGTCCTCGCCAACGCCGCCACTGATTCACGAGCGGTATAGGCTTCGCAAGTTTGTAATGCGTTTCATATGCAGCAGTTCATTGTTCCTGACTAATCATGCACTTAATTGTTTATTTTCCCTTAATTACTTTCACCGTTTCACGGATGTTGATTGCTGAATACAATTATACAACCAAGTGACCTATCTGCATAGATGCATATTAGATTAATGGGTAATGGCTGTTTATGAAATTGTAGGGAAACGAACGCAACTCATTGGAAATAATCAATCTGGAGGAGAAATCCGATTTGGATTGTGAATTTGTGATCATCTGATCTAAGTTATTTTGAAAATAATCTATCTAACCAATTTCTAGTGCCTAATATGTCAGGTTCAGGTATGTATTTTTTTTTGTTCATGTTTAGCCATTTTCATTAGCATACTAGTAACAACTAACTTGTCTTAAAATATGCAAATGACAGGTAAATTTATGGAAAATTTTCTAAAAAGGAAAGCTCCTAATATCAATTGGGAAGAGGAAATTCAATTCGATCCGGGCAAAAGGAAAGAAATAGATTCTTATCATCCTAATCAAAAAGATATGGTAAGAAGAAAATACTTGGACAATGGGCCGTGTCAACCTCGGATGTTTGATTTTCCGTATACACAGTTTGGGGATAAGAAAAGAAGGTTTAATTCTGAATGGTTTGATGAGTTTGGGAGTTGGCTAGAATACAGTGAGTCCAAAGATAGAGCATATTGTTTTTGTTGCTTCTTATTTAGGGACCGCAACAAGAAAGAGGCCGGATATGAAGCATTTGTTGTGAACGGTTGGAATAGTTGGAACAAAAAGGCCAAACTAAATGTGTACTTTTTTTATAGGTTGTGAAGTTCATTGCTATTGGCTTATTGTCTTCTATTAGTGTCTCGATGTCCATATTTTGACCATGAATCTACTTATAATTCATGCACTTTGCTGCGATCAATGGAATTATTAGCGTGTTTCTTTATTTTTGGTAAGCATTTCTTATATTGTCACTGGTTTTGGTATTATTTAATTTCATATGCTATATATGATGTGTATATACCTATGTATATGTGAGTATGTGACTGTCACCTTGAAGTGGTAAACCCCGGTAGATTTTGCTCTAGTTCCGCCCCTGACTGTGAGTGAATTGCATGAGTATTCTCGTCGGCTTAGTGTTTTATGCGAATTGGTTGGTGCGTGCAAATTTTTTTTAAAAAAATATGTTTTTATTTAAAATAAGAAGGTAGAGCGTATTTGCAGTTGGAGGAACATGGGATCTCATTCCTTGGTGATGACTTATGAGTCTTGGTCTGTTAGTTATTCAACAACAGAAACAATTATTTCAGGTACCAACCCACCATGTTCATCGCTCTGGCATTCAGTTTCAGGTGTTGCCACCTAATTTGCAGACCTTTAGCCCCTGTTTCATTAGCAACCGCATCTTCTGAAACGATATGCAGATTCGCGCTTCCAAGTTCTGGGCTTGTTTGCTTGGTGGCTTAAAAACGTTGCCTGGCCCAGGCACGAACGCCAGGCGTTGGATTTTCACTGCCTGGGGTCAGGATCGGTTGCCTGGCAGGGAGTTGACTGGGAGGCTGTGAACCAAACAAGCCCATAAAGTGTGGATTCCAGCGCCTGGTAGATCATTGCAGCGAGCCTATGATTGCAAATTCGGCACCAAGAACAATACAATACACACTAGATCATCAAGAACTCAAAATCTATCTGCAAAGACATGTACTTTGCTTCTTAACTGAATATGCTAGTACATCACCACTGCTTGTTTAACATTTCTCTCTGTCCCGAGTCCCAACCCTGAGATGGAGAGGTAACAACCGACAGACAATCCTAAAATCTCAGACTGAAATGACCCCAGTAAGATTGTGATTTTTTTTTTTTACAAGGGCTTGGTACTAACTCTGAATCCATTCAGAAAAATTATCATCTTTGCTGAGCTGATGAACCCAGAAACCAACTGCCACTGTATCAGCTACTAGTCCTCTGCTTCAGGCTAGCGCCTGACGAACATGAGCTCCGAAACACAGACCATTCATCGGGCTACCGATGACCACATCAGCTACTCACTTCGGCTATGCTGTGCAGAGAAGGGCGCCATTGGCGATGCCTGGAATGCGCTGCCGAGCTGCTCTGGTGGCTGTCCCTGTCCTGCTGAGACAACTGCAACCAGATGGACGGCAGCAGACTAATCAGAAATACAGAACATGATACAAATATCGTGATGCAGATCAAGATCAATTGGAAAATGATTCTCCCAGTCCATTGGTTGGTAGTTGTTAAGGCTAGACTAATGGATGACCGGCCTCCTTGGCCTTTCTGCAATCACCATATTAGTAGGCTCCATATGCTTCTTGAATCTGACATCTTAGTTGGAGAATGTCAAACATGTAGGCTTTTGGTTTTTGTTTTGGAGAAGCAGAATATTAATACCCATCTCTACCCTTTCCATGTGGTTTGAGGAGAGTGGCCTAAAGTATAGTTTAGTTTGGCTTGAGAATAATTTGCCCACTATATTTGAGCAGCTATCATGTCATGATTAGAGTACATTATTAACTTATTCCATGTATCTTGATAATATATTATATAATATCCTCACTAATTTGATTAGTTAATTTGTTAGGTACTAGGGGGTGGCCAATGGCTTAGAAGAAAAAATATTGGAATTAGCTATGGCCTAAGTTATCTCATAATATACCGCAGGATTAGAAGGTTAACTAACTCTGTGCTTACCTGCTCGGCTGCTCCTATTTTCCATTTGAACTAAAACTAGTTGGATATAAATTACCCTTGTGAACTCAGGGAGAACATTAAATCTCAATTAAATTCGTACAGGCAGATTGTTTTATTTTCGTTGGAAAAACATTCTGATACAAATTCGTACGGGGTAAGAATAATATGCAAATAACACTATATCTCAATCAAATCCATGGGCTGGGTACATCTTCGGACATAGAGGGCGGATGCTATCCATTATCTAAAAAATCCCAATCAAATTCATGTATCGGTATTCGGCAATCGAATTGAGAGACTAGCAAGAGCGAAGAACAAGTGAACAAACTGTTTGCGAAGAACAAAGAAACAAGGGAGGAAATCACTAATCAGATAGCAATGGATGATCAAGAAGCTGTACCTGATCATGGCCCTGATCCAGCGGCGCCTGGTCGTCGCCAGTGGAGCTGACCCTCACTCCGGCCTGCTTCGTCTCCGGCTGCTGCTGCTGCGCCCTCCTGGTCTTCTCCTCCTTCCTCGCCTGCACCGCCTTGGTGACCTCGGCGACGGTGATGAGGCGGTAGGCGTGGCCGAGCAGGAGCGTGTCCTGGGGCTTGAGCAGCTTCACCCGCGTGAACCGCACCGTGCCGCCGCCGGCGCCCCGCTGCCGCTCGCGATGGCTGCCGCCCTCCGTCTGCGGGCGCTTCTCCTCGGCAACGGGGAGGGTGACGAGCGCGACGTAGTGGCCGGGGTTGGCGCGCATGACCTCGGCGGCGCTGGTGGCCCAGTAGAGCCGTTCCACCCGCCCGCCCGGGTGCTGCACCACCACCGTCGCCGCCTCCGCCGCCTGGCAGTTCCCCATCCGTCCGTCCGGCAGAGTTGGTGGCGGCGGCGGCGGTGGCGAGGAGCCGTGTTATACTGTTATGGCGAGCCGGTGGGTGGCGGCGGCGGCGGCGGCGGCGTGGTGGGTAGCGGTGCCGCACGGACGGCGTGGCGTAAATTGGCTAACCGCCCGCTGTCGTGTGCTGCTCTGCCGTGCCGTTGGCTGAGGCGCGCAGCGTGTTTTATGTCTGCGGCTCGGTGGGAGCGGTGTCCACTGTCCAGTGACCAGTGCTTGCTAGTTGCTACCATTTACGTTGGAGCACTGGAGCAGTCATGGGCTCAAGGCAGACGATTTTTTTTTTCTTTTTCCTTCTGGGTGTCAGATGACACAAAAATGTCATTGTTGTTGATAGGCGAGTTCGAGCGAGCCAACACTTAACTCAGCTCATTTTATTATTAAGTCAAGGCGAGCTGAGTTGAGCTCGGCTCATGAAAAGCTGGACAAAAGGCCCTCATTGTTAAGGTGAAGGTGAGGGGGCCAGCTCGCAAGGAGTGGCTACTGCCTGTCAGATGTGAAGCCGAAGCTAGAGAGGAAGAGGGCTAGAAGAGGTTGGAAGGATGGTGCAAGAAGGAGGTCAGTAGAGGTGGTGCCTACTTCATTATTTTGATGGGAGAGAAGATAAAACAGGGAAGAAAGAGAAAAAAGGGTGTACAGGTTAGATAATAGGGTGCCATAGTTGAAAAAAGGAGAGCTTGTGTGAGTAGTGTCCAGCTTTGCTAGAATTTATCGAGCCACAAGCGAGTTTGTGCCTAGCACGACTCAGCTCGGTTCAGTGAACGAGCTTGGAATTGGGCTCGCGCTTGGCTTGTTAGTCGTACGAGTCGAGTCGAGCTAAGCCCGAGCAAATCATGAGCTAGGAAGTTCCAGCCCTAGTTGTTAATGAACGGAAGGGTATCTCTTTCATATAGTTTATTTATACTAATTTCATATATTGATCAATTCACAACTCGGCTAATAAAGAAAGATAATGAAGTTGTGTTCAGTTTGTAGACAAACATTGTCACACTTTGGCAGGATTAAAGTTTGATCAGGTTAGACATCTATTTGTCTCATAACCAAAAATATATAGTTGGCCACGCTTTACTATTTTGCATTAAAGAATATAGCAAAGTCGCCAAGCTAGCTAAAGTGTGACTAGCAATTTCATGAATTAAATTTAGACAATTTTGGTAATTCATTCATGGAAAATTGTGTCATTTTTAGGACATTAACCAAACGAGCCCAATATATTTAAACACTCCTCACGTCGAGCCATCTAGGCTCCTCCATACCTTAAGACGTGGAGTCGAAGTGGGTCAAACATTTTATTTTAATGATACGTTAGCCGGGTCACAGACTTAGGACCTCTTAGTTCTGACATGTTGAATTGCATGTACCAAGCAATTCACTCAAAAGCTCAAGCTAATAGAGAATGATGGACAATATATTTTAACAATCTTGATAGAGTACATTGGTTGTGACATTGTTTATTACTACAAAAGTATTATGAGAAGAGTATTTTGTCCAAGTTTGCCAATCTAGTGGTGATGACATGTTTCAAAAAGCAGCCCTAGAGATCTCATAATATTTATGATTTTTTTAAAAAAATTGCGATATTTAGAATATGGGTATCTTTAACTTGTGTAAGGAAGTTCACTTTAGACGCGCGGCCAAACTATCTTGGTTTTGCAGTACACCCTTAGGTGTAGATATTGGATTAGTTCTATTGTCTAACAAAAGATAAGACATGGACGGTTGAAACCGATCGTGGTTAAAGTATAGCGGCTATCTTTTTCCATCAACCTAACTTATATTATTTGTCTTTCTTCGTTAGCTTTAGTTTTTTTTTTATCAACTACTTTAAACATGCAATTCAATGAACACAGTGTTTATACAACGATTCGTAGTCACCGGTCTAATATACGTGTGATGCGATAGAAATTCATTTTAAAAAATATTTAGATATATACTTTTATAAAGTGAGACATTCCAAACATGTCACTTGATGTGTCAGCGATACGTGGGCAGGCATGAATATATGTTCTAGTGACGAGAATCTAAATCATCCAACTTACCTATACAATTATAATAATACTATGACAGCACCTTTTTAATATGGATATTTGTATATGACTCCTCGTAATCAATCTACATAATTTAAAAAATTAATAGTTTACGTATTACTACCTCTGTTTTTTTGTTTGACGCCTTTGACTTTTTGACACGCCTTTGACCATTCGTCTTATTCAAATTATTTTTGTAAATATCATTTATTTTGTTGTGATTTGTTTTATTAATAGCGGTACTTTAAATATGTCTTATTTTTTAACATCTTTGCATAAAATTTTTGAATAAGACGAATGGTCAAAGATGTACCAAAAAGTCAAAGGCGTCAAATAAAAAAAACGGAGGGAGTAATAACCAGGGAACATATCCTGTGCAATCAAGCTTACGATGCAACCACCGTGCAATCGAACTATTAAAAGATGTAAAAAATTCTTTAAAAAATTGTAGATGTACTTCATTATTTACTCTATCTATGTATGAAGTTTGAAAACAAAATTCATTTTATATTAAAAGCTATAAAAAATAAAAAACTGATAGTTTTGATAAGTTCAAAATTGATAGAATTTTATCTTTTTTTGTGACTTTCAATATAGAATGAATTTGAACTTGAAATTTTATACAGATGTAGAGTTAGTTGAAGAGTACATCTACAAATTTTTTCATAAATTTTTTACAACTTTTAGTATTTTCAATGCACGATGATTACACCATAAGTTTGATTGCACAACATATGTTCCTAAATAACCAATATGAATATTTTAAAATTATTAATAGTTTAAGTCTCTGGACTGACCATACATAGCAGCCGTCACCATAAGCCGATGTTTTTTAATTTTTGAAATTAGCGTGACATGGACGACACTAGACGCGGACGATGATCAATGCACCAATCGCATGTCAGTGAGGAAAGCGTTTGAAGGTTGTTGATCTGAAGAGAGCTGGCGTGGCGGCGCTCTGCCGCGTGGTAACATTAAAACTGTTTTTAGGTAACTGCTTGTTACGCAGAACCTCGGATCGTTTGTTAACCGAGGACCATAATAGGTTATATGGATTCAGGATTCATGTGTAATCCACATATCGCTAAATCTCAGATTATATTTTGAGATTAATGCTTTATGTGAAGTCTTACGTGTGTGTTTGACTGAAAATGATGATAACCACATCCAGCAGTTATGTGGCACGAGTACCATCCATACCCCATGTTTATCTATTAGAATAATGTTGCTTGTATTGCAGAAGTGGATAGTGATATTTGAAGATTAAGCTATATTGTTTCCAAATTATTTTGTTCACATTTTACAGAAGTATAGTGTGATGTATGTCCAGAAGACATCAAAATGTCGGAATAGCATGAGCTAAATATTTATTTGGTTCATATAAAATTCTGAAGATTTCATTTTATCTAACCCAGTAGGTTGACATGACGATCAACTAAAGTATTTTACCACACCACAACATAGATAAAGAAGATTTATAACGCAAAGTTCCAATAGACCGTGTTGATTCTGAAGATCAGACCTTAAAGTTTATATATTGTATTCTTTTCTCTTGTATGAGTTTTTCCCATGAGATTTATCATAGCAAGGTTTTTAATGAGACAATATTGCAATACAGCATGCGTGTGCAATGTACTCCTTTTCTTCAATCCTTTTTTTTCTCACTGAGTTTTTAGATAGAGTTTTTGATGAGGCATTAGCATAGCGCGGTTTTGCCTAAGGGGGAGTGTTATAATCCTAGAGGTATTATGGTCAAAATCGAATATATCTATAAGGAGGTTTCTTACTTGATAAGAAACCCTGCACTATAAATATGAGAGGCACTCATTTGTATTCAATATGAGAAGATTAATAAAGATCTGTGCCGTGGCTTTCTCTCTATATCTCTGTGTTCATATCTCTGATTATTCATCTCTATGATTGATCTATGTGATTGTTTATGAGCGACTATCGCGTATATTACAAGTACAGTGTCACAGATGGTGTGGCCAGCAGCTCAGGAAGGGGTATCAATTTAGCCGGCCTTTAAAATTTCCAGCATAACAATACTTTTTGTAGAACGATGGTGGAAAAATATATAAAATAGACAAAAAAAAAAAGTAGTGAAAAAATCGTCTCCGTTGCACTTATTACAGAATAGACACGGTGTTAAGTTTTTTTTCAATTGGAGAGAGTAAATACCAATTCGTTGAATAGGGATAGAAATGGTGTGGATATTTTCCGACCGTAATTGTGATCAGGATAGTTTTATGAATATTCCGCAATTTTGTGGATACAAATATGGACATGGATAATAACGGATAATATTTGATAGATAATATTCGTAAAAAAATGGATAGTATCATATGGATATTTGATGGATACTATCCAACTCACAGGCAAGCAACATAACTCTATATTGGAAAACGCCAAACTAAACATATTATATTAATGATTTTACAAGTGTGCATTTTTTACATAATATCTGAATAATATTTGTTCCAAATTATATCTAATAATATCAATTTTTGATGATTTGTTTTCATATTTGACACTATTTGTGTCTGCATCTAACAATATTCATGTTCGTATCCACGCCCACACTATTCATATCCATATCCATATCCGGCAAAGAAATATGGATCTATATCTGTATTCGGTACTATCCGATCCGATCACACCCCTACCGATAAATTCCTAGCAAGATATTGTCGCTGCAGTTTCAGAGTGGACCTTCTGCGGCCATGTTAGATCTAGACGCCGGACTGTAAGAGCATCCCGAGCTATCCCTCTATAATACTGTAGCAGATATAGAGGGGCTGCCGGAGGAAAATATTTTTTTTGGGCAGTGTAAATTATGAAGAAATTTTAGAAAGATGGATAGATGTGAAGTCAATAGTGTTTTAGATGGTAGATATAGAGTGTTCGTTGGTGATGCTCTATTTTTAAATTTTTTTAGAACCTACAGAGTTTTTCTTAAATATCTCAAAAATATTTTTTTTTCATATTTTTAAAATATTCATTTTTTAAATACAATAAAAATCAAAATTAAAACATAGAATCAAAGAAGGACCCTGTCTGGATGCCCTGCATGGGTGCTATTGTCGTGGGACCTTCCTGGTGCCTGCGACCCTGCGCTGCGTCACTACAGGAACCGCGACGACTGTCAACGGCTTATACCGTTGACACAAGCCATAAAACCGACGACATTAGTCTGTGTCGTCAGCCAGCCGCCAACAAAGGTTCGACGACACAGAGAGCTGTGTCGACGGCCCAGTAGAAAACCGACGACAAACTCAACTCCTAGGACAACCCCTCTAGTGAGGACTTTTGTCGACGGCTTTATCAGCCGCTGTCACAAGGGCCTTGTTTATTTCAGATTAAATTAAATTAAATTAAATAAAAATTTGTTATTTTTGTATAAACCAAATGATGTAATGTGTTGTAGTCATTCTCATGGGGTTTTAAATAGTACTTCTTAAAGTTTGTAAAATATTTTTTTCATAATTTTTTGAACTCGTTAAGACGTATTTTGAGGGGATCACAAATTTGCTATAGTAAAACACAACGCTACATTAATCTGAAACAAACAAGGCCAAGATCTTCTTGACGGCACGGCTGCAAAGACGGCGCTTTGCCGTGTGGGCCCCACGGACCAATCCTGAGAAACCACGTGGCAAATCTTTGTGATTCTGAGCAACATATGGGCGAACACCTCTCGGTGATTCTGAGATTCTGAGCATGACGCGACATTCAGGCCCCTCGATGATTTGACGGTGGTGCACACCTTTCGCCTTCTCAAGAAGAATAACACGTTGAATTTAGTCCCTTTTGTTTTCTTTCACCTTTCGCCTTCATTTTTTTTTTGTTTTTACGTTTCTATGAAGTGGCACGAAGATTTTACCTGCACAAGAACGAAGTGTCCTTTTGATCGATCGTCGAGTGCCTATGCCTTGCAGGATGCCCATCATTTTCTTTCTACATAAACCGTCTGGAAGGCTGAAAGTCGGCATGCATTTGGACGTATACTGAATAAATAGGTCTTACCAAGAGATCCAGAGAATGGAAATCGAACACTTGCGTTGGTCGTAACGTACAGAAAAAAACGTGTTTTGCAAATAAAAAAAGAACTGCAGATTAAGGATAGCGAGTTTGACAATAAACAAGCTGGCAATAATCACAGAAAGTTGTTACATTTTTACCAAGTACAAATATCACTAAAGAAAGGATGCAGATGCATGTCTGCTGCCTCCGGGACACAAAATACAGGCATATGGAGAGCCTTTTTGCAATTTTTCTAATATAATGGCAGGCTGCAGGAAATAACTCTAAAATGTAAAAGAACCTTGCAGCAAAACGTGAAAGCGTGCGGGCCTGCAGAAAAACATGAAAGCATTTTGCAGAAGGGGAGCCTCAGGTCATCACACGATGCTATTGAAAAAAGCCCAAAAACAGGACATATATGTAGATCTCAGAACTCTTAAAGGAGATGGTCAACACTAGAGAAACAGGTCTTCCATACCACCTCTCCGTCTCGGTTAAACATAAACCAGGACTGATGGTGGCATCAGTCCCGATTCATTGCTCCAAGGCTTTAGTCTCGGTTTTCGTCGCTTACATCAATCTCGGTTCGTGATACGAATCACACCATCAGTCCCGATTCATTGCTTCAAGGCTTTAGTCTTGGTTCGTCGCTCACATCAGTCTCGGTTCGTGATACGAATCCAGACTGATCTGCCCTTTGGCATGCGGGTAGAGGTCAGCTGGCACGAGCACACATTAGTCCCGGTTCGTCTTACGAACCCGAGCTAAAGCCTCGGTCTGGCATACTTTAAAAGGAATGCATATCCTAGTCAAATGAAGACCCGTGGGTGAGTGAGTTGGTTAGAAGGGTGATTAGGGAGTCGCATGGTGCAGGAGGTACTTGGTTCAAAGCTTGGGTGCTGCCATGTTTTTTGGATATTTTTTACACCGCGTGGGGGCTATAGTCCCGGTTCTCTCAACCAAGACTAAAGCCCGTTTCCAACCGGGACTAAAGCCCTTGTCAAGCTGTGGGTAGCACACGGGTAATGTCAGTAACACCAATGCCAAGCTCACAAAAATGTTACTCCCTCCGTTCTATTTGTCGCTGTTGATTTACATGCCCTTTGACCATTCATGTTTTATATGGGTAATGTCAGTAACATCAATGCCGAGCTTACAAAAACGTTACTCCCTCCGTTCTTTTTTAATCATATTTGTCGTTGTTGACTTACATACCTTTTAACCATTCATCTTATTTTTAAAAACTATTTAAGTATCATTTATTTTGTTATGCTTTGTTTTATCATTAAAGTTACTTTAAGTACGACTTATATTTTTACATATTTGTACTAGACTTTTGAATAACACGAACAACCAAATGGCATGGTCAAAAAAACAACAACGATAGATAAAATGAACGGAGAAAATACAATTTTTTTTTCCTGTAATGTTGCACTACAGTGGATTTTAAGTAATGTTGTCAAGGACGTCCTCATGCAGTCATGTTCTCCTTCCCCATCGGCCGTGCCGTGACCAATCAATCTGCTATGCTCGGCCATTGTCCAGTCTCCTATTGAAGAGAGGACTCTCTCTCTCTCTTAACCCAAACAGACTTAACAGCTATATTCCTCAACCCCAGCCCGTATATACTCAGGCTGGCGTGGGTTGCAATGTGTTGCATAGTGTTCATTAAATAGTCCTACCACTGTAGCCATCATTCCTTCGGTGCTAGTCTTCGCCGCCATCTCTCTTGCCCCTGCTTTGACAACGGGACAGGATGGATAAAACAGAGCGACCCGCCTACCCCAAGCAACTTTCTGTCACACCGTAGCAGGCGCGCACAGGACGGCTACGAAGACGGCCACAGTGTAGCTGACATCACTAGCAAGGAGGGGGTAATCATGCCGTCAGACCCCCGCCTACTTCATCAGACCGGTTCTGTCGCATTAAATGACCCGAATTCGGTGTATCCCAAGGAAATCATTAGCAAGGAAGTTTCCTGGTACCTTCGTCATGTATACCTGACAGTGGAGCCCACGCACCCCTGCTGCCATTGCTCGTACGCCCCTCGGGTTACTCACCGGACATCGTGTGTCCTGGCCGCCCGACGCATGGGATCTGGTCGCCTGCCTATGCGTCGGACGCCACGTGTCCTGGCCGCCCGGCGCCTGGGGCTTGGTCGCCTGCCTGTGCGCCGGACGCCACGTGTCCTGAGCAAACAACTTTAAATTTTTACTTTATTTTGGACCAGCCCTTCATCTGTTTAGGCTCGATGTTGCTAAGTATAGGGCGCTTCCTGATTGGGCTCTGGTCCCACTTGACAGCGGAGCGGGGGCACACCCCGGTGTAGAATACACCGACACAAGCAGTGCCAGATTATGATGTTTTGTTTGATTTGCGCATGTCATTGCTTAGCTTATTAGTGTTGTTCTGGGTGATATCTAGGGTTTCTTGCCCCTCCCATGCATCTTGTGATAGGGATTTTCGGGAGCCAGAACGGAGTACACAATTAGGAGAAATGGACGGAAACCCGCCACTGGCCGTCTATAGTTATTGGGGCATCACAATCAAACATATGTGAGTAGCCCATCAAACAGCCGAGCTGCATCCTGAGCACAATCTTGTTCAACCAATTAAACACATCTTGAGTATGTGTGTTGTTACGGTTTGGATTAGTCAATGCTGATTTAGCTTTTTTCTAACTTAGAAGCCCATTTTCTACTAAAAAAACTATTTTATCCTAGCATATTTTACCGTCTCTGGCCATTGCCATCCCTCCTTGCATGACGGGTGGGACAACATATATGCCCCAAAGTTTGGAGGTATGTGTATATATGCGTCAATATTGATTGCCTTCACGTATATGCCTCAAAGTTAATTGGCACGCGGACAATATGTCCCATTTCAAACTTTTGAGAAAATTTTGCTGGTTTAAAAGAGTGAAAAGACCATTTCGCCCCACCATTCTCATCAAATTAGAGCAAATTAAGCTCACATTGGAAGTAGATACAAGCTCAAGTTTTTTCAAATGCATTGTTCTTTTGCTAAAATTGGAAGTAGAAACTAGTTCAAGTTTGCTCAAATGTCTTTCTTTTTTCTAAAACTGGGTGTAGAGATAAATATGTTTTAGTACTGGTTTAATTTGCTCAAATTGAGAGGGAAAAGTGTAACAACCCAATTCCTAATTTTGTAGACTTGCATTCATACTCATGGTCATACATATTCAGGATAATTTTGAATACATCGCGTCATGCTAGTATGTATAAAATTGATGTTAGCATCTTCAAACGAAAATCTCTAAATGATGGTGATATAAATAAAATATGAAAATTAGACCTTACTCAAATATAAAAAATTATAATAATTGCTTAGCTGCACATAAACCTCCCTTACCCACACCAATAACTTGTGGACGTCCTCTTCGATTGGCTATGGTGGGCGGTGTTGGCGACTGCTGCAGCTTCCTTTTTTTCTTACCAATTCGGCTACATCAACACTTTTTGACATGTGGGATTTGACCCTACTTGTCAATGGGATACCCAAGCTCTATAAACCCTCCTCTCCACTCGGCCCTTTACCTCATTTTCTCCACGTTCATCTATTGGACAACACCTAGAATAGCGACTTATTCATCTTCTTCCTCCTCCGAATGGGACTTGGGTTCGAGACCGGATGTTGGTTTTAATGGGAGCTAGATTATTGTGGGTCATGAGATAGCCAGATGCAATGGTCTCTAACAAGTGGTATCAAAGTTATTGGTCGAGACTCGAAACATCTCTAACGTCCCAAGATTGTGAGGCAAGGTTACCCAATGTGTGATGAGGGAGATTATTGGGTTTAGTTATACATCAGCTATTGGTTATGGTCTAATGAGTTGTGCAACTTAAAAGGTGGGGTGATTGTTATCCTGATAGGCTAGTCTTTTGGGTTGAGTGTGACCAAAATCTTGGTTATTGCTTCAGTTGGATCTGTGGATGTAGCAAACCCTATGGAACATGGGCCTGCGACTAGGTGTCCATTTCAATGGAAGCCGGATCGCTTTAGGCCATGAAACGCTCGGATCGAAGCAAGCTCTAACACTGATATGAAGCACCCAATGAAGATAGGGCACCGGCGCACCACAAGAACAATGTGCAATTAGTAATAAGCTATTTTTTCTCCAAGTCTCGTGGCTGGATGCAGCGGGCTGTAACACTATTATCACACACCCAATGAGGATAGATCATAGATCACTAGTTCACCACTAGAACAGTGAACAATTAGTACTAAGTTATTTTTCCCAAGTTTATGTGTGGGTTCTTATTTCTTCCTCAATTAACCTTTTTGATAATATTTTGAGTTCTATTTAATTTAATGAAAACAACAGTACTTTTATAGGTTTTTTTATACTTTTTTCATACAACACCTATTTTTTACAAACTCTTTACTCTGCTCTATGGCTTGGCTTGGCTCTCAGCTCGGCTCCCTTTAACTTTGTAGTTATATTTTTTCATCGGCTAACCTTACGCTGCAATAATTTTATAGTTATATTAAAATGTTGTTCCGCTATTTAAAACCTTGAACCATTCTAGCTACTTGACCTGCATGTGAACTTGGGACTATTCTGTCATAAAAGAACCTCGTTTCTTTTTCTTTGCAAATACAAACAGAAATAATGGCAGCTGTTAGTTGTAGCCATACGTGTTTCCATCAAGAAATCTATGGAAAATTTTGCATGTCCTCACTGAAACGCTGGTACGTGCGTTAGCTGAAGCTCAAGCAATCACCCCGATGAACTTTGCTTCAAATCTAACCAAACAAATCGGCCGATATGTTAAACCAGCTGTCTCTTTCGTAATTCGAACATTTGCTTTTCAAAATCATCGTCTGGTCATAATCACTAAAATCTGGTCATCGATCCTATTTCGATCATTATCAAACCCGTGGGGTGTAAGCTTCTGATTACAGTGTGTTGAGTTCAGAGCCCATGAGGTCGGCCGTCGGCGACAGCAACAAGACTACGTTGTGCTGTGGTCTGTGGATGGCAAATTGACGGATTAAGGTGATCACCTATTCGGCCACACATCAAGGTTAAATCAACGGTCGTAATCTTGGGCGCCAAACTCATGGCCTATCATGCATGCTTCAGTGCTAGATTTATGAGGCCATGTGCAGGTGCTTGGGCTACCTTTGGCGTTGCACGGCCATCGCATTCGCCACCGTCACGTGTGGGGGTTTGTCAAAAGGAAATCAGCGGGGGAAATTTGGGGGTGGGTGTTTAGTGTATCCTATGGCTTATAGTTTTTTTATATATAATAGCATGATGGCTTGCGCACATATATGTGCCACTAGATTTTTAGTTTCTAGCTTAATTGAACTTAAAACATTTTAAGATATGTGAGAATACATGGGCCTAGCTAATATATTTTACGACAATTTTTGAAAATTTTGTAGACCCGTATGAAAAGTGGAGTGGGAAACTCTCCCCAGGATGAATCCTTAATTATCTGGATGAGTTCTCCACGGAATAGGTTTTCTTTAGGATGAATTATTTGTCCCTTGTGCGGGTCACTCAACAGGGTGATTCATCCTTCCTTTTAAGTAAGAGAAACTTTAGAAAACGGATGTTCGTCCGCATCGTTCCTAACGGATGAGGGTAGGGCAAAATTCGTGGAGGAGCTCGTAAACGCGTCCCCCACCAGTGCCTCGCGCTCGCCGCCGTCTCTTGCGCTCCAGTCCACCGCCACACATGCGCCTCCTCCAGTCCTCAACTTCAGTACGCCATCAGAGAGAGGAAATCCTACAGAGGAGGAGAGAGGTGGAGGCAGCCAGTGGCTGGTGCAGCTCATGACCACTGCGATGAAGGCTGCGCCATCGCCGCAGATGAATGGCGCCGACCACCTGCGTCGTCCCTTGGCCGGCGCGCTGCTGCTCCTAGCTCTCTCTCTCTCTCTCTCTCTCTCAATTGTTGGGAATGAAGAGCTACTGAGCTAGCACAGCCGCACAGGGAAGAGATAAGGTTTGGGGATTTTTGAGGAAGAAGGCTACTTTGTTGTTTAATCCCCAAACTCTATGTTAATTTTATAGGGTCCTAAAAAATTCAATTAAACCTCATGTTCACGTTTTTTTATCATTACTTTTTTTGTTTAATCCCCCTGAAAATTCAATTAAACCTTTATGTTTTGTTGTTCGTTAGTTCATCTGCTTGTATAAACTGAAACCACCTGAACCTAAGCGAGACAAGCTGAACTAAGATGAATTTTTGGGGATACAACCTGAACCTAACCGAGGCAAGCTAAACCAAGATGAATCTTTCGGTGAAACAATCCGAACCAACCTGAACCTAACCAGAAACTAACAGGGACAAGTTGAACCAACATGAATTTTTGGGTGAAACATTCTAAACCAATCTGAAACAACCTGAACCTAAGCGAGACAAGCTGAACAAAGATGAATTTTTGGGTGAAACAATTTGAACCAACTTGAACCTTGCTTGAAACTAACAGGGACAAGTCGAACCAATATGAATTTTTTTGGCTAACACAAACTGAAGCAACCTAAACCTAACTGAGACAAGCTAAACCGAAATGAAATTTTGGGTGAAACAATCCGAACCAACTTGAAACTAACAGGGACAAGCTGAACCAACATGACTTTTTGGGTGAAACATTTTGAACCAATCTAAAACAACATGAACCTAAGCGAGACAAGCTGGACCAAGATGAATTTCTGGATGAAACAATCTAAACCAACCTGAACCTTGCCTGAAACTAACAGGGACAAGTTGAACCAACATGAATTTTTTGGTTAACACAAACTGAGCCAACCTGAACCTAACCGAGACAAGCTGAACCGAGATGAATATTTGGGTGAAACAATCTGAACCAACTTGGAACTAACAGGGACAAGCTGAACCAACATGAATTTTTTGGCTAACACAAACCGAGCCAACCTGAACCTAACAGAGACAAGCTGAACCGAGATGAATTTTTGGGTGAAACAATCTGAACCAACTTGGAACTAACAGGGACAAGCTGAACCAACTTGGAACTAACAGGGACAAGCTGAACCTAGAGCTTCCCTGAAACTTAAGGGAAAGTCTGAACCAATCTGAACCTAGCTGAAACTAACAGGCAAAGCTATGTGAACCTAACCTGAACCAAGCTGAACCTAACATGCACGATCTGAACTAATACGAACCTATCTGACACAAGTTGAACCTAACCTGAACCAACATGAACCTATCTGACACAAGTTGAATCTAACCTAAACCAACATGAACTTTTGACCAACATGGAGCTTCCCTCAAACTTAAGAGAGTCTGAACCAACCTGAACCTAGCTAAAACTAACAGGCACAAAACCTAGGTGAACCAACATGAACCAAGATGAAACTAACAGGCGTGACCTAAACCAACATGGACCTAGCTGAAACTAACAGGCACAGCCTAAACCAAGTTGAAATTCCTAGAGTAACAAGATGCTGCTCGGCTAAAGCCAGCACATCTGCTACGTTGTTAGCTTCGAGATAGCTAGCAATAGTGCTCTGGCACATCATCTTGAGCCTGTCCATGGCGTACCTGTCAGCAGCGGCAAACAGATGCTAGATCATATCGCAGTAATCATAGTGGTCAAGATCATCCATGTCAAGCAGCGAGTCAGTGTAGACGAAGCGGAGCAGGGCCCTGAAAACGTCGGGCTCCATGTCTTCGATGCACTGCACCGTCCTCTCCTTCATTTGCCCATAGAGCTCCGCCTCAAAGACCGGCAACCGCGCGGCGAGGACGAGCTTGTGTGCCGCGAAGACCTCCCCTCCGACGCTGAACCTCACGTCGGCGCGCTTCTCCTCCAGTAGGAGCTTCCCAAGATCATCGGACAAGTCCGGTGACTTGCTCATACTGGTGGTTATGTACTCCATGGAGACGGTAAGCTCACACTCGATCGTCAGGAAGTCGTTCTGAACGAAGCCTTACAACACACCTCTTAGAAGATACGCCGTGTGCGCGGGAAGGCAGCACCAGGAACCCCTGACGCGCCTGAACAACGCCGGGTTCGTGTCGTCGTGAAATTTAGGTACATGTGATGAAACTATCAGGTAAACACAGTTAGGTTCATGTGAAATTTAGTTTGGTTCAGATAGTTTCATAAAAAATTCATATTGGTTTAGGATTTTTCTACTAAAAAAAGCAGATAGTTTCATAAAAAATTCAGCTTGGTTCAGGTTGTTTTAGCTTGAATGCATCATCTAACTTTCGAAGCTTCACCGGCTAGTTGCTACTGCCTTCTTGCATGCACATACATATTCAGCGGGGCACTAATAAAAATCACAGGGCACTAAGGTTGACTCCAACAGGCTTCCCTAAATTTGATCCCCTATAGCCTCATATACAGGATCTTTTTTAAAAAATCTCCCCCTATATTTTTCTCATCTCCAACAGCGTTCCCTATATGGAGAATTATATAGGGGGAGGAGAGAGAACCCTTATATATAAGGGAATGGAGAGAAATCCTCTATTTTAGGGAACAAAATAGGGAATACTGTTGGAGCACATAGGGGAAGAATCCGTCCCCTATTTTAGGGTAGAGGGTGCTTTAGGGGAGACTGTTGGAGACAACCTAATATAGTTTATAGTTGCCTACAATAGTGAAATGTGAATGCATGTTTGGTTGGTCACCATGCAACACACTCACTCACACGATCCGAGTTCGATCCGCAACGGCCGCGACACTGGTAATAAAAAATCGCGGAGCATTAATAGTGCGGCGTTGTGCGGGCAGTGCTCTCGATGCTCGTCCGTAAAAAAAAAGACTGGGACGGAGGACCATGGGGTAGCGGCTCCCTTTAAGTAATCCGGCAGTCCATAGAAACTTTGGATCACCTCAGAAGATATGAGAAGATGTGCTATTCTGAATAATCTTTCCAATGACCCGTTAGAAGAGGATAATCCTTCCTTTTCAGCCTATAAATACCACTCAAGCCAATGCAATTTGGAGTAGAACTTGAGAGCATCTCATTCCTAGGATTAACCTTCTCTGCTATATATTGTTGTGCTGCCCAAAAATAGTCCTCTCCAACCTATTCTGTAGCATGCACTGCAAACCAGGAGAGCAGGCCTCCGAAACCCGATGCCATTGAGATCCTGCACCAGGAGATGGCGAATACGTTTTCTGGGAAGCGACAGGCGTGACTGCTCGCTGTTGTCTGCTTTCACGACGTCAACTACTTCATCTACGTTGCGATCTGTGTCGACTACATTAGCACTACAATGGGGTCGTCATCATCTATCCTCAGTTACGAGTCCGAGATACTTAAGTACGTTTAATTTCCCACTTGTGCTGGTCAATTTCCTGCTGCTGCTGGTTGCTTCTTGGAGTTTGTGCATGACACATGGAGTTTGTCCATGATTATATACACGAAAGATATGTGTTGCAGCTACATGCATGTCTAGTTTATACTTGTGTTTTTTATTAGCCGGTTAATTAAGCGTGTCATGATTTATTAAGTGGTTAAGTTAAACCTGAAAATGCAGTTATCTACAACAAGATAGATAGATAGATTTCTTTAAGCTAAAATGTTTGGGCAGCTGTTTCTCAAAAGTTTAGAACATTCCGAGCCTAACATTTCACCCGCCACAACCAAACTAATCGATTGCATTATAATGACAGTGGATAAAAAACAATAAGATAGGGTTATCAAAATGCGAGCAAAATTCTCAAAAAAAACCGACAAGCTCAAAACTTCAAATTCACAAAAAAGGAAAACTCCGAAATCTCGAATGATAATTTTCCAAAAAAAAGTCCTTGAAACATTTGGATCTGGACTGGTTTCTAATGTGGATACCAATCTCGCTCCGGAGTGAAATCACAAATTCAAAATTTTGCAGGATTTAAAACTCTTCGGTAAATACATCGCCTCCATTGACGCTTTTTTGGTTTATCAAAAATTCACATCTATAGTGTTCTGTGCATAGTGCAATGGCTGGCACACGAGCTCGTTTTCTGAAATTTTTGACTCGGTTTCAAATTACATCCGATTCAATTCTGGATTGTTATAACATTAAAATTATTTAATTTTAGACGAACATCAAATGCACTTCGGCTTGGCTCCGGCTCGGCTCGTCGGCTCGGTTGTAAATTTACCTTAAAAAATAATTAAAATTATATAGAATCCATCTGTGTTAATTTTAGAAAAAGCTCGAAATGAGCTCGTGTGCCACCCCTTCATACACAGTTAAATGGGCGTTTTAATACTCGGCGGAGAGTCGGAGGTTTTAACAGTCCAAGCTGAACCATTGTCAGTTAGGCCTATACCAAACGAGGCCCAACTACATAACCTGCACAATATTTTCTATGAAGTTAGTACAAGATAACTCTACACTTGTTAAAAATGGGCCCATTATTTCACCAAAAAAATTGGCCCAATAGTACTTGGGCCTCTCATCAACATGCACAAACTTACCTAATATAAGTAAGTTTGATATAATTAATGGGGTTAGCAGAGAGATAACTCGCCCATTCTTCCACGCTGGGTTTGCGGGGCTAATTGGGGTGACTAAATTAGTTTTAGTCTCATTTGACCAAATGTGCTTAGTGGGTTTAACATTTACTCCCTCCAGGTCACAAATAATAGACGTTTTAGATATGTCTTAAGTCAAAGTTTTAAAACTTTGACTGTAAATATTTTTTAAATTATTTAGACTGACCACATAAAAATCATATGGTTAGATTCGTCTCAAAAAGAACTTTCATAATATTATTGTTTTAGTGTATTTTATAAATAAAATATGATATTTTTACATGGTTAAAGTTATATTTTGAAGGCCGTGTCAATGTTCAAAACGTCTATTATTTGAAGACCGAAGAGAGTAATACTACTATTTAATCCACGCCATAGCACTTGTTGTTTATCATTGAATCATGGTGTGCGAGAGGTAAAGATCGGTGTGAGAGAGGGTGGACGTGTGGTGAACCGGTGACACCAATGTCCCATAACTATGGATGGGAAGGCAGAGGTATTGATACGAGCATGGATGAGGTGTACGACAGTAATTTTGGTTACACGCGTAACCGAATCATGCGAGTTTGTTGTGGTGCATCACCGAGAAATGTACAAAGGCTATGTTTGTTTCAGCTTCTAGCCAGATTTTAGCCCCAGAAGCCAGAAGCTCAAACAAACAGCCAGCTTTTGGAACCCCTTTCAAAGAAGCCAAAAGCCACCAAAAGCCTAATTTGTACTGTGATATAAGCTTTTTTCAGAAGCTAGTTTTTTGTGTCGTCTCCCAGAAGCAGCTTTTAGAGAAGCTGCAACTCAAACAAGCTCAAACAAATAGGGCCAAAGTCTCTGTTTTCTGGGAGCAGCGGTATGGCAGTTGTGTACTCCGCGCACGCCTCCTGCAAAAGTGTTTATTTTTTCAGGTGTGCGTGTGTATGAATTAACGAAGTTAGCACTGTAGTGATATTGTTGGTTTTTCTACAACATTACATCTTCCCTATGGTGATATGGGATGGGGGCTACTATGATGAATGGGGTGAAAACGGAACGGATAATATTTGATCTTAGATCCGTTTTTTAGTGATTTGGAACATATTTTCGTAACCGATCAGATATAATTACGGATAATTATCCAGATATGGATACGAATAATTATCCAGGATATGGGATGAAGACTCACTACATGAGTCATTCAACTTTTGTTATGTCTTATGTCTTATGAGTTATGTGTTATTTACTTTTGTTATGTGTGTTTTATTAGTGATGAGTCATGTTCTTATGTTAGTCATTTACTTGCTCGTCGTTCACGCCAATTTTTTTTTTGTTGAGATATTAGATAAAACCCGGTTTCGTATTCGTATTCAATCCATATCTGGTTCGAAACCGTATCTGACTAAGTCCGTATTCGAATTCGTATTCGACACTATCCGTATATGTAAAAAGAATATAAATACGGACACGGTTGACCCCTATCCAACCAAATCCGACCCATTTTTACTCCTAGCATACTCTCTTCATTCTTTTTTTTATTTGTCATTGTTTACTTTTAGACATACATTTTGACCATTCGTCTTATTAAAAAACTATTTAAATATAATTTATTTTGTTATGTTTTATTTTATCATTAAATGTAATTTAAACATGACTTATATTTTTACATATTTGCATTAAATTTTTAAATAAGGCGAATGGTCAAAATGTATGTACAAAAGTCAGTGGCGACAATTAAAAAAAGAACGAAAGAAGGATCTTTTTGACGAGTTGAACATTTTTAACCGTATTTGAAACTGATGTATGCAAGAAAAGATCCTTAACGGCATGGACGAAATGAACCGATAAAAATGATATCATCTGTAATGTTTTTGACTATTTAATGATATTTCTAACGAATAGGCATTTAATAATGATATGTATGTAAAAAAATTAGAAATAATTAGTGGATTGGAGATAGAGATATGTAGAGCATTTTTTGAGTAGCTAAGCTGAATTCGTAAACTGGTTGAGTTGAAGAGTTGAAGTTAGTTTTATGCAGAGTAGATTAAATAAACTAGTTGAATAGATAAGGGTAAATCTTTATGCGATCAAAATCTTAAGGTCATCCAATTTTTTTTTTTTAGAAGACCACTGCGGCGGCACTACGGCCGAAGCAAAACAGCCTGCCACGTGCACGGTACACCGCGGTATGTTTGCTTTGTGCGGTGCCTGGGGGCGCGGATCGAGTCGACCGACTGCGGTCGGTCGCTGCGAGCCAGTCGGACCCAGCTTGAACCCATTCAAGGCAGGTTTGCAGCAGAAAAATATTTTCCTTTCCGTCCTTCCCCCTCCTCGGATCCACGATCCCCGGCGGCCGGCCGGATCTTCCTCTTCCTGAGCACCGACACCGAGCACGGCCGCGCAAGCGTACGCGGCTCGCCGCCATGGTCACCAGCGTCCTGCAGAGCCACCACGTCCAGAGCACCACCCACCTCCCGCTCCCCAAGAAGCAGCTCGTCGCCTATGCGCTCTACGCCCTCCTCCCCCTCGCCCTCCTCCACTACCTCCTCTTCTACCCGCCGCCGCCCACCGCCGAGAAGCCGGTCCAGCTGCCGCAGGCACCCGGCGAGGCCTCGTCTCAGCGCGACCGCGCGCAGGTGAATGCACCAGGTGTGAGATCTGCTCTGGTTTTACTGTCGATTCCTCGGATTTAGGGCTTGAGATGGCGTTTCTGTAGTGCTAATCTTGGATCCTTATGGTGGCCGGGAGTAGCCGGAGAGGTGTCGCCGCCGCCGCCGTGCGACTACTCCGATGGCGAGTGGGTGCCGGAGGCGCGGCCGCCGCTGTACAACGGGACAGGCTGCGGCACTATCAAGGACGGCCAGAACTGCATGGCGCACGGCCGGCCGGACACCGGCTACCTCTACTGGCGGTGGCGGCCGCGGCGGTGCGACCTCCCGGCCTTCTCCCCGGAGGCGTTCCTCCGGTGGCTCCGCGGCAAGCACCTGGCTTTCGTCGGCGACTCGCTGGCGCGCAACCAGGCGGAGTCGCTGCTCTGCCTCCTTGCGTCCCACTCGCCGCCGGAGCTCGTGTACCGGGACGGCGAGGAGAGCCGGTTCCGGCGATGGGTCTTCCTGGAGCACAACGCCACCGTGTCCGTCTTCTGGTCGCCGTTCCTGGTGAGGGTCGCGGAGAAGGCGGAGCACGCCGGCGTGCGGCACAACAACGTGTTCCTGGACTCGTTCGACGAGCGGTGGATGTCGCAACTGGGCGCGCTCGACGCCGTCGTGCTGTCCATCGGGCATTGGTTCTTGATCCCCGGCGTGTACCACGACGGCGGCAAGGTCGTCGGCTGCCACGACTGTGCCGAGCTCAACCACACCGAGACGTCCTTCTTCGGCGTGTTCAGGGAGGCGATTGGCCGGACGCTCGCCGAGGTGGCCCGGCGGCGCGGCGCCGGCGCGGGGAGCATGGTGGTCACCGTCACCACGTTCTCGCCGGCGCACTTCGAGGGGGAGTGGGACAAGGCCGGCGCGTGCCCCAAGAAGCAGCCGTACAGGAGCGGCGAGAAGGAGGTGGGCTACACGGAGACGGAGATGAGGAAGACCGTCGTGGAGGCGGTGGCCGCGGCCAACTCCGGCGGCACCGCCGCCGGGGTGCGTTTCGTGGCGCTGGACGTGACGAGGCTGGCCAGCCTGCGGCCGGACGGCCACCCGGGGCCGTACATGCGCGCCAACCCGTTCGCCGGCGGCGGCGGCGGCGCGCGGGTGCAGAACGACTGCGTGCACTGGTGCATGCCCGGCCCGATCGACACATTCAACGAGATCCTGCTCCAGACCATTGCTGCGAGGTGACCACGGCGACGGAGACGTCTCCGATGATCCATGTGGTCGTCAGTTGTCGGCACGGAACCGAGGTTCGCCGGAGCGAGGGTGCCTGCGTGCGCACCGACGGGCGACGGTCACGGGCTCACGGCACATGTGTTGTTTCGCCGATCAAACGGCTAGGATACGATCTACGGGATAGATAGTGCGCCGGAATTAATTTTGCAATACGGATGGGAAGATGATCGTTGGTTCGTTTTGGGGGGTTTGGGATTTTTGTGATGCTCGGAAGTCTTTGAGCAGGGAAATCAATGCCCTTCTGAATCCAGGTGTTTTTAATGATTTGTCCTCTCTCTCTCTATATACATTATTTTCTCTGCAAGGTTTCTTTGAGTGGCTGCAGCTGCAATTGATACCTTGGGAATGTGGCTCTTTTTTATTTATTGTCTTTGTTGGGTTTAAAATGTTTGTTATTTTTTTAGACCATTTACAAAAAAAGTTTGAAATATTTTTTTAACTATGTAAAGTTTTCGAAAATTTTAAAATTAATTTATAAATAATTTATTTAGTCTTCATATAGTACTTTTAGAAATGATTTTTTTTAACTATAACTAAAATTGTGCTACGATGCTATTTGTTTCTAAGCAAATTATCGTCTCATCTATAGGCAAACCTTAAAGATAACTTTAGTGAAAAGGTACATTAAATGATCATGCTACTATAGATTAATAGATTTGGTTGGCTGGTTATGCTACTTCCAGTTAATAGATTTGGTTGGCCGTATGCATAAATTGAATTGGTTGAATGCATTTAAACTTCTTTGCAAAAAAAAATTCGATAAGCTTTACTAGGGGTATAGCATTAAAAAGGATCATAAAGCATTCTTGGTTATCACAATGAAAAAAACAATTTGAAACGGATACTCCTAAAACCATGGACAAATATAACGAAATGAAGAAAGTACAATGCCACTGACAACCAAAACTAGAAATCAAGGATTAACATATATGAAAATCATCCTTTATTTTCACGGTGGTGGGCGATTTTCAGAGCTCACTTGGGATCTTCGATGCCTTGTCTTCTCCATCTCCGATCGCCGTCATCGCAAAGTTAGTGTTTGGGTTAGTCATGTTAGTGTTTGATGTGGGTTCTCCATGCCCCCTGGGTTTGGAGGGAGGTCCTACAATGGAGAGAGGGGATCATGGGGGACACAAGGCAGGGGCGTTGTCGGAGCCACAGGTGGTCGAAGACAATTGAGCGATGGTGGTGAGCGGATTGGCACATGACAACTGGATTAAGGTGATGGGGTTGGCGAGGCGAGGCGAGGTGACGTGAACGTTGTTGTCCGTGGATAGGTGAGCCGATGGTGACAGCGATGACAATGGAGGTGTGCAGATAAGGTGAAGGCGAGGAGGAGGGGCATCATGGCCGGAGTAGATAAAAAAAAAACTGGAGGAGAGTTTTGGGAGGGGAGTGGTGAGGCGATGAAAAAAACGCCTACATTTGCGGCCGCTCTCTTTTTATAGATAACTTTTGCATTCGTAGCCGCTTTTTCTCATAGATAACTTTCGTAAAACGAACTTGGCTAGTTGGCTCCCATATATTACAACTGTACTCTCTCACCAATCCACATTATCATTCTGTCTCCTGGCAAATTCTATGTGGCTAAGACTTTTATTGATGGTTTATAGACAGATGAAGCGAAGAATTATATATGCTCCCAACGTAACTACGGTATGATGGATTCATTACTAAATTTTCTAACATACTAGGTAGTGGTGGACAGGGTTCCAAAATTCACTAAAAAAACTCTGAAAATTTGTGGTCTTTTATTACCGCCACCTCATGTCGGTTCTTGCCAAGCTAAATTCAAATTTACAAACAGGGACAATACACAAATAGTCCTATAAGTAGCATTAATATATGCAAAGCTTTTTCAATGATTTTTCACCAAAAAAAAAAGAGTTTCATGTGGTTTTTAATCAAGAAATACTAAAGAAAAAATTGGGAGAAAAATGAAAAGAAGAGAATACATAGCCACGACGGGTACGTAGGCAGGAGGAAAGAAAGTATTGTCTCGCATTGCCAATGTCCTCAATTTAAAAATACTTCAAATATACTTGTTAATTAATCTAATAATAAAATAAGTCAGTTTTTAACCATTTCAATTTTATTTGTCTCGGCTCAGTTTGTTGGCTTGATTATAAAATTACTTCTAAACAGCAACTAAAATTATATGAAATCAATCTGCGCTAGATTAAATTGAAGTTACAGTGTGTGATTTGGCTAGAATTTTCATCCATAGCGGCGGTAGCTCCAAAAGTAGAGAAGTGGCTAAGTAGGAAAGCGGTGAAGTAAGGAATAAAAATTATTACGGATAATCTCAGTCTAGACCTATTTATCCAATACGTCATACAAATATAATCATATTGAATAGTTCTGACTCAAAATATTATTAATATTACTTTATGCGAATCAAGTGTAGTTCAGTTTAGTGATTAGAGTGGCGAGGGAACAGACAGACAATAGTCTTTAGCCACCGTTGCAACCATTTTCTCCTTGTGTTTTGATCTTTGATCATAATTTCTTATATTTAGTTACTACTCCATCTATCCTAAAAACTAAAAACTAAGGCGTGCATGGATTTTAAAAAGTCAACAATTGTAACTTTTAACTGATAATTAAGCTAAAAACTTATATTTCCATGTTATGCATGTAATATGATTGGATTGGTATTTGAAAGTTCTTTCATATGATGTTAATTTTGTATTTGTTAATAATATATCATAAAATAAATTAATGGTCAAAGATCTGTTTTGAAGATTGTGCCACAAATTTATATGCCTTATATTTTGGGATGGAGGGAGTATATTTTTAGGCTGAAACAGTATTATATCGAATTATTGTATTATTTGATGGCCAAAGATTGTAGGGCATTCCATAGTCTTATAATTATATTTAATTATTGGATTACCAAATAAAGGGAAAAAAAAATAGGTAGCCTAGAGCACAAACGACTAGGTGATAAGAATAAATCGAATAAAAAACAACTTAGTAGCGGGTGGTTGTTTATGGGAGCTTAACTCCATGCGACCAAGGAAAAGCAATATAAAAAACCAATACACGAGTTGTGCACGAAGCAGTCATAAGAAGTGCAGTGAGGAGACAAGTGTTCGGCATTGCTCTATGACCAAGAAAAAGTAGTAGAAAAGGATTAAAAAAATATGCAGGCACTCGCATAACCACCATACTATAAAAGCTATGAATTCATTTATTAATTGGAAAATGAGAAAATATGTATCATCAATTATAATAATGGTTCTTAATTAACGATGTAGACTTTACATAAATTTTTAATAAAATCTAATTGATTATATGATACCAAAATATAATCCAATATTTAACAAATATAGTCATCCCGGTGCATGTGATTATAATAGTTTAGATCTTAAATATATCGGATCTTTCTCTATCACTTATCTTCTTATCTCTAAATCGACAATCTTACGCTTTGGCTTTTACCGTTCGTCTTTGTTTTCATCTTAAAAGTACATCCCAAAGCAGTAAAAATCACCTCAAACAAAATGGATCAAACTTTCAAGTCATTGGGAAGTCCTCGTAATTCAACTTATAAGAGCATCACTCACAACATCTCTAAATTTTGATCTTTATATTTAATCTTCAAACCACTATTCATTTCCTATGATTCTATCATCTCCGACGGAGTCTCTATGCTTGAAAACATACAGAGATTGGAGAGAGTCTACAAATATAGCCGCAAACCTCTCCCCTTACAATGAACTAACGAGTCTATTCGTGCAAATGCGCGAGGCATGGTGCTAGCTTTCTAAATTTCTGTTTTCTAGCAGTTTTGCCGGATTTTCGCGGTTATGAATTTTTAAAATGAAATTGCGAAGCCTCCTGGTAGGGACTGACGTGCCGTCAGATGAATTTACCAGTACTGCGATTTCTCCGTAGTGTAGGTGGACGCTTGTGTCGGTGGAGTTTTCTCCGTTGCTACGAGCCTGCGAGGCTGCGACGGCGCTGCAAAGGGCATCGCATCCCTAGCCTACTCCGCAAGTTTTGCTCTCCTTTGCGAGGAGGCGAGGAAGTTTTCCGCTTCTACTTTACCGATAAAAAAGTCCTGATCCCAATGAAAGATCACGAGTGCTGGAGTAGCAGCAACCACAGCAACGTAGAACTGTAGAAGATTCTGAAGGAAATACTATTTTTTATATCTATGGATTCTCGGTTTTTTTTAATCGAAGTCTTTAGCCTTGTTTTTTTAGATTAGATTAGATTAAATTAAATTAAAATTTGTTGTTTTTACAGGCCAAATGTTATAGTATTTTATAGCTATTTTTGTGGGGTTTTAAATAGTTCTTCTTAGAATTATTAAAAAAAATTATAACTTTTGAACTCTTCAAAGCAGGAACTTTAAGCTGAAAAGAACATGGCCTTTATCTCTTCGTAAATTTTTGTGGGTACAAATGTTACTGAAAAGGACACAAATGATGACATTGTACTGGAATAGTGGCTGAGGACAAAATAAAAATATATATGATATGATGAAAATCTTCATATGATAAAATTATCAATGCCCTGATCCTTATATGAGCACTTTGTTTTGAAATTGATCAACTAAACACCTTGCTAAAATAATTTGTAAAAAACCTGGCTTGGGAAGTAGCCTTGGGCTCTTGCTTCATGAACAAGTGTGAGCTCGTGGTTTGGGCTCTTGCTTCATGAATAGGTGTTGTAGCTCCAGCAGTCTGATCTAGCTTGATACCTAAACACGCACTACGACGTTAATTGATCTGTAGACTTCCGTATTGGCCCAAATCAGTGACACAGCCACACGTTGCCCAACTAGGCCATTTTGGGCTCATGCGTTGAGCGCGACATGCGGAGCTAATGGCTAGATTAATTATGGTAGTGTTTTAATGGCAAATTTGAGATCCGCCCCTGTATTAGACTAGTGGTGAATGAGTGAGCTAGGCTTGTCCCGTGTCGGGCTTGTTTTTTGAGTAAACTAGACTTGGCTCGCTCAGATGGCCGAGCTAGAAAGCTCAACTCGACTCGGCCCGATGAAGCTCATTGACTAGGTGAGTCTAAGAGAGGGAAGGGGCACCTGAGAAGGAGCGTAACTCACCGCCAATTGTCCACGTCATATGCATGACCAAGCATGTCGTCGTAACCATGCCTCGTTGGAAGACTTCCAAACCTCGCTGGCTAAGGAAAAGGAAGGTGTCACTAGTTGGAGAGGACTGATTGGAGATGCAACAATCTAGATTTGGTGGTTGCGGCCATTGTCTCGGGAGGCAAGTGTCGTCGGCATCAATTTACAAGGTGGGTACACAAAGGAGGCATTGCTAGCAGAGACGTTGCTGGACCCAGCCCACTCGAATCCCGTGGCCTTGCCGTCCTCAGGAGGCAGGCGACATCGGCGTTGGGATGATGAGTAGGGGAGGCATTGGAGGCGTCATGGGTTGTGGGAGGAGAGGAAGAGGGTCACCAACCATCATGGCGGGAGAGAAAGAGAGAGGGTGGCAAGTTATGATGAACAGAGATTGGCTGTGGCGACTAGGGATCTACGGGTGCTAGTCTAGAGAGGGTTATGGTTAGCTTAGGTGGTAGGGTGGGTTAGGTTCTTGGTGGTAAGTGGATGATTAGGCCAAAATTATGATGGGCCTTCGAAATAGGTAGTTGACTGGTTATTGACTTGTAGGCCAAGTTAATAAGTCACGAGTGAGCCAAATGTAGCTTGACACAAATTTGTTTTTGGAGCGAGTTAGAAATCATGTTTAACTTGTGCTCATTTGCAAACGAACTGAGCTCAAATTAGCTGAGCTTTTGCTTAGCCGAGCTACTCGATCCACGAGCTTAAATTGCAGCCCTACTTATGGGCCCTCAAGCTTAGGGTTGGTCGTGAGCCTTGCCACCCTGAGCAGCCCACGACCAGGAATCTACTCGCCTCGGGTGAGCGCATTGGGCCACTCCACGAGACCATGGACGGGACTCATCAGAGTGGCCCCTCGTTTCCTGCTGTTGCTGGGTTACGGGCTTGCAGCCTGCGTGGACAAAAATGTGTCGCAACAAAAGCATCAGTAGCTTTTCCCACCAAGCCAATGCCAACGTCGACGTTGAGGACGAGGCCGGCTTATTCCACCCAAGGATTTGAATTTCGGTATTGAAAAAATTTTGATGGCTTACGAAATTTTCGAAATTTCGACAAAATTTTACTGAAATAAAAATAGAGAATTTGAATTCAGAAAAAGTGTTGAATCTAGGACTTAAACGATGCACCTCGTTCTTGTTACAGTAGGCAATACCCACTAGGCTACAAGAGGGGCTTGTAAAGAAACATGTTATGCCTTCTTTTTATGTCTTAGTCTCAAATCTAATCAAATCTTTTGTATTCAAAATTTTCTTTTCGTTTCGGTTGCTGGCGAAAAAACCGGAATTCCTGAAATTTCGTTGAAATTTCATCGGAAAAAAATCCTCGATTCCACCACTTCACCAGAAAAGTAGAGGACGAGGCCGACTTCTCCCCATATTTCACCACTACTGTAGGCGTAGAGATTGGTTTGTTCTACTAATCCACTGCCAACGTCCATGTCATGGCCGACGTCTCCTGATACTCCATCACTAGCGTCGATGTCGAGATCGGCTTCTTCCGTGTCGACGTTGACATCTCTGTCGCGTCTAGAAAAACCAAGAGAACGACAAATCAACATAATTTCTTATGCTAAATCATTCAAGTCTTCGTTAGAAGAGAACAACAAGCCATCATCAAGTTTCAAGAAGCCTCGACATGCCAGGCTCGGTCTAAGATGAAATCCAATTCGTTCTTAAGCCCGGATCGGCCATCTGGAGTATTCAAACTTCAAATGACCATAACAGAGTCATATGAAGTCCATTATGAACGTTCAAACACATTATGGACAAGTCGACAACGAGTGCTTTCCAACAGATCCAATCTCACCTTAAAATGCCTTATAGATCAATGGTAATTAGCTAAACAAGATGACGACCGTAATCTGTCCAAGTATCACGTCGAACCAATCTTGGGCCCAACCAACATCTCAATCATCAAGGGTTACAAGTGCTTCTGACATAAATGGAGAGCAAGCTAATAAACTCCAAGGGAGATTGGAGTTGGTGATACTGATCGACACTGATTGAATTTTCAGTCAATTATGGAAGTCGATGGGGACTTTAGCCAACAATCAGTTGAGAAATTTAAGGAAGATACGAACCATTGCTATAACGTTGTGCTACACAACTTTGAGTAAGCCGATTCTGATCATCAGAATATATTTTATAATTGCCGGAGTGAATGGACATCAGGCTAATAAAACTTCCAATAGGTCGATGTATGTCTCAGAAAGAGAATCACCAAAGGACAACACATTCAAACCACAACGATGTCCAACTGTATTGAGTAAAATGCAGAAGTGTCAGGTAAAACGTTTGAGAAATCAGGAGCAACGTCAAGCTAATTAGCAGGCTGATGCAGCTTTGGGGCAGGAGAGCTATAAGTAAACATCAGAGTCAAAGTTCAAAGATAAGCCGACTTTGACAGCAAGTCCTTTTCCTGAATATACAGTCGGTTGCTCGGGAGGCAGGCAGGCAGCTAACAAAAGCATGCATAGTGCTGACGAACTTCCAGAAAGGCCAAACTTTAAATATTAGTTGGCCGAAAGCAAATAGAGGCCAAGTATGATTTAAATCCAGAAACCATGAAGGACGAGGGACGTCCAAAGATCAAAAAATTGTGTAAGGTTGGTCCTAACAAGGCAAACACGTCAAAATTCAAGACGATGGTCTCATCGGCTGATAATAGAATACCCTAATCAACAAGTAAAAGTAAGACAGTAGAGTCCAATCCTCGCTGTGTCCTACTGGTATCACAAAGTCTCAGAAGAGAAGATTGCAGAGATGGAAGACTCGAGATACGTGCAAAGCCGACAGGGAAGACCTAGGAAGAAGAGAAGCAAGTTAGTCCATAACAAATGGATAGATTTCTTGAGCATGATTCTCATGTCGCAAATATTAGGGGCATATGTTGGCATCCAAAAATGGCCCCAAATGCTGATTGTTCTAGAAATCAGATTAGTGTGAAATCGGTTTATGGAAGGTTCCAAATTGTTTGAATCATGATTCATGAAGGCCTGGCAAAAGAGACAACGGACTTTGTGGCGCGTCGAATTGAAGAAAGACTCGAACTTGTATCTAGATTTAGACATACTTTACATATTTAGTAAATTTTCTTAGTTCGTAAGTTAGGCAAGTTAGATTCTAAAATTGGCTTGTTAGGGACAAGTTAGAAAATAAGAGTTTAAGTTGGAGTCTTTCTTGGGTTATAATTCGGTATGTTACTAGTATAAATAGGTGTCATGGTGCATTATGTAAGTGTCTGATCAATCAATAAATTTTTTTTTTATCTAGCTTTACTTTCTTCGTATCTTAGGTTGTAGCTTTAAATTCAATTGATTCGTTCATATCGGTTTCATCCTACAAGTAAGAATTGTCTTAGTTTGGTCCGATCTTCTGCTTGTATTAATCCCGTCGGTGAATACTGTCTTAATCAAGTTCGATCTTCTCGCCGTCGACATCAGGATATTGCCCTTCAGTGATATTGTTGCATGTTGCCATCTGTCGAAGGAGTTAGATCCCACCACTCATACTATTGGATTAGCGTTTCGTTAAATCGATAGACCATTTATCTTGATCTGTGGATTGCACAACTTGTTGCGTAGTTGCTGGATCATCTACTCTGCACCATCGGTTATTTGATTTACAACTTGGCTAATGGTTTCTACATCACATTGCTGATTACAAGAACAAATCGGCTACCACGCCCGTGAACCTGATTTTCAGTGCTGTTGGGATTGTCATCCTAGGCCCATGACGTTGGTGCCAATACCAACTCTTTTCGCCGTCAACACTAGCCAATTAGAGACGATGAACTCAAGATGATTCTATTAGATGGCCTGAATTTAGGTAGAGCATGAAGTAGAAGTATCCTTAGCAGAGATGAGCCTCAGTAGAACTTTGCACAAACCTACAATGGTAGCCCGCACATAATACCACCACATCAAAAACTATTGAATTACGGTCCACATCAAAAAATGGCTTCTACAATTTACAGTTAAATTGAACTATTATGTACAACATGAGTAATGATTGCAACAAAAAGAAAAAACAAAAGGTCATAGGAGACGTACCATTGACCACTTAGTGTGCACTTGAGTAATAATAGTGGGAAGTTGAAGTTGGGAATGAAGAGGTCGACGAAGCCGGTGATGAATACTTGAATGATGAAGAGGCACACAAAGAAATGGCGACAGCGCAGCTGAAGACAGCGATTGGTAACATCCGCTGAAAGCACTCAAGCGACATGGTGGTCAACCTTGGGTTGGTGCAGGGAAGGCTTCCACCGGAGGCTGTCCAACGTAACAAGGCAGATGATGGCCTTGTGGTGGCGGCATCGTCATCGCGAGGTCGTCTGTTGGGTATCGGGGCGACACAATGGTGATGAGTGGCAGTGGCAGCGGCCCTAGAAATACGGGGCAACGTGGATAGATGGCAGCTCAGAGCGGAAGTGGTGGGAGGCGTAGTTGAATTAAGCGGAAAAATAGGATGAACGGTGGAGCCATTGGAAAACCGGATATAGGTTTGAGGAAAAAAAGAAAAGCAACATTTTTCGAAGAGACTGTATTACTATTTATCATCACTAAAGACTTTAATAAGAGTAAAATGCACCAGAGGTCCATTAACTTGTGCGGTGGTGTCACTTAGGTCCATTAACTTTGAAATGCATTTTTGGGTCCAATAACTTCTTAAGTTGTTCACCGCAGGTCCAAACTGCTTAGTCAGCGCCTCCACACTGATGTGGCGGTGCTTGGTCAGCACCTCCACGTTGACGTGACAGTGAGGTGGCCACACAAAATCTAAAAAAATTGTAAAAAAAAAAATTTAGGGAATATTCCAAAAATATGAAAAATGTAAAAAAAAATTTGTAAAAAAATTCGAAAAAAAATTCGTAATGAAATCCGAAAAAACAAAAATAAAAAAAACCGAAAATACTAAAAACCAGATTAAAAAATGAAAAAATTTAAACAATCGGAAAACATAACAAAAAAAATTGAAAAAAAATTTGGTATTGTTTCGGATTTTTTACAATTTTCTCGATTTTTTAGATTTTTTGGAGTTTTTTATTTTTTTTTGGATTTCTTTATATTTGTTCGGATTTCTTCACACATTTTTCGGGTTTTCCCGAATTTTTCGGATTTTTTTTACAATTTTTTAGATTTGTTTTATGATTTTCGGATTTCTTTACTTTTTTAGATTTTTTGATTTTTTTCTTGTATTTTTTCAGATTTGTTTTTAGATTTTGCATGGCCACCTCACTACCACATCAGCGTTGAGGTGCTGACCAAGCACCGCCACGTCAGCATGGAGGCGCTGACTAAGCGGTTTGAACCTGCGGTGAACAATTTAAGAAGTTATTGGACCCAAAAATTGCACTTTCAATGTTGATGGACCTAAGTGACACCATCGCACAAGTTAATGGACCTCTGGTGCATTTTACTCCTTTAATAATAGTTGATACGTGGAAATTAAATTAGTTCACTCACTTAACCATCTCTCAGCGTTTGCATTATACGTGGTAGCCGGTAAATAAAAGTAGAAGAGTGAATCAATGGCTAACTAGGCTTCCTACGAGCACAACGATGAAGATGTATGTACGGTGGATGTGTTATCTGTCGTCCGTAAACCTTAGCATTCTTTAGTTCCCTGTTTTAGTTTAGTTTTTATTTTAGTTAAAAAAATTTATAACCTATTAAAAAGTGTAGAAAAAGACTAAATAAATTATTAAAAATATTTTAAAGATTTTTTAGAAAAACTCCTGAAAGTTTCAAAAATTATTTCAGAGTGTTACACTGAATGATTCGTACAAAATTAACAGAATTTTCGAAAAACCAGAACCAAAATAAAACAAAGAATCAAAGAGGAAGATGACACGTTTATCAGAAGAAGAGCACATATAATTAAAATCATCTGCAATGCTACAATAGTAGAATGACTAATAACTATGTAGACATGCATGTAAAAACCCATTAATTAATTATATAAATTTGATATATCATTGTATTTTGTTTACGTGAATCCCACATTATTATATGCCCTAGCCGGCCCAACTATAGTACTACTTCAATTAAATCATTTGCCAAGATTACAACTATAAAAAAGTATTAGAATGCAACAAATCTATTGAATCAACATTCAACACCACCTATTGAAGAAACAATTACTGGATCAAGTAAGCGCGTGGCTGGTGTGCATGCATGCATGAGTTTTTTTAGTGCATGAGTCAGCGGCATGAAAAAAGGATCAAGCCGTTAGTGTGCGAGTAATTAACTGCCTACGCATCGCAAGTTTAAATTGGATAAACCTGGATAAGTTTATCTGATCAATTTTATCCGGTGTTCGATCGATCTTATCCTGGTCTATCGGTGGATCTAATCGGATCGCGTTCTTATCCTGTGCATGCTTGCATGGCTGAACGTATATAAATAGGGTGCCTGGGCGCCACCCCTCCCTCGCATCCAAGTCCTCATCTCCTCCCTCGTACGTATAAGATCAGCAGATCGAGCGAGTAGAGAGCAGCAACCCGGCGACAATGGTGCAGCGCACGCCGTCGAACGCCGAGTCCATGTTCATGGATCTCTCCCCGAAGCTTGCGAACAAGTCCTACGGCAACGACGGCGGCGTCTACTACGACTGGTCCCCGGCCGAACTGCCCATGCTCGCCGCCGCCTCCATCGGCGCCGCCAAGCTCGCTCTCGCCGCCGGCAGCCTCTCCCTTCCGGCCTACTCTGACTCCGCGAAGGTTGCATATGTTCTCCAAGGTGCTGATCTCACTGTTTAGTGTTTAATTTGCTCGGTTAAGCGGTAACACTAGCTATCTTTGTTCAGTCAATTTATATTTAAGTGCTAAATTAATCTAGCTGGATATCATTTGTTAATTTGTTTGTAGGCAAGGGCACCTGCGGCGTTGTGCTCCCGGAGGCGACAAGGGAGAAGGTGATCCCCATCAAGGAGGGGGACGCACTCGCGCTCCCGTTCGGCGTCGTCAGCTGGTGGCACAACGCGCACGGCGCGGCCAGCGAGCTCGTCGTCTTGTTCCTCGGCGACACCTCCAAGGGCCATAAGGCCGGGCAGTTTACCAACTTCCAGCTCACCGGCGCGGCCGGAATCTTCACTGGCTTCTCGACAGAGTTTGTCGGCCGCGCCTGGGACCTTCCCGAGGCCGACGCCGCCAAGCTCGTCTCCACCCAGCCGTCCACCGGCATCGTCAAGCTCCGGGATGGCCAGAGGATGCCTGAGCCATCAGAGAAGGACAGGGAGGGCATGGTGCTCAACTGCTTCGAGGCGCCGCTCGACGTCGACATCAAGAACGGCGGCCGTGTCGTCGTGCTCAACACGCAGAACCTGCCGCTCGTCAAGGAGGTCGGGCTCGGCGCCGACCTCGTGCGCATCGACGCGCACTCGATGTGCTCGCCGGGGTTCTCCTGCGACTCCGCCTATCAGGTGACCTACATCGTCCGCGGCAGCGGTCGCGTGCAGGTTGTTGGCATTGACGGCACACGCGTGCTCGAGACGCGCGCCCACGGCGGCTGCCTCTTCATTGTGCCCAGGTTCTTCGTCGTCTCGAAGATCGCCGACGACACTGGCATGGAGTGGTTCTCCATCATCACCACTCCCAAGTAAGATGATATATTTATATTGCAATTGATATTTCTCCTCTATGAATTAGATTAGTTTCTTGTTTAACGTTGAAAATTCGCATTATAGTCGATATTATTGTCATAGATGAGATTAGTTCATATTTAACATTGGAAATTCTATGATTAATTACATTGCAATTGGTATTAATCATCTGTAGATGAGATTAATTAGTTCTTCTTTATTTGGTTAGTTACATTGCAATTGATATTTATCATTTGTAGATGAGATTAGTTCTATATTGTAAATTCACATCGCAATCGATATTACTGGTCTCTAAGTTAGATTAGTTTGTATTTAACAATGGAAACTCCGTACGTGGATTGCAATCGACATATCTCATCTATATCTCATCTACAGATGAGATTATTTTTTGTTATACATTGTAAACTCACATTGCAATAGATATTGATGATCTATAGATAGATATATATTGTTGATGTCAATTCGTATTTAACATTGCAAATTCTATGGTTAATTGTAGCCCGATCTTTAGCCATCTGGCCGGGAGGACGTCGGTGTGGAAAGCGTTATCGCCGACGGTGCTGGAGACCTCCTTCAACACTACTATGGAGATGGAGAAGCTGTTCCGGTCTCAGAGGCTCGACTCGGAGATCTTTTTTGCTCCAAATTAATCAATCAATGGAGTCGCCTGTCTTCTATCCTTAAATTCAGTTAGGCCAGGTTTAAATTAATGTCTCAATTCAGTTAGGGTTTGGTTTAAATTAGATTTCTTGAGCGTCTTGATTTATGTCCGTGGCAGCTCCATTTGTTTCGTGATGAACTTGAGACCCATTTCATTTGAATCTAATAAATAAGAGTAAGGTGTTTTGTAAGTCCTTCTATTTATCACGAAGCTTCAATTATTTATTATACTAAATAAGTGTGAAAGTGTTTTATTTTATCGAGATTGGCTCCACCCCGCTTCCACTTTTAGATCCTCAGGATTGTGAGCCCCAACTCCCACTTTACTCGCTTAAGTCTATTTTTATAATAGTCATTTCCGTCATTTCCACTTTACTCCGTCTATTTTTATAAGCGCTATCTATTTTTATAACACAACCAATAAAATTGTCTATTACTTATTAGCAATTGCCATAAAACAACATTGTGTCAGTATAAAATTGAAATATGAACATATTGATATAACTTTAGTACACGGACGATACATGTAGTTTGAGATGGACGGACTATGGCATCCAGTAGGTCTGATACCCTCTAGCTCCAATGTCATCCTGTCGGTCTGATACCCTCTACCTCGGCATTTCATCCAATACTATTCTTATCTACAGTACGAACAGCGGTCTGCAAGATTTGCGGATCATGAAGATTAAGCAAAAGGCAGGGCAAGCAACCCTATAGCTCGCCATTTCATCCAATACTATTCTTATCTACAGTACAACTAACAGCGGTCTGCAAGATTTGTGGATCATGAAGATTAAGCAAAAGGTAGGGCAAGCACCTTTTTAGAAATATATTTTTCACATATGGCAAAAATGGCGTGTACAAGCATCGTCCAAGCTATTTAATGGATGAGTTCTCTAAATCCTCGCTTTTGTTGTATTGCAAATATGTATCTAAATCCTCGCTTTGTATTGGGTTTTCAATTATCAGTATTTACTGAAGTTCATAACTAAACACTGATGAACAAGAAAATAACAGTATTAAAATATACGTATGTGTCATAGATTTTATTGACAATGAACTTGCTTGCTTTTCATATTAGGCTGTGGCCCATAGAATGATGATTGTGTTAAAGAAAAACTAATACTTTCTACATTTTGTTGCTGCATTAATTCAGATGCCAGTAACCTCTCCTAAGCCACATAAACTTTGCATTTTACTTCAATTCCTATAAGCGTGTCAAGAAAGACGGCCCAGCGTGTCCCTCAGACTACCGTCCCATCAGTCTTATCTATAGTTTGGAGAAGCTCTTTACCAAAATTCTCTCTTCGAGGCTGGCCCCCTTCATGGATAGGCTCATCTCACCCTGCCAAAGCGCGTTCATCAAGAAACGACACATACAAGATAACTTCCTATTGGTCCAGGGTTGTGCCAAAACTCTTCACCGCTTCGGCACGCCAGCCCTATTTCTTAAACTGGACCTCGAAAAAGCCTTTGACTCGGTTTCCTAGGGCTACCTCCTCGACAATCTTCGTGCGCGCGGCTTTGGCCCTCGTTGGCGAGACTGGATTTCGTTGACCCTCGCATCCACTTCCTCAAGGGTCCTCCTCAACGGATGTCCCACTGATATCATCCACCATAGCAAAGGTCTGCGACAAGGGGACTCACTCTCCCCCCTTCTCTTCGACCTCGCCATTGAACCGTTGGTGGCCCTTCTCCAACGGGCCATCGACGAAGGTGCCCTCTCGCCAATCCGCGGCCTCCAAGACAACTGTCGAGTCTCACTATTCGCTGACGATGCCGCCATCTTCTTAAAGCCGACCCAGGCTGATGTCTCCACCTTGGCATGCATCCTTCAGGCGTTCGGCAACATCTCCGACCTTCGAACAAACTTTTCGAAGTCCTAGGTTGTCCCCATCAGATGCAACAGTTTGGACCTCGACACCATCCTACATGACTTCCCAGCTGAAAGGACATCTTTCCCCATTAAATATCTGGGCATCCCACTTTCCATCAGAAGACTACGACACGCTCACTTCCAGCCCCTCATCGATAAAATCGGAAATCGGCTGGCAGGTTGGAGGGGTCGTCTCATGTCTAAAGGAGGAAGGCTTACCCTGCTCAAAGCGGTTCTCTCGGCCATGCCGACATTTGTTCTCTCCGCCATCACCCCCCCAACCTCGGTCATTAAGAAAATTGACCAAATAAGGAAAGCATGGCTTTGGAGCGGATCTGCTATCTTGGGGGCTCCACCCAGGGTCAACTGGAGCTTGGTTTGCTCGCCTATCAAGTTTGGGGGCCTTGGGGTTTTGGACTTATCCCGCTTCAGTCGAGCCCTTCGGCTGCGCTGGCTGTGGCTCAACAAGACGTCGCCTTCTAGGCCTTGGGTGGGCTCGCTAGACCCTCCCACAGAGGCTGGTGCAGCTCTCCTTCGTGCCGGATGCTCAATTACGCTTCGGAATGGGTCCTTACTATCCTTCTGGGAGGACAGTTGGCTTGCTGGCTCGTCGCCAAAGGAACTAGTGTCGCGGCTCTTCCTAGCTTCCACCAGAAAAGGGCGAAGCGTCATGGAGATGCTTGAGAACAACAACTGGCTAATCGACCTAAGGCGCAATATGGATCCCTCCCTCGTGACTGAACTTGTCCAACTTCTCCTCCGCCTCGCTCAGGCGTCGTTGACGCCACTCGAAGATGACTTGATCACATGGCGTTTCTCCACAGACGGTCGCTTCTTCGTGAAAACTGCCTACAACATGCAGTTCATTGGCCGTCGTGAGCTCTCCCCGCAGCGCAGGGTCTGGCGGATATGGGCCCCATCCAAATGCAAGCTCTTTGTCTGGTTGTTTCTGGCCAGGAGGATATGGACAGCCGATACACTATTACGGAGGCAACTGCCCAACGCTTACTTCTGCCCCCTCTGCCTGAGGAGCCTAGAAACTCCAGAGCACCTCTTCCTAGAATGCAGCTTCAGCTCCTTCATCTGGACGCGCCTTGCCGCTTCACTTCGACTCTCCTCGCTGGACCCGTCACACTGGCAATGGAAATCCGACCTACCGCTTTGGTGGGAAATTGATGTCGCTCAGGATGCCAACCCAAAAGCGACCCTCTCCATTGTCATCGGCACCATTTGGCATCTCTGGCTCGAGCGGAATAACCGTGTTTTCCGCTTGTCCGAACGACCACCGGACGTTCTCTTTCGGCAACTTCTAGATGACCTGCGGCTTTGGGCAACCGCAGGAGCGCATTTTGTAATCTTTTAATTCTTTGTACGTCCTCTGGGGGGGGGGCTTTAAAACCCCCAACTCTGTAAACCTCTTCTCTTTTGATCAATAGATGGCAGCTCTCCTGCCTTTTGCTTAAAAAAAAAACTTTGTAATCCATTTCTAACATATATATCCGACATGCCGTACTTGATAGTATTAAAAAGATAATGTTTGGCTATTGGTGGTATGCAACCTAGGATAGGATTGATGCCTAGGAAATGCAATGCACATAGGGCGTGGTTATCCCTGTCTTGTGAGAAAACGACACTACAATTTGAGCTTCCTCCTTAGCCATGTCACTTGGCACATCACTCGTTATCTGCGACCGCGCCTCTAATCTCAGCCACTCAGTAACATGGATTTGAAATATCAAATTAAAAGATAGTCGTACTCAGTAACACGAGAAGAAATGGTAGTACACCAATACACCATTATGATATGTATCTGATGGATCCAGAATAGATAGATATCTTGTATCATTAATAGATAGAAAGAGATCAACCCTTATTATTGATAGATTCCCTTTCGATCTATCGGAACAAATCAGGCCATCTATCAATCGATTTGAATCATCTTGTTTTTCGTTCATTTCAGCCACCCAGCCGCCACAATAAGAAAGAAGCAAGCGAAACAGCTAAAAGCGCTCACTTCGCCGCGCCCAACAATTCTTATTCACGGGAAAGCCAACCGAAAGATTCGATTAGGAAAAAGGGTCGTTGGGTCGGCACTAACTTAACACTAAGTTAACATATCTAATATATAATAGATAAATAACGTGAATAAAACAAAGAATTATAACAATGTGAATAATAATATAAATTAGGGTAAAAAGCATACATGCCACTACAAGTCACCTTTAAACCCATATGCCACCGTAGAGTCTCTAATATCGCAGACGCCATTATAAACAGAACAAACGTGCATAGATGCCAGAGAGAGAGAGAGAGAGAGAGAGGAGAGAGAGAGAGAAGGGAGAGATGGGGAGGGAGGAAGAAGGTAGCTATAGAGTATGACATGTGGGTCCTACTTGTAATACAGTATTTGTCACCGTATTTCCTTATGTATTTCATACAAATCCCAGCAGCTGGCCAAATAATGGCATCTATGCACGTTTTTCCTGTTTATAATGGTGTTTGTGATATTAGAGGCTCTGCGGTGGCATATGGGTCCAAAGGTGACTCTGTAGTGGCATGTATTATAAATTATCCTTACAAAAGTGATTACCTGAGCCTTATAGTTGTGCTCTGCGTTTTTTCATCCTTTGGAAAAGACCTATCACCTCATCATTTGATATTGTAGATAGAAAGCCTTGCTCCATAAGGCAAATTATAGAATCATTCATAAATTGATCACCCATTCAATTATGTAAGATTGTCCTCACAATTTTCATTGCTAAAAAACACCTTAATGTAATAAGTATCTAGCAACATTTATGGAAGTGTTCAAACAGTTACGATGCTCTTCTCTAGTGGCTTGACTGCCTATAAGGACCTCTAATCAAATATTTTCGTCATAGACCCATGTATTTTGTTATTCTCTTCCTATCGGCTGGATCATATGGAAACTCATCCAAATTTACATCTCTCGATGACAACAAGAAAGGGGGAGAATTATGATGTACCCCTCCATCCCTTCGTGATGTTCCTATATCGCGGTCGTCAACATCGCTAGTTGGTGGTATTTTTTCTTTTGAAGTAGCAGTCCATTAAAATATTACTAACCTATTAATTTAGTAAAATTAGCCAAACAAATAATTAGATACAAATTTGTGAGAGGGAAGCAATAACAACTAAAAAAGTAAGCAATTAGATAGCAGTGTACCAATAATTTTAGTCTTTTAGACCTAGGGAGTAACAGATGTCACAAGAACAATCGAATGCATCGGACAATGATTTGACTGTCGACTAATCCAGGGGTAGGGGCGACCCAAATTTGGATGAAACTTATGAAATCTAAATACTATGGTTAATAAACGGCTTAGGGCTCTAATAATTTTTTACCTTTTTAATCTAGAGTTAACACTGGATTCACAGAGCAACCGGCCGATCGGTCTAGGGCACGAAAACGGTAGTCGGCGGCGCCGCTCCAAACCTCCAGCTCCGATTCCTCGATGATGAACAGGCTTGCATATAGGAAGAATACGCCAGGCTTGGGCTGCTTGTATAAATATAAACGGTTTGTATTTGCCCGTATGGCCGTATATACAATATGGGCAGCGGGCTGCTCAGGCAGCTTTTGCTTGCATCATGACTTAAGTGTGTACCATGTAGTTGCAACCTGTAGCTGTTGGGCTGGACCGCAAGGGTCAACAAAAAATTATTTGATGGGATCATACACATGCATATGCTAGGGGGGTACGGGGTATTTCTTCCGGCCATTGGTGTCAGCTGACCCCAGTGCTAGTGCACTGAATTTGCCCCCCTACATGCATGCAGGGTCTGTTTGTTTTGCTGTCAAATCTGTCACAACTAAGGGCGTGTTTGGTTGCTATGCTCTAGCGAGCCAGGCTCGAGTGAGTGCGTTGACCGGCCTGGAGCAAGCGTTTGGTTGCCTGCACGCACGCGGCTAGCCTGGCTCGCGCGATGCAGCCACATGCAAAAATGGAGACGCGCGCCTGCATGCGTGGATACGCAGCTCGGGGCCGTTTCTGGCGAGCCAGGCCGCGCAGAGCTTGCACGCGCGTGTGTAGGCTACCAAACACGCCCTAAGATTAAACACGCCATAGATTTTAGTCTAGTGTTTGATTCGTAGCATAACTGTGGCTTGCCACACTCTCTTAACGATCGGATCCACTCGTCATAGACTATTTTTTGCCACACTTTGACACAAGTGGAGCGCTGATTTTTTTCGCCATAAAAATATGGCAAACCACACTTGTCTAAGGTTAAGTTAGACACACTGGCAGCCCACAATCCGCTCATGGCGCCACCGACAGCCGGGCCCTGAACACGCCCACCGCACCAGCTGCGTAAGCAGACACGTCACACGTGCGTTGGAGGAGGCGCTCCAGTATAGAATTGGCACTAATTTGGTGAAGTCAGAAGTCAGAACTCCTCGACGTGAACCACGAACGCTGCTCGTCGCCTCCCTTGTGCTCGCACCACCTGGAGATCTGTAACCCGTTTGGTTTTCGAGGCACCGACCCCGACGCGCGTCGAGTGAAACGCTCGCCAATTGCATGCATGGAACCATGGACAGGGTCTCTTTCTTCCAAATCTCGAGAACAATCAAGATTCTGTCCAAGTTCGCGATCCAGCTAAATTAACGACATGGCAGAATCCTTCCTGTAATCGTTGCTTCTTGCTCCTCGGAAGTTTTGAGCGAGAAGCTAGGTAGGGAGAGTTAGACCAGAAGGCTGTGCTCACTGCTCAGTGCTCGGTGTTTACCTCGATCGGCTTTAATGAAGCTCCGCCGCCACCCCAAGGCCGTTATCGCATGGCTTCTCTGCGCCGTCCTCGGCTTAGCTCTCATCGACCTCCTCCGATGCTCCCGTCGCGGCTCGCCTGAGAACGCCGTCACGGCCCTGCTCCAGTACATCACCATCGGTTCAGGCCAAGAGAGCGGGAGCGGCTGCAACTACTCGGAGGGGCAGTGGGTGCCGGCGGCGGGGCACGGCCGGCGGTACAACGGCACGGCGTGCAACGTCAAGGACAGCGAGGACTGCGCCCGCAACGGGCGCCCGGACACGGGCTACCTCGACTGGCGGTGGCAGCCGGCGGCGGCCGGGTGCCGCCTCCCGGCGTTCGACGCGGCGGCGTTCCTCGCCGCCGTGCGCGGCCGGCACGTCGCCTTCGTCGGCGACTCCATGGCGCGCAACCAGGCCGAGTCCCTCGTCTGCCTCCTCGGCGCGTCCTTCCGGTACCACCTCGTGTACCGCGACGCGGAGCCCCGGACGCGCAAGTTCTGGCGCTGGGCCTTCCCGTCGCACGGCGTCACGGTGTCCGTGTACTGGGCGCCGTTTCTCGCGCGCGCCGCCGGCAAGCCGGAGAACTACAGCCTTACCCACAGCTCGGTGTTCCTCGACGAGCTCGCCGAGCGTTGGGCTGCCGACGCCGACACGATGGACGTGGCGGTGGTGAGCACGGGCCACTGGTTCTGGATCCCGGCCGTCTTCTACCGCGCCGGCGAGGTGGTCGGCGCGCACCTCCTCCCGGAGCTCAACCACACCGAGATCGGGTTCTTCGGGCCGTACAGGGAGGCCATCCGGTTGTCGATCGACCGGCTCAGCTCCGGCGGCGGCGGCGGCCGGGCCGGCGGCCGCACCGTGGTGGTGTCGACGTTCTCGCCGACGCATTTCGAGAAGGCGTGGGATGACCCCGCGACGTGCGCCAGGAAGGAGCCGTACAGGGAGGGGGAGAAGGAGGTGGGAGGCATGGAGGCGGAGCTGAGGAGGATCGTCAGGGAGGAGGCGGCGGCGAAGGACGACGGCGCGGCGAAGGTGGAGGTGCTGGACGTGACGAAGCTAGCGACGATGCGGCCGGACGGGCACCCTGGCGTGTACATGCACCGGGACCCGTTCGCGCGCGGCGTGCCGGAGCGGCTGCAGAGCGACTGCCTCCACTTCTGCCTGCCCGGGCCGGTCGACACGTTCAACGACATACTGCTGCAGATCCTCGCCCAGAGGAGGTGATAGTACTGGTATTCTTGCGTCGACGATTGGAGGGAGATTGATCCGTTTGACACTTAATTCGACAGTATCGTTCTAAATGACATTAAGTTCGATAGTCTTACTCGTGCAATACCGGTCACACGACATTAAGTTCGATAGTTTTAACTCGTATGATACCGGTCACACAAATTTCTGATCACAGTGACATTCTTTCTATTTTTCTCAATTTACCGGATTTTTTCACCGTGACGTGACTATTTTGCCCCTCCATCCAAAACCGGCGGAGGAGGAGGAGCAGGCAGCGGCGGCACCTCCCCGTGGCGTGCATGTGGAGGAGGTGGACGAGGAGGAGGCGGGGACGACTCCCGGCGGCCAGCTAGCAGGCGGCATGTGTATGTAGCGTGCGGCGGCGGTGGCGGCTGTGGCGGTGTGCGGCGGCGGTGCTCCGTCGAGGACAAGTGACGGTGACGACGAGGAAAGGAAGCGGCTGGTGGCTGCGCCACTCATGCTATCCTCCCCGATTGGCCGCTTCGCGAGGAGAAGGGCGGCGGCCATGGTAGTGAAGTGGGGAATTGGAGGAGAAGAGGAGCCGAGAAGGGGCAAAATAGGCAAACCATTTGAGAAAAACAAGGAAAACCAATATTAAACCGAGGAAAATAGGGAGAATGTAACTGAGATAAAAAAATCGCATGTTCGATGTCATATGAGTCAATGCTATCGAACTTAATGTCATATGAAATGAGGTCGTCCAATCGGGTGTCAACCAGTCATTCTCTCACAATTGAAAATCGGTTTTTCATCGGGCTATTTTTGAACAAGTGATCAATCACATCATTTTTCTCATGCATTTGATTTCGATGATGCTGCACGTAACACTTAGGATTAAGAATAGACAGATCTGCTAATCCTAAAATTTTCTTAACTATCCATCACGTTGAAGTTATACTCTAGTAACACTAAATTGCACTGCTTACAAAGATGCCATTTTAGTATGAAATTGCTATTTATCAATTACTTATTTTATTTGTCGATTTTCTTTGCTATGATACTACGTACATTTGCTAAATACACGTCCTCACATACTTTCTATTTCTATATGTTTCAAGTCATTTTTTTGTCGATCTTAATTTGCACATTAGTAAGACCAAAATTTCTCTACCCCTTTGTTTTGCTATATTTATCCATGGCCGGAAGAGCATCTGTTTCAAATTATTTGTCCATTGTGCTAATAAGGATGTTTTATACTAATTAATTTTGATGTTAAAACTGATCAAACTATTGTTTCCAAGAAAGTTTTAATGCATGCGCCCAATCTAATTCATGCATGCAATCAAACAAATTTATTAAATAGTGGTAGCATGGTCATCCCATTGCATTTTTTCACTTGACTTTGTATCTTTTTAGTTTGTGTGTAATGGTGGGTGTGGACAAATATAGCGAAATGGAGGGAGTAGTTAACGGTACGGTGTGCAACTTTAGTATAGTTATAGTGCAATTCTATCAAAAATCAATTAACACTTGTTTTATTTAAAAAAGTACCAATTTGTCCCTAAATTTATGTTCCACGGCTGGAACTAGCCAACTAGCCATGGCGGGTGCTTCTGGGGGGAATAGGCAACATAGTAAATTTTGTCAACTGTATCTTGTAATTTCCGCATGTTGCTTGTGTTCTTCGTCACAGGGTCATTTCTAACAATTTGGAGGCACCAGGACGATATAAAAATAAGAGCCTTTATGCCAAATAAAGCATGCTCCCTCCGTTTTCTAAAATATGTCACCGTGCGTTGACTTTTAGACACACGTTTAACCATCCGTCTCATTCAAAAAATTTATGTAAATAACATTTATTTTGTTGTGACATGGTTTATTATTAATTGTATTTCAAGTATGACTTATATTTTTGCATATTTGTAATAATTGGTTGAATGAGACGAATGGTCAAACGTGTGCTCAAAAGTCAATGGTGACATGTTTTAAAAACGAAGGGAGTACAAGATTTGTTGTTAATTACATTTAAGAAACTACAAAATTAGGTACTAATGAAAAATTGCCATTAAAAAGTTAGCAATAGGATCATTGTCGTTCCAAAAGTTGAGGAGAGCAGATGGATATTGGTAATCGAGTATCGTGGGGGGCTACAATCCCGTATGGTAAGAATGTCAGCTCATTGGTGCCCAATTGCTCGCCCTCATGCATACGTATGGTAAGAATGTTAGCTCATTGGTGCCCAATTGCTCGCCCTCATGCATACGTGCAAGCTAGGGAGTCTTTATGATTGCCACTCGTGTAGATAAAAACGACACAAGAGAAAATGCATTATCTAAGCTAAATCTAGACTCTAGGGTGACAACATATTATGTTGTTCTTGACTCCATTGGTATCTATATTATCACTTAAGAAATAAATCATCACGATAATGTTGCAGAAAAACGGAACTAGAGTAGATTTTAATAAGCGTAGCCATATTTGGACAAGTGATAACATCTTGAGAAGATAAATGAATTAGTGACTGGATAATGATAACTTCTGTTGCTTATACCAATATAAATACATGAAAAAAATTACATAGCCCCCTAAACTTGCACCATTCTAGATTTAGTCCCCTGAACTTGCGTTTTACTTATGTGCCCCCAAAACTTGTTGTTGTCTGCATAGGAGATCCAAAATCGTTAGGGTGACCATTTAGCATTGAGGTGGCAAAGCAACCCATGTGGTTGTTAAATGCCTATGTGAATCTCCAACTAATCGTGTACATCATCCTCTCTCCCCAATTCTCACTAAAATTCATGATTTTCAAATTCAAAATTTTATTTTTTGATACTAAAATTTAAAATGAATTTTGGCATTGGGATTTTAAAATTTAAAACATAAAATTTTTGTTGTTCAGAATTGAGATTTATTTTTAAATATAAAAAGTCCAAAAATTCATTTTTAAAAATTTTATTGCAAAAAAAAATTTAAAGAATCCTTAAAATCCAGTTTGAAAATTTTAAAGTACACATTTTTTTTTGAATTTTAAAAGTATCATAATTCAATTATTTGAATTTTTAGAGAGAAGTGGGAGAGAGAGAGAGAGAGAGAGGCGGACAGTGTGGGCGTTTAGGTGAAAGGCCGCGTAGGCATTTAATGAGCTGCCACCTCAGCGTTTAATTGGTGCTCTAATGGTTTTGGGCTTTCCATGCAAATGACAATAAATTTACAGGCTAGAGAAGTAAAACAAAAGTTTAGAAGACTAAATATGAAACGGTGCAAATTTAGAGAGCTACCCTACAAATTTCCCTAAATACATATATACACTGGCTCTGTTTCTTTCAGCTTATAATCAGATTATAAGCTGCAGCTTAAAATTTGTCATTTTTGTAATGGTTATATTTTGAAATATTTTATAGTTATTTTTTCGAAACTTTGCACAATTTGTCTCAAAAATCTCAAAAATATTTTTTTCATAATTTTTTTGGCCCTTTAAATCTTCTATAAACACCGCAACCTTTTCAGATTATAATCTAACCGCCAAAAAGAAACACATCCACTATGTTACGTTAATTGATGCCCCCCTACAACGGTCGTCTCCTCTCGTCCTGCTAGGGACGGAAATCCTCTGCCGTGGCGCGTGTAAAGGCAGAGGTGCACCGTAGCAAACAGGTAAAAAGGCGCGGGTACTGTAGTAAGATGCACTGTTCACAGGTACTGTACCAAAAACCACTGGTCAAAAATACTGTTCATTTTCACTGTTTGACATTGTTCACAGTTAAAAAGGCACGGTTACTGTTCATTCTCTGCCTTAGAAACCAACGGCAGAGGATAAAATTCCCCCTGCTAGAACGGCCCTGCTCCAATGCTCCCCCAGAAATGTCGAACAAATATATTACTTGACTTGTCTCCAAAAAAAATATATTACTTGACCTCGGCCGTTGTTATCTTTTACGAAACATTGAGTACTACTTATTACGAAATATATTACGAAATTATATATGTGGTTTTTATGTATACAATGCAAATACTCCCTCCGTTTCAAAATATAAGGCATATAATTTTTTGACGCGGTCTTTAATGCAGAACTTTGACCATTATTTGCTCTTACAATATATTATCAATAACTATAAAATTAACATCATATAAAAGTATTTTCAAATATGAATCCAACTATATGACATGCGCAACACTAAACATATATATATTTATCTTAATTTTTAGTCAAAAGTTACAAACGTTGACTTTTCTAAATACATGCACGTCTTATATTTTGAAACGGAGGGAGTAGTTTAAAAGATTTTTATAGATAAAGTTTTAAAACTTTGACTTAGGACAAATGTAAAACGACAAGTATTATAACACTGTCGGGAGTAGGTCTTTGGACGTCGAAACATTGAACGCCCAGTTTATTTTTGTTTTTTTTATATATTTTTCTTGCATACAGAGTACTAGTACACCGCAACACTCAACACTGTACCTAGGAGTCGTCAAGTTTTTATGGAGGGTAGTACAAACAAAGTGCACATAAATTCAGCCTACCACATACCATATTTATGTCAATAACGCACCGAGGATCTATCGGGTGTGTATTTAAAGTAAAAAAAATATAAGCGTTTAAAAAAAAGTCACAAACTCATAATAGTATACTTAAGAGTACAATTTAGAGTAAAAAAACGTGAATTGTGAGCATGAGCACTAAATTGGAGCCGTTTGAATTGTCAGCACGAGCAAAAAAACAAAATCAACCATGACAGGCGGCCTTGATGTCGCCTGTTGGAAATTTGAAGATAATTACTAGTACATCAAATTATGCTTGTCCTAACAAATCATATGAATAAATCAATTCATTTTAGGGATCATCAATTCATCAATAACAATCAATTTCCGGGGATGTTACATCACTGGGCCTGGCCTAAAGCCTATGCAGGCTGTGCTACCGCACAAAGGCTGTAAAGTGGGAGGGCCCATGAAGCCCATCCCGAAACAGAATATTACATGTTTTCGGCCCATTTGCATTGCTCAAAATGCGCGTTGATAGACCAGACTAATATAATTCCGCACCAATCATCAGAAGTTATATTAGAAATTGATAAGAAGTCGAGAGAGCTCATTTCCTAGGCTCATTAGTTTTTTCGTTGGTTCCTTGTGGGTGTTCTTTGACGTTTGATTTTGTTCTTAATCGACACTCCCTTTGGCCTCATATATAAAATTATTTTACTTTGGCAGCGAACCTAGAACTAACCAAAATATTGGACTGGACGAGCTATTCAACATCGATTTAAGTTAGTCTCGAGCCCTGAATGATCAATACAAGGCCCATCGTGGTATCATGTAATTGATGCACTTGATTCGAGATTCTGTTAGCTCAACTAAACCAATCTTAAACATGTATATATATAGATTGAGATATTATTTATGTCATGAGCGTATGGAGCTGAAAATATTTAAATTAAGGTATTATTTGTTCATCAAACTTGAATCGAGCCGACCTTGAATCTAGCCAAGTTTCTATCAAACTCAATTGATCTCAAGTTTCATTTCTTACCTGGTGGTCATTGATCCAAGCACAAGCTCAACCCCGGCGGCCCAAGCTGGCTCAATCTTGTCTCGAATCTAAGCACCATTGGCCATACGGTACGTGACAAACGACGTGCATGTGTAGTGTATCATGTTACATATATAAGGTTCCCGGCAAGTTTATATATAGGATATAAAAGCTAAATGACTTGTTGAACTCGTCGCCTACACATCAAGTTTGAAGCGACAGGTGAGACCTTTGCCGCCCACGGAGGCATCAAGTCAAAACCACCCAAATACCCAATGACACCTGCCATTGTGTGCCGGAGTAGGCTGTGCGTTGGCCAACCGACCCCACCAACCATGCAAATACACCTCCAGGTTCTCACCTCGCATTCTCGTACAGTCCTGCATGCCTGTATCAGGTTTTGTACTGTGACATGGCTAGAATTTATTTCATGCCCCGCTGATTTTGATATCCAACATCACGAAAAATGATGGAAGTTTCGACTGTCGGGATATTTCTTGATAGCCACACCAGACGTCAAGAGTACAGAACCAAGTAACCACTCTTCAAGCACCACGAGAGAATGGACATTCACAAGCGGTTCAAAAAATTCAAAGTCAGCCTTTAGAAACGGTTTATTAGCCACAAAACTAGGAGAGCATCTTTAGAAACTGTTCGGGACACGAACCCCTTCTAAAAGTCAAGGAATAGCAGCGGTTTATGCCTCCAACCGCTTCTAAAGACTTCTGGCGGTTGGGGACACGAACCGCTTGTAATGCTTGAAACTTTAGCAATGTTCGTGCCTCGAACCGCTTTTAAATGCCCATTTTTTAAATAGATAAAAGGAAAGCTCCCCCTATCTCAACAGAGATCACGCGCGGGTGGGTTGGCTAGCTTAGTGAGGTGTGAGTCACGTGGAGGGGTGAGGTCCTGGGTTCGAATCTCACCTCCCCCAATATTACCATTACGAACCGCTTGTAATGATCCTTACCATAGATACAGAGGTTCTGTTAACATGAAAGCCGTGGACGTCGCACGGATGACGGCAGTCTTTCTCGACGACCAGCGGAAAGGCCGTCCAGAGACAAGCTCTCCCGCAGTACCACACCGATGTGCCAGGACATGACGCACGGGATTGAGCTCCTCTATCAACAGTGCAAACTATGGCCGTCAACAGAAAATAAAAATCTAAATGGCGAGGCGTGAGCACGGGCTCAAAGCCACAGCCTCGAGGATGAACATCAACATTAGTTCATAACTAAATTTATATATAGTTTGATTTTGTTAAAAAGGTGCATTAATCAACTAGATGATATTCTTTTATTGTTGCAAGTTTATTCAAAAGAAAAAAGATACAAAAGAGAGTATCTATAGAACTAAAAGTATGTAGCAAAATAGTACGTAAATTGTTTTACAATTGAATTAGATAAACATTTTAATACTCCTAGTAGTATTTTAACTAAAGTACTCCCACGTTTATAGCCCGCCACGTGTCCTCCCCCACCTTCTCCACCTCTCCCACGCACAGGAACTTAGGCAGACATACTATAGTAAATATGTGTACCGATTATAGTAAAACTACATATAAAAAATAGTAAAGACGAACCAAATATGGTATCCACAGCCCATGTGGTGGGGGATGACGCGAGCAATTTAATTTGGTTTTTTCGCTATAGTTTTTAATTAAAAGATCTGATTGATAAGCCGTTTCCACTTTTGTATTCGTTATATTTTTTCGAATAAAACTATACCTATCTCACTTTTTAAAATTTTGTTTTACTGTAATTATGAACAACCTTTACTATATTCTGTATATACTTTACTACTTCTCTGTGTACAGCGTTCCGCCTGTACAGTACTATTTACGTAACACGTTATAACACGTAATAGTAAAGTGTTTCACAAGAAATAGTAAAGTGTTGTTAGATTTATAGTAAATAAAAGTTTTTAAGAGCGAGACCAGGGTTCACAAAACTGGCGGAGCTCGCAGAGCCGGCAATGGTGCGGAGCCGGTTAACCGCGGTTAATCGCGGTTAACCGGCGGTTCCGTACGATTTTTGTCCTAAATTCAAAACTCCGTCTTCTCGGTTTTGTTCGTGGTTAGCTACGGTTTCTGAGGAAAAAATTTCAAAATCGGTGAAAATTGATAAAATTCTTTAAAATATACATTAAAAATTTGAATTTAAAAATTTTGTTTAACCCAAAATGCTTATAATGAATAATAGTATTTTTAGGAATTTCATGTATATTTTACGTTTAAAAATTATTTAAACGAATTTTGCCCAAACCACTAAACCCTAAACCGCCGGTTTACCTAACCGGGCCCCCGCGGAGGCGCGGTTAGCCACGGTTAACCGGCGGTTTTGTGAACCGTGAGCGAGACTAGTCTAGATTAGTTCAAAAAAAAATGCCAGGAATTTAATAGTGAAAACGGTTCGTCAATCCGAGATTTCTAAAAAAAATTACGGCGAAAAACGGAAGTAAATAAAGCTATCAAAGTTAGTTGCATGAATGATGGTGAGGGACACTTGCCATCATAGGAGTACTCTAGTTAAAATACTGATAAGAGTATTTTAGTTCTACCCATTAAATTATACTACATTTCACCGTATCGAATCCTATGTAAATTTAAATTATACAATTAAATTAGTTATTAACCAGGATGAGATACGTCGACTGTCCTGGCACAGTGTTTGGTGAGCTACTATATATAGCTGATAGCATGACTAGTAGACCACCCATGCCAACCCTCTGCGAATTACTTACTAAAAGTGACCAAAACATTCCCGCAGCAGCTGATCAAACATACGTCCTTCAAAAGCTTGCGTGCCTAGCTAGGAGCATTAGTACGCATCATCAGTTCATCACGCACGTTTGCAAGTAAGTCTTGAAGAGGCTCCCATGGCGCCCCTTGCTCCGTCTCCTTCCTCGAGCAACGCTGCTGGTAGCCCAAGGCTGCTTCACAGCAGCAGCAGCGAGTGGAGCGTCGTGGCGCAGCGGAACATCAAGTCGTCGCTGCTGTTCCTGCTGGTGCTTTCCACCGTCTTCGCCTTCTCCATTCTGCACTCGTCGTCGCACAGCTTCAGCGCGGCGGCGGCGACTGCGGCGGCTGACGAGGGGCTGGCGCAGAGCCCCCTGGTCACGGCGCTGGACGACATGAGCCCTGCGACGCCAGGAGATGGCGACGAAGCTGGTGCAGTCGTCGCCTCTGCTACTGCAAACGACGGTGTGACAGCTGAAGCTGAAGAGCGCTCGCCGCCGGAGGACATCTCCTTGCCGCCGGTGATCTCATCGGGCGCAGCAGCTCCTGCTCCGAGCACAGCTGATCCAGGTAAGTGCAGTTTCACAGTGATCGATGTGTGGCCTACTGGGCATGTGTTACAATGCTTGATGACAATTTGGTAATTAATCAGAGTAGGTAATGCTGATCATTCACTCTGTCTCCTGATAATCTTCTTATGGTAATGTTCCAAACACATTCTTTTATAGAACCGACTTGACATCAAGCGAGACTTATTTAACTCTTCGTCGATTTTCTAGGTCGTAGATAAGATACCTCTATTAAAGACATATAAAAAATGCAACGAAAACATCTAGCTATGTGAGAAAATCAACTGAAAGTTAAATAAGTATCAGTCGTCCACTGATTAGCAAAAGTATTTTTTAGTAAAAAAATCACCCAAAAATTCAGATTTGAGCAAAAAAAAAATTATTCAAATTTACTCAAAATTCATTAAAAGCATGTTTTGCCGATAAACCGATTATCTCCAATAATCAGCCGATAATCAGAACCTGTTGGTAGTCATGCAGGTGGAGGGGAAATGCGACATTTCCAAAGGGAAATGGGTGAGGGAGCCGAGAGGGCCGGTCTATACGAACCTGACGTGCCCGACGCTGCCAGGCTTCAAGAACTGCCAGAAGTACGGTAAGGATCCCGGCCACCTCTACTGGCGGTGGCAGCCCGACGGGTGCGACCTGCCGCGCTTCTCGCCGGAGAGGTTCCTCGGCCTCGTCGGCGGGAAGCGGCTCGCCTTCATCGGCGACTCGCTGGCGCGCAACCAGATGGAGTCCCTGCTCTGCCTCCTGTCTCAGGTGCGTGCGTGCGCTAAGCACAAACACTAGCGGCAATTCAAATTTCGGATTTTCATTCGGTAGTGAAAATTGGCGAAATTTCTATGATTCTTGCGCTTTATCTCTTGCAATAGCAAAATGCCCTCTTTCGCACAACACTTCGAAACCATTTTTGAAATGCCTAAAACTGTCTAATTTGATTCATGTTTCGGGTGCCTAAAGCATTTCGTTCATGGGTAAAAATCACCGAAATTCATGAAATTTTAACGGAAATTCGTCAGAACTTTAATCCGAGGTTATGGGCGCTTGACGGCGGTAATGTTGGTGCAGGCGGAGACGCCTGAGGTCGTGTACTCTGACGAGTTCGACAAGCTCCGGACATGGCACTTCCCCGCGCACAACTTCACGCTCATGTCGATGTGGACGGAGTTCTACGCGGACGCCGTCCCGGTCGTCGACGGCGAGGGGAAGCCGACGGCCTCCTTCGACATCCACCTCGACAAGCTCAGCCCCGACTGGACGCGCCACCTGCCGGGGCTGGACTACGCCGTCCTCTCCGGCGGCAACTGGTTCTTCCGCGTCAACTACCTCTGGGAGGGCGGCCGCCGCGTCGGCTGCGTCAACTGCCGCGAGCCGAACGTCGCCGACGTCGGCATCGCTGCCGCCGTCCGCCGCGTCGTGAGAGCGGCCGTGGAGGCCATCGCCGAGTGCCGGGAGTGCAAGCGCGGCCTCGTCGCGCACCTGCGGACCTACACGCCGGACCACTTCGAGCACGGCTCATGATTCAGCGGCGGCTACTGCAACCGGACGCGGCCATTGGAGGAAGGCGAGGTGAGCTCGGAGGCCATCGCGTGGGAGCTGAGGAGGGCGCAGGTGGAGGAGGTGAGGAGGGTGAGGGAGACGAGCGGCGGGAGGAGGAGGAGGAGGAGGTTCGGGGTTCTGGACGTGACGAAGGCCATGATGCTGCGCGCCGACGGCCACCCCGGCGAGCACTACGACAGGAGGTGGGTGAAGAACGCCAGCGACTGCCTGCACTGGTGCATGCCGGGGCCCGTCGACATGTGGAACGACATGCTGCTCCAGAGGCTCATCGAGATCTCGCCGCCACTCCCGGCCGTGCGGTGATTCGGCTCGGCTCTGCGACGCACGGCCGGCGTTGCATTGCCGTGGTGTTGGTTCAGTCCATATATGAAGTTACAAAGCTTTTTTTTATGGGACTGTCTAATCTACGGTCGACTGTTTTTTTTTAACTTTCAGTCGATTTTCTGGACCGTTGGATTGAGATCCAACGGTCCAGATCATACCCGCACCCCCCTCTCTCTCTCTCTTACTTTCCCCTCCCCCTCCCCTCCACTGCCCCCGACCCCGACTCGTCCCCTCCCGACTGCTTCGCCTCCTCCTCCTCCTCCTCCTCCTCCCGGCCTCGCCTCCGCCCGCCTGTGATGGCGCCGCCACCGGCGCCTCGCCGCTCCGCCTCCCACCCCCATGCCCGAGCTACCCGCCCAACCTAATCCAGTCGCACACTGAATCCCCCAGCCGCGTCCGCCTCAGCGCGCCACCACCTCCCCTCGGCCTCCACCACCACCCGGTGGCGGCTCCTCGCCGCCTCCCGCCGCCGCCGTGCCACCCGCCCACCCTAACGGGACGGGGCGGCGTGATCCCCCCACCGCCCGCCCGCCCGCCGCCGCCCCTACCCGGCTCCGGCGGCTCCACGCCGCCTCCGCCGCCGCCCCGACAAGCCCTCCCACCGCCGGTCCGCCGCCTCCCCCGACCTCCCTCTACAACCGGAGAAACCCAAATGTTCCCTAACCCGAACCCGAACCGAACCCTAACCCTAAGCCTAAGTGGCCTTGTGGCGGAGAGGAGGAACTTGCGGCGGGGAGGAAGACGGCGGCGGGCGGGTAAGTGACAAATCGACTGAAATCTCCCCCGGATTTCAGTCGACTATTGATTAGCGTTTCCGTTTTTTTATATATAATTTGATGTTTACCAAATGGGAATTACTTGGTGTTGCGTTGCGGGATCGTGACAATAGATCTTATGGAGACGATGTTTGGTTACACAATTCAGCACGATTATCTATATCTTTGCATGGGGTTTTGACATAAACACATCAGACCACCCGGTGCCGGTAGGCCGGCCGCAGACCCTGTCCTCCTCGCAGATATATAGGCTCAACATACAAGTCCAACTCAAACTTTGACCTACGATACCTATTAAAACTCAAAGTCCAACAAGAACGCTATCCATACATGTATTCGACCACAACTCTAATTAATAGACCTGTGTGGGCATTTGCTGGATGCAAGGATGGATCTAAAAAGATTTGTAAGGGTCATTAGATCCCTATACATGTTTAACACGATATTTTAACATGTAATATACTAGCTGGGTGCTTGTGCGTTGCAACGAAACATAAAAGAAAAGGATGTGGGAAAAACAAATCAAAGTTGCTACATGATAGAAATAAGGAAATATGAACACTCGTATGATTGGCCAAGAGCGACATGAGGAAGAATACATGACATTGAGTTGCAGCCAGTAGGTTGATTCATGTTATCGTGGTCAGGGCATCAAGCGGTAGGTTTGTGCATCGGGTGCTAGCAATTGTCGATGGAAGGCCTTGTTGTGCTGTCGCTGAGTAGAGGAATTCAAGGATTGAAGAATGATGGTGCCTATGTGTGGGCGGTGGAGGTGCAAAAAAAAAAAAGGATCGTTGTGGGGATGTGGGGAAGAGCAAGGTGCACACTTGGACTCAGAGCTATACGTCGCTAGAGGCCACCACAAGATAGCTTGGCATGAACATCGTAGGGTGACATAGCTTGGCATGAGGTGAACATGACGGTAGTGGCGGGGTAAGCGGGGAGATGTCATGGGTGTTGGAGGAGGGAGATTAGGGACGGCACACTAGTGCTACGTGGCGGTATAGCAACAGTGTTGCTCAGAATCAGGGCAGCACAGTGATGATGCACGACAATGGCAGAGTCATCACTAGAAATCTGGGTTGGTGCAGTGGTGTTACGTTGTGCAGTGTAGTGAAGGGTGAGATTAGATGCGTCACGGATAGGGATGGTAGTTGCAAGTGGAGTGGTTGGAGTCACAATTGAACTGAGTGGGATAATAGGATCTAGACGATGGAGGCATTGGAAAGCTGGGTAAGTAATTCAATTTTTTTTTTAAAAAAAACGTATTATCGTTTATCACCACTAGAGATTTTATAATAGCAAGGAAGATTGGGATGCGCTCACTTGCAGGTGACTGCATTCGAAGGCATCATGTCATTAATTCCATAGGCCTTTTCGACGTCATGCAGCGATGTGTTGTCACTACTATTGTCGTTGTTGCCGCTCCACATAGACCTACATCCATCAGCGATAAGCCACACCTGCCACTGTCGTCTCCACATAGCCATCCTATATTTGTTCCATAATAGAGACCCGTTTTTTCTAGACAAAAATATGGAAAACATATGAAATGGATTGAAAAAAGTTGTGAAAATTGTCTAGCAACTACGATCGAGCAGTCGTCGCCGCTGCCACTACCTAGAACATGGCCAGCCGCATCATCGAAAGCCATCTAAACTTAGCAATACATTTTTTTTCCAGCATAGCGATACATTTTTTTAGAAGAAAAAATGTGGGAAAATAATTGAAACGGACTAAAAAACAGGTACGAAAAATCAACCACACGGTTCAGTCTTGTGCAGTCACCTACAAAATATATAGTTGTGGTGTATAAGATTTGGCAGGTGCAACAAATCGAACATTCAATTGGGAGCTTTCCATCAGATGCATGACGTCAGTATCGAACCTTAAAAAAATAACTACGAGACCTTAAAAAACAATTATGGAATCTTAGCAAATATACATGTGAAAAATCGATGAACCCTAATGAACCTTGAAAAAGTAACCACTCAAACTTGAAAAAGCTTATTATAAGACTTAAAAATATCAATGAAATTCTGGTCAATGCTGATGAAACTTAAGAGTTCACTTAAACTTGGATAAGTACTAATGTAACTTGGAACAAGTAGTGGTGCAACTTGCACAATGCACCGATGAACTTGATGAAAAAAATGAAACTTGGCAATACTAAATGAAATCCCATGTTTCACTATCATTTAAAAGTTCACCCCAATGACAACAAGAAGTTCCCTGAACAAATCTAAGTTCCAACAAGCAGAAAACCAAGTTACACACGTACATGAGGTTCCCTGCAAAAATGGAGGACGAGCACCCATTGAACAAGTTACGTGAAAACAAAGACAAAGTTCCACGGGCTAAATCTAAATTTCATATGTACACTGTTGAGGTTTCATACAGAAATGGATTATGAATCTCCTCTAATCTTCCTCATCATTCTCTCTTGGATCTTGTTCCAGAAGTTCCCAGCCATAAATGGATCTAACGAGCACACATCAAATTCATCAGATCCAACTGTCAAACTCATCAAACTTATATCTTATCGGAGACACAAGAAACGAGGAACGAAGAGTGGAAAGGGACACTCTTGTAGGTTGAATCAAGCAGCTGCACAACACAACGCATGGTGGATGCAAAAAAAAGTGAAATAGCACAGCGTAGCGGGTAAAGGACGGAAAAAATGTGGAAGAGCATGAGGGCCCCACATAAAGCGTGAGAGTCATGCCGCTCTTGTTCCACGGTGAAGGGACCTAAGGCCGAGAGGGGGGTGAATCGGACTATTTTTAATTTTATTCGCTTGTTGAACTTGGTCAATTAGTCAAGTTAAGCACCCAATTAGCGAATGAGCCCTACACAAGTCTAGTAGCAGAAGTAATTGTAAGCGCAAGTAATAACAGAGACAAGAGGGCAAACCGATCTTTTTACCGAGTTCGGTGCAAGCACCTACTCTCGTTGAGAGAGCTCGCCACACAGGAAAGCCTGGAACCCTCTTGTCGACGGTTGAGATATCGATCTCAAGTCGCTAAGGTTCTTGAAGATTGAGATAGGAGACACGCCAAACAATGCGAACAACCTTGAGCAGAGAGCGAGGGGTTTTATCACGGTTCGGGCCTCTCAGGAGAGATAATAGCCCTACGTCCAGCCTTTCTTATATATCAGAGATGAATACAAGAGGTAGCTCGACGAGATCAGCAGGTCTCGGCGAGATTATGTGTCTGGTAGCGACAATGCGAAGATCAAGTGCGGGGCCCTTCTACGCCCGTAGGGGCCTTGTTTATATAGTGCGAGCAAACCGACCCTCTGGGGAATATCGGGCGGGCTAACTACGAGATCATAGCGAACTCATACATGCTAAATCGACCTACGGTAGATAAGGTAAGCTCTAATCTTGGGGATCACGACTCCTAGTCCAATCCAGGAAAACCACGTCCGGGTCTTCACGTGGCCGTGCGAACTACTGTTAGTCGGACTCAAGCAGAATCCTAGGCCATTACGCACCGTGCGACCATGAAGGCTGTTCGGCGGGATGCACATGGGCTGATAGAACCTTCAAGGAGCTGGGCCTGGTAGGTCATTCGATTGGGCCGTCGGGGAGTGGGCCATGGCAATGGGTCGTGATCTAATCCCGACGGCTAGCCCCAAGACTCAAGTGGAAGGACTCACTAAAGTGGGGTCGTCCTCTTGAGACTCAAAATCCTGAATAGGATATTTTTCCTGCTACAAAGGCATGTAACGAGCGACCGAGCAGGTTATGGTTCAACCGAACAAGACTTGTTCGGGACCGAATAAACCGATCGATGCGAGCAACTCCGTTCGTCGAGCGAACGACATCTGTCGAAGCGAGCACTCGGCCTTGGTCTGGGCATACTTGAAAAAATAGCCGTTAGCGGACTCCAGCAGTAACTTCACTGTCATTGTAGCAGTGAAAAGCGAGCGACCGTTTTACCTAGCCGTTGTAGTAAAAACTAGCTGTTACGGGACAAAACCGTTCTGAGCTGCTTATACGGGACTATAAAAGTACCCAAGCCGCCCATGACCACCACTCTGCTCTCGCCTTTCCTCTCTAAGCCCTAGCTCCAACCACGCTCGACATCAAGTACCCAAACTCCATCACCGACCACCTTTCGTCCGATACAGGAATCGCTATAGCCAAATTCTGAGGCACTAAGCTTGACCGAGGAGGATCTTGGGATCTGGGAGGAGAGGCCACATCGACACCGGCGGTGGAGGCTGCCGGAGAGAAGGATACTCGGAGCCGCTCGAGGAGAGTTCGTCGACTTGAGCAGTTTACCTTTATTGGGTTGAGGTCTCCGAGGCGACTTCATCGAGCCTTCTTGAACATCAGCGGATTGGAGGTGGCAAACCTCAATCCGAACTCCATCCTCCGGATGGTGTCTTCACACTTTTACATGCGAGGGCTATCTGAGCATCGATCCACCGGTGGGGCTATTCCTCCACTACTACGGTGGCGAGGAGCAGCTCCGCCGGCCGGCTGAGGTGCTACTACCTCAAGCTCCGGCCACCGCCCGACGACGCAGCCGTACCCTCGCCCACCATTGCTCGACTCGATGGGCGTGGTGGGTGATGGTGGTTCTCTGACAAGCGGGCGGCGATAGCAACTTCGTCTTCACGGAAAGGCGCCGGCAAAGGAACCCTAATGCCTCGTAGGAGATGACCGCCGAGGATTGGTACATGACAAGGAAGATCGCCTCCTCGTGAGCCTTGGGCTCGCAGGCGAAGATCATTCGGGACTTCAAATGACAGGATTTGTCGGCTGCGGAGAGGTCCTATCCTTCTACAAGATAGAGGGATGGGAGGACATCACAAGGGAAACACGGGTAAGTGCCTTTAAGACTCAACCTCTAAATACATTCTTTCCTCCGAACAGAACTAACAATCCCTTACATTGGGCGGAGAAGCCAACCGACGCATGGGTGACCGGCGGGTCGGCGCCATCTTGAAAGCGGCGAAGAAGACGGGAGGTCACGGCGAGGTGGCGTACACTGCCAGCATAGCGTGCTTGTCCGCATGAGCGAGGTAAATTTTTACCCTCGGCCTATGTTGCTAGACTTGCAACGTTGTTTAAATGCTAACGTCCGCTTCTCAAAAGCGCAGGAGGACCAAGCGATCCTTGGAGGGATCGTTGAGGAACTCTCCGGTGCGAGAAGGAGAAAGGCGAAGAAGGGCAAGGCCAAGGCGGCCGCAAAGCCCAAGGTGGCGGCCGAGCCGCGGAGCTCGCCCGCGACACGGGGCCGCCGGCCCGTCGAAGAGACCAGCTGGCTGACGGAGCGCACGAAAGCAGACCAAGCGAGGTAGCGGTCAGCCAATGAGGAAGAGACCAAGCCCTTCCTCCTCGCCGAGCAAAGCGGCGAAGAGGTAAAGAACATGACCCTCGGCTTAGGCGCTACTCTGCAGACTCACCGGGCCATTTGGCGGCTCCAGCAGTCGCCCGGCGAGAGGAGGCTCGAAGAGGAAGTCGCGCGCAAGGAAAAACTTCTTCTTGCTGCTTGAAGGCCTTCGGCTTACCGGGGAGCTGAGCTCGTCGCCACTAACACCCAAGGGCGAGGCGGAGAAGCCGCCAAGGAGCCCCGAGGAAGAGGCGGAAAGTTCAGAAGAAGATCAGGATCAAGCCTCTCACGGCAGGTATGTAGAAACCCAACTTCAGATCTCCCACCTACCGACCGCATTAGACTTAACGATGATCTCTTTTTCATCAGCTGCCCAAGGAGAGATCGCCACGGATGATGTCGAGGCGCTCGAGCGGTCGCTGCTGCCCGAGCATCTGCACGGCGCTTCACGGGCGATGAGGCTAGCGTGCCTCAAGGACAAGCTGGCGGCATGGAGCTTCTTCTTGCCGCCGGCTCCAGCAGCGGTCGGCGCTCAAAAGCGCGGTGGGGCAGTGGAGGCAAAAAGTAGCAACAAGCGGCGCCACGGACTTCGGTGCCAAGGCGATGGCTCGGAAGCTGCCAGGGCGGTCTGCCGGCGCCGTCGCGGGCAGCTCACCTCTGGCGATGGGATTCTCCGTGGCGGTGAAACCCGGCCGCCGAGGAACATGAAGAAGCCCCGGCGGTCGCGCAAGTCGTCTGCCGGAAACTATGGCGCCACCGGCGAGTAGCTCCGACCTCGCTCAAGACGTTGGCGGAAGAGGAAAAGGAAGAGAGAAGGAGCGCGAGACGAAAGCGCCGCCCGTCGCTCCGCACCCGGCGAATCGCTCCGCAAGAAGAAGGAGCGAACAAAGCGGCGGCAGCAAGAACGCGCCGCCTCATCCCACTGGCGGGGCTTCGTGGCGCATGGTCTCGAGGACCGCTGCGTCGTCGGATGAAGCAACGACTTGGGAAGGTAGGCACCAAGACCAAATCTTGTTCGATTTTAGCTCGTCGCCATAAAGTAGTTAACTTGTTCTTCCTCTCGGTCTTGAGGGACACCATGGAGGAGCTCGAGGGCGGCGTCACCATCGGCGGCGCCCGTCTTGGCGTCGCTCGGGAGCACCTCAAAACGAGGGAGTCGAGCGGGGCCCTCTGCACCACCCCAAAGTCGAAGCGGTCAAGGCGAAGGTAAAGAGGCTCAAAGTCCATTAGCCAAGAGAGGCGTTCTGCGAGTCTCTCCTAGGAGAGGCCGAGAGCTTCTTGCATAAGCCATTAAAGCGAAAGCACCGCGGAGGAGCCGGGCCGCTCAAGTGGCTCAAGAGCAGCTCGACATTTCTCAAAGGCGGGATCATTTCATGGCGGAAGCCAAGAGACTCAAGGCCCAGCTTCGCCAAGGAAGAAGCGGACTTCCATGGTCTCAAGCAAAAATCTCGACCTGTGGGCTTCACGGGAAGAGATCGAGGAGATCTGTGGGATGACGGTGAGGGCGATCACGAGAGAAGAAGGTCGAGGAGCTGGACGAGAAGCTCAAGGCGGCCGAGAAGCGAGTCGGCCAGGCGAGGCTCGACCGATCACCAAGCGCCAAGACCGAGGAGGTCGAGGCCATCGAGGCAGAGGCTGGCGCAAGCCAAGCGAACAAGGAGGAGATCGAGCGCCTCCAGTGAAGCCCGGAAGGAATCAAGGCTCGAGGCGAAGTCGTGCGCCTCAAGTTAAGTTGAGCGGTGAAGGGCGACTTGCTCCTAAAGTAGCACTGCTGGTTGTAACCGAAAGGGCCTTGTACTGAAACTTTTGAGTAGCGTAATAAAGTACTTACCTTTATTCACGCAAAAAGAGCGACAAAAGACACAAACGAGCGAAACTAAGAAAGCGAACAACACTAGGAAGTTTAAGAAAACCGGTAGGCGCTCGCCTAACTCCGGCCCCGTTGTGCATCGCTCGGAAACACGAGTTTGCGAACCCGAGCAGTGCACAAGAGAAAAGCGACACCTAACCCGATGCAGACGATGCTCGAGAACCTAAGCTTGCGAGCTCGAGCACGTGCGTCAGGGAGAAAAAGCGACACCCATACCTTGCTCGATTAGTTCCGTAGATACGCTTCGTTGGCGTAAGTTAAGCGATTCAGAAGTAACCGAACAAGGAAAGTGCCTGCGCGCGGGGGCTTCGACGAGCGAGCTTTACCAAGTGGTCGCGCCAGCGATAAGTGCTTCTGCGCGGAGGGCTTACGAGAGCGAGACTTAGCCGCAAGGTAGAAAGGCGTGTTACGCAACCACGAGTTTAGGAACTTATTGAAACCAGATACGGATAGGGAACAATCCTTAAGATTGCGGAGCCAAAAGTTCGCAAGGCGGGCAGCCATCAAGTGTTACCAGAGAGAAAGAGGTAGTCTTCAAAAGACAAGAAGTGAAAAAAGCGCAGAGGCGCGAGAATTCACTTAATTATTGGATTGAACTTTACATGGTGCCGAGAGACTTGGGCGAACTAAGCGCGAAGTTTATAAAAAGCTTGAGGCTAAGAAAGCGTAAAAGACCTACACAAAGAACTTACGGCTGGTCGATGTTCAGTCTTTGGTCGGCTCTCTCCCGTCCTCCATAGCAGGCGAGCGGCCCGGGCGGCGGAAGAAACGACCGTGAGCAGGCCCTCCCAACGAGGAGTTAACTTGTTGGCATTGGACAAGTTCTGGACACGGCGCGAGCGAGGTCGCCCGCCTTCAAAGCCCTTGGTCGAACCGACTTGGCGGCGTCTTGGCGAAGATCTTGCCGGTAGCGCCATTCGACTTTGTGCCCGATCGCGTGTGCCTTGAGGAGATCGAGATTGAGGCGCTCTTGCTCGTCGTCAATTAAGTTGACCGAGCTCGTCGCGAGGCGAACCGAAATCTGATTCGATTGGGCGGGATGGCTTCGCACCATAGACCAATTGGAAAGGAGTTTCCCGGTCGCCCGGTGGCCGTAGTCTGCTCGCCGGAGGACGGAAGGAACCGTCAACCGAGCCTTGTTTGTGCTCGCCGAGAGCAGCAAATACCCGCCGTTTAATACCTGGACTATCTATCACGTTAGCTCGCTCATTGCTCCATTGCTCGTGGATGTGCCCGAGGCGAACGAACCTTGGTACCCGGTGTTGCGATATTCTGGAATAGCTCGCCGAATCGGTACCGTTATCCGTGATCAACTTATGGGGAATCCCAAAGCGGCGTGACCACGTTGCTTTTGAAAAAGCGAACAGCCGTTTTGGCGTGAAGAGACGACATGCTGCTGCCTCAATCCACTTTGTAAAAGTGTCTATGGCGACGAGCAGGTGTGTATAGCCCTTGTACCCCTTCGGGAATGGGCCGAGTAGATCCAGACCCCATGTGGAAAAAGGCTAGGATGGGGGGATTGTTTGGAGCTCTTGGGCGGGCTTGTGTGCCTTCCGGGAGTGAAATTGGCAAGCCTTGCACTTAGTCACGATGTCCCGGGCATCTTATGTGATGGGCCAATAATAGCCCATGCTAAACGCTTTGCCGACGGAGTTACGAAGGGCGTGGTTGCCTGAGCACCCTCGTGTATGTCCCTAAGAAGGAACACACCCTCTGTTGCGAGATGCACGGAGAGAACTCCCGAGCACCTTGGCGGTAAAGGTGCCATCCGTAAGCTTGTATGGGCGGCACGCCTTGTAAGCCGAGAACGCTTCGGCCGTCGTCGAGGTGGTCCCATCGCAAGGTACCGGACAAATGGCGTTGTCGATCCGCGACACTGCTTTCGATAACGGAGACAGCACCACTGTCTCTGTTGCCTCGTCCGGAGACGTGATTGAGGGCTTGTAAAGGTGCTCGACGAGCACCCCTGCCGGAGCAAGTTCGCGTGAGGATCCAAACTTGGATAAGCGGTCGGCGGAAGTTGTCCTTCCTTAGCACGAAGAGCACTTCGAAGAATCGAAAATGCCGCTCAACTTTCTCACTTCAACCGGTATCGCGCCATTGAGTCATCGCAACCGATACTCCTTGTTAAACGATTGATGACCGGTTGTGAATCTCCCTTCACAGTTAGCCGTTGGACACCAAGCGACTTGCGCTCTTAGTCCCGCGAGGAGGCCTCGTACTACTGCGGCGTTGTTAGTCGCCGCAAAGTGTAGTTGGATAGAATATTGGAGTTGCTCTCCTTGAGGAGATGAGAACAAAACCAGCCCCGAGTTTCGGTCTGTGAGCCATCGAAAACATGGTCAAGAGGGTTCATCGGGTTGCTCGGGAGCTCCCTAGGATTTGGGCGGGCAAGTCCATTCAGCGACAAAGTCAGCTAGGACACGTGACTTAATAGCGATTCGGGCGACAAATAACAGATCAAATTCGCTAGTTCCATTGCCCACTTAGCTATCGTCCGCTAGATTCCTTGTTCAGTAGGATTTCTCCCCAGAGGAGCGTGGTCGGGACCCGATTTGATCGCTGGAAGTAGTGGCGAAGCTTCACGGAGGACATGAGCAAGGCATAGAGGAGCTTACGGACCTCGGGATAGCGCTCCTTTGATCCGTGAAGTACCTCGCTCACGTAATAGATTGGTATTGTATGCCTTCCCTTTCGACCGTCAAGACCGCGCTCACCGCTTGTGGCGTGCAACCTAGGTACAGTAGGAGCTGCTCGCCATGCCGCGGGGTAGTCAAGACGGGAGGATTGGACAGGTATCGCTTCAGATCCTGGAAGGATCTATCGGCTTCTTCCGTCCACTCGAAACCATTGTGCTTGCGGGGCCTTAAGAAGGGCAGCCAGCGTTCGCCTTGACGGAAATAAACACGCTTAGAGCAGCCATCCGCATGATGAGACTCTGTACTTCCTTTATGGTAGTTGGAGCACGCATATTTTCAATGGCCTCGATTTTTCGGGGTTGGCGAAATACCTTGCGAGCCAATAACATAACGAGCAACATTCGGATCGAACACCAAGGTACACTTCTCTGGATTTAATTTTATTCGATGCTGGTGAGATTATGAAAAGTCTCTGCCGGGTCTTTTACATGATCTGGAGCATACTTGCTCTTTACAACTATGTAAATCGACATAGACCTCCGAGTTTTTCCATATTGCTGCAGGAAGGTCTTCTCCATTAAGCTATTTGGGCGTGGCACCGACATTCTTGCAGACCGAAAGACATGGTCGTATAGCGAAAGTGCGAAAAGGGGTGATGAAGGCGATCTTCTCTTCATCCTCGGGAGATGCTTATTTGGTGGTAACGGAGTAAGCATCTAAAAACTCGAGGTAGGCGTCCATGATCGCGTTGACCATTTGGTCAATCTGAGGCGCGGAAATTGTCCTTAGGACAAGCGGCGTTCAGATCGTGTGATCGACACATCCTCCACTTGCCGTCTTTCTTCTTTACAATGGCAGGGTTGGCTAACCACTCGGTGTGATCAACCTCGCGGATGAACCCAATGGCGGTTTGCTAAGGCGATCTTTGATGATCCCTGTTTGAATTCAGCGACAAAGCTTACGGCGAAACGAGCTTTTGTCGGCGGACAGACCGGTTTGTGCTCGATTACCTCCCATGAGACTCGGGCATGTCGGATGGCTCCCGGCGAATACATGCATTAGCTCGGAGGAAGGCAATGAGCTCGCTTTCCTATTTGGGGTCAGTTGGCCCCAAGTGAAGCTATCTTGGAAGTATCATCGTTTACAATGAACTTCCTTGGTTTCTCCCCTGGTGAAGGGAGACCCTAGGGCGTCAGATTTGGTCTGCGGAACCTCGGGACAGCCTTGGCGGAAGCTGGTCGACCAGGGCAAGGGATCGCTTCGTCGCGATCGAGCAGCTTGTAGTTGCCCTTGGCGTGATCACACCATTAGGACCGGTATCTTCACGCAATGGTAAGCGTGGTGGGACACGACCATAAACTTACCGAGAGATGGCTCGCCCAGACTGCGTTATGCGCCGATGGGAAGTCGACCACGTCGAAAGTGATCAACTCGTCGGAAGTTGCTTGGGTTGCGAAGGTGACAGGCGGTGACAACCCGCCCCAATGGCTTAACGGCTTCTCCGGAACAATTCCATAGAAGGGCATTGCGACTTCCTTGACTTGGAGCGAGGAATTTGCATCTCGCCCAAGACTTTCGCAGAAGCAAGTCCAAAGCGCCCCGCCGTCCACTAAGACACGGCAAACTCTCGCGTTCGCGATGGTGGGCGACCACCGTGGGAGCCGGCGAGGCTTGGTCATCGATGGGGCAATCCTCCGAGAGAAGGAGATGGGGACCTCGGTCCACTTCATCGATTCAGTGAGGTTTTGCCTTTTCGGCGTTAATGGACCTCGAGCAGCTTCCTTGAGGCTGCGCGAGAGGTATAAGCCGAGGAGCCGCCAAAATGCGGCGATATGGTTCATGGGCTCTTGATATTCATCATCATCTTCCGATCACCATCGTCGGTTTGGCGCTTGACCTTACGGCATCACCTTGTTCGGGCGGGGTGGGCATTGGGCCCTTGCCGTTGTAGAAATCTTGAGCTTTGCAGCCCAAGTTTCTGATGGCGTATATCGTTCCGTAGTCTTTGGTGGAACTTGCAAAATCGGTCGCTCGGACCTTTCTTGCCTTGTCGCCTCCACGAAAGCGTGCTTTTGCCCTTGTAATTATTGTTGGGCTTCTTACGCCCATCCTTGGGAGGGTGCGCGATCCATACTGCGACGGTATTGTTCATCACCTTTGTTCTTCTTCTTTCGGGACTTCTTGTCACCGGGAACATTCTTCTTGCTCTTCTTCTTCTCATCCACACCAGTGGGTGGCGGCTCGCCTTTGTCGAACGCCTTTTGTATTGAGCAGCGCTGCGGCGTTGGCATATGATCGGCCGCCTTGAGCAGTCGTTGGCGGTCCAGTCTCGTTGATCTCGAGATCTGGGTGAGCCGCTTCGTCGCGGACTCCGTTTTTGAAAGCGCGGACAGCAGATTCATCGAGATGTTCGGGATCGTGTTGCGGATCTTAATGAAGCGCTTCACGAAGTTGCGGAGGGTCTCCCGTTCATCTGGATCATCCGTGCAGATCATCCTCCTTGCCTGAACGCACGCATAACAGACTCTGAAAATTAGCGATCGAGGCGTCACAAAGCTGGTTCCATGAGTGATGGAACCCTCCTGGCGATTGAGCGACCCGTCCGGCGGCACCCTCAAGGGCGATCGGGAGGTAATTAGCCATAACGAGCTCGTCACCCCGGCCGCCATGATGGCGTGGCGTAGATGGAAAGGAATTCCTTTGGGTTACGAGTCCCATTATACCTCTCCATGTGACCGGGCTTGAACTTTGAGGGCCACCGGACGGCTCGGCTCGTCGAGAAAGCCCTGCGACCAAAGCATATGACCGGCCACCTTCCCCGGCGAGAACCTAGTCTTGAGAAGGCGTTGGTCTGTTGCGCGGAGGAACTCTGCTGAGCAGGATGACTCGGCTGGAGAAACTCTCTCGGGACAATCCACCCGCTCCTTCCTCGTGGTTGCGACGGCGCTCCTCCGCGAGGGACCGTCCCGTGATCATCAGCGCGCTTGCCCCTGTGGTCGCGATGACTACGAGGACTTGGCGGCGGCGGCGACCACGGTAGCTTTGCTCATGGGCGATGATCGCCGGCGGTGGCGAAGGTCACGTGATCGATCGAGTGTCCGAGCCATTCCGGGCGGTTGGGCTGCGCTGCTGGAGGAATTGTTGACTTCTCCTAGAGATTTTAGGCCTTGACCCGGTCGTTCTAGGTTAGAAACAGCGACGCCATATCTTGGCGAGGTCGGCTGGTTGGTAGATCTAATCACGAAGCCATGGCGTGAGTCGTTCCGACTACTGCTCTGGGGTTCTGGGACCCACGAGGCATCCGCGTTTTGCCCGGCCGAGTCCGGTTTCGCGGGAACCAATCGGACGGGAGAAACTTCGCTGGGGAGACTTGGCGAGAACGCGCGTGGTGGGTCGCGACGCGATCGCTTGCACCGTCGCGAACCGTGCCGCGATCGGTTGATGGAATCGTCGAGGTTGCGGCGAATGATGTCTTGCTCGCATAGCGGCCAGTAGCGACCTCGTCCGATGCGGCGAGTTAATCTGCCCGACCCGCCGGCCGCCCACGGCCGTGCGGGATCCTCGAGGTTCCTACGCCGGCCATGTAAATGCTGCGGGGGCCATGCGAAGGTATGTTAGGCGGTGTCATCGCTGTGTCCCCACGGTGGAATCTACCGACATAGCCTTGGAATCGACAAATCTAAACCGTCGTAAAGATCATCGGTTCCGTAGTAAATGCGTCGATGGCGGAGTGCGATCGAGGCTATCTACGCCATGTAAGCGGAGACATACGCCTCGGATGCGGAAAGTGTTCGAGACCGAACAGATCGATCGAATCGCGAGGATGAGACATCCTGTCGCCGAGTCGTAGCCCTCGGGAAGTATCTGAAGTATCGCCGGCGGAGTTCGACATGCTCGATCTGCGTGTCCCCACGAGACGGCGCCCGGTATCGACGGTTGAGATATCGATCTCAAGTCGCTAAGGTTCTTGAAGATTGAGATAGAGACCGCCAAACAATGCGAACAAAGACAACAAAGCAGAGAGCAGGGGTTTTATCCGGTTCGGGCCTCTCGGAGAGATAATAGCCCTCGTCCGGCCTTTCTTATATATCGAGATGAATACAAGAGGTAGCTCGACGAGATCAGCGAGCCTCGGCGAGATTATGTGTACAAAGCGCGACAATCACGAAGATCAAGTGCGAGAGCCCTTCTACGCCGTAGGGGCCTTGTTTATATAGTGCAGAGCAAACCGACCTACCGAGGGAATATCGGGCCGGGCTAACTACGAGATCGCAACGAACTCATACATGCTAAATACGACCTACGGTAGATAAGGTAAGCTCCTAATCTTGGGGATCACGACTCCTAGTCCAATCCGGGAAACCACGTCCGGGTCATCACGTAGCCGTGCAGAACTCTGTTCGAGTCGGACTCAAACAGGAATCCTAGGCCATTACGCACCGTGCCAGCCATGAAGCTGTTCGGCAGGATGCACATGGGCCTGATAGAACCTTCCAAGGAGCTGGGCCCTGGTAGGCTATTCGATTGGGCCGTCAGGGAGTGGGCCATGGCAATGGGCCGTGATCTAATCCCCGACACCTCTCGTCCCTGATCCTCAATCCACTAGAAGAAGTTCGTTCCCGAACACATCGGAAGGGAACTCCAACTCGTACAAGAATCGGCAGCCTTCACACATGAAGGACCCCGAAACACCCGACTTCACAGGCGAAGTCGACCCCCGACGTATTTGGAGGATTTAGTACATCTCCGACGCAATGGAGAAGAGGATGCACTGGCTACGCCTAGCCGATGACCACCAAGTTAGTGGGTTTGCTTGCGTTACACTTGTCGATGACGATGAAGCTTGCGGTGGAGTTGAATCCCGGTAACAAGAAGCCTAAGAGCACAATGCCAGAAACACAACTAGACCACCACCTCTCCCACCGTAGAGCTAAGCCAAGAACTCATGGGGAAGGCACAAGAACTTCGGGGATGACCGGAGGAGGCTTGGGTACGTGCTCTTCTCACTCCTCACTCCTTTTCCCTCTCTAGATCATATGAAACCCTAGGTGGAAGGGCAAGCCATGGGAGGAGCTCTCTTGGGTGGCTAGGGCAAGGAGTGGATGCTAAAGGTGGCTCTCTCAAGTCCCCCCCGTGCTGTGGCTCCTATTTATAGGCACAAGGAGAAACCATAAAGATGGACGGCTCAGATCTGATTTCCCGAGATTCAGATCGATCCGTCGGACCCGGTCCGATGACGGTCGGACCCGGTCCGGTAACCTTCGGACCCGGTCTGATGAAGAGATTTTACCCTAGGAATAACCTGGTCGGACCCGGTCAGACAGAAAGGTTGCATTTGGGGACTTAGGCCCTGTTTGTTTCAGCTTCTAGCCAGCTTCTAGCCCTTAGAAGGCAAAAGCTGAAACAAGCGACCGACTTTTGAACCCCTTTCAAAAGCGAAGCCCCAAAAGCCAGATTTATACTATGATCTGAGAAGCAAGTTTTTAGTGGCTTCTGTAGCTTTTGCGGGATAAAAAAAGGACACTACCCCTAGAGTTGTAATTATTTACCCACAAATGCCATCCAATATATACCTCTCCTGCAGCCCGTTCCCATCTGCATCCTCCCCCGCCGGCCCTCTCCACCCGTCTGCTCCCCGCCTCCCTCTCCTCCCCCGCCGGCCACCTCCTCCCCCACCGGCCGCCTCCTCCCTCTCCACCCGTCTGCTCCCCGCCTCCCTCTCCTCCCGCGCCGCCCTCTCCTCCCCATGGCCGCCTCCTCCCTCTCCACCGTTTGCTCCCCCTCCTCTCCTCCCGCCTGCCCTCTCCTCCCCCACCGCCTCCTCCCTAGCCGCCCCTCTCCTCCCCGTGGCCGCCTCCTCCCTAGCCGCCCATCTCCTCCCCATGGCCGCCGCCTCCTCCCCGCCGCCTCCTCCCTCTCCACCCGTCTGCTCCCTTCCTCTCTCCTCCCCTCGCCGCCCTCTCCCCCCCTTGGCCGCCTCCTCCCTCTCCACCCGTTTGCTCCCCGCCTCCCTCTCCTCCCGCGCCGCCACTCTCCTCCCCAGCCGGCCGCCTCCTCCCTAGCCGCCCTCTCTCCTCCCCTTGGCCGCCTCCTTCCTCACCGCCCTTCTCCTCCCCCGCCGGCCCCTCCTGCCCTACCGCGCCCCCGAGGCGCTCGCCGCCCACGCCCACGCCTTCACCGCCACCTCCGACGTCTACAGCTTCGGGGTGCTCCTCCTCGAGCTACTCACCGACACCACGCCGTCGCCGCCCCTCTGCTACCCGCCTCCCTCTCCTCCCTCACCGCCCCTCGGGGCGGAGAAGTTCGACGACGACAGCACCGCCGACCGATTGTGTTAATTGTGTTAATACTGATTGAGAATGTAATTGAAATTTGTACAATCTTTGTTTGAAGTAGAAATTCTGTATGTACAATTTTGATCCTCTCAAATGAGTTCAGTCCAGAAGGAATTGAAATTATGTGTTAATACCTTAATTTCTGGTATGAATTGTACTCATATTTATTGTGTTAATGCCAGAATCACCAAATAAAGAAAATATAATGGGTTAAGGGTATTCTAGACATTACACATCAATATAGTTTAAAAGCTGATAACCAAAACAGCCAGAAGCATGGTTGTCAAACAGGTCCAGCTTTTGCAAATGTAGCTTCTGAAAAAGCTAGCTTCTCAGGGTCAAAAGCCAGAAGCAGCTTTTAGAGAAGCTGCAGCTCAAACAAACAGGCCCTTAGTCACTGGAAAGCTTCGGCCTGGTCGGACCCGGTCCGACCAGCTCCAGTAGGCACTTTGGACACACACTAAAGAATTCATATCTTTTGCTCCCGAACTCCGTTTTTGATGATCTTGGACATTCCGGAAAGCTAAGAGAAAGGACTATCCAACAAACTAAGTTTCACCACCTATTTCTAAATGGATGGACCCTAAATTCTTTATAAACCACACTCTGGCACTCCCGAACACCTCTCTCTCTCGACTCAGGCGTGGGCTCGACTTTTAGTATTCTTGACGACTTGCCGACTCGGCGGGAACTTAGAATGGCTTAGGCGGGAACCCAGGTGACTTAGGTGCTAAGAAACCCGAACCTTGGACAGCTATCCCACTCAGAAACTCTCTCGAACCCTGGACACCTGGCATCTCTAGAACCCGCTCGAACTCACTCAGATGAACTAGAACTTGTGCTCAGTGGGACCTACAACCAGAGAGATGAGCTTGCAGATATCAATGGGCCGGATGGGTCAGAAGCAGACACGCACACAAGAAAAAATAGAAGAACTAGCAAATAACATCCTTAGCCTTGATGCGATCTGTCGAGGCCCAGTTGGCATCAATTACCAAAACATTAAGCCCATGGGAGCTTACACTTACAATCTCCCCCTTTTTGGTAATTGATGACAACACTTGCAAATCTTCCTGCATAGCCATCTCAACAAGTAAATATGTGTCTGGTGCAGTGGGTTAGTTAAAACAAGTGTATATGAATATGATTTTTAGCCCCACTTGGGTGATACCAATTGAGATTAGTTCACTTGAAATAACAGCTAGGCATAAGATCAATTGAAGTGCAATACAATGCATACCTAACACCTAGCTCCCCCTAGATCATAAGCATGAAAGCACAAAGCAGGCACAACAGATTTGCAATTTCTCCCCCTTTGTCACATTCCCTTTTGTCACATTATCACATTCCCCTTTGTCACATTTCTCACTTTTCTACTCATTTTTCTCCCCCTTTGTCATCATTAACCACAAAGGGCAAGCAACACGTACATGAAAGGGAGACAATACTCAAGAGCTTTGTAAATTATACAAGTTCTATCATGCCAAGTTATCCACCATATTGCAAATTCAAAACTATTTCTAAATCAAATATCACAAGACACAATAGATGCTCATGTTTAAGTGATGTGTAAGTAGAATTAAGACCTAGAGCCGGATTTAGAGGAATCAAAGCCAATGAGTATCTAGTAAGCTCATGCACGAAATCACTTGATGCAAGCAAGCAACTAGAACAAGCATGTTCAAATATGCACAAGTGCTACACCAAGCCAGAATTTGAGTCTAAATATTCCCCCTCCTTTTTTTTTAAGAATTTCATTTTATGATTCCTTTTAAGATCCATGTCTCAAGCCTTAGGCGATACTGCCCAGCATTACACTGAAGGATTCAGTGTCTTGGTTATCCAAAACTCCCCCTAAGTTCATGCCTAGTGCAATGGTAAGTTGTCTCAGCTGGGAAGACATTGGTGAGAACAAGGATGGTCAACATTTTCATAACAAAGGTGCTCATATCTAGTCATGGTATTTAACAGGATACACAATGAATAGCAAGACCAGAATTAGAAGCACTAGGTCATTCATATAGAGATAAGCTAAAAAGATACCCATGGCTTTAACACATCTAGCACACACTCCAAGTGAAGAATTATTAGCATGTGTTACTTAAAGCACCTATTGAGCACGATGACAGTCAATTTGAAATTTAGCTATCAAGTGCAAATGGAGATGCATTGAACAAAGTATGAAACAATTAGAATTTGCAAAGCTCTAAGATTGTTTCAAGTTCATATGATTGTGCCAGGTTCACACACAACAGCCCCACGGCCAACTCAGGCGATATTTGACCTATCTAGTATGTTCAGTTCATTTCTTAATTTACAAAAACGTGCCTCATCTAGTGGCTTGGTGAAGATATCAACAAGCTGATCCTCCGTACGCACAGATCCAACCACAATGTCGCCCTTCATCACATGATCCCGAAGGAAGTGATGTCGGACGTCAATGTGTTTGGTGCGTGAGTGTTGAATCGGGTTGCTAACTATTTTCACAGCACTCTCATTATCACACAGAAGAGACACATGGTCAAGTTTTATGCCAAAGTCAAGTAAGGATTGTGTCAGGAATAGAATTTGCGCACAGCTACTCCCTGCCGCTATATACTCAGCCTCAGCAGTAGATAGCGCCACGGAGTTCTGTTTCTTTGATACCCATGACACAAGACATCTACCAAGTAGGTAACAGCCCCTAAAGTGCTCTTGCGATCAATCTTGCATCCGGCATAATCTGAGTCAGAGTAGCCAAGGAGCTCAAACCGTGCACCCTTAGAGAACCAGAGACCTATGCTAGGAGTGAATTTTAGATATCTGAAAATTCTTTTGACAGCTTTCAAATGCATTTCTCTAGGGGAGGCCTGGTATCTAGCGCACATCCACATACTAAACATGATATTCGGCCTAGATGCTGTCAAGTAGAGCAATGCACCGATCATGGAACGGTAAAGCTTGGGATCCACAGGGTTACCTTCTATGTCGAGGTCGAGGTGGCTGCTTGTATCCATTGGAGTCCGGATTGGCTTGCATCCGTCCATGTCGAAGCGCTTCAGGAGATCCAGAGTGTACTTCTCTTGGCTTATAAATACCCCAGTCTTGAGTTGCTTGATTTAAAAGCCCAAGAGGAAGTTCAACTCGTCCAACATTGACATTTCAAACTCAGCTGCCATCATCTCACTGAAGTCTTGCACCATCTTGTTGCTTGAGCTCCCAAATATGATGTCGACGTAGACTTGGCACAAGAATAAGTGTCCAGCATCCACCTTGGTGAAGAGAGTAGAGTCTACTCGTCCAACATTGAAGCCATTGGAGATGAGAAAGTCTCTACGTCTTTCATACCAAGCCCTGGGAGCTTGCTTGAGTCCATACAAAAACTTTGATAGCTTGAACACATGGTTGGAGTGCTTTGGATTCTCAAACCCTGGAGGTTGCTCAACATACACAAGCTCCTCGATGTAGCCATTCAAGAAGGTACTCTTTACGTCCATTTGCTTAAGTGTGATGTTGTGACATGTAGAGAACGCCATAAGTAGCCTAATTGCATCATGTCTGGCCACAGGAGCATAAGTATCTCTACAGTCCACACGCTCAATCTGTGTGAAGCCTTGAGCCACAAGTCTTGCCTTGTTTCTGACAATCACTCCAAACTCATCTGTCTTGTTCTTGAAGACCCATTTGGTACCAATCACATTGCAATCATTGGGTCGCTCCACAAGTGTCCAGACTTGATTTCTTTTAAAATTGTTCAGCTCTTTATGCCTGGCATTTATCCAATCAAGATCAGCCAATGCCTCTCCCATCTTCTTTGGCTCCAAGTCAGATACAAAAGCATGATGCTCACAGAAATTAGCCTTGCCACTGACCTCACTGAACCCAGCTGTTCTTGACCTTGTTTGCACGCCTTGAGTCAAGTCCCCAATCACTTGATCAAATGGATGATCACGAGCAATTGAATGATAGATTCTGATCAACCGAGAAGGTTGTCCTTTTGATTGCTCTATTGACTCTCCATCTTGCTCATCAGCTGTCTCTGTCATTGAAGATGGCTCCTCACTTGAGCTGTCTTGAGGTACAGCTCCCTCTGAATCTGACACAAACTCAGGTGTGAGCGGTGGTGTAACTATCTCACTCACCTTAGGAGCTTCCATTGGCCTTACATCTTCAGCTTGCATTTCTTCCATTGCTCTTGCCAATTGCTCTCCATCATCATCATCCAGATCGTCATGCTGACTTTGGATGCCATTTGATTCATCAAATTTCACATCACAAGATTCTCCAATCTGACCACTTCCTTCATTGAATACCCTGTAGGAAGTCCCTCTGGAAGAATATCCCAAGAGAATTCCTGTGTCCACCCTGCTTTGGAATTTGCCCAAGTGCTCCCTCTTCTTCTTTATATAGACCTTGCATCCAAACACCCTGAAGTAGGAGACATTGGGTCGTCTTCCCACAAGCAGCTCATAAGAGGTCTTCTTGAGAAGCTTGTGAATGTACAGCTTGTTGATACAATGACAGGCTGTGCTGACTGCCGCAGCCCAGAACACTTCAGAAGTTCCATACTCATTGAGCATTGTTCTTGCAATCTCGATGAGTGTCCTATTTTTTCTCTCAACCACACCATTCTGCTCAAGTGTGTATGTGGCTGAGAACTGATGATCAACCCCTAGCTCATCACAAAACAACTCAACAGAGGTGTTAGTGAATTTAGTTCCATTGTCACTTCTCACCTTTTTGAGGGTACAATCAAAAGTATTTTAGCCTTTCTTTACAAACTTTTTGAAAGTGTCCCAGTTGGGGTTTTGTCAGGTAGAAAGAAAACCCAAGTGTATCGGGAGAAGTCATCAATAATGACCAAGTAATAGAGATTTCTCCCGATACTCACATATTTTGTTGGCCCGAAAAGATCCATGTGTAAAAGCTCGAGAGGTCGGGATGTAGACATGATATTCTTGGCAGGATGTGAGCTTGCCACTTGCTTGCCGGCCTGACAGGCGCTGCATAGCTTGTCTTTCTCAAATGTCAAATCTTGCACCCCAAGAACCAACTCGTTTTTAAAAAGTTTCTTCACATTAGCCATACCCACATGCCCAAGACCCCTATGCCAAAATCAACCAAGAGAGATTTTGGCAACAAGGCAAATCGAGATGGATGCGGCAGGCTCATTAAAGTTCACAAGAAACAAGTTTTCAAAACGAAAGCCTTTGAACACAGTTTTCTTATTTTTATCCAAAACCATCATTCCCTCAGATAAGAAGTTGCAATGGAACCCCAAGTCGCATACTTGGGCAACAGAGAGAAGATTATAATTCAAAGTCTTAACAAGCAGCACATTATCAATTGAAAGATCTGAAGAAATTGCTACCTTCCCTGTGCCAAGCACCTTGCTCTTGCTTCCATATCTAAAAGTGACCTTGGGGGAAATATTGTCGCCTTCCTCCTCTATTGAGGTGAACAACCGGGGGTTACCGGTCATGTGTTAAGTGCACCCACTATCGATGATCCAATAACACCCACCACTCCGGTAGTTCACCTGTCATGAGAAGAGATCACTTTTGTGACTCAGGGACCCACACAGGAGGTCCCCGAGGGTTAGCCTTCAAACCAGAATGAGCAGGAAACAGAGCAAGTAAAGACTTGGGCACCCAAACGTGTGTCTTGTGCTCATTTTCAGCCTTGAGCCCATCATACTTGGCAGTCACCTTCCCTTGGGCATTCTTGGTGAGCAAATATGAATCATAGAGCTCAGCATGTGTTCTTTGAAGCTTGGGTTGGGTGTGTTTGGGAGTGTTCCTGTTTTGGTTCCTAGGTGGAGCTTGTCTAGCAAAGTTTTGTCTAGTAGGACCATTTCAGAACATTTGTGGATGAGCTGACCAGGTGGAAAACATGGGAGCTTGGTAGTTGTTGTAATGCATGGGAGGACCATTCCAATTGTTGTACCTAGGAGCATATTGCCAAGCGTATTGATTCCTATGTTTCCATGTCGAGTTATAGTGCCTAGGAGGTCCTTGCCATGTGTTGTGCTCATTGTGCTTCCTAGAAGCATTATTTCTAATGTTCACATTTTTAGGCCTAATGTTGTTACTCCTGGTTTGGGTATGAGAGGAGTTTTGCTTCTTGGAAGGTGCTTGAGAACCTTTCTTTTTCTTCCCCTTAGGCTCAGGAGTGAAACCCAAGCCGTCTTTGTGGGTCGGTTTCCTTTGTTTCTCAAGCATCTTGTTCAAAGCAACACTACCCTCATAGCACTTACCAAGACCTTTATTAAATTTCTCAAACTTTGTCTTGAGTTCAGCATTTTCAATAGCAAGTTCTCTAGCAGCTAGTGCAAATTTATATATATCAGGTGTGCACTCAATAGCTACACTAGAGGAACCACTAGAGCTAGATGTAATCATGGAACATTTAGCACATGTTTCAACAATAGGAGCAACAATGCTAGCAGTAGAAGCAATCATGGCACGTTCAGAAGAGAAATCATTTCTAGCAGCAGCTAATGTGATTGCAGGTGTAACAGTGCCAGTGAAAGGTGTCATGACCGGAGCTGGAGCCACATTCAAATCACTAGAGGAAGATGCAATAGGCAAGGCATCAAAAGATACAGTCTTAGTAACAAGAGATTCATTTTTAGCTCTAAGCTCATAAATGGTTGCTAACAGATCCTTTTCATTTTCATTATTTGCCCTACGCTCTTCATCTAGAACATTTAGCTTCCTAGTCATGCTAATGTTATCACCATGCAAGATGTTATACTCAGTCTCAAGAGAGTTATGTTTAGAAATCAGAGAATTCAAAGACTCTTGAAGAGTTTTAGCTCTCAAGGTTTCTTACTGCACAATGTCAACCAATTTGAGCACATGCTCCCTAGTTGTCTCATCATCCCAGTCAATATCAGAGTCAGAGTCAAAGTTTGGTACCTCAGTGGAAGGTCGTGCCATCAAGCACTTGGGTGAGGTAGCTGGTGGTGATGAAGCCTTTGGTGTAGAGGTAGTGGAGGAAGCAGACTCATCCCCATCAGAATACCACACTTGCTCTCGTGGTTCTGAAATGACCACAAGCATCTTGGAGGAAGGGATGGAGGCGGCGGTGTCATTTCAGCAATTGTCATGGTGGCAAGTCCTTGACCACTCTTCTGCTCATCCTCGGAGGCAGGTGCGTCACTGGAGCTCTCATCCGTGGCCCACTCTCCAAAGAATGCCAACTTCTTTCCTTACTTGGTGGTGCCCTTGAACTCGGTCTTCTTCCAGCTTCTCTTGCTATCCATGTCCTTGTGCTTCCTCTCCTTGATCTTTGGCTTGTCATCATCATTGTCTTGTTTGGCCCTCTCCTTATATTTGAGTTTGTCCTTTTATGGACACATGGAAGCAATGTGACCCTTCTTATGACACTCAAAGCACCGGTAGCTAGAGTGTGGGTTCTTGCCTGGCTTCCTTAAACCGTAGCGTCTCCTAATCAAGGCCACAATCTTCTCAACAGCTTCACTTGGAAAGAAGCTTGTTCCTTCTTGAGTCTTGGATGAAGATGACTTGTCACTTGACTAGTGTCCTGTTGCCTTGAGCGTTATGACCTTGTTCTTCTTAGGAACAGGAGTAGTTGTAGGCTTGATGATGAGCATCTTATGAGCCCTCAGCTTGCTCAAGAAGGCAGTGGGGGTCATGTTGTCCACATCGCCACTGTTGGACATGTAGGTGATGATGTCGCGGTACTCTTGTCTTGGCAGTATCCGCATCATCTTCCTGCACACATCAATATCTGGCATAGAAAGTCCGAACCCCTTGAACTCATTGATTATGGGGTTAAGTCGAGTATACATATCATTGGCATTTTCATTTGGAAGCATCTCAAAGTGATCAAATTTCTCCTTAACCACCACTAATCTACCCTCTTTAACAGAAGCGGTTCCCTCATGAATTTCTATGAGTGTGGTTCAGATGTCATGTGAAGATGCAAGATTACTAACCCTCTCAAACACCTCCATGCTCAAGCCAGTGAACAATGCATTTTTGACCTTAGCGTCATTAGCAGAAAGTTTCTTTTGTTCAGATGTGAGAGGTACACCTTCAGTGCGTGTGATAACAATGCCATTCTCAACGACATCCCAAATGTCCGAACCCATGGACTGAAGATATGTGGTCATGCGAATTTTCCAAAATGCAAAGTGTGACCCACTAACCAATAGAACCCTATTAACAGCAACGCTATCCCCTTCGGCCATCTCTAAGCGATTAAGCAAATTCTAGATACCCTATGCTCTGATACCAATTGAAGGGACCTAAGGCCGAGAGGGGGTGAATCGGACTATTTTCAATTTTATTCGCTTGTTGAACTTGGTCAATTAGTCAAGTTAAGCACCCAACTAGCGAATGAGCGCTACACAACTCTAGTAGCAGAAGTAATTATAAGCGCAAGTAATAACGGAGACAAGAGGGCAAACCGATCTTTTTACCGAGTTCGGTGCAAGCACCTACTCTCGTTGAGGGAGCTCGCCACACAGGAAAGCCCGGGACCCTCTCGTCCCTGATCCTCAATCCACTAGAAGAAGTTCGTTCCCGAACACATCAGAAGGGAATTTCAACTCGTACAAGAATCGGCAGCCTTCACACATGAATGACCCCGAAACACCCGACTTCACAGACGAAGTCGACCCCCGACGTACTTGGAGGATTTAGTACATCTCCGACGCAATGGAGAAGAGGATGCACCGGCTACGCCTAGCCGATGACCACCACGTTGGTGTGTTTGCTTGCGTTACACTTGTCGATGACGATGAAGCTTGCGGTGGAGTTGAATCCCGGTAACAAGAAGCCTAAGAGCACAATGCCGGAAACACAACTAGACCACCACCTCTCCCACCATAGAGCTAAGCCAAGAACTCATGGGGAAGGTACAAGAACTTCGGGATGACCGGAGGAGGCTTGGGTATGTGCTCTTCTCACTCCTCACTCCTTTTCCCTCTCTCTTTTGATCATATGAAATCCTAGGTGGAAGGACAAGCCATGGGAGGAGCTCTCTTGGGTGGCTAGGGTAAGGAGTGGATGCTAAAGGTGGCTCTCTCAAGTTTTCCCGTGCTGGTGGCTCCTATTTATAGGCACAAGGCGAAACCCTAAAGATGGACTGCTCGATTCGATTTCGAGATTCAGATCGATCCGTCGGACCCGTCCGATGATTTGGTCGACCAGTCCAGTAACCTTGAACCCGGTCGATGAAGATATTTTACCACGAATAACCTGGTCGGACCCGGTCCGACAAGTTGGTCGGACCGGTCCGGCTGTAAAGGTTGCATTTGGGGACTTAGTCGCTGGGAAGCTTCGGCCTGGTCGGACCCGGTCCGACCAGCTCCAGTAGGCACTCTGGACACACACTAAAAAATTCATATCTTTTGCTCCCGAACTCCGTTTTTGATGATCTTGGACATTCCGGAAAGCTAAGAGAAAGGGCTATCCAACAAACTAAGTTTCACCACCTATTTCTAAATGGATGGACCCTAAATTCTTTATAAACCACTCTCCGGCACTCCCGAACACCTCTCTCTCTCTCGACTCAGGCGTGGGCTCGACTTTTAGCATTCTTGACGACTTGCGGGCTCGGCGGAAACTTAGAATGACTTAGGCGGGAACCCAAGTGACTTAGGTGCTTAGAAACCCGAACCTTGGACAGCTATCCCACTCAGGAACTCTCTCGAACCCTGGACACCTGGCATCTCTAGAACCCGCTCGAACTCACTCAGATGAACTAGAACTTGTGCTCAGTGGGACCTACAATCAGAGAGATGAGTTTACAGACATCAATGGGCCGGATGGGCCAGAAGCAGACACGTACACAAGGAAAAATAGAAGAACTAGCAAATAACATCCTCAGCCTTGATGCGATCCGTCGAGGCCCAGTTGGCATCAATTACCAAAACATTAAGCCCATGGGAGCTTACACTTACACACGGCTCAACAGATCCACTTTGAAGTTGTCTTATTCGCTCGGCCAATCGTTGGAATGTGTACGTGATACGAGAAAGGCAACACACAAAGATTTTTCTATTGATAGAGTTAAGGGCTCGGCTCCCCCACTCTAAAAGGTTAGGTTACTACCAGCTTGCCTCTACAGAAGAAGGAACGATTGAGGAAAGAAAAAAGGAGTAGTTGCTCACTGCCCATTGGTGGTGTTGAATCGATCTACCAACTACTGCTCACACACAAATGCATACTCAACATCCACCTGACATATCGTACGAGAGATTCCACCCAATGAATTATTAGGATTTGTTTTCAATAGAATCCTATGCGGTTGTTCTAAAGATGCTTTTTTAAGCTCTTGGTTACAAGATTCAGATAGCAAACGTCCGCTCGGTTCCTAAACTTCTCTTGCCTTTGCTACTTGAGAGAATGCCTTTGACTGAGTGCACTCATTTTATTAGCAATCAAACCTCTTCCTTGCTCTTGCGGCGGATTAGGAGTTCGGATATCCTATTTTTGACGTTTGCTGCCTCTACTTCAAAGAGTACTAATAAAAGAATAAGCAATCGTTGACCTTCCTTAGGTTGACTTCATCCACAACAACACCCCATCCTCCCACACTTTTTTTAGATAGTCTGTGTCTTAAAAGACACTTAACGGAATTGACATTCGAGAAAAAAACTGTTTTTTGATAAGATTTATACAGTATATTTATATATTACTCCCTCCTTTTTTCACACTATGTAAATATTATTTATTTTGTTGTGATTTGTTTTATCAATAAAGGTAATTTAAACATGACTTATATTTTTTATGTTTGAACTAAAAATTTAATAGGACGAATGGTAAAAAATGTGTTAAAAAGTAAAAAAGGTAAAAAATAGAGAGTAATATTTTAATGTGCGATGATTAGACGGTCATCCGACCATTTGACCCACTGCTAGTATGTTGGATCTGTCCGTAGTTGGATGCAATTTCTCGCAAGCACATTAAACCTAAAATCTATGCACCTTTGTTGAAACTAATTCGCTACCCCCGCCGACGAGTGAGTCCGCTGGAGGCACGTGCGTGGACATGCCACTGCCATGCAGTCGGTCCCAAAACTATTCTATGCATACGCATAGATTGAACATGCAAGGGTAAACATTTATTTGCATGCACGAGGCGAAGCAAGTTCTTTTTTGAGAATTGAGAGGAGCAATCTCCTGTTTCTTAATGGATGGTTACAAACTTTATTTGGCAGGGCGCTTTGATGCTAGACGAGATGCGACAAAGCCAGTTAGCATAAATGCATGCCAGCTAATTTACAAGGAAACAGCCGAGAAATAGCCGATGGTTAAATATTGGCACATTTCAGAAATATCTTTGGGGTGAATAAATGACTCCATTGCACAATTAATAATAAGGAGATTTCTAACTCCTCCTTAATGCTCGTATGGGTTCCTAGTATTCCACAAGAAAGAATGGAGAGAAGCGTAGGCATCGGCAGAAGCAAGCGCACGCCGCTGCAACGCCACCACGCCGTCGAGGATGCCGCGCATCCAGCAGAGACCTTCGACTCCGGCGAAGACGAGAAGAAGAGGCGGTGGCTCGCCGGGAACAAAGCTCGGCTGCTTGCGATCTGTCTCGTTGCGTCGCCGGCGTTAGTGATTCTGGTCGGAGTTACCGGCGGTGCGCTTTCCATTTCACCCCTCGGTTGGCCAACGGCGAGCACATCGACGGGGAAGGGTACATCCTCATCCTGGTATTTCCAACGTATATCCTCCGTTTGACTGTGCTACTTACAGGGTCAACTGTTCGTGTGAACATTCTGTAAAATCTGTGTGAATTTTTATGTCGGATTTGCTCACTGGTCCAGGCGACAGCCTCTGTTGTCTCTTACGCAGGCAATTTAGGAAGAGGGGTTAGCGAGAGGGGGAGAGAGCCACGCCGCCATCTTCCTCCTCGCCGGCGGCGTCCCCTCCGCCGTGCACCACCGGGTTAGAGTTAGGTTTCGAGGTCGGGGGTGGGATCACCGTGCCCCCGGGGTTAGAGGGATGGCCGGGGAGAGGCGGCGGCCTGGCGGTTGGTTGGAGATTGACTAGTGGCGGCAGCAGAGGCAGCGGAGGGGCCGTCGAAGCCGTGGGAGGAGGTGAAGGCGGTTGGGGCGGCGGCAGCAGGGGGTGAAGGCGCCGGCTGGGTCAAGGTGGGCGGGGCGGCATGGCGGCAGGAGAGAGTTGGGGCGGAGCGACCAGCGGTGGTGGCAAGGGTGGAGGAGAAGTGACACATGCGTGGGTGGGGGGGGAGAGACGCTGGGGCGTGGGGCATCGGGAGAAGGGGAGGGGGAAGAAAAGAGAGAGGAGAGATCTGGGTCATTGGATCTAAATTCAACGGCCAAAAAAATCGTCTAGGTACCTTTATAGGAACACGGTCGCCTGTGAGAAGTCAATCTCTTTTTATATCCATTCACCAAATCTTGAAGTATGAATACCATCAATGGGATTTTATAAAGCTTAGATACTCAACTGACTATGATTTGAGTTTGGATGGAAGAAAAAAGTGCTATCGTTGCGTGGTCAAACAGTGTGGCAAAGTCTTTTGCCTAGTATTGCTGAAGTTTGAAACTACTCCCTCTGTTATGAAATAGTAGTCATTTCAGACTTGTTCTAAGTCAAAGTTTTAAAACTTTATCCATAGAGAACTTTTAAACTATTTAGATTGATAACATAAAAATCATATAGATAGATTTGTCTTGAAAAGAACTTTCATAAAATTATAATGAGAAAATTGCACCAATAGTCCTCAAACTTGTTCCGCTTATGCACATAAATCCGTAAGTATCGAAACCGCTTATTTAGGCGCCCGAACTTGCGAAACCATTGCAACTTGGTCCAATGGGTGGTTTCACAGGGTGTTTTAGTGATTTGGATTACCACATCACCCGCCACATGGCATTTTAAATTTTTTTTGCACTTTCACATGGCTCTCCCTCTCCAATCTCTCTCTGCTCCCCTTCCAACGGCGCGTGGGGGGTGGCCGGCGCGCCGCCTCCCTACTCCTCCCAGCCAGCACAATGGCAACGCCCGCGCCCCTTCTCTGAGTCGCGACAGTGGCAGCGTCTGCCTGCCCTCCTTCGAGCCGGCGCAACGGCAACACCACCCTCTTCCCCAAGCCCAGCGACGGCGATCTCCTCTGCTCCTCGCGACTAGCGGCGCCACACCCCCTTCTTCACCGAGCTGGCTCGAGGGCGCTGCCCCTCTCCTCTCCGACGCGTGCAGCGCCTTCTCCCCACACACTGTGAGCAAGGGGCCACTCCGCCATGGCAGTGGTGCAGATCTCCCACCCCGAGCTCCTTTCTTAGCGGCGTGGATGGCGGCGCCCCAGGAGGCGGCCGCTCCTCTTTCCCCGGCGGCGGCACAGCGGTGGCCTCTTCCTCATCCCCACGTATGAGCGGTAGCGCGTGGCTCCCTTGCTCGTGGCGGCGGCTTCTTCACGGCATCGGGGGCGACATCTCCCGGGTCTTCCACAACGCGCGCAGGTGGCGACATCTCCCAGCGCGCGGCTCCGATGAGGATGCGGCTCCCCACGCGGTGGTCGGAGTTCTTCCCCGGGTGCGGTGCTCGGCGGAGGCCCGTTTCCGGCGCGGAGGTGCAGACCTCAAGCCCCATCCTCATCTTCACGGCGTGGCACCCCATCTCCACCGATGGCTGCGTCGTCTCGATCCTTCCCCACCGAGAGTGAATGAGATGAGAGAGGGGGGATAGGAAGAAGAAAGAGAGGAGAGGTGATGTGGCAAAATCCTGCCACGTGGCAGGTGATGTGACAGCCCACATCACCAAACCACCCTATAAAACCACCCATTGGATCAAGTTGCAATGGTTTCGCAAGTTCGGGTGCCTAATAAGCGGTTTCGATACTTACAGATTTATGTTCACAGGCGGGACAAGTTTGGGAACTATCGATGCAATTTTCTCTATTATAATTTTAAATGTATTATAGATAAATTTTTTAAAGTTATTTATGATCAAAATTTTATTTTGGAGACCGTGTCAATGTACAAAACGACTACTATTTTATAACGAATGGAGTAGCATCTTCCACATGTATTGAGTCACATTTACATGTGAAAGCCACATTAGATCTGCTTTGGGATCGATCCATGCCACATGGATAGCGGTAGGCCAAGAAAACTTTGTTTCTAAGCTCGTGGAGTCATGGGCTCAATTCAAAATTAATTCAAACACACGCTCATTAATTGATCCAATAATAAAACAAGTCATTTTTGATGAATTTCTTTACCACATTGGCTCCAACGGAATCCAATGGTCCTCCGTTGTGAATAAAACTCCATCTGTATGTGAGATTGATTTTTCGTATAGCATGTGTTGGGTATATTTTTAAATTAGGGTTTGAGGTAGATTTTGTAATCCTAGATTATAGATAGGTGACACCATTGTTGTAAGCCATGAGATAGTATTGTAGTCGAGGCCCATAGGGGGTGTTGATCGGGCTATGATTAGATATGGTTATTTTTTTATGAAAGAGAATCCATATAAAAAAAAATTTAGACATCGACCGAAATTTGTTAAGAACTATGGGAGTGACCGCAACCCAGTCGCAATCCCATGAACGCGTCTTCCGCGGGCCCACTCATCGGCAAGGGCATGGCGAGGGGGTAGACAACTCGGTTCGAGCAAAACCAAATAACTATACCATGTCCCTGGTGTTATTGTAAGATCATGTTTATCATACATTTCCTAATAAATGGTATTAGATCATAGGCTTAGGTGGCACAGGAATACTAGCCGAGGAAACGTGCGACATGTCAATGGGAAAATGGGTGAGGGAGCCGAGAGGGCCAATCTACACCAACATGACTTGCTCAGTGCTGCCGGACCACGCAAACTGCCTCAAGTACGGCAAGGATCCCGGCTACCTCTACTGGCGGTGGCAGCCCGACGGGTGTGACCTGCCGCGCTTCTCGCCGGAGAGGTTCCTCGACCTCGTCCGAGGGAAGCGGCTCGCCTTCATCGGCGACTCGCTGGCGCGCAACCACATGGGATCCCTGCTCTGCCTCCTGTCTCAGGTACATACACACGCCCAAAACTCGTAAGGTCCTGCTTGGCAAATTAGAATTTTTTTACACCTGAAAATAATTGCACTTGTAAATCCTTATGCACAAAAAATAACCGGTTTTTTTTTTGGTCTGCTTGGGAGAGATGTAAAATTTACATTTGTAACAAGTTACAGCTTCATAGTCATCAGACAACTTTCTGCTCTCAGTAGACTTGGACATTTCAGAAAAAGATACTAACTTCAATTGGTAACAGGAGTAAACAAACAATGCAGCCGAGAACACCATGAATTCAGAGGGTTCTAAGCTTTATTCACACATATGCACCGATCCTGGAGCTGACAGAAGCTGGATTTGCTCATAGTAACCTCACGCCATTGATAGAGCTTTCTTTAGCTGAAAACACCATAGCTGAAGGGTTGCAAAAGACACAAGGGCCTAACCAACTGAGATGTACCTGTTTCCCATCGCAGAATAGACATCCAGCACAAAAAAATTTACAGCAATACTTATGAAGGACGTGAACATTGTTCTATTTATCACGGCAAATTCAGACAGTGAGAGAGTTTGTAAGCACCAAATGGCAAATGAACTTGAGTTGCTCAAAGGCTTTATCAATACTATTGATGAAGCATCTCAATTCATTCCCGGTACCAGTCATCAAAGAATATAAACTGCAGCAGCTAAAGATATATGACTCATGAAAGGAATTGCACAATACTGTCTGCAAAACCCTCACAAAAACAGAGGTTTCTCAACGCTGGACTCACATCTTTCAAATGGAAGATAGTTTAGACTTAAGTAATATATCACTGACTCTAAACGGAAGTTACCAATAGGACACCACCAAGCCAAAAAAAAAATTGCATAGGCAAAACTAAAATTCCAGATGAGCTAAACTGAATCGCCAAAGTCCAATAATCACCATCACCAATAACCACCATCAGTCCAACTGAAATGTAAATACCAAGTCATTAGATCAGATTTTCACACTCCTATAATAAATTAATGTTCCCAAAACTTAATTGCATGTAATCTAGAGACCAAACATAGGAAGGACCATACTAGCACAATGGCATATAGCAATATATGTCCGATTGGGCATAGGACAACTGAAAAAAAACAAATTTTTCAGCCAATTGACCATCAAGTTCACAAGGTCGATGAATGTAAAGCCATTAAACCCAACACTTCATAAAATAGCTATGGAACACATTCCAGTAACTCGGGAAACAAAAACAATACATATATTAGCCAGGCACTATATATGTCTAACCATTTCCAGATCAGCACAATGGAAGCATATTCATATTAGCACACTTTGGAACATTGCAGTGGCATATGCATTTCATACCGAAGATGGCATAATCAATAAATGTCTAATAGCCAGGCACTATATATGTCTAACCATTTCCCCAGGCACTATATATGTCTAATCATTTCTAGGCACTATACATTTCTTTTGTTCTACAGTTCAGCATGCTCTAGGATCCAGCAGAAAATGTCATGGTGAAGAAATTTAAATAGACTTTCGATATTTAAATGACAAACATAAAAGATTGGCTTACCACGAGTCGCTTTTCAAGCTTTTCTACTTCTCTCTTCAACCATAGACCACACAACCTTGGCTCATAGCATAGAAAAATTTTGTGTTGGTTGCATCCTTAAAGACATCAGAGGCGCATATCTTAATCTCATCTGACACATCTGTCATGCCATGCAATACTTGAAAGAATCTTGCTATGAGTCATTTCCTTGCTTCAAAGCCTGATCTTTCGAGCTAGCTTGTTCCTTCTTGAAGTCAAAATAAGCTGTCATGGTTTCTTTCATACGGGGGACTGATGATGTGCTATTTTGTCTCATGAGCTTTCCTCTTTGGGACCCAGGAATTGCACGCCTAGAACTATCATTTCTTTGTGCTCTTTGCTCTATATTACACTCCTCACCATCCAATTGCTCATCTTCCTGATCTTGCATCTCACTCATGAAAACCCTTGCCATGTCGGCCTTCTTTTGACATGTTGTTATCTTCTTCATCTTGTGCATTCAATACATTTATCTCAGGCTCTTTCATCTTTGGAGGTGGAGGTGAACTTATGCTGTCCTCGGGGCTTGCTTCCCGCGAGCGTTTAGCTACCTGCTAGTATCTTGTTTATTACTTTTCACCGCTTTGCTTATCTAACCCTGCTCTTGAAAGCTATAAATCAATGTTCTAAATAGCGGGCTATAGCGCCGCTATAGCTCCGCTATAGCGTTTTGGAGGTGCAGATGCTACGCTATTGGCCATATATGCGCTATGGCCGCTAAGAGGGAAATAGCACGCTTTAGCGGCGCTAAAAGGCATAGCAGCGCTAAAAGGCATAGCGGCGCTATTGAGGGTATGACATCCGCAGGACGAAATTGAAGCCGCGTGAAGGCCCAGTGGCTGGCTCGGGCCCAATTAGGCCGGCTATAGACCATTTGCCATTACATACAGAGCAAGAAACCCTAGCCCTCCCTAATTAGGGCGGCGGGCTACGACTCCTTTGTCACTTTGAGCAATATATATGCCATATTTTTCTATTTTTTTTGAAAACGCTAAATGCTTAGCGGCCGCTATAGCACCGCTATAGCAGTCTTAGCGTTTTCAGAAGAGCTCCGCTAAATGTCTTAGCCCGCTATTTAAAACAATGCTATAAATCTTTTCTTGTAGAGCTTGATAGGTTTTTACTCTTCATGCCAGCATCAATTATAGGTGGCGGCTGAGTAGAAGTGAAACAATATTTTCCTTTTGCAAGCTGTCATGTTAATATACAAAATTCATCAAAGAATAGTGTCATTGTTGCAATAGTAACTAGACTTTGGCATAGAAATGAGCATTATTTACCTTCATATAGCCTACCCAAGGAGTCATACAAAGGAAAGCTCTTGTTTTCATATCTCCTGAACTTAAAGTCCTAGAAAATCAACAAACATATAAAATTGTACTCTTACCCCAATTATTTCAGGAATTACTCTTATGTCAAAAATTAACAAACATATAAAAATGTACTCTTACCCCAATTATTTCAATCCATTTCTCAGGTGTGGTGCTAATCATCGATGCTTCATGATTCCAAGATATTTCACAACGCCTGCGAAGGGTTTTGATTGCTTTGTAATCTTTTTTTAGTAGAGCCTCTTTGTCTTGAAGTTGACCTCTAGAGAACCCAGCTTCCGGAAACATCTTGTTGAATTCCTTGACAATTTTATTCCAGCCTTCTATGCACCATCCATTCTAACCACGATAGTGAGAAAGATCGTATCTTGACGTCCACCTTGTTGTAGATGACATAATGCCTATAACAAGGGAGTAACATGACCAAAATACAAAATAAAGGATTAGCCTCATAAATACAAGAACAGTCCCAAAATAAGTTAAAATCAAAAAAACAAACTACATAAATAAGTTACATCAAGTATTTCATCGTTATATAGGTTTAGGTTTAACTTACAATCCAGTCCATACATAAATAAGTTAAAAACAAAAAAAGCAACAACTAAATGCTAGTTATCTCTTCGTCTTATTCTTCGTCTCCTACTTTGTTGGTAATCAGCCCACATCTCCTTTGCAATGTTATCCCTCAAAGCATTGCCCATGGCCCTCTTACTGTTCATAGGTACAATGTCATCTTCATACCGATCATCTCCACTAGGCATAACCACAAACTTAGTTGGGGAGATCATGTTTGTTTGATTGGTTAACCACTCTTCATCACCGTTATGACTTCGGATGATGTTATGCAACGCAGCTGCTGCCGCTAGAATCTTCACTTGAGTTTTCATTGGGTAGAACGTTGAAGTTTTTAAAATAGGAAATCTCATCTTAAGGACACCAATAGCATGCTCTGCATGGTTACGTAGGCGGGCATGCCGAAGATTAAATAGCTCCTTGTAGGTATTCCTTCGGTCGACAATTAGCCTGTGCTTGCTCTTTAAGATGGTACCAAACCTCTGTAAGGCGCAAGAAAAGATGGTGTGTTTGCAAAGCCCCTATCAACTAGATAATATTTGCCTCTAGGAACTTGAAACCCAGATTGAATAGCTGATTGTAGGACACCAGCATCTGAGGCAGACCCTTCCCACCCAGTGGAGATATACTCGAAATTCAAATCAAAATCACAAGCAAGAATCACATTCTGAGTGATGGTTCCTTTATAATTCCTATATGGAGTTGCATTGCTTTCTGCAATTGTGATGGGCACTTGGGTCCCATCTAATGCTCCTAAACAGTTCTGCAATTAACAAACATCGTATTACTAACTAAGATAGGCAAACGAGAGGACGAAAATTCCTAAATTTCATTAATATGAGTTAGATGTGCCTCAAAATAAGACCAACAATGTGGATTGGATATAATTTTCCAATGAGTCTTCATAGATGAAGGCTTCACAAACTCATAAGTCAATCTTTGGACCATAGAAAAACATGAATTGAGATGCCTGTGGATGGTTTCCAAACGATGCTAGAATCTATCGGTTAAAGCTCTATAACAAGCATTCCTAGACATCATGTACATGAAAATTCTCAATTGTTCTTCAACACTAACACCCCTTGAATTGCACAAGATATTTTTGGATCTAAGGTAATCTGCTAGTTCTTCGGAGATATGAGGCTCCATACGAAAATTATCGTACCAACGGCTTAGATGTCCTTTTAGCAGCTCGACGACATATTCTTGACCACTAAGCTTTGATGTATGACATGGGACCTTTTTTATAGGTAAAATAGAATATAACGATGGTATAATAAGCAACATCAAATTATCGTCCTCTTCTTCCTCATAATCAGCCAAAGCAACCTCCCTCTCATCCATCACCGTATATGAACTAACAAATAAAGTAATGAAACATTTGTAAAATCAATAGCTATGTGCAAATTTTAATCGCAGAAAGTTGAATGTAAAGGCAAGATCATGAGGAAAATAGTTTATGGATAAATATACCATATATAATAATATCTCCACAACAATGTGCAGCACAGAATAAATTTGCACAGATGCATCTTTGCCATCTCAAAGAGAAGAAATAAACACGGTACAGTTAATCAATTGATGCAGCATAGCACGCAAGAACCTTGCTCTATAGGGGGGTGTTGCAGAACTCACGGGATCACTAGCCCTCGAGTCGATTCAGCACCAAATCGACGGGTTCACCGTAGTCGGCCACCGCAGCCTTGCCGCCACTGCCGTCGGCCGACCCGCCTTGCCACCACCGCCGTCGGCCGACCTGCCTTGCAGCCACCGCAACCTTCCTGCGCCGTCACCACAACCTCACGCCACCGCTCCCTCCCTCCCTCAGTCCCTCCCGCTCCCTACCTTCCTCATGCGCCGGCCGCCGCTCGCGCTAGGGCAAGGCGACGGGGCGAGGACAGGAGGCGTCGAGGGCGAGGCGACGGGACGAGAAAAACTCGATATCTACTATTTTTTTTTTCTCAAGCCAAGGTTGGGCTTTTTATTTTTTCGGGCGAACTGGGCCAAACCGGGTGTAAATGTAAAGGGATTTAGGGCTATCCAAGTAACTTCTTTATCAAACCGGTGAAAAAAACTCGGGACTGAATTCGGGTCGTTTTCGGGCCAAAAACAGGCCATCCAAGCAGGCCCTAAAAGTTTTCAGATTCTAGCCAAGATTTTCAGTTAAGAAACACTGAAACAGCCGTTGGTTCATGTTCATGCAGGCCGAGACGCCCACGGATTTGCACGCCGGCGCCAGCGGCGCGTCCAAGAATGACCGGAAGTGGCACTTCCCGGAGCACGGCTTCACGCTCATGTCGGTGTGGACAGAGTTCTACGTCCAGGCCGCTCCGGTCGTCGCCGGCAAGTGGCATGGCTCCTTCAACGTACACCTAGACAGGCTCAGCCCCCACTGGACGCGCCGCCTGCCGGAGCTGGACTACGCCGTCGTCTCCGGCGGCAACTGGTTCTTCCGCGCCAACTACCTCTGGGAGGGCGGCCGCCGCGTCGGCTGCGTCAACTGCCAGGAGGCCAACCTCACCCACTTCGGCATGGCCTACGCCGTCGGCCGCGCCACGAGGGCGGCCATGGAGGCCATCGCCGAGTGCCGGGGCTGCAAGCGCGGCCTCGTCGCGCTCCTCCGGACCTACACGCCGGATCACTTCGAGCACGGCTCGTGGTTCAACGGCGGCTACTGCAACCGGACGCGGCCATTGGAGGATGGCGAGGTGAGCTCGGAGGCCGTCGCGTGGGCGCTGAGGCGGGCGCAGGTGGAGGAGGTGAGGAGGGTGAGGGAGACGAGCGGCGGGAGGAGGAGGAGGATGTTCGGGGTGCTGGACGTGACGAAGGCCATGATGCCGCGCGCCGACGGCCACCCCGGCGAGCACTTCTACAGGTCGTTGCCGAAGAAGTACAACGACTGCCTACACTTGTGCCTGCCGGGGCCCATCGACATGTGGAACGACGTGCTGCTCCACCGGCTCGCCGAGTTCTCGCCGGTGATGGCCGTCAAGTGAAGCTGGGGTTGTCTCCGTTCTGGCCGATTAAGTTGGCTGCCACTGGTTTGAGTTTAAAAGGCATATCAAGATTTACATCTTGGTTTCAGATTAAAAAAATATGAATTTTACCAATTTAATAAGCCAATAAATCTGTTTAATCTGCAACGGATCGATGTCTGTTTCAAGCTCAAGCTCAAGACCAATCTCACTTTTTAATTTTTTATGTACGTGGAAATTTTACATTAGAATCAAGCATGGCGCAAGCGGCAAGACAGATTGTTTTGGTGCTGTGTCCAACATGAACTACGGTTGGATTTTTTTTTTTCATTATATATATAGTGCAAACATGGAGAGGAAACTCTTTGCCCCTAAGTCACCTACGGCCATGACTTGTTGCACGCCATGCAAACGTGCACACAAGCCATGAACATAATTTGGAAACCTAACCAACCAATTTATTAAGATTAATTACCTAACAATCACTCCCATAATCTTGATATGTTGTCTTCACAACCTCACATTTGTTGTAGTAGTTTCGCACCAACATTCATCAAGATCATTGCAAGCTTTACACCGCTGTCTTTCTCGTAGAGAAAGAGAGGAATAAGTAGAGGATGTCTACATAGAGGAAGCCATGAATAGAAGGAGAAAGGAAGGGTTGTTTTCTCATGGAAGTGAAGTGACGAGACTATCCTAGTGGGGATTATAGTCATTGGGTTTTTTTGCCCTTTGCTAGGAAACAAACCCTAATCGAAGTAGACAAGAGAGGATGACGACACATCCTGAGCCATTAATTGGAGAAAATGGTTTTGATTGTCATTCTTAACACCCAAAGCGATGGAGGAAGAGAGCGAGAGCAATCAATGCTTCCTTCTGAATAGCAAAGTGTTGGTTTTGATCTAGCCAATCAAATATACCAGTGCTTTGCTACAATCAAATATCTTCTTAGAGTTGGTGTCAAATATTTGTATAAATAGGCTACGTGGATTATGTAGGGGAGGGTCATGATAGAGTTGGACTAATACCCTGGCTCCTGTATAAATAGGGGACACTCCTAGTGCAACCTGAAACGACCAAAGTAGCGACTTAGGCACATACGTGGTCACGGCCGGTTTGTAGTCATGACCCGGTGACAGATATGCTGCGTTGTTGGGGAGGAGCACCCATAATCATTGCCCCGTAAATGGAGATTGAGAGCCGAACTAAGGCCTTGTTTGTTTCAGATTAATGTTGAGTTACGTTTTACTGTAGCAAATTTGTGTCCCCTTAAAATACGTTTTAACGAGTTTAAAAAATTATGAAAAAAATATTTTACAAACTTTAAGAAGAACTTTTTAAAACCCCATAAAAATGACTACAAAATATTGCATCATTTGGCTTATACAAAAATAACAAATTTTAATTTAATTTAATTTAATCTGAAACAAACAAGGCCTAAGTTACCAAATATCATGCCTACGATATCGTTCAGATCTAGTATCTATGTCCTGTTATTTTTCCAGCAAGTGATATTGGAGCTAAGGTTCGGTGATGTGAATGATCTTGGAGGTGGCACGAGGATTATGCATAAACTTGTGTGCCGAAGGAAAATGCTAGATTCGGCGCAAGGCGGAGCGTGCCAACGATCGATGATTCGATCGATGGAGTTGAACACTTTGGGCGGGTGGATTGGACCATTCTAGACCAGATGTGGTGATTGGGCCGACAACATGGCTATCAAAGGCAGGGGCTTCGGCGCTTGTGATCAGACCAACCACTAGACGTAGCAAGACGATAGGATAGATCGGAGCAGAGGAAGCATCATGGAGAGCGATGAGACCAATGTTGCACGGAAGGCGTCATGACGACACTACAAACAGATACCGTGTCGTGGACGTTAGGGCACGGTGCGGAATGTGGCCATACATGAAGAGTGCATAGTGGCACGCTGGGAAGCATGCTCGAGACCCAAGAATTGAATCCCATAAGCCTATAGATCTGAAGCCAAGTTAGACTCGTTGGGTGGCTCGACGTGAGTTACAAAGGAGACAACCACAAACCAGTACACGGGTTCGCACAAGACGTTACGATGACTTCAAGATGGCGGATGTCATAATCGCCAAGGTGGAGTTTGCTAGAGTTAGTGTTGAATATGTGTACAAATAGGTTACGTAAACTCTAAGTTATAATAGGCAGTTGAGGGCAGAGTCAAACTCGTACCCTGGCTCCTGTATAAATAGGGGGCACCCCTGGTGTAACCTGAAATGACCAAAATAGCGGCGTAGGAACACATGTGGTCGCGATCGGCTTGTAGCCGTGACCCGGACGACCGGTATATATGCTGCGTTTTTGGGGGAGGAGCGTTCATAGTCACTGCCCTGTAGATATAGATAGAGAGCCAAACAACATCATGCTTCTTGTGTCGTTCAGATCTAGTATTGACATCTTTTTTTTCAACATATCTTTTTCATATTGTTATATTTGATTTATTTGAGTCACGTTCTAGACTCCGATTTTAACGTGTTTGTGCTCTTGGATCCTTGTAGAGTGGGCAATAAGTAAGGAAAACTACCATTTTGGGGGCGTCCTAGGGTTCTAGTCGCCGCCGCCCTCAAGGAGAGAGAGGAAAAAAGAAAGAGTTTGAAGCCGGCGTCGATCTGTCTGCCGTCTTCGCTCCTAGTGGTCTTCGGGCTACCATTGGGTAATTAATGACGACAACGGATCGATGCCAGCGAAAGGTTAGCCATTTGTTTTTGGGTTGAGAGAGTAGTCAATAAAGGCCTCATTGCATCAATGCAACAGAGAAAGATGCAGATCTTCAACTTTATCCTAGGTCGGCGCAGCGGTGCTGATATCCAGCTTGATGATTTGGGTCCGAAGCGTCTTCGGGGTATTCAATGAGGTCCAAAATAAAGTTGTCGAGTGGGGAAATGGGGTTTCTTTTTGACCTTCTTTATTTGCTAGATCTAGTTGTTTTCGATTTGCTTCTTGTACCAGAGATTTTAATGAAATCAAGCAAGCCGTGTGTGTTTTTTCCATGGTTAGTCCTTCGTCAAATTGTTTCTCGAGTCAGATATTCAAGCCGCTACGATTACTTGTTAATGTTGATCTATCAAGTCTGCTTCCTATGGTGGATGAAGATGAAAAATCTAATGCTATGATTGACTACAACTGTTGTTAGAGGTCACAAAGAGGATGGAGTCCGAAAGAGATCTGGAAATGCTGGAATAGCAATAGATTTTTGCCAGGAAAAATTGTAATTTTTTTGTGAGAACATCTGTGCAAAAGGGACACTAATATTCTCATGAGAAATCTCCTTTTTTAAAAAAAGAAAGTAAGAAAAACTCAAAATGCTAAAATAAGGAAGCTAGATATATAGAATAATTTGCTGTATTCTAAGACGACCGAAAAAGTAAGAAAAACTCAAGATGCTAAAATAAGGAAGCTAGATATATAGAATAATTTGGTGTATTCTGAGACGACCGAAAACTTTTTAAAATACAACCCACAAAAATAAAAAAGAATAATCAAATAAATAGAAAGTACTATTATTATGTCTTGATCGTCAGATGAGCCATGAACGACGAAGATGGATGATGCACCACCAGTTCACCGTTCAGCGCTAGAGACTAATAATTTTGAGTAATTCATTTGGCTAGCTTTCTATACCGTCTATAGCGCTTTGACACCCTCAAGATCCTTAATTTATAATGGCCCCCATCGCGCACCTAATAGCAAGGAGCATTCAGGGGTTCCTTCTAAATTCTTCATCCACTGGTTTCCGATCAACCGACCGGAGAAGAAAGCAAGCGCACGTCGCAGCAAACGCCGCCATGCCGCCGGGGTGGCTGCTCGTCGGTGCGAGTCCTCCGACTCCGACAAGGTCGCGACGGAGAGGCGGCGGCTGCGGCGGCTGGCCGCCGTGCAAGAAGATGGCTGGGCCAGTCGCAATCTGCCTGGTTGCGCTGCTGGCGTTGGCCATCCTGGCCGTCGCCCTCGGGAAGGCGACCTCCATGTCCATGCGCCGCCGTGCTCGGGCGACGGCGACATCCACGGGACAAGGTCAGTGGCGGGATCCACAAGCACTTTTAACTCGAGTACTCCATCTAGCAAAAATGCAAAGAACCGTACATATATGAAATTTTTTAAAACAAAAAAGTAAGAACAGTAAATCTTTTAGAAACAAAATTAATGTGTTGACCGCCGGGGCAGGGTTTAGGGTACATTGATCCTAGCCCTCAGAGAATTTTGCTATAGGATCAGTATTACGTGAAATTGTTCTAGAACTTGCCATAGGAGAGGGCTAGGATGGGTATTTGCTGTATGGCACAACAATGCATGGTAGAGTACTGGCTTGGGCCGGCTCGTCGTAGCGATCGGAGGAAATGGCATGAGTTCCTTTGGATTAGCTATGGAATGACATGGACGCCAAAGAATATAAAATGGCACGTCTGGCTCTCTGTCCGGACCTGCCAGCGCCATTGGATTGATCCATACCGCGCCGATCCGACGCTCCTCACAGCCACTAGTAAAAGCGCGTATAGCGACTAGATAACTAACGGTTGGTTGATCAATTTTCCAATTAAATTTTTGATTTTTGTATAAAATTCAAACAGTGTTCAAAATGCGTGGAATAAATTTCATAATTCTTCTAAAATCGAGAGCAACCCATTTTAAATACTTTTTGATTTTTTTGAATTTTTCACTTTTTCAATTTTTTTATGTAAACTAGGAGAAGGCACTTATGAAACTTATATCTATACTTGTGAAACTTGGCCATGTTCTGATGAAACCTGATGAAACTTGGATGAAACTTCGATGTAACCTGATGAAACTTGGATGAAACCTATTGAAACTTGATGAAACTTGAATTGACCTGATAAAACTTGATGAAACTTGCATTAAACCTGATGAAACTTGACAGTTCGGCAAATTTAACGAATATAAAAGTCAAGTTTCAGTAGATGAAACCCAAGTTTCAGTAGGCGAAACCCAAGTTTCACCAGATAAGTTTGAGGAGTTATATGGCAACATATATCTTGTTTTGTTTGAAAAAAAACGAGGAACATGTTGGCTCAAACGGTTTGTGGATTGGAGCACCCAGTCAGAAAATATGGTCGCCGAAAGAAAAAAAAAAATGCCGCTGGGCTCCTGATACGCGACTGTGCTGCTGCCCCACAGTATTCGTGCTGAAGTCAAGCAGAGTCCGGAGGCGCCGGACTCCCGCACTGTAGTGTTTCCCATATAAAATTCACAGGTAGATATATACGACAAATGGGTAATGTGTAAAACAGGGTGTTGTCCTAAAATATTTTATGGAATTTAAGAAACATATATTTGAAAGGTCTTATTTAATTTTCTAATTAACTAATGAGACTGGCCAGTTATCGGTTGCCTAAAATTTTGCTTTCTTTCATTAGATTTTTGGGCCGTTGCATTGAGATTCAACGGGCCCAGATCAACCCGCACTCACCCTTATCCGTCATGCTCTCTCTCCCCCCTCTCCCCTTATCCGATCCCCTTCTTCCTCCATCGTCCGCGGCTGGCGGCGGAGCACCGCCGCCCCACCCCTGATCCACGGCCGCCATGCTTTCCCGCCCAACCTAATCCTACCCCCGTGCCTCCGCCCGACCACCTTCAACCTCTCCCCGTGGCTCTGGTGCCTTGCCACCCCCTCACACCCATCCCCACCCACCGCCAGACCACTGCCTCCCGCCTGCCCCTCTAAGGCCTAGAGAAATGAAGCCCGTGGACCCGAACTTTAACCATAATCCTAACCAGAGCCCAGCGACGGTCGTGACTGTTGTGGGAGCGGAGGAACTCATCGGAGGGGCAGAAGGCGGCGTGGAGGAAAGACAAAGATGTCGTGGACAACTGATTCGGCTGAGAGTTTCCCATGTAAGAAAAATCGACCAACCCTTAGCAAATCCGTTAACTAATTTCAAACAAAATATTTGGGATAGATCAAGTATCGATGATTGAACTGTAAAATCTAGATGTCAGATTTCTTGGAAGGTTCTCCTTCCATGGTCCCATTTCTCCTAAATTACAAATTAGGAATAAAATAACAATCTTGTGGCACGGGAAGTGTCGGGGATAAAATTACGGCCCATTGCCATGGCCCACTCCCTGACGGCCCAATCGAACAGCCTACCAGGGCCTAGCTCCCTGGAAGGTTCTATCTGGCCCATATGCATCATGCCGAACAGCTTCCTGGCTGGCATGATGCGTAACGGCCAAGGAATCTTGTTTGAGTCTGTCTCGAACAGGAATTCTGCACGGCTACGTGAAGACCCGGAAGTGGTTTTCCGGATTGGACTAGAAGTCGTGATCCCCAAGACTACGAGTATGCCTTATCTGCCTCGGGATATATTTGGCATGTACCGAGTTTGTTACGATCTCGTAGTTAGCCCTGCCCGATATTCCTTCGGTAGGTCGGTTTGCTCAGCACTATATAAACAGAGCCCCTACGGCGTTGAGGGGGCATCTGGCATCCGATCTTCGTCAAGCCAGCACGACTTGACGGTCAAGAGACTTCGCATTGTTGCGTATTGCTTCCTGTACACCCATAATCTCACCGAGACTTGTTCGTCTCGTCGAGCCACCTCTTGTAATCCTCTTTGATATAAAGAAAGGCTAGACGTAGGGCTATTATCTCTCCTGAGAGGCCTGAACCAGAATAAAAACCCCTGTCTCCTGTTCGTTGTTGTTCGTTGTTGTTCGGCGTGTCTCCTATTTCACTCTTGAAGAACCTTAGTTGACTTGGGTCAATATCCCAACCATCGACAGGAAGGAAAAGCACGAACGGCACAGATCACTACTAGGGAAAGGGCCTTTAGTCCTGGTTGGCAACTGGCTTTAGTCCCGGTTGCCAAAAACCGGGACAACTTCTAGGGACTGAAGGTCATAGGCCTTTAGTCCCGGTTTTTCCAACCGGGACACAAACGTTAACGCGGTGTAGAAAATAGTCCCATTTCTCCTAAATTACAAATTAGGAATAAAATAACAATCTTGTGGCACTGGAAGGAAAAGCATGAATGGCACATATCACTACTAGGGAAAGGGTCTTTAGTCCCGGTTTCATGCACAGATCACTACTAGGGAAAGGGTCTTTAGTCCCGGTGGCAACCGGGACAACTTATAGGGACTGAAGGTCATAGGCCTTTAGTCCCGATTTTCCCTGGCAACTGGACCGGGACAACTTCTAGAACCTGGAACCCTCCTGCCAAACTCAAGACTTGAACCTGTCACAAGACTCGAACCTGGAACCTCCTCGCCAACTTCTAGGAAAATATGGCAAACTCAAGACTCGAACCTGGAACCTGGAACCTCCTGCCAAACTTGAACCTGTCACAAGACTCGAACCTGGAACCTCCTCGCCAACTTCTAGGAAAATATGGCAAACTCAAGACTTGAACCTAGAACCTCCTGCCACCACGAGACTCCACACTCACCCTTCTAACCAACCCATCCAGCCATGCGTATTTACTAGACTAGGATATGCATTTCTTTTAAACTATGCTGGAACTTAGTCCGGTTCAGAATACTAATCGGATCGGTTTTTTCAATCCCAGCCAGGTTATTTGACCGACTAATTTGTGCCCGTGCCAGCTGGCATGTACCTGTCTGCCAAAGCGCTCTTCTATCCTGGTTTGTGATATAAACCGGGACTAATGTGGACGAAAAATCGTGCTTTTGGCCTAGTAGCTATGAACAGGGACTGATGCCACTATCAATCCGAGTTTGTAGTTAACCGAAACTAATATGCCGGTATAGAAGACCCGTTCCCTAGTAGTGGATGACGAGGGATACTGATGAGCGGTGAACACAAGGATAACGGCGACACGCGATCTAAAGCTAGACAAATTAAGTCAATTTTCCATCATGTTTTCCATCAAATTGGCATGGTCAAACTACTAGTTCTCCACCGCCTTGAAACAAACTCCACATTTTTCCTGTATGCTTGGGGTACCATTGGTCATCTAATCTAGTATCTACTGCATGCATGTATATATGCTTAGGGGTGGCAATGGCGGGAACAGAATCTGAGGAGAAGCTGTGCGACATGTCATTGGGGCGATGGGTGAGGGAGTCGAGGGGGCCGACCTACACCAACTCGACGTGCCCCATGCTGGCCGACGACCTCAACTGCCTCAAGTACGGCAAGGATCCCGGCTACCTCTGCTGGCGGTGGCAGCCCGACGAGTGCGACCTGCCGCGCTTCTCGCCGGAGAGGTTCCTCGGCCTCGTCCGCGGGAAGCGGCTCGCCTTCATCGGCGACTCGCTGGCGCGCAACCACATGCAGTCCCTGCTCTGCCTCCTGTCTCAGGTACACACACGTGCGTCCAAAACACCTAAAACTTTTCTGATTCTAGCCAAGATTTTCATGTTCATGTCCATGCAGGCCGAGATGCCCACGGATCTGTACGCCGGCGCCGGCGGCGAGGTGAACAGTTCCCGGAAGTGGCACTTCCCAGGGCACGACTTCACGCTCATGTCGGTGTGGACGGAGTTCTACGTGCACGCCGTCCCGGTCGTCGACGGCAAGCGGACGGGTCCCTTCGACATCCACCTCGACAGGATCAACACCAGCTGGACGCGCCGCCTGCCGGAGCTCGACTACGCCGTCCTCTCCGGAGGCAACTGGTTCCTCCGCGCCAACTACCTCTGGGAGCGCGGCCGCCGCGTCGGCTGCGTCGGCTGCCGCGAGCCCAACGCCACCCTCGCCCGCTTCGGCGTCGCCGACGCCGTCCGCCGCGCCACGAGGGCGGCCGCGGAGGCCATCGCCGAGTGCCGGGAGTGCAAGCGTGGCCTCGTCGCGTTCCTGCGGACCTACACGCCGGACCACTTCGAGCACGGCTCGTGGTTCAGCGGCGGCTACTGCAACCGGACGCGGCCATTTGGGGAAGGCGAGGTGAGTTCGGAGGCCATCGCGTGGGCGCTGAGGCGGGCGCAGGTGGAGGAGGTGAGGAGGGTGAGGGAGTCGACGAGCGGCGGGAGGAGGAGGAGGTTCGGGGTGCTGGACGTGACGAAGGCCATGATGCTGCGCGCCGACGGCCACCCCGGCGAGCACTTCAACCGGTGGCTGCCCAGGAACGCGAGAGACTGCCTGCACCTGTGCCTGCCGGGGCCCGTCGACATGTGGAGCGACGTGCTGCTCCGGCAGATCGCCGAGATCGCGCCGCCGCCGGTTGTCCGTTGACGTGCATGCGGTGCGTGCAGAGGTTGCCGACTTGCTGGTTCCGTAAGCTACGGTGGTTTGAGTTTGGAGGTTGTTTCGGAACGCATATTTATAGCTCTTGGAGATCCTCTGCGGAGAGCGTTGAGTCCCTGGCTCCCTACACGTGGACCTTGAGGGTGGTGGGGCCACGTGGACCTTACATATCAGTGAAATAACAGTCCTCTGCAGTTATGACGGTGGATACGACTTCATTTATAGTTCACCTACTTCCAGGATGCCACGTAGGGCGGCCTTCAAGAGATGGTACGGCGAGTAGGAGAATCTTGTATGTCATACGGCAATGACCTACTTGTTGGAGGAATTTTACATACTATGCGTCGAACACATTTATAACTAGCACTATCCTAGTCACCCATTGTACTCCGCTATTCATGCCAAACAATTATCGTGCATTTGGAAAAAAAAAACCATTCACTTGGTCCGGTCCAACTGACGCGCGATGGACGAAATCTCGTCCGAACATGCCTGCATCCATTCGTGCGCGGCTCCCCTATCTGGCCGTTGCTATCAATTTTCAGGCTTTCCGCTTGACAGGCACGTGGCTCACATCTGTGCTCATGGACGCGCTCTCTTTAAACTTCTGAGTTTAGTGAAGATGTAAAATAAAGTGTATAAAAATAGAGTATCGATTAGAGGGAAAGAAATCTTTTAGGTTTTGTTGGAAGCATAAAGGAGCAAACCTGGACGAGAAAAGATCCCCCTAGATGATTTTCGTTTCCCCGTCCTCCATCCCCCACAACCACAAGGCAACGCTGGCCCTGCTACCGTAGCAGTGAGTGCAAGTGCACAAGTGGATCTGACTAGAAGGAGAGCCCCCCTCTCCGCCTCGCCCCGCGCCGCTCCGGCCGGTGCGACTACCCTGCAGCCATGGCTCGCCCCGTCCTCTCCGAGAGCCGCTGGCGCCCAACCTCCTCGTCCTCTCCCAACGCCATTACTCCCGCTTCCCCAACCTCCAACGCCCCACGCCGCTCCTACGCGGAGGTAGTGAATGCGCCGCGCCCCACCATTACTACGCCCGCAGCTCCTCCTGCTCCGTTTCCCTTCGGGTAAGCTCCAGCCTCCCTCTCCGGCCGACCTCGAAGGCCAGAACGCGCTGCGCTCCATCATTATACCCATAAGTTCCCCTCTTGGCGCGTCCTTCAAGCGTCGCCGAGCTCGCGCTGTTTACCCGCTGCCCCGCCGCCCGCCCCAGCTCCACCATTTTGATGGCGCGCCGCTGCGAAGATTTAAGAAGGGTGCGCCCGTTGTTTTGCCCGTGACCACCGCGCCGCCGCTTGCCGTGACCTTATCCGGTGCCTCGGTGCGGCGCCAGCACACCGCCTTGCCGGCATTGCGGCGGCTTCGCCAACCCCGCCACTCTCCACCACCTTCCGCCGACCGGCATGGCCCCGAGCCGCCGCCGCTATCGCCAAGACCGCCCCGCCGTCGCCACGGTTGCCGTTGAGGTTTCCGATGGGATGCGCCCGATGCCGACGTGTTCGTTGCCATCTTTGTCCTCGTCGCCGTGTCCGTGGGCCTCACCCGAGCCCGGTTTTCGCCTCTTTGATCTCCATCCACACGACGCGCCTCTCATGGACATCACCGCCACTCACGTCTCCAACCTCCGCTTTGCTCGCTTTTGCCGTCCGAGCAAGCCCGTCACGCCGCAGCGGCGTTCCTTCCATGCCAATGGATCGGACTTTCGCCGACGGCTTTCCGGACGACATCCACGCCGGCGGCGCCCGAGCCGCCCCGCCTCGGCTTTGATCTTCATCAAGGCTCGGCACGCAAGCTTGGTCCGCGCCGTCGCCGATCGAATCTTCTTGAGTCGGCCGCGATCGACGTTGTCGAGCCGGAACTTCGCCTCCGCCAAGACACGGCCGCCTTCGCGTTTGGGTTTGGACCAAAGACCCGCAGCATCCTTTGAGGTCGACCTTGAGCTCTTGGATTCGCCGCCTTACATGGAGCCCAATCGCGGCGGACTGGTGGTCTGCTTTCGCCTCGGGCGCCTCGTCCATACCGCCGAGAGTCTCCGTCCATCACCTCCTCCTCCACCTCCATTCGCTCGAGGATTACTCGCCGTCACGGCTCGCGTCGGCGGTGGTGCTCGATAATCCACCCCTCACGATCTGGCGCTGGGGCGGCCGACTTCGCTCCGGTGCCTCCTCCCACCGCCCCATCAAGGCTGCCGCTCCTGTTCCGTCCTCGGCGCCGCGCCATGACGAGAGCGACGGCGACGATGATGAGGCGCGAGTCAGCGCCGCCTCGGAACCGCCGGCTTTGGTAAAGCCCGTGGCCCCTCGCCCGTCGCGCTCCTCCACAGGCGGCTCCTCCTCGAACAGCCCCCCCCCCGCCGTCGAGCTCGCTCCACCCACCGCTCTCGAGCTCCACCGCCGCTCTCAAAGCCGCCTGTCGTGGCGCGCTCCACCACGCGCGCTCGCCCACCCTCTCCGTCGCGTTGTATCCTCTCGGTGGCGTCTCGCCGCTGCTTCTTCTCGCCCGGTGATGCCTCACGGCGCGGCCATTGGCTCGCCTCGGGAAGCCGCCGCCTCGCCGGCTGCCTTGGGAACCCCTGTCTTGAGAAGCCCAGGCGCCCGTGACCTCCTTCATTGCGCAGACGGTGCGCCGCCGCCCGCCCTCGACCTCAGCCACACGACCACGGGTCAAACCGAGGCGGTCGCGGCTCGCTCACCTTCAAGAACGGCCATTCCGCCAATTTGCTCAAGGAGGGCTCGCGGTCAATCCAAGCTTGACCAGAGCCACCACCGCTTCCCGGTGGCCGGACTTCCCGCTTGTTCGCGACCAGCACTCGCCTCCGCCTCGCGGCGGCTCGCCCTCGCGCTGTCTTGCCACTCCACCGCCTCGGCCTCCAAGTTTTTTCACGGCTCGGCCTCGCGGGCCTTTCCCCAGCTTCGGCCTCGCCTCGGAAGGCGTTGCCCACCACCTCACCTCACGGGCCTAGCGCCTCGGCTTAGCTTTTCGGCCCACCAGAGATCCTCTTCAGACTGGACCGTGCTTTTTCACCCCACCAAGATTCACTTCCGTCCCTCGACCCAATGCTCCTCGAGGCCACCCTCTCCACCCTCCACCACCTTCCTCGGCCCTTGGCCTAATTGCCTTGGCCACCGCCACCTCCCCACCTCCACTCTTGACTTCCACACCTATCAGCGGCCTAAGAAGCCCACTTTTGTTCGCCGTAGATTCCTCTCGCCGCCGCTTCGCCGGCCCTAGCGCCGGTTGGCTCCTCCTCAGGCTCGCGATTCGCAAGGCCCGAGCCTTCTCGACGACGCCTCGGATCCACTCTTCCGCTGTTGCCGACGACTTGACTCGCCAGCTCCAGACGCTTCTCCACCGCGACCGCCGATCGTTCCACCATCTCTTTGATGGCGGACCTTTGGCCTTGGCGCCCTCGGAGAACTGAGAGCGCTCGGCCATGACGTCGTTGAGGCCTCGGCCTAGCCTCCTCCCACGCCCGCGCCGCCTTGAGTGACCCCATGTTCCGATGATTGACACTATCCACACCCCCGCCCTCCGTCGTGTGGGCTTGTATCGTAGCTCTTTTTTAGCTTGTGCCTTAGTATGTGTCTGGGTGCCACCTGCGTGTGGTGCGTCCCACTGTAAACCACCTGCGTGTGGTCCTTCAGTCTTAGCTTTGCCACCTGCGTGTGGCCGTCTTGCTTGTGAGCCGCCCTTGCGTCGCCACCTGCGTGTGGTCCAGCGTCGCCTTCTTCGTATGGCTCCCTGGGTACCTTTAGCGTTGCCACCTGCGTGTGGCCCCTCGTCGCCACCTGCGTGTGGACTTTTGTTTTCGCACTCGCCAAACTTGTATTTTTCGCTTTCATGGGACTCCTCGCTGGTTTATCTAAGTTCAGGTGCTGCTTGGTGTCCCCATGAAGATCCTGAGTTGGAATGTGCGCGGTCTCAACACCGCTGCCAAGCGGGACATCGTCGCCTCCCTAGTCCGCTCCCACAACCCCACAATCCTAGCAATTCAAGAATCAAAGTTAGCAAACCCTTCCACTCAAATCCTAATGGAGATTTGCGGACATAGACTCCGAGGACACTTGCAACTCCCGGCCTCGGGCACGAGGGGAGGTTTGCTCCTTTTCTGGGACGACTCCACGTTTCAAGTCTCCGACACTCTCATTCTTCAACAATCACTTTCCGCCCGGTTTTCCACTGCAACCGGTCAATCTAGCTGGATCCTTACTAACGTCTACGGACCAACCTCGGAGATTGACAAAACCCTTTTCCTCCAGGAGTTGCGAACCATTGCCTCCCACTATAACAGCCCCTGGCTCGTCGTCGGCGACTTCAACTTAATTTATAAGGCCTCAGACAAGAGTAACTCCAACCTTAACCGCCGGCTCATGACTCGCTTCGCGTGCGGCTTGACGATCGCCGCCTTCGTGAAGTGCACCTCTCTGGGCGGCGATTCACCTGGAGCAATGAGCAGGCCAACCCTACTTTGGTCCGCTTAGACCGGGCCTTTGCCACTTCAGCCTGGGAGCTCCTTTTTCCATCTTGTTGCCTTTTGCCACTCTCCTCGCCCAGCTCGGACCATCGCCCTCCCCGCCACCGCTGAAAAAATCCCCATCCGCCGAGGCGCTTCCGCCGAGAACTATTGGCTCAAAATCCCGGCTTCGAAGTCGCAGCAAGCTTGGTGTTCTCATCCCCAAGAATCCTTCACCCTTGATCCGCCTAAACTCCAAGCTCAAGCGAACCGCCTCAACTCTTCGTGCATGGTGCGGCTCCCGGATCGGGGACATCAAACTCCATTTCGCCTTGGCCTCTCAAATCATCCGCTTATTGATGTGACAATGGAATCGCGGTCACTCTCGTCGAGGAGCTTATTCTTCGTCATGACTTAAAACCAGAGTGTTAGGTCTAAGCCATTGAAAAATGAAGTGGAAGCGGCGATCTCGCCTGTCTTGGTTAAGACTCTACGATGCCAATACCAAGTATTTTCACCTCGGGCGAATGGCGTCGGAAAAACTTCATTCACTCCTCCACCCCCATCCTACCTGCACACGAATTTCAAGACATAGCGGATCGTCTGCACCACCATTTCAACTCTATTTTCGCCAAAATTCCACTCTCAACCGCCCTCCCGCCACTAGGTGTTTCAACTGGGACTACTGGCCTCCTTGCATCGACCTTTCCTCACTGGAAGAACCACGACCTTGGAGGAACTCAAGCTAGTAGTCATGTCCTCCCAAGCGAAAAAGCTCCGGGGCAGACGGTTTCACAGGATTTCTTCAAATCCAGCTAGGACTTCATCTGCGGGGACCTCCTAGCACCCTCCAATGTTTGTTTAATCTCGATAGGACCGGCTTGCGTGAAGCAAACAATGCCCACATCATCTTGCTCCCAAGAAAGAAAGCCCGCCTCCGCTCCGACTACCGCCCCATCGGCCTCATCCATAGCGTGGGTAAGCTGTTCACCAAAATCTGTCCTCCCGCTTAGCCCCTTTCATGAGCGAGCTCATCTCGCCTACCAGAGCGCCTTCATTAAGAATAGGCGATTCAAGACAACTTCCTCCTCGTCCAAAACATGGCCAAAACCCTACAGAGCTCGGATCCCCGCCTCCTCTTTAAGCTTGACCTCGAAAAGGCCTTGACTCGGTTTCTGGCCGCACCTCCTAGACAACCTCCATACCAAGCTTTGGAACCCGGTGGCGTGATTGGATATCCCTTTCCTTTCCACCGCTTCTTCTAGGGTGCTCCTAAACGGCCGGACCATCGACACAATCTTCCGGCTAGGGTTTGCGCCAGGAGACTCTCTCCCCGCTCTTTAACATTGCCATTGAACCGCCATCGCCTCGCCTCCGTCAGACATCGAGGTGGCGCCTTATCCCAATCTGGGATCCAAAGAACACTAGCAATCCTGAATCTCGCTCTTTCGACGACGCCGCAATCTTCTTGCACCCTTCCAAACAAGATGTCTCCACCTCGCCACCATCCTTCAGAATTTGAGCTATCACAGCCTCGCACAAACTTCTAAAAGCCAAGTCGGCCGATCGGATGTAGCGAGCTCAACCTCGATGCCATCTCGCATGACTTCCTGCCGAAAGAACCACCTTCCTATCAAATACCTAGGGATCCCGCTATCCACCAAGAGACTACGCCACGCCCACTTCCACCACTCCTTGACAAGGTCGCTCTAGGTTGGTAGGTGGCGAGGACCGCTATTGTCGGGCTGGGTCGCCTCACCCTCCTCAAGGCGATCTATATTGGCCGCTAACTTACGCCCCTATCGGTACATTCAACCGCCTCCGTCCGCCTTGAAGAAAATCGACTCTATCCGCAGATCTTGGTTGTGGAAAGGGCAGACTCGATAACGGTGGGGCGAGGTGAATGGACCACTGATCCGCCCCCACCTCACTGGGGCCTCGGCGTTCTAGATCTTCACCGCGCCGGGCTCTCAGTGCGATGGCTCGATAAACAAGTCCTCTCAACCGCTAACTGGATGGTCGCGATTCGACACCGATGCGGCCCTCCTTCAGGCGAGTTGCTCGCGATCCTACGTAATGGCGCCTCCTCTCCTTTTGGGAGGATAAATGGCTCTCCGGATCGCACCAAATCAGCTAGCCCTAACGCTTTTACCGCAAAGAACCAAAGAAACATAGATCCGTTTGATGCCGTCACAAACAACAACTGGATTTTGGACCTAAGGCGCAACCTTTCCCGGACATAATCCCGCGAATCGATTGACCTTCTCAGACGGGTTACCCAAGCGCCTGTCCCCGCTGAGGCCGATCATTGTCTTGGAACTTCACCGCTAATGGGCGGTTCTCGATCAAGTCGGCCTATTTACTTCAATTTGTGGGCGGGTCGCCACACCAACTATTTTCAAGGTCCGGAAGTTTTGGGCACCTTCCAAATGCAAGTTCTTCCTCCGTTTCGCTTTGACAAACGGGTTTTCACAATGGACGCCCTACTCCGCCGACAACTCCCAAACAACTATTTTTGCCCCTTTGTTCCCGCAATCTCAAACCCCGAGCATCTTCTCCTTGAGGCGCTTCTTCATTCACACATACGGGTCGCTCGTTTACCGTGCTACAAACGCGATAACCGAACCCGGGTGGAACTTCGCCAACGAATTCAAGTTGTGGTGGGCGAACGACATCCCGCAGTTTGGGGCATCCAGGGCATGCTATCACCGCCCCGCAACCGTCTGGCACCTCTGGCTTGAGCGAAACAACCGGATTTTTCGCCAGATCGAGCGACCGTCAGCTATCTTCTTCGACCACCTTCTAGATGACCTGCGCCTTTGGGGGGCCGCGGGCGCCGATTGTGTAATAGATTAGCTTGTTTTAAAGGCCCTAGGGGGGAGGGGCCGTTGTCTCCCCCCACTCTGTAAACCCCTCTTTCTTTAAATCAATGCAAGGCAGCTCTCCTGCCACTTTGCTTAAAAAAAAAACGCTGGCCCTGCCTTCTTCATGGACCTCCCCGTCCTCCTCTCACCAGTCACCACCGACGTGGACGACCAAAGGGACCATCACCTCTTGCCAGCGACACGAACAGCCAAGATGGCGCTACCCTCCACCCTCGCCAGCATCGCGGATGGTCGAGAAGGTCCATCCTATGCTACCCTCCTCACTGGCAACGCAATATCATCTTCCTCCATTGCTGTCCGCTAGGCCGACGTGCCGTCCCGCTGCGTTGCCGGGGCTCCCCGCCGCCGCGCCATGAGAGGGTGGTTGCGTGGTCGCCGCGCCCCAAAGCTCGTCGCCGCCATTATATATGCTCCACAGTGCCATCGAATCCTTACACCGCAGCATGGTCTCTCAAGCCAGGTGTTACCCACCTGCTGGCTGCTGCTCCTCCTGTCCTGTGTGCAGGGAATGGCTCCACTAGAGCCCGGAACTGGCATTCATGGACACCGGAGGTCGAACAAACCGAGCAATGGGAAATGCAAAGTCGTCCCCGTGGGCTTTGTTGGACCTCCCCTAGCTCCCTCGCACTAGGTCCATGTTTTTGGAGTACAGGGCAGAAGAAATGGCACCTATTTAGAGCTTAACAAGATAGAAAACCTTGGGCTTAGTTCGTCATAGGGCGCAAAAGGATATGCAATTATACCAAAATTGGCTCCAGCCAACTCCCTCTCAAGTTCCACCTTTGTCTATCAACCACCACCCCGTCTTTACATCAAAATTGTAATAGCATAAAACATAAATCTATTGCCGAATTAACCAAAAAAAAAATTCAGTATTAGCAGCAGGAGGTTATTTTCCTTGAATGGGAGAAAGATCTCAGCATTTCTCAGTTTGTGCAAAACATCCTAAATCATTACGAGCTAACAATTCATGGAGAGCATAGTAACCTATCTCTAGTAGTTAATTGCCAAACATGAAATATATATATACATTGCAAGTGCAACCAGCTCCTTGGAACTTGAGACACAGCTACACATGACAATGTTTAGTCTCACATACCTCTGATCATCAGCGAACTGACTTTGACGAGTCACTTGAAGCATACTAGTTTCCTTCTGGGCAAGACATCCCTGCAAGTGCAACCCACCAAAGAAAAAAATTGATCGGCATGGTGTGATTTGTCGCATAGTGTTACTTACAGTACAGTTAGGAAAATGTAAACTCACTATTCCCCAGGTATGGCAAACAGGTACTAACAGTAAAAGCAGCTAGCACAAGAACAAGTCATGCAGTGTAAATATGACTTCCCTAAGCAGGATTTGCTAGGTATGGTTAATCTACAAACTATTAAGTTTACATTTGCTAGGTATGGTTAATGGTCTAAACTAATTTTGTTCATAAATGATGGATGAACACAAGTATATATATGTTCAACAGGATGCCTAGAGAGGTCGCTTTGGCAATTATAGATGCACAAAAAAATAGATCTCTCCAAGCAATAATCAGAAGAACAAAACATTTATAGCTGGAGTTGTATAAAAAGGGAATTGAGTAAACATCAATTGCAAAGCTATATTTTTTTTTTAACAAACTTGCAAAGCTAGATTTACTCACAATATTGAACATCCTCGCCTTGCTTTCTTTTTCTTCCGTTCCCTCTGCTTTGTTGGAGGCTTGATTACTACCTTGATAGCAGCATCAAAAACAGCTTTGACATTCTACATATCGGTGAATATTCTGAAGTTAAGTGATGTATCCAGAATACACCAAGGATAATGTAAGCCTTGAGAAACAGCAAGTTAGGGAGCCATCAAGCAATTAACCTGCTGTGTCTTTGAGCTGCATTCAATGTAACAAGTGGCACCAATGTGCTTGCGGAGTTCCTCCCCCTGCAAAGTAAGGATAGCAAGGCGAGCACAGAAAAATGAGATATCCGAATGCATTGATATTTCAATTCTCAAATTATTATGTAAACATCAAAGGAAGACAAAGGCCGACATGTACATACTTGTGCTGTAGTAACTGGTACCATGCCAGGGTGGTCAAGTAAGTACTGCTTATCTTCACGAAGATCTGTATGCAGTATTATTTATGATTGAAAAAATTATGGTCCAATAAAAAAGTATATAATTTAGAAACATTCTGCAAGCTATGATTCTGTACATGATACTTCACCTAGGTATAATGCAAGAAACTAAGATGACATCAAAATACAACATGAACAATACAATGATCCGTAGCAAGTTTTTTTTTATGTAATTAGCACATTGGCTCAATGAGATTAAAAAATTAGCATTCGACTAAACTAAAGTATATTGTGCTTTATTTGAACAATATTTCAAATTAGTATAGTGTAACAAAATTACACGCTCTCAATCATTTCCTTGTAGTGCTACTTAAATTCTTTTATTTAAAATTAACACATGCAAGAAATTAAATCTAAATCTTTAAAATTAGGGTTCATTTAAATCATGATCTACATGTTTTTTTTGAAACATTGTTGCTGAGTATGTACAATTGAAGCTTCGAGGGGTTGAGCTTGAGATCTTTATGATGCTTTATTTCCTCCTTTTAGGACGAGCAAACCCCATGAGGATTATGAAAAATCCGTCATTCCAAAAAAACCCTATAACATTTGTCATCAACTTTGAATATATAATAAATATTTCATAAAATTCATAAAATGTTGAAATCATAAAATGTTGAAAGTTTAGTAACAAGCAATTTTTTAAATAGTTTTAAGTACTTGGTGTTGGGAAATTACCACTCATTTGATGGCTGAAGGGAGGTTTGACGATAAAATAGGGTATGAAATATGGAAAGCTGAAGTCTTACTTATAGCAAGGATAACAAAGGGCTTCAGTTTCTACAAAATATGATTGATATTTCAGGATATCTGATAAAACATAGGTGGGATTATTGCATCCCTTTCATTATGGAAGTCTACAAATTCTGGAAAACTATGAGAACAAAAAAACTTACTAGTTCTAGACCCTTTTTCAAAAAAAAAATTGCCCCTATAAGTAGTTTTTTTTATTTATTTATCATGAAAATCGTTACATATTGATACATCAACAAGTTACAGAGTAGTAGAGTACCTCCTTTCAGTGACGTTTTAGAAAGAGTGTGCAGCCAAACTCCTTTGGCTTTGACTACTAGAGAGAGAGAGAGAGAGAGAGAGAGAGAGAGAATGATCAAGTGAAAATAATACTGTTAGGTTTATCACTAAAAACCAACAATATAAAAATTTTATATTTTTGAACATATTCATAGGAAAAAATGTGGCCAAAATTGCATCTTGGAAACTGCGTGAATAGCAAAAAAGTCAAATATCATTGAACAAAAGGTATAGAAGAGATGGAGAAAACCATGCTTCTTCCTAGGTAATAGAACTGTTTCCTACGTAATTATGTGTTAACAGGTTCCAAATGGGCCCCTATATCACAATGATTAATCTTTCCAAAATAAAAAGAGAACTATCTTAATTCCGACAATTCTTTTCAGGGCTCATAATTCCAACAATGTAAAGACAAATAGGTCCTAACCACTATACCAGCAAGGTACAAAGACAGGATGTACAACCCACCAATCTCATTATCTCACAGAGACACAGACAAGTATGCAAGGGCAATGAAATGGAAATTGTGATTTCATTGTCAAGCAACTCACCCAATTTGGTCCCAACCAACACAATTGGCACGCCCGGTGCATAATGCTGAAGCTCCGGTAGCCACTGAAAGGGAAAAATAACCACACAAACTGAGTCTCTGAATGCATTCATGTTGCCAGCAACAATATGATTAGAAACACTAGTTGAAGCTTCAGAACCAATCAATCCAAGATAGTATAGATATGCTCATATGCACCTTCTTCATGACATTCTCATAGCTAGCTCTGCTCACGAGCGAGAAGGCGAGCACGAAGACATCAGCTCCGCGGTAGCTCAGCGGCCTCAATCTGTTGTAATCTTCCTGCCCTGTAAACAGTTCGCGTTCCACATCAATACATCGTCAAGATCACCAAGAACGCACAATTATCTGCCGCGAGGAGTGATACGAGATGAAACACAGAAACAGAAACAGGATACGAACAAAGCGTCACCTGCAGTGTCCCAGAGACCCAAATTCACCGTGGTGCCGTCAACCACTACGTTTGCGCTGAAATTATCGAACACGGTGGGTATATAGTCCTGCAATGAAACAACAAAAAAAATGCGTTAAAAATCCTGCAACAACCTCAGATTATACTCTTATCAGTTCGTACCGGACCACACGGTCCCAAGAAATCAAGAACGGCCCAAAAAAAAAGGTAATCTTGAAGCGAAATGGGAAATCCTGAAAACGTTCAAGAAGGCAAGAGCCCGGAGCCCCGGACGCAGGAAAGCCCGAATCTTTGCCGCGAGAAATGGCAGGAACAGAGAGGAGAAACATGGCGTGCATCGGCATTACAGTGGGGAACTTGTTGCTGGTGTAGCAGATGAGCATGCAGGTCTTGCCGACGGCGCCGTCCCCCACGGTGACGCACTTGATGAACCGGGAGGCGCTGGACGCCATGGCCAAATCAACCCCCAGCCCCAGGTATAACGAAGCGAGCAGAGAGGAATGGGGAACTTGGGAGACTGAGAGAACTAGACTACTAGCTACTGTCCGGTGTGGTGTCCGGTGTGGTGGTGTGGCTTCTTGGCGAAGTGATGGCTCAAGAGAGAGACAGAGGGAGGTCACATGCCCTCGCTACTGTCAGGCAAGCAGGATTCAGAACTCTGCAGTTGATTGTGCACCGGTAGGTTTGGTGACGGAACGCTTTCAATCGAGATCTCCCGTCCCGTCATATGATACGGGTTTAACGAATTCGGTGGGCTCGGCTGAAATCCGGGAAGAAATTCTGCGCTTCAGACGTGGCGAAGGTAAGTAGTAGTATATGGTTTCAGAAACTCCCCAAATTTCGGCGTGATTAACGCGGCACGTCCATTGCGCGGATAAATAGTTAAGAGCTTCTTATCGTCCCTGGGGCAAGATTGGAAATGTCAAATTTTCCTTGGGGTAAGAGGTTTGTGAAATTTATGTGCCCCTGCAACTTTCTATTTAGCTTAAAATCATATTACCGTATACTATAAATGATACGTATATAAAATGGAAGCAAACCGAGCCATCTCGTCAATCGAACTAATTATAATGGCGTTAAAGAGCCAGCACAAAATACAAATAGAATTTAAAATTAAAATAAAAAATTGAAATAAAAATAAAAGATTTTCATAACTAAAGAAATAGTCCACAAACTTAATATATATGGAGTAACATAAAATATGAAATATTCAATAATAAGAAATACTCCATATGAAATACAATAAAAATAAAAAGTAATAAAAAACATATCAACTACAAAATAAAAACATATCAACTAAAATAAAAAATGCATAAAATTATAATAATATCTTGTCGTTGCCCAAAGACGCCAACCTCTTGGTGTTGCCCAAAGAACATGGACTCGGAATATGTTTTCGAACCGCTTATTAAGCAATACCAAGGACACCCATCGGATGAATTACCCCGTCCACTGTGTAAGCCAGGGATGAAATTTACGCCAGTCTGGACATACCAGATGAGGTGGAAGATTTCGCAGGAGGATCATATCGTCGGCAACATGGTCATGACTCCATCGGTGTCCAAGGGCCCCCCGTGATGTCTTTATGGCAAATTGGGAGGGAGCCAAGACGTCGGTGGCTACAACCTGGCAAGACAAGGAACGGCATCGTTAGGATGACAAAGCCCAGCGTGCTAGGAAGGAACATACTAGGCGTGTTGCAACAGAGGAAGACGCTCGACAAGTAAAGGAGGTTGAGGCTTTGTGCCTCTCCAAAGAAGAAGTAGCTCGCCATGGACTTCAGGTGGCGGTGAACAAGGCCTTGGCCATGATGCGAGACACGATCCGCAAGGACAAGCGTACCCGTCCAAGCCAGCCTCCTGCACACTCCGTTCCCGAAGGACCTATCGTACTCCATATATGGCTCGTGTTGAGTCAACTAGCTCGACAAACCAACTTTTGGAAAGCTCCAAGCGCAAAAGAGACTTGATTACCTTTTTCCGACAGTTTCATGACATGCCAGGCGATGAAGACTTGCTCACCACAGAACCCGCTATGGTGGAAGAATTGGATTGCATGACCACAGACCTCAGCCTTGGTCAAAGTCATTCACACCGTAGTCGATCCAAGCATCTGAACCATGACAATAGACTGCGTGTTGCTGTCAGCCCACGCCTCTCGTCGCCGGGAACATTAGGACAACCTCCGTTCGACGTGTTATACCGCATGACTAGTCTTACGAGTACCAGATGGATCTTAACCGCCAGCAACGTGGCGGGCTCTCGAGGTATGAGTATCGTGAAGCCGCCGAATCGAAGGCTCTCCCCAAGTGGACTGTGGAGGATTCTTCGATCAATTTGGCCGGCGTCGCATTAATGTGCCCGCTATCCTGGCTCACTCCAGACAATAAGGATACCGTAGGAACCTATCCAAAGAGATGAACCATCATTCAGCCAAGCCAACCGGCTGCCCAGCCTTCTCCAGGAGCTTGCGTAGCATGGTTCAAACCTAGGCACATCGAGAGGTTCAAAGGGATGCAAAACCCAGATGAATTCCTTTTCATCTATGCCACCATGATCTTAGCTGCCGACGAAGACGAGGTTGTCATGGAAAACCACCTTCCCACAGTCCTAGAAGGACCACCTCGTACTTGGTTGTTCAATCATCCGAGGGAACCATCCACGACTAGGAGGAGCTTTGACTCCTTGAGAAGTAACTTTCGATATGCACTATTAATTTGGGAAGACTACAAGATTTGGAGATGGTGGTCTAGATGAACAACAAATCGCTACAATCCTTCGCCCGGCGCTTTATCCGATTAGGAATACCATCTTCAACATCCGTCACGTACTGTCTAGTAGGCATTTAAGAAGGGAATGAGGGATGAAAGGCTCACTCAGTACTTAGAGATCAATGCGAACGTTAGTGTGAACGAGTTGCTTCCGGCCACACACCTCTATGCTAATGCAGAGGAGTTCAAGCAGTGAAAGCTGATGTTGGAAAAGGTCGACTTCCTCTCTATCGAGTCTGGAATCCATGGAGAAGAAGTTTTCCATGTTCTCTAAGGATGAAAAGAAGAAGAAAAGGAAGGCCCGTGCCCAAGATTATGGTCGCCTTGGACTATGAATCTTCTTCAAGGCTAAATAAAAAAGAAGGGCTCTTACCCAGGCATGGGTAAGACACATTCGCATGTTGCGATGACAATCGCAGTAGGGAAGAGAAATCGGGGAAGTATTGTCCGTTCCACCGCATGCCCGGACAAGATCTCTGCATTTACCTGACTTAGATAAGTCGCATGGATGACTTTTATAATGGCAAAGGTCCGATGCCAACTCTACCTGACAAGGGAGACACAACAAAGGGAAGAAAGGATGCCCGTGGTCACGACACCTCTGAAGAATATATACCACGAGACGGAGCATCATGTGAACATGATATTCGAGGATTCTCGGCATATGCAACCCGTTGCAAGCTCAAAGATGTGGCCCGCAACGTGTATCACATAGAGCAGTATGAGCCTCAAATGGACGGAGACTTCTCGAAATTCTCCAAGGATGATCGCCCCATGGAATGGCAAAGTCGAAAAACTCCCTCTTGTCGTTCCCCACAATTAGTAATTCGCCAAGTTCTTTGGACTTACTCCTCCGTTCTAAAAAAGTCATTGTTGACTTTTGCACACGCTGTTGACCATTCGTCTTATTCAAAAAGTTATGTAAATATCATTTATTTTGTTGTGGTTTGGTTTATTATCAAATGAATTTTAAGTATGACTTATATTTTTACATATTTGCAATAAAATTTTTAATAAGACAAATGGTCAAATGTGTGTAGAAAAGTCAGCAATTACTTCTTTTTGAGAATGGAGGGAGTAATAACGGTTGAATTACTACTACTACTACTACTACTACTACTACTACTACTACTACTACTATTATTACTACTGCTGCTGCTGCTGCTGCTGCAACTACTAGTACTACTACTACTACTACTACTACTACTACTACTACTATTATTATTATTATTATTAAGGCTACGTTACTCCTAGGAGTAGCGTAACTACAGTACTCTCAAATTTATCATCGACCACCTTTTTTATGTATTAACTTCAATTTTGTATTGTATTGTCATAAATCAGTAAAACATCATATACAATGTAGAAAAGTGACTATTGCAAAGTAGTAAAGATAATACGTTTGTAATGTTTGATGGACAAAGGCTGCATGCGGTGTGATTATGAATGTTTTTTCTGTTTTTCTGTTATATTTTTTTACTGGTAGCTTCAATGACCGAACGGTTTGCACCAACACGTTACCGACATTTTTTCAAACAAAACAAGACCCACTTGCCATACTAAAATTGTTAACAATACTTTACTACACCAACAAGCAGTAATTTACTATTTTCATGCTATACTTTACAATGATAGAGAATATAGCTCATAAAAATATTTTTACTACTGTTGATATGTGATGTAGTAAAGTATTGTACAATGAAACACTTTACTACCGCTCCTGTATAGGTGAAGCAGTAAAAGTACTGTATAGGTGGAGTACTGTTCACGTACTGTACAGAACAAGTATTGTACACTGGCTAGTGGTAAAATAATGAACATAGAGTAGTAAAGCATTTGTTCACAGTTGTAGTAAAGCTTTGTTCAAAGTATTGAACACAAAGAACACTAGTTAGTGGTAAATTTTTTTATTTACTATATTGTAAGAAACAATTTACTACTATTTATGAAACATTTTACTACAAAATCTATACAGGTAAAGTAAAAAGAGTACAAGTGGAGTATTGTATACATGCTGTACAGAAAGAAGTGGTGAAGTATTGAATACAGAGTAGTAAAGCTTTGTTCATAATTGTAGTAAAGAAAAATTTAAAAAATGATACCTGTCTGGTTTTGTTCGAAAAAATGTTAGAAACATGACGGCGCAAACGATTTATCGATTGGAGCTTCGATAAACAAATTACGGCGAAAAAATGAAAAAAATGTGACAAATGCATGAGCGAGGGCGCGTGGAGGGAGAGGATGTGACACATGTCACGTTTTGGATGTAGGTGCATTTTAGTTACAATACTCGTAGGAGCATTCTATTTTTTATTTTTATTTTTATTATTATTAAACGAGGAGGAGGAGGAGGAGGAGGAGGAGGAGGAGCGGTAGATTCCCACGCACTTGCATCCAGCCCTCGCACCTTACTCGTCCTCCTGCCCTCCTGCCCTCCGATCCCAACCCCTGCCGGCCGGTGATCGGTCGATCCCTTGCATGTGACGTTCGGCCGGCGGCGCGGCGGGCTCCTGCGGCGGCAAGGCTGGCCGGTGCCTTCAATTTGCTGCTACTGCAGCCCTGAGCCGCGCGCATGCATGGCACCGCTGCAGCGCGCGCGTAGCCACATGGCGCCGGCGCCGGCGGTGCGCGCAGTGCATGCATGCGTGCGTTGGCGCGCGCCGGGGTGAGCTCGCTGCTCGCCTGTGCGTGGAGGGAGACGATGCGCGCAGTCGCGCACGGCACGGGCATGTGGTTCTTAACTGCGGCAGGTGGGCAGCACTGCAGCGGTGGCAGCGAGCCGTGCGCCGTGCGCCGTCCCCGTCCTGCGTTTGCAGTGCACCACCGGCCGGCGGCATGCATGCGTTGCTCAGTGCTCACCGACCAGGCCTGCTCTCGCAGGATGATGTGGAGGGAAGGGTGCAAAAGGTTTCGTGATTAGGAGGAAAAATCTTGGGGAATTGAGAAGTGGCAGGAATAGGAGGAGGGTATCTGGAAGCCTTGAATCCATCGAGTGCGTATTCAATGGAAAAAATAAAACAGGTTTATATAAAAAATATAATTAGAGCATAATTAAAGTATACATTGTAAAAATTATAATTTAACTCAATGTTACTCCATGGCTTAGAAATGCTTTAAGATATATCCTTACCTTGTATAAGTAAGTTACACTCAATAAATATAACGAAAACGCTACTGTCTGGTCTCCCGGACGCGCCGGACTGCGGGCACTGTAGCATGCAGGTGGGTCCCACGGCCTTTTTTTTTTCTTTGGGCAACCATAATTTTTGACTGGATGCTCCAATCCACAAACCGTTTGCACCAACGTGTTCCTCGTATTTTTACGAACAAAACAAGATATATGTTTCCATATAACCCTTCAAACTTATCTAGTGAAACTTGGGTTTCGCCTAGTAAAACTTGGGTTACATACTCGTAAAACTTTGCCGAACTGTCAAGTTTCATCAGGTTTCATCCAAGTTTTTTCAAGTTTCATCGAGTTTCATCAGGTCAGTTCAAGTTTCATCAAGTTTCAATAGGTTTCACCCAAGTTTCATCAGGTTACATCGAAGTTTCATCCAAGTTTCATCATGTTTCATCAGCACACGGCCAAATTTCATCAGCATACGGCCAAGTTTCGCTAGTATAGGTGTAAGTTTCATAAGTGCCTTCTCCTAGTTCACATCAAAAAAATTAAAAAAGTGAAAAAATCAAAAAATTTAAAAAGTATTTAAAATGGGTTGCTCTCGATTTTAGAAGAATTATGAAATTTATTCCACGCATTTTGAACACTGTTTGAATTTTGTACAAAAATCAGAAGTTTAATCGGATTTTTAATCAACCGACGACTAGCTAGCTTCTCGAACATACGCTGCGCGGCGCGCTTGATTGGCTTGGTGGTCACGATCCTCTGATCGGACGCCTGCGCTGCATGCGTTCGATCAACGCAGGCTGGATGGGGGCGACGCGGGCGCACTCCGGAGCGTTGGATTGGCGCGGTAGCCGGGCGATCGACGCACGCGGTTGGTCCGGCGCGCCAGCGTCCGAACGTGGCGCGTCGGACGGATGTCCGGACGAGGTTGTCATGGAAAACCACCTTCCCACAGTCCTAGAAGGACCACCTCGTACTTGGTTGTTCAATCATCCGAGGGAACCATCCACGACTAGGAGGAGCTTTGACTCCTTGAGAAGTAACTTTCAGATATGCACTATTCGGCTGGGAAGACTACAAGATTTGGAGATGGTGGTCTAGATGAACAACAAATCGCTACAATCCTTCGTCCAGCGCTTTATCCAGATTAGGAATACCATCTTCAACATCTGTCACGACGCTGTCTAGTAGGCATTTAAGAAGGGAATGAGGGATGAAAGGCTCACTCAGTACTTAGAGATCAATGCGAACGTTAGTGTGAACGAGTTGCTTCCGGCCACACACCTCTATGCTAATGCAGAGGAGTTCAAGCAGTGAAAGCTGATGTTGGAAAAGGTCAGCTTCCCTCTCTATCGAGTCTGGAATCCATGGAGAAGAAGTTTTCCATGTTCTCTAAGGATGAAAAGAAGAAGAAAAAGGAAGGCCCCGTGCCCAAGATTATGGTCGCCTTGGACTATGAATCTTCTTCAAGGCTAAATAAAAAAGAAGGGCTCTTACCCAGGCATGGGTAAGACACATTTCGGCATGTTGCGATGACAATCGCAGTAGGGAAGAGAAATCGGGGAAGTATTGTCCGTTCCACCGCATGCCCGGACAAGATCTCTGCATTTACCTGACTTAGATAAGTCGCATGGATGACTTTTATAATGGCAAAGGTCCGATGCCAACTCTACCTGACAAGGGAGACACAACAAAGGGAAGAAAGGATGCCCGTGGTCACGACACCTCTGAAGAATATATACCACGAGACGGAGCATCATGTGAACATGATATTCGAGGATTCCTCGGCATATGCAACCCGTTGCAAGCTCAAAGATGTGGCCCGCAACGTGTATCACATAGAGCAGGGCGAGCCTCAAATGGACGGAGACTTCTCAGAAATTCTCCAAGGATGACTGCCCCCATGGAATGGCAAAGTCGAAAAAACTCCCTCTTGTCGTTCCCCCCACAATTAGTAATTCGGCCAAGTTCTTTGGACTTACTCCCTCCGTTCTAAAAAAAGTCATTGTTGACTTTTGCACACGCGTTTGACCATTCGTCTTATTCAAAAAGTTATGTAAATATCATTTATTTTGTTGTGGTTTGGTTTATTATCAAATGAATTTTAAGTATGACTTATATTTTTACATATTTGCAATAAAATTTTTAATAAGACAAATGGTCAAATGTGTGTAGAAAAGTCAGCAATTACTTCTTTTTGAGAATGGAGGGAGTAATAACGGTTGAATTACTACTACTACTACTACTACTACTACTACTACTACTACTACTACTACTACTACTATTATTACTATGCTCATTGTCTGCTTCAAGAACTACTAGTACTACTACTACTACTACTACTACTACTACTACTACTACTATTATTATTATTATTATTAAGGCTACGTTACTCCTAGGAGTAGCGTAACTACAGTACTCTCAAATTTATCATCGACCACCTTTTTTATGTATTAACTTCAATTTTGTATTGTATTGTCATAAATCAGTAAAACATCATATACAATGTAGAAAAGTGACTATTGCAAAGTAGTAAAGATAATACGTTTGTAATGTTTGATGGACAAAGGCTGCATGCGGTGTGATTATGAATGTTTTTTCTGTTTTTGTTATATATTTTTCTTGGTAGCTTCAATGACCGAACGGTTTGCACCAACACGTTACCGACATTTTTCAAACAAAACAAGACCCACTTGCCATACTAAAATTGTTAACAATACTTTACTACACCAACAAGCAGTAATTTACTATTTTCATGCTATACTTTACAATGATAGAGAATATAGCTCATAAAAATATTTTTACTACTGTTGATATGTGATGTAGTAAAGTATTGTACAATGAAACACTTTACTACCGCTCTCAGATAGGTGAAGCAAGAAAAAATCAGATAGGTGGAGTATTGTTCACGCATTGCATGTAACAAGTATTGTACATCGCTAGTGGTAAAATAATGAACATAGAGTAGTAAAGCATTTGTTCACAGTTGTAGTAAAGCTTTGTTCAAAGTATTGAACACAAAGAACACTAGTTAGTGGTAAATTTTTTTATTTACTATATTGTAAGAAACAATTTACTACTATTTATGAAACATTTTACTACAAAATCTATACAGGTAAAGTAAAAAGAGTACAAGTGGAGTATTGTATACATGCTGTACAGAAAGAAGTGGTGAAGTATTGAATACAGAGTAGTAAAGCTTTGTTCATAATTGTAGTAAAGAAAAATTTAAAAAATGATACCTGTCTGGTTTTGTTCGAAAAAATGTTAGAAACATGACGGCGCAAACGATTTATCGATTGGAGCTTCCAGTAAACAAATTACGGCGAAAAAATGAAAAAAATGTGACAAATGCATGAGCGAGGGCGCGTGGAGGGAGAGGATGTGACACATGTCACGTTTTGGATGTAGGTGCATTTTAGTTACAATACTCGTAGGAGCATTCTATTTTTTATTTTTATTTTTATTATTATTAAACGAGGAGGAGGAGGAGGAGGAGGAGGAGGAGGAGCGGTAGATTCCCACGCACTTGCATCCAGCCCTCGCACCTTACTCGTCCTCCTGCCCTCCTGCCCCTCCGATCCCAACCCCTGCCGGCCGGTGATCGGTCGATCCCTTGCATGTGACGTTCGGCCGGCGGCGCGGCGGGCTCCTGCGGCGGCAAGGCTGGCCGGTGCCTTCAATTTGCTGCTACTGCAGCCCTGAGCCGCGCGCATGCATGGCACCGCTGCAGCGCGCGCGTAGCCACATGGCGCCGGCGCCGGCGGTGCGCGCAGTGCATGCATGCGTGCGTTGGCGCGCGCCGGGGTGAGCTCGCTGCTCGCCTGTGCGTGGGAGGGAGACGATGCGCGCAGTCGCGCACGGCACGGGCATGTGGTTCTTAACTGCGGCAGGTGGGCAGCACTGCAGCGGTGGCAGCGAGCCGTGCGCCGTGCGCCGTCCCCGTCCTGCGTTTGCAGTGCACCACCGGCCGGCGGCATGCATGCGTTGCTCAGTGCTCACCGACCAGGCCTGCTCTCGCAGGATGATGTGGAGGGGAAGGGGTGCAAAAGGTTTCGTGATTAGGAGGAAAAAATCTTGGGGAATTGAGAAGTGGCAGGAATAGGAGGAGGGTATCTGGAAGCCTTGAATCCATCGAGTGCGTATTCAATGGAAAAAAATAAAAACAGGTTTATATAAAAAAATATAATTAGAGCATAATTAAAGTATACATTGTAAAAATTATAATTTAACTCAATGTTACTCCATGGCTTAGAAATGCTTTAAGATATATCCTTACCTTGTATAAGTAAGTTACACTCAATAAATATAACGAAAACGCTACTGTCTGGTCTCCCGGACGCGCCGGACTGCGGGCACTGTAGCATGCAGGTGGGTCCCACGGCCTTTTTTTTTTCTTTGGGCAACCATAATTTTTGACTGGATGCTCCAATCCACAAACCGTTTGCACCAACGTGTTCCTCGTATTTTTACGAACAAAACAAGATATATGTTTCCATATAACCCTTCAAACTTATCTAGTGAAACTTGGGTTTCGCCTAGTAAAACTTGGGTTACATACTCGTAAAACTTTGCCGAACTGCCAAGTTTCATCGTGTTTCATCCAAGTTTTTCAAGTTTCATCGAGTTTCATCGGTCGGTTCAAGTTTCATCAAGTTTCAATAGGTTTCACCCAAGTTTCATCAGGTTACATCGAAGTTTCATCCAAGTTTCATCATGTTTCATCAGCACACGGCCAAATTTCATCAGCATACGGCCAAGTTTCGCTAGTATAGGTGTAAGTTTCATAAGTGCCTTCTCCTAGTTCACATCAAAAAAATTAAAAAAGTGAAAAAATCAAAAAATTTAAAAAGTATTTAAAATGGGTTGCTCTCGATTTTAGAAGAATTATGAAATTTATTCCACGCATTTTGAACACTGTTTGAATTTTGTACAAAAATCAGAAGTTTAATCGGATTTTTAATCAACCGACGACTAGCTAGCTTCCTGGAACGCACGCTGCACGTGCGCGCTTGGATTGGCTTGGTGGCCGCTGATCCTACGGTCGGGACGCGCGCTGCATGCGTTCGATCAACGCAGGCTGGATGGGGGCGACGCGGGCGCACTCCGGAGCGTTGGATTGGCGCCAGAGTCGGGCGATCGACGACGCTGGTTGGTCCGGCCCGTCTGGTTCGAACGCGCGCTTCGGACGGATGTCCGGACGCTGGCGCTCGCCTAAATATAACCAAGTAATCAATCAAATATTAATACCTCGATCTATTTTACAGTTTACTCTTCGCATAATTTAATTCTTAAGGTTTTACAATCTACATTGCATAAATATACACGCGGCCATCACACACACTAAGAGAAACCAAATCTCTCGACAACCGACATTGTTAAGTGAAATCACGAAACCGTCAAGAGAGGCCTCTTTCCACAGTTGACTGTCGAGGGAGATGGGTCAAAAAGATATGACCTATATAGATGGTTTGAACCGCCAAGAAACCTTCTCTCGATGGCTAACCAGCAACGGTCGACATTACTCGCGGAGCCGCCATCTCACGGGATGAGTCTCGGTCTCGATGAGAGCATAATGGGCCGACCCACCATGCACTGGGCATGGCCTGCCAGGTAGGCCTAAGGCTCTCGCTCTCGACGGTCAGGTCTTGACCGACTTTGGGCTGCTAGCTCTCTGGTGCAGCTTGTCAGGTGGACCCAAAAGTCATTCTCCCGATAGCTTTACCCGTGGCCATCTGAAATAGCTAAATTCCAACAAAAGGAACTTTCGAAAATAGCAAAAAAATCACAAATTTGCAGCAGCTGTGGCCGAGCCTTTTGCTCATTCGTGGACCTTTTTAACTTACTAGTAGAGTGCCCGTGCGCTGCTACAGAGTCATAAAAAATTGGGTTTTCATTACATGAGTCATCAACTAAAAGCTAAAACATGACTTCCAAACTTAATCGACACAAAGTTTTGCACGAACAGACATAGTGAGTTATCCATTACTTCTTATTAAAGCAAACATTACATTACAACATATAATGCACATGGTTTGGCTAGCTCGTACATATGAATTTACTAGTCGAATAAATGGTTTTCATTTGTTGCATGTCAGCATGTGTCGACTTGGAGCATACAAACATGTGCCATCTACTCCTGTTCATAGACCGCGCAATTGGCAATTTCATCAAGAGAGGAGAAACATTTACAGCGGCGCCAATGCCAGAGAGATCAAATAGAACAAATAAATCAAGAGGAAAGAAAGGCCCTGCAGGAAGGATCAAATCTGAAAAAACAAAAATATGGAAAAACAAGTCCAATCGGATGCATTCCCGAATAAGTCTTTGCGTTGGATCGCCCTCCGGACAGTGTATTCACAACATGAAGGAAACCTTATCTCCTTTGTGGACGTATTCACCCTCCCTTTTTAAGAATGTGATGCTTCCTACCGTCGTTGCTCCAATGGCAACAAATGCTACCTAAATCATGTTATTAGACAATCAATGGTCAGTGAAGGTGAAGTTAAGAATTTCACTCGACATTGTTGTAGTTAGTCTACTTATGACGGAAGAGGAAAAGTAAACCAGATTTCCAAAAGGTCGCATGCAAGGAAAAAAGACAAAAATACAAACCTTTCCAAATTCTGAAGTTAAGGTTATGGAGACAACTCGCTTATTCTTAGTGAAAACATTATAGTACTTGCTGTTCACAGCAATAGGATTAACCTATCGAATGAAAATGTATCAGTGCCAGACATTTAATATGGAAAAATGATGAGAACAACACCTAACATAATAGAACGTTATTTTCCACACAGAGGTAAAGCATGTCAGGCATTCTATACTGTATACAAGCACCCAGGAACTTTTGTAAATTTCTCCATAATTCCAGGGAGTGGTACATGAATCTATGGTAATCATGCATATTGTAAAAAGATACTTGCATAAATCAATAGTATGTTTACTCTAAACCCTAGTACAGTGCCCATGCACCGCTATTGGATCCATAAAAGACTGGGTTTTCATTACATGAGTCATCAGCAAAAAGGTAAGACATGACTTCCAAAGGTAATCCACACAAAGTTTTGCATGAACGCTGCATGAACCCAATCAAAAATAACTTCGAAGTGGGTATTTACAAAGTACTACAAGAGAAGTTACATACATGATGAGTAGTTATTGTTATCCAACAAACTGCAAATGAAATATATTGTAAACAAATTATAAATAAAGAGCAATATTATGGTAGGGGCAGTGGTCAGGTACTTACAAATGGACAAGTGAAGGTAATCTGGATAATTCAAGTGGAATTTGGCCGGTCAATGAATTGTTGTTCATGTGACTGGGAGAAAATGAAAATCCAGTGCATGCAATCAAAAACAAAAGAAATAGGATATTTCTCAAACAAGAAGCAGGTTGGTTTAGTGCCAAAACATGGATAAGACAACAAGAAGCTAATTGTGTGACCATATTTTAATTTTCAGGTGTTGATTATTAACATCCTTATCATGCCACTATTTTTCCTTAACTGTAGAAAGCATAGTGCTATAAGGCAACAAAGATAAAAGAGCATAATGATTTAAACAAAATTGAGAACATGAAGACTTAAACAAAGATAAAAGAGCACAATTCATACTTTCCGTTTGACTGTCTGTTTAGCAGAAACGTCTATACTATTACAATTCAATCTTGCTGATCGAACTTGAAAAATGACATGGCGTCATACTTGTCATCACTACGAATTCATACAAAACAACAAGATGCTAAAGACCGAAAGGGAGGTCTTGTAGGTATGTGATGATTGTTAGAAAAACACAAGAAAATATATGTAGATTAATAGAATTTAACTAATTATCAAGAAATCAATTACAGGGTTAGCAATATTCTTTTTTTGCAGAGACTATTCCATTTAACAATGTACTTGTAGAGCAACAAACAATAGAAGAGGACAAAACTATTATTCAGCCATTATTCCAAGCAACATATAACTTAACAATGTCAGAAGAAGTATAGCAATACATTTCTTTCACCTTACGTGCTATACCCAAAGAATCCTCAAGTGGAAGAAGCTCACCTCTTTGCTGTGCACCACAAGATTAAATGCTACTCATTTAAAAACTCAGTGGTGACATCTTGATAGTAAAGCAATTCTATAGACAAACATATAGTAACAAATTTTCTACTTCATGGACAATGATCTCCATCCCACTCAAAGTTTTGCATTTTAGTTAAATGCTACCCAATTGTTCTGGTTAGAAACATAGCACTCAAACTTGCTCATATTCATGTATTTGCAGTATACATGTAAAAGCTGCAAAACAAACTGAGCAATGTATTATACCTGAAAATAATACAACTACTACACCTGTCATATCAGACTGAAAAGGTACATTGTTCAAATTTAACTAGTAATGTATTATACCTTAAAATAATGGGCAATGTAATTAAAACAGGAGTACATGACAAGAAAAGTGAAGACCCAACAGTTATAGACTTGTGGGGTGCTAAAACATCCAATTTACAAAAAAAAAAAAGAATTTACTCTGCATCTACCCCTTAAATTTTGACTCCAAATGGAAGCTTCTCTGGAGATGCACTGCCAGAAAGACCAAAATGAGATGATAAAATAATCAATATAACACTAAAAGAAGATCAAAGCAGGTGTATTACATGTAAATGTTTGGCACAAACTGAAGTATGGCTTGAAGAGAAGGTCGCATCGGCCTGCTGCTGTTGGGCATAGAGGAGCATATAACCACTGTGTGTAGTTCACCAGAGAGAACAGCTGAGTGTTCCCATAAGCTAAAGCATTGCTTTATCTCCTCTATGCCCAATAGACAAAGCATAAATGTCTCATACAACAAAACCAAAAATGCATATGGTAGTGCTTCTCATAGTACAACATTTCGTACTAAATTAGACAAAATATCACTAACACTTACACACTATTATCTAGAAAGCAAAATGACACTTCTTCATCTCCTTCCAACTTGATAATTCCGAACAAAAGACAAATATTTCAAACACTTGGTATTATCATCTAGAAAGCAAAAAGACACTGCTTCATCTCCTTCCATTTTGATAACAGCAAATAAAATCAGCTTAGCTCATTATTAATCCTACAAAAATGTAAATAAGAAATGAATAACATAGTTATATGGTAAAAGGTGATTTATTCAAATTGTAGTTACCTTCGCCTCAATTCATGAGCAGCACCAATATTCGGATTGAAGTGAACCCTACTAAAGACCGTAGTATGCAAACTATGGTCTAGATGAAAAAACAACAATCACATACCACTTAACTATATGCAGCTAATTATGTTGCATTAATAAATAATAGGTAGAGTGACATAAGAACATACCAATAGTACGCTTTGCTTTGAGCTTAGTAGATACCAAGATGACATGCTCATCAGCGCTTGTCAGCCATTTTGTCAAATAGTTTGTAACCATTTTGTCTCTAACAACTAAAAGCACTTGGTGGAAACTAAAGGATAACATAACATAATAGTTAATATATCATATTATTTAATCTATAATAGCTAGTTGAATATATAATGGAATATAGCAGCTATTTTACAACATATGTACATGCCATCAATCACAATAACATTTTGATACGGAATCCTTCTATTATAGATTTGTTCCTCCATATATTGCATAGAGCTTACAAACATGACCATTCCGATAATATCTGACACATAATAGAGAGCAAGTCGTAAGAAATATTTACTGCAATTTCATATAGATATTGTTATTTGAATGCCTTACCAACATAAGTGTTGTTGTGATAAGTGTACTAACACTTGTTCCAGCGGTGTTAATGTAGGAAAGAGTGGGATTGACCGCTCTGGCATATTCAGTATCTCATGAACATTTGTGCCTGGTGTGAAATGAATGACAAACTTGTGCTTAGCAAACAAGTGGTGTTGTTCTCTATCAACATAATTTGCAGACAACTTTGTTATGTAGTAAGCTCGACCCTCTCGAAGGAGAGGATCTAAACAATCCACCTCCTCATAAAGAATTGTAGCAGCGATCTTTGTACCCTATACAGAAAAGGCAATTACAGTCATATTAGTTTCATCAAAATTTAAACAACAATAATTATTGATAAACTGTGCACAAAAGTACCTCCTCGTCCAAAAATACCAAATCAAGCCTTTTTCTACCAAAACCTATCTTCTCGATGAAAAATTTGTCATATACTCGAAGGCATAAACTCCATTTATTGAAAGGATGCACATCTTGAAGAGTCGGAACTCGTGCTTCAATTCTTTTCTGCTTGGACGACCCCAAAGCAAAAAAAAATAATACTTGAAGGCTAACAAGTAAATTATTGAAAATGTAAACAAATATTGGATAAGAAAATTGCGTTGAACTTAATGATTAACCATGCAACGTCAGAAGGCATACCAAGTTTATCCCTAAAGCGGCCAAAAATAGAAGTATCCAGTCAATTCCAAGTCAACTTGCCAACCAATCATTTTTTTCAGGCAGGTTAGCTCCAAGCACCAGCAAAAAATATCTAGTGGTATCAATTGGGGTCAGTTTCTAAAACCTTCCTTCATGATTGACTATTTGGCTACAGTTTTGATGGGAAAAATAATACAATAACAAAAGTATAGATGATAGAGAGTTGCATTTCTATGCAGCCTTTTCCTTCTAGAATTTTCATATTAGTTGCCATTGACATGTGTGCATATGTGCCTCTCTATCTATATTCGATTTTACCCACATGGTGATACGTTGAACAAAAAAACAGAATCAATGCCTCTAGGACAATTACATTGCACACAACCACCAAAGTCACATGATATATATTCTAACTAAAGGAGACTATTATCACTCAAATGTAATTGGACCAACGACAATCACCAGAAACTAATTTAGAAATGGATCTAAATTCCTAACAAGCACAAATATTGTGATGTATAGTAATGTTCGGAGGGAAACTAATTTAGGCATGGGGTCTAAATTCCTAGCAAGCACAAATATTATGATACACAATAATGTTTGAAGGGATGACAGTACCTTTCACTTATGTTCTATGCAAGTAGAGCTCATATGACTCCAACAACCTCCACCACCAACAGGTCTATGATCCATCACATGAATAAGCATCCATTAGCAAAAAAATAAAATGGCTTTATAATAGTAGAGATAGCGAATAAAATATGAGATATATAGATGAACAGTGAAAAAGAAACACAGTAACTTAGAATCTAAAAAAGAAACACCATAACTTAGAATCTGTTGGAAATGCTCTTATAATTGGCGAATAAGTATGGAAGATGTTTTCTTTTTACAATCAATGAGACAGTTTCCATGAAATTTAGGACGAAGACCTTTGTTGATTTGTATCTGGAGGTAGCCCACCTGGATACACATTTCTCATTCCAGCTATGTGCATCCATGCAGGGTTCGGTTTTAAACTAAAGAGCTGTTAAACTAAGCATGTGAGGCCCCTGCTTCTTTTATGTGCATGCATTTCTTATCACTACATCCATGTTAAATTGTGTTGGTAGTTTGGTTGGTTCGGCATCACATAGAATTGGGTTAAGGAGTCCGTGTGCCACATTGCAATCAATCTGGCTAACTTGTTGCTACACTCAAGTTGCCGTCCAACATCCAATCTAGCCTTTGCCATATTTAAAGAGGCCTACAGTCTTTGCTTTCAGTAATCATTCGTGTTTAATATGTTTAAGAGCAATCATCAGCACATCGAAATCAAGGGTTGTAGACATTAGGGTGCTGAATTGTGATTTACAAGTATAATCTCTGTGCTGAACATTACAGTTCTTTCCCCCATGACTGAAAGTTTAGTATTTCCCCTTTACCCACATAAAGCTATCGCAAAAACTATAATTACTTGTGACGTATTAATTTGAGCATGCAATGATATTATGAGCTCAACTAGAATGAAAAATAACTCAAAGGCAGAAAAATAGACAAATAAAATATCAAAACTAATCCAAATAAATAGGAATTCAAAAAATCACACAAGATCAATCTATCCATTAAAAAGCATCATAAAGGACAAAACTTTTTTTTAATAGCTAGCACTTTACCATAAAATTACTATAGGAGAGATCAACAACCAATGAAACATGCAACCAGCTCATTAATCCCTCCTTTATCCACAAAATTTTAAACCTTTTTAGTTCACGGCCTATTGCAACGACAATGTATAGTTCTAATCAACAAATCCTATGAACATAACAGTCAAGAGTACACAGATTCTAAGCAGATTATTAGGTGACTGAAGGACTAAAACATCTCTCAAATGGGAAACTGTCAATTGTGTTTCTTCCTGGTGATGGCTAACCATAGGAAGCAACATACTGAACAAGCCCTCTATATATACAAAGAGCAAGTAAATGACGATTAAAATCCGTTCCACTGCACCCAGCCAAGAATGCTTTGGGAAAGAAAGTATACAGAAAAAGCAGACCTACCTGTTTATGGACTTGGTCATGTTACCACCCCTATATCAAGCTTGGATGAAGAAAGATGCTGCAATAATGTACGGATACTGCTCAGATACTCATGGCCTCCCATGGATTTTGTGACTTCCCTAAGTATTCTGCAAGGAGAAGAGAGGTCGACTGCAAGCACAGTATTGGGAAGCACAAGGTCAGAGGAGATCTCTCATAGGTAAAGCTGATTTTTGAATCATGAGCAGTGGTTTGGTTGAATTTGGCGAAGGGAAATAAAATAAGCTCCTTGGCCATAGCTCATGGCACAAGAGGGGTCTGGATCTATTTGGATCTATTTTCTACTCTGTCAATGAACTAGGAAGAGGGGGGAAGAGAGGGGCGTGGGATTGGGAAGAGGGGGGGGGGGAGAGCTAGAGGGGACTGGATCTTATTTTTCGCTGTCCATGGACTGGGAAGAGGGGGAGAAAGGGGTGTGATTGGGAAGAGGGAGAGAGAGAGATAGAGGGGACTGGATCCATTTAGAGAGAGGGGGTTGGATTAGGAAGAGAGGGAGAGAGAGAGGGAGCGAGCTAGAGGGGACTGGATCTATTTTTTCTATCCATGGACTGGAAGAGGGGGGAGAGAGGGGGAGAAAGCTAGAGGGCACTGGATCTTTTTCTTTCTATGTCCATGGACTAGGAAGACAGGGGAGAGAGGGGGTGGAACCGTGGGATTGGGAAGAGGGGGGGGGGAGAGAGAGAGAGCTAGATATATTTTTATTTGTGCATGGAGCCATGGACCGGGAATAGGGGGGAGAGAGGGGTGGGATGGGAAAGAGGGGGAGAGAGAACAGATAGAGGTGGCAGTACACAGACATTTCAGATGCATGCTTAAAGGTGGGTGAGGTGGAAAAGGTAGTGAGAGATTACTGCTCCGGAGCAGAGGGGTGTGTCTACTAGGTAGCCAGAGAGAGAGAGAGAGAGAGAGAGAGAGAGAGAGAGAGAGAGAGTCCGGGAGAGCTATTGGTGGTCACAACTTTATGCAACAAATCTGTTTTTTATGTCTATCAATGTATATTAAAAAGTATTGGGAAGGTCCAAACGAGCACACACATCCATACATCGGGAACAACAATTTTTAAAAAGAGATAAGCTTTTAATAATTTTCATTCAAGAATGTCTATTTCTTATAAAATTTTCCATGTTATAGTGAATAATATATGTAGGATGGCATCCTAGAAAATATCAAAAAGGACGCGAAGTAGATTGTGAAGCTCCTATACTGCTATTAGGCATTGGGGTAAGTATCATGAGTACCTGAGCACAATAACCAAGCTTCATGTCAAGGCCCCAGCCATGAATCAGGTCATTGTGCAAGCTCAATGACATTAAAAATTTTAGTAAGCTATAAATAGTTATGACCTTTCAGTCATCAACAGTAGAATAGGATGATAGGATAAACCGAACAGCAGGTAATAGGATTATAATTTGGACCTGAATCAGATGCCATACACAAGTCCAAGCAGAAATTTACAAGCGTTTAGCTGAGTAGACGATACTAACCTCATCAGAATCGTCTAAACTTAATAATATTTTTTTTTTATCATATCAAATATGATATAGATTGGAAAAAGTTTCCAAAATCATCTACATCATCTAGGTAAGTGCACACGCATGCCGAATAGACATGCTGTTCCCAAAAGGAGAAGTTTCGGTGCACTCCTATTCCACTGTTCAGTGTTCATCGATCCTTCCCAAACCAAATGCCTCGAACAGGTACACATCATTGTAGCCCAACTAATCGATGAACCAATCGAACTGGTGCATAGAATGTATGCTCATCTTTAGTTGTTACTATTGTTTGGTTACCTAGCAGCCATCAGTTTATACGTACAGCTTATATGCATATACAGGATACAACACTTCTGACCAATGAGAAAAAATAGCAACGCTTTTGATTAGCGAGAAGAAAAATAACAACCGTAGCCTCAACATGGCCATCTTGCAAACAGAACACTCTTGCTGCTTCATATGTATTAGTATATTAATTACATGTACATCACATCTTTTTTAAATGCCTTGCAGGTATATTTTCTATTTCAACATTCCATGCCACTAACAAACAACAATATGTACACCGTGGGCGTGCAATCCTTTTAAAACTGGTGCCATACCCTAAACCCACCTATCCAACAGGGGAATTTAGAATGCTTTCAAACAATTGAGTTTGCAAAATGGGGTCAAAAGAATTTGATCAAGAATCAATCGGTTGCATGGAGTAGTTTTGTTTGATGAATCACAAGGGTCAAGGGTAAGTAGAGCAATAAATTCCGCTATTAATAACAATGGAGGAAAAGCATCATGGTGACAGTTTATTCAGTGGAAAATATATTCATTGCAAAAGAAAAGTACTTATCAATCAAGAAGATACAATATATTATGGCCCTGTGTAAACATGACCCACCTAAAAAACTCAAAGTTATAGCGTGTTATCCAGAAAGAAGGTATATGAGGAAAGGATTGGCAACTTAGGTAGCAACGGAGTCCAGAAAGAACAATGAAATATTTATATAAGTAGATGATTAGGTGGTTATTACATACCTAAAATGAGCCACAAATTTGAATTCAAGCCATCCAAGGTCCAACCAATGACACATGTTCAATTAGTGCCCAAAAAGTAGGGCCTGATGGGTAGAGTTTGCATGCATAGTGGACTACTGGACTTCATGTCCCTGCCAACAAGCTGTAAACAAAACCAAAATTGTAGCATCAGTAATGTCAATTTTTGTGTATATATATCCTTTTACTTTGATCTCATTACACAGTCTTTTGGTGTCTTTGGATAGGTTGGATTTAATAGATACTCCCAATACAAATCCGAAAATTCAGTGCTCTTTGAACAAGAAAAATTTACTCAAATAAAAATATAATTCCACAAGAACATATACAGCTAAATAGCAGGGGAAAAGAGATGGTCGTTGATGGGGTACACCAAAGACCACATGAACTAAGATGTAAGCACCTCCCTATACGCAATGTTCCTCGTGAACGTCCCACGGGTGTTCCTCTGACAACTTGATCTATCCTTATCAGAGATAGCGAGTATGGTAATATTGCTTCTGGATGTAGCTCTTGACAATGCGACGTACAGTTGACCATGTGAGAACACAGGATCCGGTAGATAGACACTGACTGTCGGGATGGTCTGCCCTTGGGCCTTGTTTATCGTTGTCGCGAAGCTTAGCCTAATCGGGAACTGCTTCCTGTTGAAACGAAACAAGAACATTTCATCGTTGGAGGGGCACAACGGTATTCGAGGAAGAAACACTCTCGTCCCTATATTTTGGCCAAGCACGATCTCGGCATCGATAGTGTTTATTTGAAAGGCCCTAACCACAAGCCTTGTCCCATTGCATAGTCCATTCGTGGGATCGATGTTCCGCAAAAGGATCACCGGACAATTGATATCGAGCTTTAGCACGTGTGGAGGAAGCCCATTAGGGGTGAGGGTGTTCAAGAACTCAAGGGGATAATAGCCATAAGGATCGTCCTTTGCATACTCGAAGCTATGATAGATCATCTCTTCCCCACGGAACCGTTCGATCATCCTGACATTTATCCTATCGACGCACTCGTTTCGCGTCGACGGGATGGCACGTGAGGTGATGTACCTTGAATCCGTGGGGTTGTCTTCAAGCATCGGGAAGATGCTATTTATCAGCCGATCAAGATCAGCCTCATCCCCTGTAGATGGAATACATATCTCGTCAGGAAGCATTATGTGTCCCTCCCCGTTGGCCTCCTCCACTCCATTTCCGATCCGTAGAAGGTACACGGCAAACTCGAGATCGCTCTAGGCTCTCATGTTGCGGATGAGCCTAAGCTGTTGCATGCATTCCCAGAGGTATGACCTATGTAGGGTCGAGTTCGTTACCTGAGGACATGTTCCCTTTCGCACGACGGGGAGCACCTATCTAAAGTCTCCTCCGAACACAACAGTCTTTCCCTCGAACGACAGATCATGACGACCGGTGATGTCACACATGTTGTCGTCAAGGGCCTCAACCGCTTGCCTTTTTGTCATCGAGGCTTCGTCCCATATGATAAGTGACGATCTCTTGAGAAGTTTAGCAGTCCCACTTTTCTTTGTAAAGCTACAAACCCCGCCATCTTGGACATTTAGCGGGATCTTAAACCTCGAGTGTGCGGTCCTTCCTCCGGGCATGATGGAGGCGGCTACCCCGGATGTCGCGGTCGCGATAGCTATCTTCCCACTTGAACAGACCGTGGCAAGCAACGCCTTGTACAAGAATGGTTTTCCTATGCCTCCGGGGCCATCCACAAAGAATACACCTCCCTGGTTGTTCTCAACAGCCGCAAGTATCTGATCATACGCTGCTCTCTGCTCTGGGTTGAGGGAGTGAGAAATAGCGATGTGATCTTCCTATACCTCAATCCTAGACTCATCGATGATTTATTGTGGATCACCTCCTGTGTAGTCGTAGGACTCGTCAATTTCAATCAGGGGAAAGGTTGATATGTCCTTTCCCATCGAACGGAGCATATTTCTGATATCAAGAAGAACCAATTGCTCGACCGCATGTGTAGGTGATTGGGATTGACGGAAGTCCTTGGACATTCCATCCAGATGATTGTTTCATAGCCCATGGACGTCACTGGGCTCACAAAAGACCAGCATGGTAGCAAATAGCCTGCGAAGCGAAGATGGCATTTGGAACAACTCAGCTTCGTTTAGACACTCATTTATTGTGTTGTCGGCCTCAATCAAGCCCCTCCTTTCAGCAGCTTCACGAAAGGAAGTGCAAAGAACACCGTCCATTGTCCTTAAGTCCTCAAATGATGTTGACCCAGTAACATGCTTCAGTAAGATCCTCAGGTAGTACCTCTCTCCTTCAGCTAGGCTCGCTGAGACGATCCTCCCAATCTATGTACGCCTCTGCCTTGTCTTCCAAATCTTGCCGCTTGGCTGCCAAGTAAAACTTGCAGGGAAATCCCTATAAAGGATGGTCCGGGCCTACTCGTGTACCCTGTTTGCTTCAAAGTATGCGGTCAACATGGTCCTCTCGGCGTTTTCTCAATCAACGACATTATGGGGATCCTGTCCCGCATGGAAAGAGATCATGTGCATGTTAGGAAGATGGAGTTGCATCTACTTCACGGGCGGTGATATCTTGCTAATATCGAACCCGTATATCCTCCAAAGAGCCTCTGGCGGGGTAACGCACCTAGCGTCCCTATATTGCTTGATCTCATTGATTGGTTCATTGCTCTCAGCTTCATCGAGAGAAACAGAAGCCCGATCACGCCCCTTGTAGATATACTTGAACAGATATTTAACGGCTTTAATAATTGAACAGACCTCCACGTTGATGTGGCAATTAAACATCCTTAGGAGGAAAGGGTTGTAGGGCACTACCCATCTATTGTTTAGCTCCTACTTTCGGACCGTTACTTTACACCCGTCGTTACGTCTTCTATACAAGGGGTAGGAGTCATTGCCTTGAATGGTTTCATCATTAAAAGGGCAAGGGTAGTGGCACCTGCACTTACCATCTTTCATGCAGACATTGTTCTTGTTCAAACTCCGCATGGGCCGTGCAACATGTGCTTCACCACCATCTTGTACAACTCCGGGTACTTGTCCTTGTTTGGCAGCTCAGCAGAGATGATGCAATCATAATGCTCTGGACATCTCAGCTTGTAACGCCCACCCATGATAAGAAGGAAGTGCGCGTGCGGAAGGCCCCTCTTCTGAAACTCGATCACGTACACATAGGCGGCAACCTTCCCAAGAATGTTCTTTTCGAAGAGCTATTTTTTTTAGCTCCTCTAACTTCACCCTGAACACACGGACGACGAGATCAGGGCGATCTGGTGGGGTCTGACCAGGCATAAGCTCAGAATTTATCTCTTGCCAACATGGGTTGCATGTCATCGTGAGGAATATGTCTGGCTTACTTCTGGATTAAACCCATCGCATCGAGGAACCGACGCTGCATGTCGCGACCTGCCCCGATGAAGGATGGCGGGAGCACAATTTTTTTCCTACCTTTCCAGCACGACACTCGCCCACATGTATGCTATCCAGGAAGCCCTGATACAAGTTGGCCCTTATGTTTTTCTGATTATTTCTTATGTATTCTAGTCGCATGCTCTCAATCTTTATGTACATATCAACCGCGTATTGTTGCAAGAGTCGTGCGCCATAGAGTATTGGGTTGAATATATCCCGACGCATTTGAAACTTATAGCAATAGTAATCCCTAGCAGACACGTAGAGTCTACTGCTAGGTCCTACGGAGAGGGATAGCTAACGCGTTAAGAAGTGCATTACATGTAGTCACTAATAATGTGTAATGTGTAGAAAAAACTAACCTTCTTCATCAAGGGTATCCCCATAAACTGCGGCCACATGGTCTGTAAACACACCAACTTTGGGGATATCTGGATGCCAGCCAAGCACACCTTTCGGAAAAAACAGAGGGTAAGATAGTGGGTTGTAACAATCGTAGTATGGCCGAATAGTATACCTCGTGTTGTTGTTGCCGTACAGGTTCACGCTATGGTGGAATCCAGAGTGCGGCTTATTACCCTCGACCCGTATGGCGGCAACCTCGGAAGTTATCGGTACATTATATGTCCTCTGGTCTAACCTTGTATCTAGGTTTAGGGTGATACGATAATCCCCGAGGTCATCTGCCTGTCCGAGATTCCTGAAGGTCTCAGAGTAGGGGTTGCCACGAAGAATGCTGACCAGATTCCTTATGACTTGTCGATCTATGTTAGGAGATCGACGAAATCGGTGATTTAGGGTCGGATCATTATCATAGAAGTAAATCTCAAGATGCTGGGGTCCAGATTCCATCGAGCCGAAAGAGTGTACATTATGGTAGATCTGGCCATGGGCACGGAAGGTGTACGTGCTAGACCTCATGTTGTTGCAGGCTTCGTCTAGGCTGACCCCAAGGGTGGTGAACGAAAAGTGTCCATTAAAAAAATCTAATGTTGTATCGAAAATGTTTTGCGTCGAATTCCTCACTCGACCATAATCTCATAAGCTCAAGTGGTGGGTCTGGATTCGCCAGTTTAATCTTTCCATCACGACAGCAGAACCCCTTTGCCTCGTATTGGGATCTCTCTGCGCCACACTTGTCGCAGCCCAACTCCGGCTTCAACACATGTGTGTTATGTGGTATGTTACTGTACACGTGATCGTATGGATTAGGGAGGCTAGATCTCATTACACAGGAATATCCTGGTTCATCTATTGCTTCATGCATCTCGTTATCGCTAGTATAGTTTTCAGCTGAAATGTTTTAAGTTAAGTGAGGGTTTTCAATGCTGTACAGAAAAAAAAATCATAGGCGGAAGGGATAAGAATTACCTCCATTAGTGTGAACATAGTGCTCTTCATCTAAGACATCCTAAGAGGCATTGTCGGATTGCAAAACGATCGATTGACTACTGCTCAAAGGAGCAACTACTGGGCATTGCATTGCAATTGACTTGGGACAAGGGGTACCTCGTCTAGATGCATAAGCTAAATTTCGCTGACCTAAAAGTTCTTGCCTTTCCTCAGGTGGCAGACTATGCCTTGTAGATCTTCATGAGGCATTGATCTCCTCCCTCACCTCGGCCGGCTGATTTTGTCCAGCTGATCTCCGTGAAGCATTCATCGCCTCCCTCACCACAGCTGAACGTCTTTGAGAAGCTATCCTTCGTGATGCATTATGCTCTTGCCTTACCTCCAATGGCTGGTTTTGTCTTGCTATTCTTTGTCGAGCACTGTTCTCTTCCCTTTGTTGGGTTGTTAGTCATTGATACCGCAATCTATCACGATCTCGCCTCAACTCCCTTTGATTTTGTGTATAAATTGAATTTGTAGAGTTATGTTGACCCAATGTGACTTGTGAATTCTTAGTCATAATGTTTGCATAGCTCGATGGTTCGAGAGGCCGTCTTCTTGCTAGATAATAACATATTAATGCACACATACGTAAGGTTTTCCTATTACTGAAAAAATAGAAATAGTGTCATATTATCTACTACCAATTGGCTTACCATTTGAACATTCCATAGGCGTAGTCGTAGCATTGTGTTGTTCACGAGTAAAATCTGTCTGAGGTGGTACATTTTTATTTTCTGAGTGACTTAGAGGTGGGGGTTTAAATTTTCACGAATACACAATGATCCAAAGGTATGTTGAATAATATTATGGCGTGGCCTCTTTGCTCCATTATGGGCAACTACCACTGCAATGATATTTGATATATGTGATACATCACAAACCATATAAGGTGCATACTTAAATAAAATATAGTTATTGCATTATCTTAAACAATATTAAATACCTTCCTTTCCTTTTCTACAATTTTGACTTAGAGGCTGCGGCATCATATGATTCTAGTGATTTTGTTCCTGCTGCCGCAATAATTATTTTCTGAAAAACCAATAAACAGACAAAATTTAAGAAGTGCACAGCAATATGAGAAGCAAATAAACAGACAAAAATATATTACACAGGAATGTACAAAGGAAATATGCCCCCTGCACTAGAGTAGGCATTACATAAAAAATTGCTTAGCTTGCAAATACATTGCATAGTAAATTACTGCAGAGGAAAATAAATTTTTTAGTGAACATTGTCCATAATTACAGGAATTGTATCCTATTTGCGCAGCCATCCTTACCATAAAGATCTAGTGAACCTTGAACCATAGAGTGATGGACTAAGTGAGGGAGAGGGGGAAGCAATAGGGAAGAGAGAGGGGGAGCGGTAGCCTCAGCCACCGAGCCGGCCTGGAGAGACCGAGGGAGAGGGGGGAGAGAGAGTGAGTGAGAGAGCGAGATGCACCACAAACGACAGAGGACGGCGTTGCGCCCCGACGGAGATGGCCCGGGGCAGGGGCGGAGGACGGCGGCGCGTGGACGGCCGCACCACAAACGGGTGGGCGACGGGGAAGGGAAACGGGGCGGAGATTTGGCGACGGGGCAGTGCTCTAGCGGCGGCGGTGATGAGGATGAAGGCGTCGAGGAAAGGTGACGGGAGGTGGAGAAGGCTGTGGTTGTTCGGACTGCGGAGGGCGGCGGGGGAGGAGGAGGTGGGCAAGCAGATTGGGTAGGAGGCGGCAGGATGGGTGCGCCCCGACGGAGACGGCGTGGGGCAGGGGCGGAGGACGACGGCGCGCGGACGGCCGCACCACAAATGGGTTGGTGACGGGGAAGGGGACCGGGGCTGGAATGCGGAGACCGGCAGGCAAACTCCGGCGGCGGGGAGGAGATGAGGACGGAGGCGCCAAGGGAAGTGGGTGAGAGGAGGTTGATGGGGCGGCGGTTGGGTGGGGCTAGACGGCGGAGGGCGATGGGGGAGAAGGAGGTGAGCAAGCAGATGGGGTAGGAGGCAGCGGGTTGGGTGTGTGGCGGAGGGCGCAGGTGGGGTTGGGAGGCGGTGTTGTCAGGCGTATGGTGGCGAGGGTAGATGCTGTGTGAGTCGTTGATCTTGGATTCAAAGGCTCCGATTGATAGTTGGTGAAATCACCACCACCGTAAGCTGCTTTATAATAGTAGAGAAAATCCTGATTATACACATGTATATACATCATATATATTTTTTATTTTTTTTAATAAAAATAGGTACTCGCCCGAATACCCATGAATTGTGATTGGTCCGCCAATGCCTAGGAACAAGAATTGTGATGGGTAGTGTTCACACATCTCGGTTGGGGAGAAACAGAGAGTGATGCATTGGTATAGAATCAGGATTAATGAGGGATGCAGATAGGTTGGCCTAGGGCCACCTTTAGCCCTCCCTAGTTTATTTATTTGTACTAAATTGATTAGGAATCAAGTTTTTAGTATAAACAATGAACTAAAGAGGATCAAAGGTGACCCTATGGTCGGCCCATTTGCATCCCTAGGATTGATAATTCTAGGTATACGGTAGGGATTTTCTACAAAGCTACGCGTCTAAATCTGAAAAGAAAGGACATAATATTGTTGTTTACATCAGATTTGCATTTCCCACTAATGCCACTCTCATTAGGCTAAAAAGTTCAATTAGCTTGTAAATAGAAAAGTAAAAAGTCTTTACTGAGAAAACTCGAAAAGGCAGAAAAATATGTAAAAATATTTTTTTGGATATTTAAGAACTATTAAAAGCCCGAAGAATTAACTACGAAGTGTTATAATATATGGCTTGTTAAAAAATTGACAAATCTTTGTTTGTTTTTAAGCCGAAAAGGAGAGGCAACAAGGAAATATGCTAGTTGTATGGCAATAGCCCATTCATAAATATGCTTTCCGAAAGCAATGATGCGTGCGTGGCTTGTATAATTGGATGCCGTCACCTTCACATCTCGCCGGATCGAGCGAGTGGCCAATAACCCAAAATACCAATGACAGACATGCATACACGACTACGTAGAGATGAAGCATTTCATCACCTGTCAAAATTTGTAAAACGTAGGTCAATGGGACAGGAACGAAAGGTATGGGGATCACACAGGCGACCTACCAGAATCACGCTAAACAGACGCAAAGGCATAATGGATTTCCTTCCAAACAAAGGGACAAAGCGAGGATCGAAAGTGCAGCAAAAGTGGCGCTGCGAGGGTCCACAACTCCATAACTTGAGGTCGAAGCCAAGGCTCTTTTCGTGCCAATTGACATGGCAACTACTACGGCCGAAGGGATCGACAAGAATCAGGCACATGAAAGCAAACAAAAAAATTGGTGCCAAAGAAGAACCACTTTTAAGTGAGCACTCGGAAACGCACCCAAATAAATTTAGCAAGTATGGTCACTCGAGCAAACGACTGCACACAGCGTAGAGTGAAGGTATCGCCAGACCAAGCTTAGTGATGGTAAATGCAAGGTTATGCAGAACGGACTTTCTGGTGTTGACTCAACGAATGAAATTAGAACAAAAATTTGTTTGTTGCTATTCTACAAATCTCCCGATGGATTAATGCTGTCATTCCAATCCATTTTATCTAAGCTGTCTGGATGTAATGCTTTTCTGCCATTTTCTTTCTTTAGCTCAACCAACTTCAGTCCTCTACTCACCGTCCAGAGCTTCACCAGCACTAATTCATAAATCGGAGCTTATCGTGCCATGCGGTGCAGTATTGTATTAATCAAATGAATTAAGCATGCTCCATATTCCATTGTAGTCTGCTATACTATCAGCCAGCATCTTTGACCTCAGGTTTTCAGGTCATCCGACATTGCCGAAGGTATACAGTGTGTTGACAGAATATCCTGAGTGGCAGCCTTTGCTGCTTTTGTCTTAAGAACAATAACCTGTCAGATCATCCATCAGCATTTAAAATGGTTAATATACAGCAGCAGTGGACAATAAGCGTTTTCACAGCTGATACCTGATCATACTCCAGCTCAAATTTTAAAAATTTCTCGTTGCAATCTTCCACCATGGCTGCCAATTGCTTTAAATTTTTAACTAGTTTGCCATTGAAGGCAAGAACCTATATAGACAACAACAAAAAAAAAATGAACAACAACAACAACAATGCATTTTCTGATAACAGAAAATGTTAACTTGAATCACATATAGCAATAAGAACGGCAAAATGGTAAACTAAACTTAGCACCAAAAATTGTGCTTCATTTTGAAATAGAGCAATATACTCCCTCCAATTCAAAAGGAATGTTATTTCTTGACTTGGAGTAGTCTCCAATGTACTACTTTAACTAAGGATGTACGGCATGGTTTTGCTAAACCCATCAATATGGGTTTTGTACACATCAGCAACTGCACATGCACGAAATGCAACAAATGTGCGAATCAGCTTCTGGCTATGACAAACCCAAATGAACCAGGCTTGTATAGCCCCCCTAACTATGGCCAGTAATGCTTTCAAAATAGCGAACGAAAAAAGGAATATAAGACTTGGATGGACTACATGTTTATGTCATTTTTCCTCTAATCTTAATGCTTGCAAATATATTAATGGTCAAAGTTTAAAAAGTTTGCACAGCATGCATATAAAAATTGAAATGGAGGGAGTATTACTGACCAATTGATGTGGTGTGAGTAACAAAAACTATGTCGGGTGAGGGCAAAGAGTGAAGACAATGATTTACCTGAGTATTGACAACATCTTCATAACCAATGTTAATATCTGCCACAAGCACCTGATAATACATCAAATTATAAGAAAAATATTTACTATGCTCTGAAACAAATTGAGACAGTCATGTGCCATATAAAATAAAAGCTTTCATAACCATTAATATAGAAAGAATTTGAAACCTGTGACAACACCACAAGCTGCTCATCAGGTGATTGTGCCATTGCATGCACATGCTTGTCCAACAACTTGATGGGGGCCTCATAATCATACTCTTTCCCATACTGATTGACAAGTGCTCTAGTTAGTTTTAATATGAAAATTTCTACCAGAATTTCTTCAAGTGAAACCAGAAACTGCAGCAATTAGGAGGATACTGGAAAAAGAAGGATTCAATCACACTTATGGTATCCGTACGCATACTTGGCTGGTTCTTCTAGAAGGAATGCCAAGATGCAGACAACTGCTCAAAATTATTGATGGCCCAACATATAAAGTATTCACATACGTGAAGCTAACCATGTACATGATTCTTCCTATTTAACAAGGAAATATATCACTGGTAACTTCAAAAAAATTAAGAATCATCCCAAGTAGATGCTTTTCTAGAAGCAATTGTATAATATTTTAAAGACCTTTGCTGCTGACTACTGTCAAGATCAAGCTTTCACAAATTGGAAGAAAATTGTATGAGCATTCAGTAGTGAGAGGACTCTGACAATTGAAAAGGGATGCATTATCTTTACTATTTCCTAGCTAATGCTAGAGGACAGAATAAGAATATAACATACCTCAGATCGCAGATATGGAACAGATACAACCATAAAAACAAAGCCACCAACAATGTAATATGATGGTGGCCTGCCCTTTATATGAGCTGGAATGAGTCTTGTATGGGTTGCTAGTTTTACGTTAAATTCATGAACTTTCGAATTGCGCAGAACTTTTACATGGGCCTTCTCACCAGTATACTTTTGAGAAACAAGGTAGCTGAAGCCAATGCGCTCCCCACGCCTGAAAGGAACTGGACAGCCAACAAAATGTAAAAGTAAGAAAATAGATCAAAATAAGTATAGAAAGATGTTCGTTAACTAATAAAGCCATGTATTATCTGGGAAACATGAAATGTTAGGTTTTAACTGGGTAAGAAGGTAGGAGTATACCAATTTAATCTGTTCTTATTACTTCGTGAAGTTAGAATTTTAAAAGTGAAAGTATTGGGCAATTTTTTCCCCTTATCCCATGTCAACAGATGCTTATATTTTTAAACACAGTTACCAATCAACCACATACAACCTAGAATGGGGACTGGAAGCGGTAGCAACTAAGTAGATTATTTCGCTCAAAAAAAAAACCAGAGTAGATTAAATATCTCATACATGCAATAGAGTAACCAATAATACATCAGCATGAACAGATACAAGAATAATTGGTTATGACATGCATGTTTTCAGTAACAAATAAAGTGGAAATAACAGTAACAGTTGAGTGAAGGCATGAAGCTATGACTAACCTGTACCATCATTGGCAATGTCAATACCATCAAAACTAAGAATAATATCAGAAGGCTGCAAGCGTCCAGAGTCAGGAGCAGTTGGTTCAACCCTTCTGACACGAACACCGGTTTGACCAGATTTCATTCCCATTACCTTACGAAGATCAGGATTTTCCATTTTCTGCCATTCTATTCCAATAATAGGGAAACCTGAAAAATATGCATGTCAGATTTATAATTATGACCTGGAAGTAAATAAAAGAGAAAGCTAGCACAAAATAATTTATTAGTAAAAAAGGATGCACATCCATCAAATCATAATATCAATAAAAGATATCCAGAAAAGGCACAATCAAACACTACTTAACTATTTTTAACGTGTTTTGCATGAAATACAACATAATTTATTTATTTTTTTGCTGCAACAAATAAATATATGTGGACCACACGCATGCAAGTAATCAAGGTATGATGGGTAACTGCCTATGATATTATATTATTGCATACATATCATGACATGCTGAGAACACAAGAATACTTTAATGGTGAATCTTGACAAACACAAAGGTTCTGGAACAAGAAGTGAGTGACAAAGGTCGATAATGAATTATTTGCAATAATTGAGATGACATGAAAGTTTAAATCCAATCATAGCAGCAGATTACACTAGATATTTGTTGAAAATATTTATTGTGTATAGCGGTGAAAATAGTGATTCTAAGTTTACCGAGATTCCAAAACACAAGACATTATTCTTCCGAACATCAGTATTGACTCCTCAAATTTGTATCAGGACTGGAAATTTTGAAGTGTGTGTGGGCTGTGGAATTATCCCTCTTTGTAATCGATACAAAGTATAATAATACACAGACATGTGCAGTCATAATGGCATGGAAATCGATAGAAGACATGCAAGAAAAATGGGCCCAAATACACTGACTGGTTTTCAATCATGATTCATAAGACGCCAAACAAGCATTGGTTCCATTCATGTCACATCACATACACCCTTAGATTGATCCAAGAATTAAATTATACTCCCTCTGTCCTACAAAGAGTGTATTTTTAGTGTTTAAAAACTGTCTCACAAAGAGTGCATGTTTAGACGTGGGGCCCATCAAAGGAGACACAGCCCATTAACTCCCCTACTCCCATCTCTCTCTATATCCGTTCCCCACCAAAGGAGACGCATGCACATTTAATTATTTTGAAAACCAAAACAGCAGCATGCTTGTGCATGTAATTAATTGGGGCAGATTAGTCATTTGCCTTTCACACTAATCTGTCTGAGAAAAACCAGAAATGCATTCTTTGTAGGACAAAGGGAGTATGCAACAAGAGAAAAGAGAAATTTACCAGTGTATTCTCCAGATTTTTCATAGTCTTGAATGAAGTGATGGATAACTGGGGTGGGTATAACATAGCCTATGTTCTCTACATCCTCGTGTTTAAGGGACTGAAAAGCTATACCAACACATTTTCCCTTATCATTAAAAGCTGGGCCCCCAGAGTTTCCTGAATTTATAGCTGCATCTATCTGTTCATAAACAAGACCCAGGTTACAGAAGTTTGTATAAAGTAGATCCAACATAAGTCCATCAATAAAAAAGAAATATTATGTGTACAATATGCAGATATACACAAATGCAAACAGCTTAGAAACAAAATACCTGTAACCCAAGTAGCTCAGTAGAACCATGAACATACGAAAGTACTTCTATTCTAGATACTACACCACTTGTCACTGAGATCGTATCACCTCCAATTGGGTAACCAACAACAGTGACAGCATCCTGAAGTGCTGGCAATGATCCGAACTCCACTGGTGAAACTCCTTTCCAGAATTCATCATCCTCGACGGTTAACATTGCTGAAAATGGAAACATCACTTATAATTATAAAATTAAACAAGAAGGTCAGCCAAATATTTAAATTCTTTAACCAATTTATCAATAGCTTAATTTGACAGGCCTAGCTGCAAATTTTGACAATATACTGCTAAAATAATGAATACTTGTCCAATTTAATTGCCCTTTATTTTTTAAGAACAATCCAACATTCTTCCAACTCATCCATGCTTCTTGATATCTGCTTGCATATGAAAGACAGTGTTCCAATAATCCATATAGGCAAGCTGTTTATGAGAACAGCAGAACAAAAACATTATTCATGAACAATCATCATCCAAGGCCACTGAAAACAAGCACTAGCTCCCAAGTATGCATTCAATGAGTACTACGATAACTTTAGGACAATCATTTCAAGTGCAAATTAAAGTCTCAGATAACAAGAAGAATAAGTACAGACAAAATATAGCCGTTTTTACATCAACAAAGTTTAGTTACTTTTGCTACTCCTTTAATCTTGTTCTTTTGTTAAATAGGACTCCAACAATCTCCTTATCCTGTCAAAACTATCAAGGTTTCTACAAAGCTTGGCATGCACCTTGTTGGGTTTAGGTTGGCCCTTGTTGCCCCACAACATTATATGACCAAATACATCAAAATGGTGTCCTCCCACATCTACGCATAAAACTAGAATGCACATACAAAATTCAGGGCATCAAACCAGATCATTTATTATGCCATTCCCACACGAGGAATTGGAAAAAAAACCAAACAGAGATAATCTGCCAATAATGATTGGCAGATGCCACAAGCTCTTTGTGTAGACTGTCGCACGCATATGTAATTGCAAACATGCAAGGTGTTCGATTGGAAAAAAAGAACAGCCATTTTTATTCCAAACTCCACAAAATGAACAGCTATTTCACAATCAGAGAACACATGTAGATTTGTAATTACAAAAAAAGAGCAGCTATGTTTTTTGCCACACCCTACAATATGAACAGCTATCTCACAATCAGAGAACATATGTAGATTTGTCAAACACACAACAACTTGGGGCTAAAATAGGTAAAAGAGGCTAGTGCTGCTATGCATACCAATGTCGCACTCGGTGCCTATGGCGAGAACAGTGGCAACATACTTGGTGTCCGATCCACGCTTCTTGAGCTTGACCTGGGTGTGGTGCTCAACGGAGTGGGCGTTGGTCAGCACCCTGCGGTCCCCAATGATGAATCCACTGCTGCTTGAGCTATACTGCCGCTTGCGCTGCCACGGCAGGGAGAAGTTTGGCTCCGTGTGCACACAGAACACCTTCACCACGGCTTCCATCGACGGCGCCACCCTCGCCACCTGCTCCAGAAAGAGTACATCCGCTTTGACGTTCGCCCCCTTCGGCGTGCCGCGGCATGGCGGGGAGGGGGGCAAGTGGGGGATGGCGTCGGCATCGGGTTGGGGCTCGTGGCGGCCACGCCTCGGCTTGCGGCCGCGACCTCGAGGGGTGGGAGAGGGAGCGGGGCCCGTGGATTCGGGTGCAGCAGCGACCACCGCAAGGGGGGAGGCGGGGTGGTGTTTATCGAGAGAGACGGCGGCCGGTGGCTTCAGCTTCCGACCGCGCTTGCGCTTGGGGCCGGAGTCGGAGTCGTGGCTGCCATTCTCGGGCGCGGCGGTGGCCGGCGGCTTCGGCTTGCGGCCGCGCTTGCGCTTGGGGCCGGAGTCGGAGTCGTGGCTGCCATTTTCGGGTGCGGCGGCTGCCGGCGTCTTGCGGCCGCGCTTGCGCTTGGGCGCGGAGGCGGGGGCGTGATCGAGGTCGTCCATGGCGCCGACCTAGGGTTCCTCGGAGACGACGGCACGGCCGCGAGTAGTGTAGGCGGGAGAGAGAAATGGGGCTGCGGCGTTGTGCTGTTGTGGTTGGGCTATTTGGGCCGGATGGGTCAAGCATTTCTTGGGTGCGGTCGGACCGAAATGGCGTCTGCGTTTTGCCATCCCAGATAATGGGCCCAAATAGAAACTGGGCCGTGCTTATCACCAACGATTCCTTCCGTCTTCCCTTCCATGCTCCTCGTCGGCCATGTTCTTGCCAACCTCTCCCTCTTGTGCTCCCGCTTCTCTCTGATCGCCTTCCTGTGTTTGATTCCGACGAGCTGATCGCCGTCAGGGATCATTTCAGCGCAGGCAATCGTCGACGAGGCGAACCCTCTAGTATCCATTTCCAGGTATCGCGGCGGCGATCGCCGGAGGGTTTAATTCGCTTTCTCCGCTCCCGCCAAGAATCAAGCTCAGGGATCAAGAACCGCTGCGAATCCAGTCTCCCCCTTCGATTCCAGGCGTGATATGCCATGCACTGACGTTCTGACGTTTCTTTCAGGTGGGTGTACTTCCCTGTGGGTCACTCGATCCACCGCTGCTTGCCCCCTCCCATGGCGGTCCTTTTCCCTCGCTCGTACCCTCTGTCCATTGCAAACAACAAATATGATGGTCAAATCAACTGCAGGTGAGTGTCTGGTTGCAGTTGCAGCTCGTTGGTCAATTCAACTGCAGGCGTATGTATGTCTGCAGCTCGGAGCAGGGTGACCGGGGGGTTAACTGGACTCCACATTTGTTCCAGTCCACTGATGTTCTTGTCATGCGCACTGGTGGTGCATTGTTCGTCTGAAAGTTCCTCAAGTGTGGATGCTGTAGAGTATATCGGCTTATGTAGTTGGAACGGGGGCTAGGGCTAGGATTTGGGCAATATTAAGTGCCACCTGAATGAAAGGTAACCTGGGTGTATGAAATTTCGTGGTGATTTTGTAGGAATCGAAGCATCCACTCTATAACTGGATGTGTGGTTTCTTTTTAAATTAGTGCCTTGCTTGTGCTTGTATGAAACACCATTTGTAGTATGATAGCGTTTCAGAGGGGGTGATAGAATTTCCACCAAAATTTACTTTGTGCCATGGAGATGAGTTGCACGTTTAGAAAAGCGTATTCAGCGTTTCCTTTTCTTTCTGTCAGTGTCGAATGCCTGTGTGCTCTTGTTACATTTTGGACGTTCAGCACTGCTGTTTGTCAGGCAATATGTTGTGGTCATTTAATCTTAAAAGTAGTTATCCGCTGTGATTCCAAATATTTCAAACCCGTTTCGTCAATTCCTTTTTCTTTTACTGTCTGTATGTAAAGACTACTAAAGACAGAGAACCTTGTTCTTGCTTCCAGGCTCTAGTTATACATAAGGCACCATATCTAGACATGATAATGTGAATTAGAGGCATCTAACAATTATAATAGCTGTCCTTTTTTATAAGGTAATTGATTTTATTAAAAATATTAAATAAATTAATGTCATTCCTAAATATGTCTCTTTAATTTATCCTCAACAACTCGCAGCTAGTTGCCACATCTATGTCAACAATGATAACTGCATGCATGTTACATTGGAGCCTAGAGTCCAGACAGTAGGTATAACCCGCAGCTTCCTGAAAGTGATCTTTTCCAAATTGCCTTTTTTTACAATAAATAAATAATGTGATCCAAGTATTGGTGCAGTCTGTCTTAATCTCATTTCTACAATTTACCTCACACGCATGTGAGCTCTACCTTCTTAGCTGTCGTGTTTTCATACACTTGTTTCCAAAATCTTGATAATAACTTGTCCAACCTTCTGCTGACAATGACGAAAAATTGCGGCACAATTCTCATTTCGAAAGATGAAGAACATCCTTTGTTTTACGTGAAATGGATGCACAATCTGTTTAAGATTCGCCTAATAAATCACAGTCCTTTGCACCAGACCTCATCTATGAGAGTTTCAGTTAATCAGTTTATTTGTGAGAAAGGTGTAGAAATGGCATATCTGCTTTTTTACATTTCATGGCCTCCTTTTTGTGCAGTATTATTCTGTTTTTTTTTTCTTATTGAACAAAACGCAAATACGTAAGCTTGTCATGAAAGAACAAATATATGTGGAATACTTGACCTTTTATATTGTCATAATTTCAATTTAAAAAATTTATAGTATGATAGTATCAAGACGCCCATCATGCCTCTTCATATTATTTTAGAAATCACCATTTCAGCAAACAAACAAGCACCCATCCAGAGGAAAAGAGTGACCTATTGTTTTTTTTTTGGGGTGGGGGGTGTGCAATAGTCAGTCGTATTGAATGGCCCAACAGGGTAATATGTAGAGTACAAGAGGAACAACCCTAGAAAGGGAAAAGACCTAACTACCCCTACAATACACATAGACTACAATAACCCTATTCTTAACACCCCCAAATGGAATGATCTCCAATGGTGCTAGCAATGATAGTAAAGGAGGACAGCAAGGAGGACGAGCTTGAAAGTGAAGCAATGAAATTGGAAAAGGAGAGAGTGGTCAAAGCAAGCTGAGGAGGAATGAGTTAGAGGCATGGCAGCACTAATCACAACTTGGGAAGGCATCATCACTCAGAGAAGGGATGTGATGTGTCATGAAGAGATCATGATGTCCATGAAGATCAAGGTGTGGTAGCAGTTGTCATGGGAAAAGGAAGGAGATAGCAAAGAATCAGCTAATTTGATGCAGAATGGTGAACTAGCACGACATCGACGAACTGAGACAAAGGAGCAGCGTACTTGGATGGACACAACGGAAGCTAAAAGGAAAAGACTCAAGGATACATGCAGCGAGCAGTGAGATACATGCAGCAAAGGCAAGGACAGCAGTGATAACAAAAGGCGATGACAATGGTAGATGCCTCTGGTAGCAAGCTCAAGCATGATGATGGTGACGTCAATAGCACAAGAACCAATTTCAAATAGAGGACCCAAGGATGGCGAAGAGCTGCTGTGCATCATAGGACCTGACAATGGCGATGCGGGAGATGTCAAGGTATGGAAGAAGATGAGATGACCGAAAATGGTAAAAGAGATGCCGAACCGATGGTTAGAGAAGAGGAAAAACGGCTTGTGAAGGACCCAACAGAGTGTGGATCGGCTGAAAAGGCATGCTCTTGCTCGTGAGGGATATGAGGTCACAGATGGATGGGTTAGTGAGGTACTGGCCAAGGTCAAGAAGGCCAGAGGAGAAGCTCTAGCTTCGGCTAAAGTGAAGAGCCAACAGAGATTCAGCATGAGGCCATGAGGCAAATTGAGCGAAGGGTAGCGGAGGTTCAAACTGCAGCGCAGTGGTGCTGCTCCAGTGCTCCTGCTCTCACATGGACGGCCAGAGCAAAGGAGTCATAAACAGTGAACTAGGGTTTGAGCCTATGCTCTGATACCATGTTAAGTTTAGAGAGAGGAAAGTGTGTGCAATAGTTAGTTGTATTGAATAGCACAGTAGATCAATATATAGAGTACAAAGAAGACAACCCTAGAAAGGAAAAAGACCTAACTACCCTCATGATACACATAGACTACAATACTATTAACACCTAAATTGTAAGAAATCATATGATTCTTAATAGTTAAAATAGTTTTTCACATGTACAAAGTGATAAGACCTATAAATGCAAATCATTTTAAGGAGTCTTATTATGGTGTATTCATTATTAGTTAATGTATTCTACAGATTCATTCTGTTATTGAGCACTACAAGCCTATTTTACATTTAACTAATGAATTTTGTAGATTTGTGTTACTATTGAACACTACACCTACAAGCCTACAAGCATTTGGCTGCTGCATTCATGCTTTCAGCATTCCACTTTTATATTTCTCTATTGAAATATTGTCTGTTCATTCCAGAATGTGTAGAGGATCATGGTTGCAAGGTTAATCCATAATCGATATATTTTTTATGTGGGTGTCTTGCCATGGCCACTAGGGTCATCAGCATTTCCAATAGTAAGGAGAGAATAAAAACTTCTTTCTGCCAACTGGTATGGGATTTAGTAAAGGTCATTGAAATTGCTTCCACAACAGCCTTTTATTTAAATCTCCAGATTACCTTGTGCAACTGAACAGCAAGCATAGAAAGTAATGGTTACAACTTACAAATCTAGAACAATCTTCATCTTTACTATTACATTTTTATAGAATCAAGTTTTTTTTAGCAAAATATGGAGCCAAGTTTTAGAATCCAAGAGGAATTAGTTTTGACGTCTATCTATGGACTGCTAGCACCTTATCGGTGTAAAGTTATAATTTTTCTCTTTTTGTTGAAAGCTGGTCTTCTATAGTACAAAGGAATACTGGAGTACCATTAGCAAAGCCCATCCAAAAGCAACTGTTAGTGTCTCAGCTTGTTCATTGATGATGATATTGATTGGTATCTTAGCAAGATTTGGATAACTTGATTTCCAGCTCATTATGCAACAGCAAAACAAGCACTGCACAAAGGAAAAAAGCCTACGCCCCTAGGCTTCACAAGTGCATGTGGGTGTAGCTCTTAAACTGTGCATGCACACCACCTATCGGGTGAAGCATTCTTGAGCTCGCTGGTCACCAGTTCACCACTGATTCAAATAATTGCCCGGGCAAGTCGTTCACTGGAACTCCTCAGCTTTCATCATCGTCCAACCTGCACTGCAAGAGGGGAAGATCCCCCACACCTTTCTTGATTTGATGGCTGTTGTTTTCTAAGGAGATTTCTCTATATCTTTCTCCCTTTCTCTGTCACTGTGACCAAACCCCATGTACTGATGCTGGCATCTTTGCAGCTTGGTGAGGAATCCATCAATCAGACTGGGAGGGAGTCAGAGACCCAATGGTAAGAAAGAATCAGTCTTGATGCCCCCAATAATTCCCTCTGTTCCACGTGCCTTCCCCTCTGTAAAGATGGGGGAGGAACTTAGCAGGATCTGTGTAGTGGTGAGATGACACTTGTGTCCCCCTGGCCATCATTTTACAGGGAGCACATATGTAGTCATTAGACAGTAGTAGGTGTTGATGTCCACTGCAATGGCAGTGTGCCCCGGTGGTGCAGTCGTTCAGTTGTTGGCTAGGGGGAGAAAGTTGGAGTAAAATGTCAGGGGGTGCATGCCTCAAGACTGATTGATTTGATGCTCTTTGTTAACCTGCATTGGCCCTGTGACTGTGAATCACCCTCTTCTCATTTTCTGCTTTCTTTCTTTCTTTTGGTAAGACAGCAAATGGAATATTGGAAATTAACGTAGACTGTAAACCCTGCAACCCTAGATATGTTTGTTTCATGCTTACCAAGTGAGTATTGTGTCATACTAATATGATTGCCTCAGCGCCGATCTCGAAGTACGCCACTGGTCGAATGGCGACATGCATTGATCCAAACCGTACCAGAAAATTCTCCTATTAATCATGAGTGGGGTTGCACCAAGGGCTGGTCAGTAATTATGTTGCAAAGGTACCACACATGTATGGCTGCAGTGAGCACCGGAACGGATACAATGCCAAGCTCTGTTTACTGCCATCAGAACTTCTGAAAGCCATCGGTGGGAGGAACTATGTTGTTAGATACCACCATCAAAGATAAGGTTGTGCTCCAAGAACAGCAGCTGGGGTATTGTTCTGCATGCTCTCGGTTGTCATTCAGCTGTCTATTTACACATGGAAGTATCTGAATTTGCCACCACGAAACTATTCCTGAACATTGCAACCATGCTTGTCAAATAAAGGCTATGAGTGGGTATCACAGCTTGCCACTGAATTGGACTACGACACAGTCTGGTTCGTTCTTTTTATTAGGTGTGTTTCGCCTGCATTTTTATCGCTCTTCTCCATGATGAGGTATCAAACTGTTAGTGTGAGGTGTGGGGCGCTGGATCTAAATCTTCAGAGATTATCTGATATCTTGGACCAGGCTCTGCCTTGGCGTCTTTCATGCTGTACAAGGTTCATTGCACAGTACGTTGGTGCACTAATGATTAGCTGATATTTAAGCGGCTTAGGATTCTTTTCTTCCAATTACCATGGGAGAATTGGCAGCAAAATCGCCATTACGCATGCTCCATCTAAGGGTATGTAAAATGCAGAGTCAAGTGCTTGACTTGAAACCTACACAAAAAGTTTTCCTTCCAATGTATGCCTGTGCTTCACTGTTTCGGTCTTGAAGTTTAGATGAAGCATGCCTGGCAAATTTCCTAAACACTAGTATAGTCGATATGAGTCTCTATATACCATCCAGCAGAGTCTTTATGTCAGTTTATGTATTTAGAGACTCTTATCTAATATCTGTATCTTTTGGAGGATAGAGACTCTGTTGGAAAGGATGAAAATATAGAGGCTGAATAGTGTTTGGAGATGGAATATAGAGATTGAAATTTAGAGAAGTATCCTCTATTGTTTGCAGATGGAAGAACAATGTATCACCATACATGCATATTGAAACACACTTCTTTGGTTGCATAGAGTTAGAGCTTCAGACGAGGTGGGAGTGACAAGATCCATATGTAGAGTCCACCCTGATTCCAGTCCCAATATGTGTGTGTGGCTCTGGGGTCTCGTTCTCTTTTTTCTTTCTTCCAAATGGTAAAGAATGCAGCTAAGAAAGGTGGTGTCGTTTTTCATCTCAACAGTCGCCAATTCTTGCCAGCTAGTGCATGCTAAACGCTCTTGCATTGCATCTGGGTTTTCATACGCTCATCTGACATCTCGTTGCTCTAGGGCCCAGGGATACATACATATGCACATGTTTGTTTATAATTTTACTAAATGCTTTCTGTACAGCATCTCGTACATTGATCGTATGTTCAGTTTGTGTTTCTTTTCGTATGTGTTACTATTCTCCTACAGGCCCTACCGGCAGGGTGTTAGTGATGTACAGTGCACACTTTCAAGAGGTAGCTGTAGAATGTTGCAGGATTAGTTTCATGCAATTCTCCTTGCCCGTTTGGGGGCTTCTTTTTATAAGGATATGATTCTAGGTTAAAATGAGAGGCAAATGTTGAAATTAAAAAATAAAAACAATCGCACTCCTTCAAACACAAGGGTGGCTTTCAACACCTTTGTTTTAACAAGGCGTACGCACATTTCGAGATTCGTAGTTTCTCTAGCCATAGTTAGCCCAACATTATATAGACTATGCGACACAAAAGTACAAAAATAATGCAATTAGATCCATGTTTGAATGTAGTTTCTTAGTATTATAGTTTTGTAGGTATGGACAAGGTATTGTAAAAAACTGATCAAGTTAAACTAGCGAACCTATTTAGTTCCGCAGCACCTCGATGTCTTAATAGCTGAAAAATTATACTCCATCCGTTCCAAATTGTAGTTCACAGTTGACTTTTCGATATTCTATTTAACCATTCGTCTTATTCAAAAAATGTATGTAAATATTATTTATTTTGTTGTGATTTATTTTATCATTAAACATATTTTAAACATGACTTATAATTTTGCATGTTTGCACTATTTTTTGAATAAGACGAATGGTCAAAAGACGTCTTTAAAAGTCAACAGTGAAGTACAATTTGAAACGGAGGGAGTACTTCAAGGGCTTCAAGAACGATTTCAAAAGAGTTAGAACATGTTGTTCAGACTTCCGTAAGAGCTTTGCCAAGTGGTTTCGATATTTTCAAGAAACATTTTTGAGAAGGAAGAGGATTTAAACGGAACAAATTTTTTTTAGATAATGAAATAAAATTTCAGCCTTTGCACCAACTAAGGATGCATACATCTAAGACACAATTGTCAAGCTTAGGCTAGCAAAAACAAGAAAACAAAAAAATATCTCGTAACAAACAAACGACTCAAACATCTTAATTCTGAACATCTTCACAAAGAAGATGATCAAAGACCTTCAATGGATTCCTCTACGATTTCTTCAGAGTAGCCAATTATCTTTGGATTCACCGTCATCTCTCCCATTAAATCAACGACCTAAAAGGCAATCCTTTGCCACTTAAAGTCGTTGCATTCCGTCTGGCCGCTAAAAGACACTATAAGGACGACGAAGATACTTCTCTCACAGTCTCGGTTAAAAAAAAAAAAGGCTTCCTACTTATTACTGAACTTTATCCAATATGGCCCCCCTGCATTTCACATGCGGAAAAAAAAAAGACTCATGGCTAAAATCCACCGGTATAATCCAGATTCTTGCCTCCATTCCTCCTCCATCCATGATCCATCCACCGCTAGCTTCTCCTCCATGCCGATTGAATGCAATCGCGAGAAAGAATGGCTACACGCATCCAAAGGCGTCGCCATCGGGACATAGAAAAGCATGCAAAAAACAGCAGTGGACAATTAAAATCCAAAGGAGAATCTATTGAAAGCCACTGTTCAGTGCAGCCGCAGCAGCAGCAGCAGCAGCAGCAGCAGACGAGGAGAGAGCCATGCATGTTGAGCAGCGAGAGGGGGAAGCCAGCAAGAAAGGCAGTGAAAGGCTGTGTGCAGTTTCAGCTTGCAGGAATTTGGCGATGGTCAGTGCTGGGTGGCAGGCCAGTGTGCATGGTTCAGTTAGATGGGGAAAGCGCATGGCCAGCCATTCCATCACTCCATCAGGCCATGGCCCTGGTGGCTCACAGTCACAGGCTGGGGGGTGGCTACTGGGCACTGGCTTGGGTGACCTTGAACTTTCTCTCAGGTTCCCAGCCTTTTGCAGGTCCTTTCGAGGGGGTTGCAGCGACCGGGAACGCTTGAGCTTTGCTGCTTTTTCTTCGCGGCAACAACTCCGAGCTTTTTCTGTGCAATGTGATTGTGATGGTAAAGTTTTCTGTTTACTCTTTTTTTCTTTTTTTGAGGAAAGTTTTTTGTTTACTCTTGGCTGCACGGTGAAGCTACATTCCACGGATGAGATGCTTTTGTGGCCTTGTGCGAAACGAAGTGTGGTGTAGGGCTGTGTGGCACCATTCGGCTTGGTACTGCAGCTCATGTATGCTGGAAGCTATATCGGTGATTAAAGTCAAGACAGATACACTCCCCATCCAAGACAATGATGTCAGACATATTACAGAGAGAAAATACGCTATTGTCCTTGACCTTAACGTGAATCTTCCTTTGCTTTTTGGCTCTCGAACTTGCGTTCATTTTCACCATTGTCATAATCTTTTAAGATTTTTGTGATACACTGAGGTGGTTGCCATGGGAATATGTGATAGTTAAAGTGGCTTGCCACATGGGCTTCCGAGTCATCTCCCTCTATATCTTTCTCATTAACCATTTCTCTCTCTTTCCCTAATAATTTCTCTCCTCCCCTCGGATCCGTTACCGCCTTGGGGGCTAGTGCCCCTACTTTTCCCTCTCTTGCCACTAGGGCTAGCAATCTGGCTCGAAGCTTGCGAGCTGCTCGTAGCTCGCTCGGTTTTGGCTCGGCTCGGGCTCGGCTCGTAGGCCAACGAGCCCAAGCTCGAGCTTTTTTTGCAGCTCGGTCAAAAAACGAGACGAGCCGAGCCTAGGGCTGGCTCGCTCGTGGCTCGTGGATTCGTAGATTTCTAAGCATATGTTCAGCCCATGTCACTAATAATTGCCATATTTGCTTGTATACAATTAGATATACCGCCAATCTAACCCAACAAAGATACTTAAAGGCTCAAATTAAAGGCTTTCCTTGACATAGCCCCCCAAACCCCCCATTTTTCAAACCCCAAAAATCGGTCATCAACAAATTAATCAGGCTCGCGAGCCCTCACAAGCCGGACTGAGCCTCAAACGAGCCCGAGCCGAGCTTTTTCTCTAGCTCGTGTGAGCCCGAGCCAAGCCTGGAAGTGAGCGAGCCGAGCCGAGCCAGCCCTTGGCTCACTCAAGCTCGGCTCATTGCCACCCCTACTTGCCACCGCAACCCGTCCCCCATCGTCGACCCCCACTTCACCCTACTCTCTTCTTTGCTTCTTTCTCTCCCGATTTCACCACTACCAGGAATTCAAAATCACTTATTTCTTTGCCATCGTCGCCTCCTCTTTCTCCCATGAGAGTTGTTGTCGTCCATTGAAACTAGATCAATCGTTATTAGCAAGAGGATCACATTAACGAGTCCCATATCAAGCTTTACTTTTTGTCAAGCTGCACACACTGTGATACTAGATCAGGCCACTCCAACCAAATCTAACACACCGGCACCTGCTTGTTGCCACCCCCTAGATGCTCCTGACCCCCAACCCTCCAGAGCATCGTCGAGCCATGGTCAAAGTGTCCTTAGCTCCACCGCTTGTGCCAACTCAACATAATGTCGAGCGCTTCCTAATAACCTTATTTGTCATCTTCTGATGTAGGATCTCAACAACAATGGGGTTTGAAAGACCTGCTCTTATGATCATTGGTGCACGCCAACATAGCGAGACAGAGCAACCTATTGTGGCAGAGAGAGAGAGAGAGGACAAAAATAATTACTTTGGGGGCTAAGCCTTTTAATCTCTTTTGTTAGGTAGGTGCCCATGGATGCTAGTCGTTTGCTAGTTGTATAGGAGTTGAGAGGATGTCTCCCCCACAACTAGCAAGGTGACACTAAAATGTTCCACACCATCGCTAAAAGGTGGGCTTATGAGCCTTTGATATTTACTTGGGTTAACCTCAAATATATTGGGTGAAAACCATATATTTTCATGTTAAATTCTTGTATATCACTGAAAAAAGTATCATAATCCCATCCATGCCATGACATTAACACTCTACCTTATATGCCATCACATTTGCAGTTTCATCCCTTACATGCCATCCTCGTTAGCTCCGTTAGGGCGAACCGTTAGAAAGCTGACTATAATGCCGAAAACACCCCTATATTTTAAAACTTTAGATTGTATCTCCTACATTTTAACTCTAAATCGGTTGATTCAAATTTCTAAATTTATGTAAAGTTATGTTCTACTTGTTGTTATTTTTTGTATTTTTCGTAACACAAATCGTGATATATTTTGTTGTGACGCTAGATACCATTAGTTTAACATAAAATTACATATATAAAAAAAAAATTTGCACCATCACATTTAAGTACTCATAATTTGCTAAACCCATGGAACGTTTTATCTTATTTTTATGTTTTGTTAATTTATTTTATCATCTAATGTATTAAAATGGCAGGGGCATAGGAGTATTATGTAACTCCGTAATGGTTTGACCGATCAACAGTGGCATAGAAGGTATGAAGCTGCAATTGTGACGCATGGAGTATGAATGTGATGGCATGTATGGGATTTGGAGACTCTTGGAGGGACACACAAGGTTTTAACACTGTATTTTAACATCTGTCGGAGAAAGGAGTTTTTTTTTATAGTGTAGTGTAAAGTGCGAAGGAATTTGAGAGGATAGATAAAGTGCGTAGAGAATAGTTTAGAGAGGAGAAATTTGAAGTTTTTGCTAGAGATGCCAATAGTGTCACTAACCTAAATTCTAACTTGTGAGCAGGAACCTCAAATTTTTGGCCCATAATTTAGACAGTGAGGAAGCTTGTATGTCTTCTTAACTTAGAACATCCCAGTAGTGTAAGAGCATCCCGTGAGGGCTTTTAAATTTTTTCTGCATCGCTACGATGCTTCTTCTGAGTGCAAATTGCTACTCACATGGACCAAATTCCCTCCTAATGCATTTGAAAATTTTTGAAGTAGAGGCCATTTTGGGGGGTGTGATAGGGATGCTCTAACAATGAAATAGAAGGAAGATAAATATAGATAAAAAAATAAAAAAGAGATATAGACAGTGGTTGGGACATCCTCTAAGCTAGAACACCAGCGGTGACGGTCTTCCATTAGAACCATCAACTAGCGTAAGAAAAATCCTTGATCTTCTCCATGGTTCCCTGTACGAAAATCAGAGCAAATCTGAGTTGATTTTCGGAGGATATTCCGGAACTGGCCGGCCCCAGGCTCATAAAGGCAAAGAGTGCAAGGGTTCATGCATGCATCCCATGTCACGCACAGGTGACCTAGCTAGACACGCTACCAATCATGCATGCGCTGAGTGTCTACGCTCAATCTCTTTCCAGGCATGCATGCATGGATAGATTGGATAGATAGATAGCCATGGCGGATTTGTCTCTTTCTCTAGCAATTCAGCGGAGGACGCCTCCAGGCGTATACCAGTGGTAGTACCAGCTAGTACCTTCTCTCCACTGCTAATTGATGGCGATCCTTCAAATGCATATGATCAATGAGCTCCAGCCACTGTTTGCACAGCTTAATTAATTAACACGCTATTTACACCCTGTACGTTTCAGCTTAATCAGTACTAGTACTTCACTGGCCACTGGGCGTCTGATCAGGTTAATTACTGGGGATGATTTGAAGAGCAATGATGTGATAGACAATAGCATATCATAATATCCCGTCCAATCCATGCATCCCGTGAATTCATTGGGGGTTTCGCGTCTCACCACGCAGTCATGCATGCGTATGTGATGTAAAAGCGTCTCCACCGTCTCTGACTTCAAATATATACTCTATTCATTTCCATCCGATACTTCAAAGTCACACTTTAAAACACTATTCACTGTGTTGTGCACTCTATCCATTTCTTTAAAAAAAATTTCACACTTTACACGACACTAAAAGATTCGTTTCTTCCAATAGAAACTAATTCTGCACACTTTATTTTACAGTTTTCCTGCGGATGTTCCACTCTATTCAACAATCTAAAATTTCTTCACACTTTATACTTTACTTTAGAAAATTTCTTATCGTATAGACTGTATTTTATTGTTTTATCTACGAATGTTACATAGATACCGTGGGAAGACGATATGATGAACGCCCATTCCATTTAGATTGGTGCTTACTCACAGCCTCTCACAGACCGTGCGATTGTACACACAAGCCACTATTTGGAATTAAGCACGGATGACATATGCATAGTTTTACTTTGGGGCTGACTATTTATGATGAAGAAACCCTCTTGTGGTAACAGCAACTTTGGGGGGCGACTAGGGTTTCCCCCTAGCCACCGTCGCCGCCCAGATTCACGCCGCTCGGCTACCTCTGCACCAACCTGCCTCCTCTGCACCCGCCCTCCGATCTCCTCCTCCACGTCGCCGCCCTCCAATCCTCCTCCACGTCGCCCGCCCTCCAATCCTCCTCCACGCCACCCGACCTCCTCCGAGCCTCCTCCGCGCCATCGCCGCCCTCCGAGCCTCCTCCGCACAACCGCCCTCCGAGCCTCCTCCGCACCGCCGCCCTCTAGTCTCCTTCGCGCCACCGCTGCCCCCCGAGCCTCCTCTGCGCCACCCGGCCTCCTCCCAGCCTCCTCCACGCTGCCGCCGCCCGGCCTCCTCTGTGCCTCCTCTGCGCCGCCTCCACCCAAATCCGCGCCGCCGCCATCCGGTCTCCTCCGCCCAGATCCGCACTACCGCCACGAGTCCCGCGCTAACCGTCGCCTACCGCCAGTGCTGCCGCCGTCCCTAACACCGCGCCTCCCAGGCCGGTGTCGTCTCCTCAGCGCCGCCCCTCGCTAGCGTGTCACACTGTCACCTGGCCGCCTCCTACTTCTTCCACCCTCTCCCATCCCTTGCCGGTATGGGCCCTCCCACATCCCCGTCACCGCCACGGAGCGTTGGAACCTGCGTCGCCCCAGCTCTTCCCCCTGTCAGCTGACACTAGGTTGCAGAGGTCCTACACCGAGGTCACCACCTTCAATGCTTACTCTTCGGGTGCATACAACCACCATCAACCATGCGTCGTTGCACCCCTACTTCCCCTACCAACCGACATTCATGGCTCCTTGGGGACGGCCTGCCCAGCCACGGCTAGGCTGCGCTCTATTGTCGTTGCTCCTCCTCGCTCTGACTTGCCACCCCCATCGAAATGGCATCTTGTTAGACCGAGGCATCCGCGGCGTGCTCTGCCCATTTCCATTCCATTCCATCTGCGGCGGCGTTGCCTTCGATGTTTCTCTAGCGACCACCATTCCAACTCATGCCGTGACCCTGTGAGGTGCTTCTCCTGCCTTCACTTGGGCCACACAGCATCTTCTTGTTGACGGTGTGCGGCAAACCTTCCCCACCGGTGCGCCTAGCCGCCTAAACACCGCCCCGCTGCCACTGTCCCCCACATAGCCTTCCTTCCCCCTCCGCCCACCTCCGCCGCCATGGCTCCACCGCAACGCTCCTCCCTTGCTCCCCTCCACCATACGTCCATTCACGTCTCTGTCGAGGCCTCGCCTACCATGCGCCTTGATGCGGACAAGCTCCACCGGCAGGGGGTCGTCGTCACCATCACTGGAGGGCCGCACCCTAGCACCGCCTTCATGGCTCAGCAGCTCAGCATCTACACAAATATCCCATTGTATGACATCCGAGTGACCCACCTCGCGCACTTGTGGTTTCTTGCGAGATTCACGCAATCACGCCACCGGAGCAGGCCCGACTTGCGGCTCGCCGATCATTTCGCTCCAGTGGCCGCCACTTCGCCATCTCGAGGTTCACTAGTGACATCCACGCCGAGGGGGGCTGGCCGCCATGCGGTACAGGGACCTCGTCTTCATTGAGGGCCTCCCCCGCCACGCGTGGTCCTCCAAAGTCGTCGATCGCATTTTCGCTGGAGCTAGCCGCCTCGACATCGTCGACGACACCACTCGCTTTCGTCTGGACACCTCCACGTTCCGTGTTTGGGTGTGGACTCGCGACCCGGCTGCCATCCCCCTCCAGGTGGAGCTCGAGATTGTTGAGCCTTCCCCCTATATGGACACTCGCCGCACCAATGACAGCGGCCCTACTCGGCTCGCTGTGCGCCTAGGCCAAGACCTCCGCGAGCTTCCGTCCAATGTGTCCTTCTCCATGTGGATATGGTCGAGGATTTCACCGCTATTACGGCTCTCGTCGGCGGTGGCACTCAGTCGCCGCCCACCACCTTTGGAGGTTGGGCTACCCCGACATCGTCCCCCCCTCCGGCCATGGTCGAGCCGCCCACCACATGTCCTTCCCTGGTTGTGCCTCGCCAGGGGAACAACGACGACAGTGACGATGGTGAGGATGCTTCTCCGGCGCGCGTCGTCGCTCACCCCGCCGTCGTAGTCATGGCAAATCTCTAATGGTGGAAACCTCAGTCTCGTCCTCGACTGGAGGCTTTCGGGAGCCCATTCGCTCTCCATCCCGCTATCATCGCCAAGCCTCGCCGCGCCACTCCCGCGCGCCTACGTTATTCTCATCGCTCGCCCTCGAGCTCAAGCACCCCTGCTAGTTTGGGCCCGTCGCGCTCACGGTCCCGCACGCGCTCATCCCGTCGTCGCTTCATATCTGACGCCGTCGCAGGCTTCGCGGCCAGCACACCTATTGCGCGTCCCTCCAAGACTGCTAACAACGATAACCACGGCCCCTCCGGTGGTGATTCCAACGTCACCTGCTCTGGCGAGCCTTGCCATCTCATCCCCTTCGGTGTCATCCGTGCCGTGGCCACGCTAGAGGGCAATGTGGTCATTGCAGACGTGGCAGCGTTGACCACCGGTGTGGCCTCGCTCACCAAGACAGTGGGCCCTGCCCAACGGTCGAACTCCCTTGTGCGTCCAGTAGCCTACCGGGGGTGCGATTCAATCTCATTCACTCGTCAACTTCCCGCGCGCGAACCTATGAGCCGATTAACGCCGCAGTCCGGAAGCCTCGCCGTGCCAAGGCCCGTCCAAGGCCTTGCCTCTACCCGCGCCGCTGTTTCGGCCCAGCAGAGCACCTCGCCCGTCACTGCTGCATTAGGCCTCACCTAGTTCTTGCGCTCTAGGCCTCGCATCCTTTGGGGGGCTCGGTAGGCTGCAACAGGCCCATCTCCTTGGGCCCTTTCACTGTTGTTGTCACGTTGGACCCACTCTGCCTTGATGCAGTTTACTTTGCTCCCCTTGAGGTGACCGTGTTTGACCCTATGTCCCTAGAGGCTGAGTTGGCACCGCTCACCCCGGCACAATATCTCCTCTCCAGGGCCACTTTGGTTGCCCCACCCTGTTGATCCCCTCACCTCTACTTAGACGTTCGCGCTCTAAGCGTACACCACCCCTATTCGTCGTAGTTCCAGATTGGCTTTCGGGAGGCCGCCGTTTGCTGGTGGTGGGTCCTCCTCTGTCCCCGCCATCCGAAGGGCACATGGCCTTCTTGCCCGCAAATTGGGCATCCCTCACTCCCCGTCCATGGACGACCTCATTGCTTTCACCGCAGATGCTCGCCATCGACTGCTTGATCACAAAGACAGCCACCACCGTGGGCCGCGTGTGTGGACTTGCCTGCTTTGCAGACTGGACCTTTCCGCCGTCGGTCCGGTTGCGGGTGAGGAGTGTGTGGCTGCCTCTTAGCCTCGCTCCCCAGACCCACGCGCTCCAGTGTCTACCCTCCACGATGATTAGTGCACCCTTCGGATTTTTCCACCCGCGTGTGGGCTTGTATCATCCCTGCCACCTGCGTGTGGCCGTAGCTTTAGTGTTTCATCCACCTGCGAGTGGTAGGTCGGGCCTATGCCCCCTTGCCTCCTGCGTGTGGCATTTACCATTTCTCCCTTGCTTGAACCGTCTGCGTGTGGTGCATCCCAAGTTAGTCCCCCTTGCGTGGGTTCTGGTCTACCTGTCCAGCGGTACCGCCTGCACGCGGTGCACCCTGACTCCACCTAGGCGTTTTTGACAACCCGGCTTGGGTAACTCATTCCAGTGCTCGCCTCCGTTCCGCCCAATGAAGATCCTCAACTAGAACGCTCGCGGACTCAACTCTACTGCAAAGCGAGACGTCATGGCCGCGCTAGTTCGAGACCATTCCTCCTCCATCCTAGCGATCAAAGAATCCAAACTCTCTGTCTCCTGCCACCAGACCCTCATGGAGATCTGCGGTCACAGGCTGAGGGGCTGCCTGCAACTCCCTTCAACGGGCTCCAGGGGTGGGATCCACCTATTCTGGGACGACTCCCTTCTCCAACTCTCCGACCCGCTCATCCTACAACACTCCGTCTCCGCGAAGATAACCCACTTAGATGGCCAATCAAGCTGGGCCGTAACCACTGTTTATGGCCCGACGAGTGACTCTTAGAAGGAAGCTTTTCTTCAGGAAGTTGAAACCACCGGCAACTTCTTTGCTTCCCCATGGCTAATCCTCAGCGACTTCAATATGATCTACAAAGAAAATGACAAGAACAATCTAAACCTCAACCGCCGACTCATGACTCGTTTCAGGCAAACCCTCGACAACTCCAACCTGAAAGAGATCCACCACTCCGGATGTCGTTTCACCTGGAGTAACGAGCAATCCAGGCCAACCCTCATGAGACTTGATAGAGCATTCTGTAACCCCGATTGGGAAATGATCTTCCCGTCATGCTGACTACTTCCGCTCTCATCCACTGCCCCTCCTACTTACCGCCGAGTGGATGCCTCGCCCGCCTAGACGCTTTCGATTCAAATCCTTCTGGACAAAGATGCCAGGCTTCTCGAAGGTTGTTCAGCAAGCCTGGAGAGAAAACAACGACAACATGCCCACCCACCCCTCCTTCGTTTCAAGCTGAAGCTCTCTCGCACGGCCTCCACCCTCCTCACCTGGAGCGGTACGCACATCGAAAACACCAGGCTCTAGCTGGTGGTCGCCTATGAGGTTATCCGCCTTTTTGACATGACCATGTAATCTCGGTTGTTATCTCAAGGTGAGCTCGACCTGCGCCGCTCACTAAAAAATCATATCCTCGAGGCTGAGTGTCATCGACAAAATAATATGGAAGCAGCGATCCCGACTCTGTCTGCTCAAGCTGGGAGATGCCAACACGCGTTACTTCCACCTCAGAGCGAATAGCCGGCGCCGGAAGAATCACATTCACTCCTTGCAAAACCCCTCAGGAACTCACACTAAATTCGCAGACAAGGCCGACGTCCTGCATTCTCACTTCAGCTCCATTTTCGGGGAAGACACAACCCAAAATTTGGTTTCAATGAGCAGATCCCTCAACTGGAACTTCCTGGGCCTGCCTACTTTGGATCTCTCGTCCCTTGAGGACCCCCTCTCGCTCGACGAGCTCAAGAACGTGATTTTTTTCCCTACCGAATGAGAAGGCCCCCGGCCCGGATGGCTTTACATGGGAATTCCACAAGGCTTGCTAGGACCACATATCTTTTGACCTGCTTGGAGTGCTGCAATGCCTCTTTAGCCTTGATGCTCCCGAGTCCCGACTTCCAATCCCTAACCTGCATCCACATCATTCTTCTGCCGAAAAGACGGCCCAACGCATCCCTCAGCCTACCGCCCCATCGGTCTTATTCATAATTTGGGGAAGCTCTTTACCAAAATCCTCTCTTCGAGGCTGGCCCCTTCATGGATGGGTTCATCTCACCCTGCCAAAGCGCGTTCATCAAGAAACGACGCATGCAAGATAACTTCCTACTGGTCCAGGGTTGCGCCAAAACTCTTCACCGCTCCGGCACGCCAGCCCTATTCCTTAAACTGGACCTCGAAAAAGGCTTTGACTCGGTCTCCTAGGCCTACCTCCTCGACAATCTTCGTGCGCGCAGCTTTGGTCCCCGTTAGCGAGACTGGATTTTGCTGGCCCTCACATCCACTTCCTCAAGGGTCCGCCTCAACGGGTGTCACACTAACATCATCCACCATACCAAAGGCATGCGACAAGGGGACTCGCTCTCCCCCACTCTTCAACCTCACCATTTAACCGTTGGTGGCCCTTCTCCAACGGTGTGATCATCGTTGAGCACTAATTATTTTAGTGGCATTGATGACATGGATATTTGTGCTAGAGGGTTCTCGGACCTTTCATGGAACCCTAGCGAGGCTTCGGAAAATATTTGAGATGCTTCAAGATGATCTAAGCATGACCGGGCGAGTGAAGAGGTCATGTTTAGGTTTAGGAGTAGCTAGGTTTTTACTTTTGTCGCCCATGCTTTAAGAGAGGTCTAATTGGTTCGATCATGCCGAGTCTTTCCTTCACTTATATTCCTAGCCTTGTCTTAGTCCTCAAGCCGTTCACAAATACCTAAAAGATTCTAATGTGTTTAAATTCTTAGCCTTGCTTTGTCAGTGCTCATCGGACTGGGTCCAACCGCCGTCGGACTGGGTCTGATGAGCCCAAACCCTAAGTGCTCCTTTCTGTTGCTGGTCGGACAGGGTCCGACGCCGTCGGATCGGGTCCGACCGTCGTTGGACTAGGTCTGACAGTACCTTGTTTCGGTGCCTTAACCTCCATCGGACTGGCTCCGACCACCGTCGGACCAGTCCGACAATCTGAGTCCTAGGCATTACGAGGCGTGGTTGCGACCATCGGACCGGTCCGACTGAACTATAATGACTAGTTTTAGAGTTTTCCCGAGCTCCAACGACTAGTTCCTCTCTGGGGGGGTATAAATTGAGTTCGGTAGGTAGCCATTTATGAGGTTTGATGCTCCATTTCACCTATAGCCAACATCTACTCATCTTAGAGGTGTTCTAGATCCTTTCCTCCAACAATTCATCAGCCACCTACCTTCCCCCAAAACCGAGCTTCATGGAAGTCCTTCGATTTGGCTTGATTGGGGCATTTCGGGCTTATTACTCTTGAAGACGGTGTTCTTCTAGGAGGAGTGGGCTTGGGAGTAGGCCTTGCTATGTGGCTACTCTTGAGTCGGTGTATAGGTGATGGAGTCCACCTCACCGGAGTGGCGGAACGAGTACCCGGGAGTAAGTGAGGCGTGTGGCTCAAGAGGGAGCCGGTCCTTGTGTGCAAGGGCTAGCCTCAACGGAGAGTAGGAGTTGTGACTCCGAACTTTGGTGAAACAAATACCGTGTCACTTCTCCTTTGTCTCTTTTACTTTCGCATTTATCTTTCGCATGAGTTGCTAAATTGCTTGAGTGCTTTGTTGGAATGGATTAGATTACTGGTGTGTGTCGTTTAATTTTCTTCCGCTTGATAGGGCACTTGAACCTAGCATTTGGTCACTCTTAATCTTGTTACTTAATCAAGTATAACCCAAAAGAAATTAAATTTGCCTATTCACCCCCATCTGGGCTTTAGAGATCCTTTCAAACAGGCCACTGACGAAGGTGCCCTCTTGCCAATCCGCAGCCTCCAAGACAACTATCGAGTCTCACCATTCGTTGACATTGCCGCCATCTTCTAAGCCGAACCAGACTAATGTCTCCACCATGGCGTGCATCATTCAGGTGTTCGGCAACATCTCCGGCCTCCGAACAAACTTTTCTAAATTCCAGGTTGTCTCCATCAGATGCAACAGTCTGGATATCGACGCGTCCTTCCCCATTAAATATGTGGGCATCCCACTTTCCATTACAAGACTACGACATGTTCACTTCCAGCCCCTCATCGACAAAATCGAAAATCGGCTGGCAGGTTGGAGGGGTCATCTCATGTCTAAAGGACGGAGGCTTACCCTGCTCAAAGCGGTTCTCTCGGTCCTACCGACCTATGTTCTCTCCGCCATCACCCCCAACCTTTTGGTCATTAAGAAAATTGACCAGATAAGGAAAGCATGGCTTTGAAGCCGATCTACTACCCTGGGGGCTCCACCCAGGGTCAACTAAGACTTGGTCTGCTCGCCTACTAAGCCCGGGGACCTTGGGGTATTGGACTTATCCCGCTTCGGTCGGGCCCTTCGGCTACGCTGGCTATGGCTCAACAAGACATCGCCCTCTCGGCCTTGGGTGGGCTCACTAGACCCTCCCACAGAGGCTGATGCAGCTCTCCTTCGCGCCGGATGCTCGGTTACGCTTCGGATGGGTCCTTGCTATCCTTATGGGAGGATAGTTGGCTTGTTGGCTTGTCGCCAAAGGAACTAGCGCTGCGGCTCTTCGTGGCTTCCACCAGAAAAGGGCGAAGCGTCATGTAGGCGCTTGAGAACAACAACTGGCTAATCGATCTGAGGTGCAATATGGATCCCTCCCTCTTGACTAAACTTGTCCAGTTTCTCCTCTGCCTCGCTCAGGCGTCGTTGACGCCACTCAAAGATGACCTTATCACCTGACGTTTCTCCACAGATGGTCGCTTCTCTGTGAAAACTGCCTACAACATGCAGTTCGTTGGCCATTGCGCGATCTCCCCGCAGCACAGGTTTGGCAGATCTGGGCCCATCCAAATGCAAGTTTTTTGTCTGGTTGCTTCTGGCCAGGAGGATATGGACATCCGATCCACTCTTACGAAGGCAACCCGACGCTTACTTCTGCCGCCTCTGCCTGAGGAATCTGGAAACTCCAGAGCACCTCTTCCTAGAATGCAGCTTCAGCTCCTTCATTTGGACGCGCCTTGCCGCTTTGCTTCGAGTTTCATCGCTAGACCCGTCACACTGGCAATGGAAATCCGAGTTGCCGCTTTGGTGGGAAATCGATGTCGCCCAGGGTGCCAACCTAAAAGCGACCCTCTCCATTTCCATCGGCACCATTTGGCATCTTTGGCTCAAGCGGAAAAATCGTGCTTGTACGAACGACCACCGGACGTTGTACTTTGACAACTTCTAGATGACCTGCGGCTGTGGGCAACTGCAGGAGCGCAATTTGTAATCTCTTAATTCTTTGTACTTCCTCCGAGGGTAGGTTTTTAAAACCCCCAACTCTATAAACTTCTTATCTTTTGATCAATAGATAATAGCTCTTCTGCCCTTGCTAAAAAATACTATTTATGATGCGCATGAAATAAAAAAAAAATCAGCCAATTTCTGTGCATGAAAAAATCGTTTGATTTCTAAACAGGAAAATTTTGTTTATGCCACTACAAAGTTGTGCAATATCAAATTTGCTACAGTATAATGACTTTTTGAATTTAGCATTGTTTTTAAATGTTTTATTTTATTTTTGCCACTACCCTTAATTTGGTCCTTTGAACGCCTGTTTGATCGTTAAATAACCCTTTTGCCTCTGTATAGACTAGTAAAAAATAAGTACAAAAAATGTAGAGGGTTCAAAAAACATGAGAAAAAATTCTAAATTTTCTTTTAGGTGAGAAGATTTGGAATAAATTCAAAAGGTTTTGTGTAATTGATTTATTTAACATAAAATAAATCTCTTAATAAGATTTTGCAACCATGCGACGCTACTGCCATCATGACCCACCATTGTGCCTATACCACTCTCTTGAAGTCTAGGCCTAGGGGGCTTGGTGAACCCAAAACCTAACTCATCTCTCATTTTATGTACCGTTTTCGCACTTGCGAAGCCTATACTATATAGAAAGATGAAATATCAACTCAACTCCAAAAAGAATTTAGACAGATGTACATTACGATATCTAAATTTTAAGAAAATAAAACTTTTGTGTAACTCTCTTTCATTCAAGAAAATAAAACTTTTGTGTAACTCTAAATTTTAAAACTCTATCTATAAAAACTTTTTAAACTAATTAGATTTGACACATAGAGAACATGTGCATGTATATTACACTACAGGAAACACCAGCAGTGTCGAGTGCTGTCGGGGATAGAATCACGGTCCATTGCCATGGCCCACTCCCTGACGGCCCAATCGAACAGCCTACCAGGGCCCGTCTCCCTGGAAGGTTCTATAAGGCCCATGTGTATCATGCTGAACAGCTTCCTGGTCGGTACGATTGTGTGGCGCCCAAGACTTCGTGTTTGAGTCCGACTCGAACAAGAGTTCTACACGGCTACGTGAAGACCCGGACGTTGGTTTCCCGGATTGGAGCAGACGTCGTGATCCTCAAGACTAGGAGTATACCTTATCTGCCTCGGGATATATTTGGCATGTCGAGTTCGTTACGATCTCGTAGTTAGTCCGGCCCGATATTCCCTCGGTAGGTCGGTTTGCTCCGCACTATATAAACAGGGCCCCTACGGCGTGTTGAGGGGTCAATCCTACACGAGTTTATGCATCTGGCATCGAGTTTACGTCTTAGCATTTGATAGCGCATCTGACCTTCGCATTGTCGCACTCGTACACCATAATCTCGCCGAGACTTGTTAGTCTCGCCGAGGCACCTCTTGTATTCATCTTTGATATAAGAAAGGCTGGACGTAGGGCTATTATCTCTCCTGAGAGGCCTGAACCAGGATAAAAACCCTGCCTCTCCATTCGTTATTGTTAGATTCGTTCGGCGTGTCTCCTATCTCCCTCTTGAAGAATCTTAGTTGACTTGGGTCAATATCCCAACCGTCGACAAGTGCCAAAACCGTCGACAACAGGACACAAGCCGTTGGGATAACCTTCTTGTCGAGAGAACTACGTCGAGAGAGGCACGCTTTCTCGACGGCCCGACGGTCGAGAAAACTTCTCTCGATGGTTTTTTAAACAACCGTCGAATTTAATGGAACAGACGCCGTTTCTGCCTACCGAAAATACTCTTGACGGCCACCTACGAATAGTCGAGAGATCGGAGATGTGGCCCCATGAAACCAACCGTGCCCGGGTAACATACTCTCGACGGCCATAGAAGCCGCTGAGAGAATGAACGTTCAGATGTTGAAGAGTCTCGACAGCTTCGCTTCGACCGTCGAGAGTAAGACTGTCCAGTAAAAAATTTGTTTTAATTTTGCAAAAAAAAAAACAGAAAACTGCAGCAACAACTTCTGCACCTGCAAACCCAGAATCCCCATAATGCATATATATATATATATATATCCCCAATTGCCGCACACATGCGACCAAAATATCACAATTGCACACAAAATATTAAAAGCCACAACACACATCGATAACCAAACGAACGATCAAAAGGCACGTCATACATATATAACATCGCAATTCATTGTCCACAAACGTACGATAACAACAAAAACATATGCATCGCTAGTTAGTCACCTAATGCTCGCTAGATGGAGGATCGCCTGAAGAGATAGGGACGACTGGGTAAACATCGGCGGAGCGCCATCAAAAGGTTGTGGACGAAGTCGGCCTCTAGGCTGCCCGATGTCTCCTCTCCCTCGTGCTTATGACCTAACATAAGACCGTCGAGACAGGTGCCGTTTTCTCTCAACTGCTATTTATTCCTTAGCCGTCGAGACAATATACACTAGACGGTTTCGTTTGACTATACTCGAGAGAATACATTAGTCTCGACGGTTTTATAGGAAGCCGTCGAGACACGTTCATGTCTCGAGGGTTTTACCCTTTGTAGCACTCGACGGTCAACCCAACATAATTTGTTTTTTAAAATTACAAAAAATTGTTGTTGTTCATATATGATGCGTTAACTTTTATGTATCAAATAATATCATCAGCGAAAATATAAAATTTTCAGAGCATCTAACGCGACGAACACTACTAAATGGGGTTTTTTCTGGATAAGTTATAGGTTATCGTACAGTATCGTATGTTTCGTTACTTACTACACAAAATACTCTAATTCAAAATTTTCAATTTCAAATAACAATCAAAACTTCAATACTGATGTAAAAGAACAAATTCATTTCATTCATTTTTCCACTTGTAAAAAAATAAATATCAATTAAACTCTAATTTATAGGAAGAAAATTATATATTTAAATTGGGGCTCTCTCAATGGCATAACGGTCGGTCGTCATGACAAATAATGTCGTTCGGCTGCTGTCGGGGATAAAATCACGGCCCATTGCCATGGTCCACTCCCTGACGGCCCAATCGAACAGCCTACTAGGGCCCAGCTCCCTAGAAGGTTCTATGAGGCCCATGTGCATCCTGCCGAACAGCTTCCTGGCTGGCACGGTGCGTAACGGCCTAGGATTCGTGTTTGAGTCCGACTCGAACAGAGTTCTGCACGGCTACGTGAAGACCCGGACGTGGTTTCCCGGATTGGAACAAGACGTCGTGATCCCCAAGACTAGGAGTATGCCTTATCTGTCTCGGGATATATTTGGCATGTCGAGTTCGTTACGATCTCGTAGTTAGCCCGGCCCGATATTCCCTCGGTAGGTCGGTTTGCTCTGCACTATATAAACAGGGCCCCTATGGCGTTTAGGGGGACCTGGCCAAGAGTCTTTGCATTATCGTATATTGCTTCCTGTACACCCATAATCTCGCCGAGACTTGTTCGTCTTGTCGAGCCACCTCTTGTAATCATCTTTGATATAAGAAAGGCTGGACGTAGGGCTGTTATCTCTCCCGAGAGGCCTGAACCAGGATAAAAACCTTTGTCTCCCTGTTCGTTGTTGTTCGTATTGTTCGGCGTGTCTCCTATCTCCCTCTTGAAGAACCTTAGTTGACTTGGGTCAATATCCCAACCGTCGACAGCTGCCCTGACAGACGGCGTATTAGACTTGACGGTTTGTGTTGTGACCGTCGAGAGTAAGCACACACGGTTCTTAATCTTGACGGCCTTCTTGGGGCCGTCGAGACAAAATGGATTTTGTCGATGGTTTTCAGATGGTCGTCGATACCAGTTTTAGCACTTGAGATTGCGTTTGTTTCCTGTAGTGTTAGTCACTAAAGGCAATCCTATAATATCAAAGTTTTACTGGATTTTATAAGTAAAAAACACTTCCAGTTAGCCATCGAGGTTGTATTTAAGAGATGGTGTCAACGTGACAAAATTCAATTTTTTGTGAAACAGAGGGGGGGGGGGGGGGGGGGTGTATCATATAAAGGCTCAAGGGCGGCCATGTGCCTCGTAAGGATCTTGAGCCTTTCCCTCTAAAGATGCCTCTTCCACATTTATAATCACACGTATCACTCCCCTAATCTACGAAATAGTTGATAGGAACGAAGAAAAACAAAACCGGCGTCTATTTTGAAAGATTAAATGCCAATTTCCCTATGGAACTATCATATATTGGAGCTAAATTAGTCACCATGGTACAAAACCTGGTGACGTTAGTTATGTACTTTTCACGTTGTGCTGTCTTGATTCTTTGGCCGATTAATATGGTGATCTTAGATGCCTACATACTTATGATACCACATTATTGAAAATCACCCTGCGGAACCGCCACGTCAACAAAAACATTCAAAAGTTGATTGGCCAAAGGATCAAATCAGGATGGTTTGAAATTTGGAAGTTGGGATATCAATCGTGCTCGGTTCTATACCACATGGATTAATTTGGCTCCAATGTCGAAATGGCTACCACAACCAACCGTTTTCTGGTATGTAAAAAGTAAATTGCATTGTAGGTTCTGTTCGTGTCTTCACTTAGGTTAACAAAATTTTAAACTAGATATTGGATACTCATCTAGGTCCAAAGTGACATGAACAAGGTGATTTTGATGACATGACTATCTAGTAAGCATAATATGTGGACGAAAGTGGTCATTTGCCATCCTACATAAAAAATTAATTCAACCTATAAATCATAAAAGAAATCCTAAAGTTTTACAAAAAAACACTTTAATTAGATTAAAAATACTAAATTCATAGTAAAAACTTAAGAAATTTTAAAACTTTTCTAAAATTCATTAAAAATATGAAATTTAAATAAATTCCAAAACTCCCCCATTGCTTTCTCTCTCCATTTATTTAAATTTTATATTTGTTTATGTTTTTTGAAAAAGTTTTAAATTTTCTTAGTTTTTTATAAGCACTATTTTTTTACTAATTTTGGAATTGTTGCAATTTATTGAATTTTAAACAAACTATTTTGAATTATTTTTATTGAATTAGGATGACAAGTGGCCATTTTTAGCCATGTCTTCTGCTAATTAGCTAGCCCATGTTATGAAAAAACATTTACTCTAAAGCACTTTGCACCTAGCTGTAACGATAACATACTTCGTGTACCGAAATATCTTGTTTTAAAGACCCTGGATTTAAATAAAACAAGGAACAACTTCAAGAACCGTGTGTGCGATGCAATTTGCTCGTAATAAGGCACTGTTCTTTTCAGCGTTGTACCATTGCGTATTACTGTACAAAATTTTGTTATTTTTATATAGCCTATATCTTGTGGTAATTTGTAACGATTTTTTCGTGGATGTTAATAGACCTTTCAAAGATCCTAAAATTATTTTTAAAATTAATTTTTCAATCTTTAGACCTATTTTTAGAAACTCAGAGTTCTTCTGATGTCTGGCGAGAGCGATCGCGAAAAGAACCAGACCCAAGTAAAACTTTTATTTACAGGTACGACATGAATTGCTGCAGGCCTGCAACCCACCAAAGTGTGGGAATCTACACAATCTGGCGCAGCGTTTGTCAACACAAGGCATGGGCAGGAGGCGAGGCGTGCAGGGCGTCCATACCCAAAGGGCAGGGGATTTTGGCTGCGCCTCTCTGCCCTGCAGCTTAGCTCCTGCGCCTGGCGGTGGCAGCGGAAAGGCGACACAACGGCGCTAGCCAGTGTCACGTGATCGTCTCTTTTTTTCTCCTCTCTCTCTCTCTCCCTCCCCTCGTTCTTTCTTCGGCTGGCCAAAAAGCTCAGCGAGCACGCACATTGGCGTATGTATGTGTGATGGACCGGTCGTTTTGACCACCACAGCGAAGTGCGAAGGTTGGACAAGTACTCCACTACACAAAGTAAAGTCTTTTTTTCGCTCAGGATGGAGGCTCTCCTTGTAGGTCCTCTCACACTATGCTGCTTCTCTGTTTTACGACGAATTGTGCGGTCAATTCTTCTTCTTCTTTTTTTTGTTATTTCTGTCATATCACAGAAATTGGTCATTTTGTATGTCCTAAGTCAAAGTTTTAAAACCTTATTTATGTAAATCTTTTAAATTATTGTATTTGGCACAAAAAAATCATACATATATATTCGTCGAAAAGCACTTCCACAATATCATAATTTTGTGGATTATACAAATAAATTACAATAATTTTTTTTGAGTAAATGCAGAAGAGTTGCTTTGTATTGATAAAAAAGGAGAGAATTACAGGGTGGGGGATAATGGCCCCTCCCCCATGGGCCCAAAAACAATGTACTAACTAATTACAAAAGGGGCGCCAGCGGCCTCCCAGAGGCGCAGGTCGTCTAAAAGTTGGGTGAGGAAGAGTGATGCTGTCCAGTCAGCAAGGCGGAAGATGCGGTCGTTTCTCTCAAGCCAGATCTGCCAAATTGTAGCTACTACGATCAAGTGGACCTCGCGAGGGACGGCCCCCCGGAGGACATCGCTTGACCACCAGTTAACGAGGCTAGATTGTGTCCATCCCGAAGGGACAAGGCACGGAACTCTGAGCAGGGAAGCTACGCGGGTCCAAATAAAAGAGCTGAAGTCGCACTGCAAAAAAGGTGCTCAGGCGTTTCCAAGTTAAGGGGACAAAAATACTCGTTGGGCAGATGTCGACGAAGAAGGGCGTCCGTGCTCAGGCGTTTCCAACTTAAGGGGACAAAAATACTCGTTGGGCAGATGTCGACGAAGAAGGGCGTCCGCAATCATGACCCACCTGAGCAGGAGCGTCCAGAGGAAGAACTTGCATTTGGAGGGAGCCCAAAGCTTCCAGACCTGGTGTAGGGCAGGTTTGGCCACGCGCCCTGTGAATTGGAGCAGGTAAGCTAACCTAACAGTGAAGTTGCCATCGGATGCAAAACGTCAGGGAAAGAGATCAGGGTTGTTCGGGTGGAGCTGCACTTGGTCAACCTGGCGGAGTAGCGAGATGAGCTCGGGAATGAGCTGTGGAGTGAGCTTGCGCCTTAGGTCAGTGATCCAGCAGTGGTTCGTCGTGGCTTCTTGAACCGATCTGTTCTTTTTGGTTGATGCCTTGAAAAGGTTGGGCGCTAGGTCCCGTGGCGCGCGACCCGCAAGCCAGCGATCATCCCAGAAGGAGACGGAGGAACCACTACCTAGGATGATCTCGGTCCCAACCCTTAGCAGGGAGTCGTCGGTTCCGGAAGCGGTGAGGTTATGGGAGGCCCAGGCAGGGGGAGGGGAACGCCTGTTGATCCAAAGCCAATGCAATCTCAGGGCCCTGCCAAAACGGTCGAGGTCAAGAACCCCGAGGCCCCCAAGCGAGGTCGCAGAACATACCGTGCGCCAGTTGACTCTGCCTCCACCATCCGTGGGGTCTGTGCCCTTCCACATCCACCTTCTCCTGATAGTCGATTTTCTTTATGACGGAGGAGGGCGGATTGATGACAGACAGGATGTACAACGGAAGCGCAGACATGACTGCCTTGAGAAGCGTGAGATGGCCTCCTTTGGACATTAGTGGGCCACGCAACCCTGCCAGCCTGGAAGACACTTTGTCGATGAGCGGCTGAAAATGAACGTGGCGCAGCCACCTGACAGAAAGGGGCATCCCAATGAACTTTATGGGGAAGTTGGTTTGTCGGGCTGGTGGATCTTCGAGTACATGGTCAAGATCAATGCCCCTGCATTGGATTGGCACCACCTGGCTTTCCGAGAATTTGTACGGAGGCCAGTGATGTCACCAAACATTCGGAGTATTGCAGTGAGGGTTGAGACATCATCCTTGTAGGGCTTTAGGAAGATGGCTGCGTCATCGGCGAAGAGTGAAATCTGGTCCCCTAAAGGCGATAGGGCTCTCGAGGAGGTTGCCCAGTTAAGCAGGGCAATTAGCGGCTCAAGGGCGAGATTGAAAAGAAAAGGGGACAGCGAGTCACCCTGCCTTAGGCCCCTGCAGTGACGATTGTTGTCATTTGGGTGGCTATTAAGGAGCACCCTAGAGGATGAGGAGGCAAGGTACATTGAGATCCAATCGCGCCAGCGAGCACCAAAGTCATGGGCGCAGAGGTTGTCTAGGAGGTAGCTCCAAGACACGGAATCAAAAGCTTTCTCTATGTCCAGCTTGAGGAGGAGGGTTCGAGGGTTGGATCTTTGGAGTGACTTGGCTCTGTTTTGGATCAGAAGGAAGTTTTATTGGATTTGCCTTTTCTTGATGAAGGCGCTCTGACAGAGGGAGATGAGGTCATCCATGAACAGCTTCCCCACGCTGTGTATTAGGCTGATCAGGCGGTAGTCAGAGGCTGAAAGCGGGCAATCCTTTTTTGGCGGAAGAACTATGAGCACAGTATTGAGACTAGCCAACCCGGAATTGTCGAGGTTGAAAAGGCATTGAAGAGACGCGAATAGGTCACCAGAGGTGAAATCCCAACAAACCTTGAAAAAGTTCCAAGTGAAACCGTCTAGGCCTGAGGCTTTGTCACTAGGTAGGGAGAAGAGAACCTGTTTGAGTTCCTCCAAGGACAGGGGGATCTCCAGGGAGGAGAGGTCCAACGAAGGCAGCCCAAGGAAGTCCCAATCGAAGGTGCGCTACACGGGTGGGTGGACCAAGGAGGAGGCTTCGCCGAAGATGTTACTGAAGTGTTGGTATAGGACATGAGACTTATCATTGAACTTAGTGTGCAAGCCGGACTGGCTTTGGTGGGAGTGAATGAGGTTCCTTCTTCGACGACCATTTGCCTTGAGGTGGAAGTACTTCGTGTTGGCGTCACCGGGCTTGAGCCAGGTTATACAGGAGCGCTGCTTCCACTTGATTTTTTCGATGGTGCAGAGCCCCAAGACGTGAAGTTTGAAAAGCTTATGGATGGAGACCTCCTCATCTAACAAAGCCCGAGCCTCCATGGCCACGTCGAGGAGTCTGATCACTTAGATGCAAGAGAGAGCTGGAGCTTGGTGTCGCCCACCTGAGAACGACTCCAGGTCCATAACGCAGAGGCAGTTTGGACGTGGTTGCACTTCGGGCAGAGCAACGGGTGGGCAGGCATGCGTGGGGAGGGCTCACACCAAGCCTGCTGAGCGATCTCTAGGAAATCATTGATCGATAGCTAGAAGTTCGAGAAGTGGAAGCAATGCGGAGGTCGAGGGAGCTTTCGGCGGTGAGCAGTAGGGGGCAGTGATCTGAGGCGGAGGAAGACAAAGGAAGGAGTGAACAAGACAGGAACAGGAGTTCCCAAGCGGTATTAGCGAATGCTCAATCGAGGTTGACCAGGGTAGGGTTGGACTACTTCTTGCTCCAAGTGAAGCGCCTTCCTGTAAGATGGATCGCGCAAAGGCAGCATGCATCAAGAGTGGACCGGAAGCAGGCCATGAGCCTCCTGTTAACGTTAAGGTTGTTTTTGTCTAAGGCCCTGTAGATCAAGTTGAAATCGCCAAGGATAAGCCACGAACTGGCAAAGTGGGAGGAGATGGTCCGAATTTCCTGGAGGAAGAGAAGCTTTTCAAAATCTTCCGTTGGTTCGTAGACGTTCGTGATGATCCAACTTGGCTAGCCATTCCTTGGCGAAACCCAGGCGAAAACTGAGTGTTGCAGGATCAAGGGACCTAAGAGGTGGACCCCGAGCGTCGTCCTAGAAGAGGAGTAAGCCTCCCTGGTGCCAGCAGCCGGGATTTGAAGCACCAAATGCAGCCTGTGGCCTGAGATTTCCAAAAGGAGCCGGTGGAGAGTTTGGACTCTTTGATGGCTAGGATTGTGGGGTTTTGGCACGAACTAGGGATGCGACGACATCGCACTTGGCCCCAATGTTGAGGCCGCGGATATTCCAGCAGAGAATCCTCATGGGGAACGATAACTAAACACACAAGGAAGGGTTCTCTTTTCCGAGGGGCCCAAATCAAGAAGGGAGAGACCAATGCTACTGCCACACGAGGACGCCTCGGAAAAGCGGATTGACCAAAACCCTCGCAGGGGCGTGAACAACCCATTCTCACAGCACGCAGGCGGTACAATGGGGTTCGCAGTGCGCGCAGGCGGAGCCCAAAAAACTACACTGAGAGGACCACGTGCAAGTGGCCAAAACGGAGCTAAGCCCACACGCAGGTAGGGGACGCGATACAGACACAAAGAGACACTAGACATCGGAAGGGACGAATTGATGGGGTTGAAAGATAAATGGGGGATCGCTAGGCGGAGAGTGTCAGTTCGTTCCCATCATTTAATCAGCGGCGGCTCGGCGCATGGCGGGCGAGCAAGGCCCCATGTGCCTAGGGCGAGCGAGCCATGTGGCGACTCGACGCCTGGCGGGCGAGCACGCCACACGATGAATCGGTGTTGACATTGCTACCCCAGCGAATGGCGCCCTGCCAACGGGTGGGCTTGGGCCCTACTTGACAGGCGCGTCTGAGGAAAGGAGGAAGCTTATCATAGAAGGCCCGTCTCCACTCAGCGTATCGGAGGCATTAAATGCGGCAATTCGGCGTGGGAGGCAGAAGATGATGATTGCGATCATTGTGGTTCTGGCCGAATCACTGTAGCAGTTATTCCGTCACTGTGCGGCCGCAGGTTGGACTGGCGCCAGTGCCAGGCGGCACTTCCATTCCGTCCACACTCGGTGACAGGTGGGAGCAGGTCAAGCAACCGGCGTCAGCAGCGGAGGAAAGTGGGATGCACAATGATATGACCCAATTAATGTACTCCCTTTCACTCTCTCTCTCTCTCTCTCTCTCTCTCTCTCTCTCGGCCGTCCCAAGAAGTATAAAAAGTGGATCCGGGTGAGAGAAAAGGGGTTGGATCTCTGATTCACACAAGCTTTGTACGCTCTCCAACGAGAGCACACACTTCAAAGAAAAGAAATCAAGCACAAAGTAGGAGTAGGACTATTACCCGCCTTGGGGGTTCGAACCAGGGTAAATTTGGTGTCCCACTGTGCGTGCTCGATCAAACAAACTAGTTAGCGAAAATCCCTCTCTACACAAACATAGTTCACAAAATCTATCAGGTGAAAAACCACCGACAGAGAGCGGGCAGCCCTCAACACCAGCGGGGCCAACCTCAGTAAGGTGGACTGCGGGGCGAGCGAAACCGCAAAGGTCGGAGATAACGGAGAGCACGGCCGAGTCAAGCGGAGCGGCGGAGAAGAGAGACTCAAGCTGTGGTGCTAGGTCGTCAACGGGGGGGTTTGCAAAGGCCGAGGAGACGTGCAAGCAGGCCTTAGGCCCTGCGGATGGCAGGCACCGAAGAGGATCCGGCGCGAGGGCTGGGCAGGAGGAAGCAAGACAAGAGTTGCGGCGGCTCGGGGCGAGCGGCTTAGGGCGGGAGCACCTAAGCGGGGGGGGGGGGGGAGATTAGTGGGGTGGTGCGGCAATTGTGTCCATGGCGAGGAAACCAGGGCCCGAGGAAGGGTGGGACAACCTAGGGATGCTTGCCTCTAGACCTCGTCAGTAGCCGAACAGGCAGCGGGCCTCGGTTTCGCTAGCATATGGGTGGGAGAGCCATTGGGCGCGGTCAGCGCAGCGTGGCCGGAGGCTGGCAGAGGCGGGGCAGTTGAAGTGGGTAGACCCACACCCTGGCGCGGTAGTAGTAGTGTCACGGGTGCAAGTCCAAGATCGTTCCCCGAGGCAAAGATTTCGCTAGCGCCGGCGTGGCCGAAGAGGTGGGGCGGCGACAAGGAACTAGCCAGCGAAGCGACGCTGGCCGAAAGGGGTACAGCGGCGGAAGCGGAGGGTGGCTATTGCAGAGAAGAGTCTCCGGCCCAAGAGGCGGTGCCGTCGGTGGAGGAGGAAGCGCAAAACTGTGAGTCCTCCAGCGGGGCGAGCGGGTGCGCGAGCGGGAGCTGCAAGGGCGCTAGCAAGCCGAGGAGAGGCGGCTGGCGAGAGCGCGACGGCTCGAGGGGGTGCGGTGGTGAGCGGACTGGCCAGCCACCAAAGGGAAAATCGGCAAGGCGCGAGTGCGGTGAGGCGCGAGAGGCCACGGGCTCTTTGCCGGGGCACCGGCTCCGTGGCGGCGCGCGACCCACAGCCATGTTGTCGTCGTTGTCGCCCTCGCCGGGCGGTTGTGGAGATTTAACAGGAGCAAAGAGCTGCGGAGGGGCGGGCGATGAGGTGGCGGCGAATCCGGCTACCTCTGCCTCCACACGTGGGGGGTAAATGACCGGAGCATCGCCACCCACGCGAGCAGAGACGGTGGAGTAGTCCTCAACTGAATCGAGTGTAGAATGAGGTGGTGGATAGACACCCTCAGCGGACACAGGCGCGGGGTGCCGACGAGACGAGTGGGGCCACGGGCGACGAATCCATAAGCTCGAGGTCAACTTCCAAAGGGATGCAGGCAAGGCCTCGAGTCCACACCCACACCCGAAAGGCGGCGGCGTCTTGGCGGCGGTGGATCTCGGGCTCGACAACATTGACGCGTCCGACGTCGGAGAAGATGCGGTCGACGAAGGGCGTGGACCACGCCGACAGTGGGAGCCCTTTGACGAAGACCAAAACATGGTAGCAGGTGGCTCCGGGAGCGTCGCCGACATGGATGTCCGTCTAGGCAAAAGTTGCGCCCATTGGCGTTGAAGGAGCACCGAGCGGCATGACTGGCTGTGACATCTTCTATTTTGTCATATGTCACTTGTATTTCCAAAACCCTAAAAATAAAATAAAAGGGAATTGTTATATACAAAACCCTAGTTTAAACTAATTTAAATTAGGTTTAAGCCAAAACCCTAGAAAACCTTTTAGGAAAATTTTGGAAAAATTTCCATAAATCTTAGAAGTCGTCTTGTAGCCACCCTCCAAATTTCAAGTCAAAAGCCTAAGGCAATCTCATGATTCCGTGAAGTGTTGCCATTCTTCCAGGAGCTCGTCAAACAAATGAAATGTTGAGCAAATGTGAGAGAACCAAGCCCAAAATTGGAGGATAGTATCTAGAGGCCCAAACTTGTCCCAAGCTAGAAACCCAAGTCAAAGTTCACGGATTTGTGAAATTACCCAATTTGGGAGAATCCTAAACCTACTCGGATTAAATTCTACCCACTAAGGGCCTGACCTAGGTTGACCACCACAGTATAAATACACCCCAAGACCCCCTCTCAACTCCACAACTCGTGAAAACCCCAGATCCAAACCCTAGCCGTCGAGAACCCTAGCCCCGAAGTGTTGTTGAGGTAGATTTCTCTGTGGCTTGTCCAAACCCGAGTGTAGATGCCTCCATTGTGCAGAACTCGTCGGGATGGTAAAGATGGATACCCAGATCATTGTTTTTGGGGGAAGAATAGCATCGGGAAAAGTTCGCCGAAGTTCCTAGCGCCGCCAGCAGCCTCGGCGACCGCTCCTGCCTCGTGTTTCCTGCCCGCCAACGCCCGCCGCCACAGACACCGCAGCCGCCGCTTAGGCCGTGCCGTCTGGCGCGCTAAACGCCGCACCGCGTCGCACCCGTCTTGATCGCCGCCGCCACCACCGTAGTTAAGCTACGTGTCGCCTCGCGCCGCTCGCCAAGACAAAGACCGCCGCTCAATCGCCGAGCGCCGCCACTGCCGCGTCTCACCACCGCGTCGCCCCGCGCCACACCAGCCAACCAGAGCGCGCCATGTGTCCCCCTTGTCGCTCGCGCTGCGTAGCCACCGTCGGTTTGGTCCCGTTCGTCGGTTTTTATCGGTTAAACTGGTTTATTCTTTTCTGTGTTTTCTAATTTATTCCAAAACTTCCCAGATTTGTTTAGGGAGCATCCGAACTCCAAATTGGATGATTCCAGAGCCATTAAATCCCATAAATTGCCTAACCTTTTTTATATTTTATTGAGGTATATGTTCTATTGATGATTTTTCTGTTCTTATGCATTTGCATCTGCGTGTAGATCGTCCATGTTCCCACTGTTCGGGACTTTTCCCGAAGCAGTTCGAAGAAGGATCGCAAGACCCGGGGTGCTACCAAGGCAAGATAGCTTACATCTTGCTCTCCTATTTTGCAAAACTCACCCAATTATTGTTTTATTTATTTTCTCTTGCATGAAATGTTGGGAAAGGGTAGAAACCTAATATATTCACACTGCATCATTGACCCTGTAAATTTAACATATTTATTGCTGCCTTAGTATTTTCCAAGCCTATCATTGTGCATAGTTACTAGTGCTCGTGGGTTAGTAGTTGATTAGGTTATTCATCATTTAATTACTCTTGTGACTTGGTATAATTGGAGATGCTGAGTTACTTTTAAAAACTTAATCAACTAAAATCTATGTGGCATGTGTTCACAAAAGGTGGCAAGTCGGGTGGTTTTGTGGATTGAGGTATGTGTGGAGGTAGACACCTTGGTCTAAGGACTCTTGACGTGTGCTTGTCCGACCAAACCAAACAAGCGCAACCATAAGTGATAGCGTCAGCATGATGCGCAACATGTGCTAGTCCTGGCTTAGTAGTTAGGGAAAACTGTTAACACACTTTACTTTGAAAAGATCGGGTTGCGGTCCGTTGGTTCAAGAGGGTGACCCGAGATGTCGAAACCTTAAAGGGGGTATCGGTTTTAATAGAAGGAACTAATGAATTGCATTGTATTGTTACTTGGTCCAGTCTCCAAAGGAAGAGCTAAGACGCAAAAGTACCACTAGGCTTATGGGTAAAGTGTGCTACACTCTGCAGAGGTTAAAACTATCATGATAGCCGTTCCCACGGTCATGAGAGGTAAGGAAGGTCGCAGATGGTAGTCTCATGTGTTAATAATTAACATGAAGGATTGGTGTCGTTTGCGTTGTTCTACAAATTTGTGTTAATAATTTGATCTTCAGAGGGGCTTTGGAAGCCGAGCTCTGCTTGTTCTTCTTGGGAGTCTATATCAATATCAATTGCTCTACAAATTTGTTTTACAACACTTTAAATAATTTGACCAGAGTAGGTATTTATGCAAAATAGCCACCCTGTTCTTGTTAAGGGCTCTTGCTGGGTAGCCGTGTACTCACTATACAAAACCACGGATAAATTTGTATTTAGGAGAAGACATAGGTCTGGTCTATCTTCAGGATCAGAAGGATCTTGTCCCTGACTTCGATAAGGATTAGCTGGCGCTCAAGGGCCCGATCGGAGCATCATCATACTTTATCCGCTGCAAATTTGAATTTCCGCATTCTAATATATTATGGACAATATTACATCATCTTTAAATCAAACAACTTGTCGACGGTTGGGATATCTGTCCCAGGTCAACTAAGATTCTTGAGAAAAGGGAGATAGAAGACCTGCTGAGCAAGGCAAACAGCAATTAACGAGCAACAGGGAGACACGGGGTTTTTATCCTGGTTCGGACCTCTTCGGGGAGATAACAACCCTACGTCCAGCCTTTCTTTATATCAAAGAGGACTACAAGGAGGAAACTCGACGAGACGAAGAGGTCTCGACGAGATTATGTGTGTACAGGAAGTTAATATGCGATCTTAGCTTCAAGTCGCGCAGGATTGACCCCTCTACACGCCGTAGGGGCCCTGTTTATATAGTGTTGAACAACCGACCTACCGAGGGATAATCGGGCCGGGCTGACCACGAGAACGTAACGAACTCGTATACATGCCAAATACATCCCGAGGTAGATAAGGTATACTCCAATTCTTGGGAATCACGGCGTCTACTCCAATCCGGGAAACCAACGTCCGGGTCTTCTTGTAGCCGCGCAGAACTCTTGTTCGAGTCGGACTCAAACACGAATCCTAGGCCATTACGCACCGTGCCAGCCAGGAAGCTGTTCGGCTGGATGCACATGGGCCTGTTAAAACCTTCCAGGGAGCTAGGCCCTAGGAGGCTGTTCGATTGGGCCGTCAGGGAGTGGGCCACGGCAATGGGCCGTGATTTTATCCCCGACAGCTAGCCCCCGTGACTCAAGTGGAAAATCTCACTATAGTGGGGTCTTCCTCTTGAGACTCTAAGTCACGAAGAGGGAAATTTCGCTAGTACAAAGGCGTGAAACAAACGACCGAACAGGTTATGCTTCAGCCGAACAAGACTTGTTCGGGACCGAACAAACCGCCCAATGACGAGCAACTCTGTTGCGTCGGACAGTGAAACACATCTGCCCGAGCAGAGTACCCAGCGCTCGATACAGAAATCGAAAAAAGTAACCGTTGGCAGATCTCAACGGTAACTTTCACTGCGCAGTGAAAACAGGCGACCGTTTTTACTTAGCCATTGCAGTAAAAACTAGTCGTTTGGTGGCAAAAGACCGTTGCAGAGCTGCTCGTCTGGGACTATAAAAAGCACCAAGCCGCTCGCGGCTTGCCACTTCCGCTCTCACACACCTTTCCTTCCCAAGCCCTATTCCAACCGTGCTTAGTATCAAACAGCCACCGCCCAACTCCAAAGCTGCTCGTCCACCCTGGGGATTGCTATGGCCAAGTTCTCAGGCACCAGCATGACCGAGGAGGACTTGAGGATTTTAGAGTCGGAGGGACACATCGACGCCGGCAGCTGGAGGCTGCCCGGAGAGGAGGAAACACCGAAGCCGCTCGAGGACGAGTTCGTCAACTTCGAGCAGTTCGCCGTATTTGGGTTGAGGTCTCCCGAAAGCGATTTCGTGGAGGCCTTCTTGAACATCAGCGGATTGGAGGTTGTGAACCTCAATCCCAATTCGATCCTCCAGATGGCCGTCTTCGCACACCTGTGCGAGGGCTACCTGGGAGTTGATCCATCGGTGGGGCTGTTCCTTCACTACTACACAGTGACGAGGAGCAGCTCCGCTGCTTCTGGGCTCAGGTGCTACTACCTCAAGTTCCGGGCCACCGCCAACGACGCGCCGTACCCTCGTCCGCCGCTGCTCGACTCGATGGGCGCGTGGTGGATGAGGTGGTTCTACACCAGGAGGAGCGACGACAGTAAGCTCGTCTTCACCGGGCAGGCACCGGCGAAGGGAACACAGATGCCGCGGCCGGAGCCGACCGGCGAAGAGTGGTACCATACCCAGAAGATTGCTTCCCTCGTGGGCCTCGGGCTCACGGGAAGGGAGATCATCCGGGACTTCGTGGCGAACAGGATCTGTCCGCTGCGGAAGAGGTCCTACCCTTTCAACAAGATAGTAGATTGGGAAGATATCACAAGGGAAAGCACGGGTAAGTCCCTTAAACACTCAACCTTTCTTGGTGATTTCATCCGAACAGGAACTATGGGTTTCTTCTGTTCGGGCAGCGAAACCGACAGATGCATGGGTGGCCGAGCAGGTCGACGCCATGCTGAAGGCTGCAAGGAAGGACACTGAGGTCACCGGCGAGGTGGCCTATACGTGCCCAAAAAACGTGCTCGTCCGCTCACCAGAGGTAACAAACGCTGATCCTCTATCTGAACTACTAGACTTACACGATTTAGCTATGCTAACATTCGCTTCCCATATAAACAGGACGAGCAGCTGATCCTCGGCGGGATCGTCGAGGAGCTCTCCGAGTCCGACAAAGAGGGAGCGAGGAAGGGCAAGGCTAAGGTGGCCGAGAAGCCAAAGGTGGTCGCTGGGCCGACACGGAGCTCGCCGCGCCGAAGCGGCCACCAACAACCTCTGAAGCCCCCTGCGGCGACGAAGCGCGCCGAGCAAGTCAAGCGCGCACGGCCAGCCAAGAGGGGAACGCCCAAGCCCATCCCTCCTCACCGAGCATAGCGATGAAGAGGTACGGAACTTGACCCACTGGCTGAGGCGATATACGCAAGCTCACCCGAGCCATGGGGAACAGCTGCAACAGATCGCCGAGCAGAAGAGCTCGAGGAGGAAGTCGCGCGCAAAGAAACGCTTCTTGCGTTGCGCAAAAAGAGCGCTCAGCTCAGCAAAGAACTGAGTTTATCGCCGCAAGCGTCCGGAGGCCAAGGCGAACAAGAAGCCAAGGAGCCCTCGAGCAAGAGGCGCAAGCTCCGTCAAGGAGAAAAGAAGAAGGTTAAGTTCCCTGCGGCAGGTATGTAGTAGCGAAGCTCTCTCCTTCATATTCTACCAAACCATGCAGGACTAATGCGTTTCTTTTACATCAGCTGCCCGGAAGGAGGTCGCCACGGACGACGTGGACGCAGCGATCGAGCAGTCTTTGCTGCCCGAGCACCTGCACGGTGCCTCGCGAGCAACGAGACTGCTCGCCCTCAAGGACAAGCTGGCAGCGTGGGCTGCTCTCCCGCCAAGCTCCACCGACCAAATCGACGCTCTGAAGAGCGCGATCAATCGGCTCGAAGATGAAGAAGCGGGGCGCGACGCCACGGAGAGCGGGGCCAAGGTGTTCGCGCTACCGGCAGCCCGAGGCGGGACCGAGCAGGCGGTCCTGCCAGGCACTTCGTCGCAGGGGCAACTCGTCCCTGCGGCGACGGAAGTCACCGGCGAGCAGGGTGAAGGACCCGCCGCCAAGGAGCAGGAGGAAGGCCGCGAGCAGGGCGCACAAGTTGCCCTGTCCGCGGACACACCAAAGTTGCCGAGCAGAGCGACACCGATCTTACCCGAAGGCGAACGGGCAGAAGTGCGAGAAGAAGGGCAGGTCCCCACTGCCCATAGGCGGGCGCGCTCCCGCAAAGAGAAGAAGCAGCGGAAGCAGCGGAGGGAACAGCGCGCTGCGACCGCGCCGGACATCCACGGCTTCGCAACCCGCGGACTTGGGAGGCGCCTACGCCTGAACTTGAAACAAAGGCTTGGACAGGTAAGACTCAAATTGAAGCTTGTTCATTTAAGTTACCCGCAGCCCGATATAACAGACTTGCTTTTCTCTTACTCATGTCCTATGGGGCACCTTGGAGGATCTCCAAGAAGGTGTCGCCATCGAGTGCAACGCCATCGCCGAAACCTTCCGGAATCAGCTCCGCACGAGGTGGCTCGAGGAAGAGCTCATGGCCGCGGCCGAAAGCCGGAACAGATTTGCGGCGGAGGTGAAGGAGCTCAAGTCCTAGCTCACCGAGGAGAGGGGGTCTTCCGCGTCACTCCAGGAGAAGATCTCTACCCTGTGGGTATCACAGGAAGAGGCCGAGGAGCTTCGCAGGCTAGCAGTGAGGGCGAGCACCGCGGAAAGAAAGGTCAACGAGCTAGCCGAGCAGCTCAAGACCAGCGAGCAGCACCGAAGTCAGAACGAAAGTCTGACCGAGGAGCTGCGGGCCAAGACCGAGGAGGTTGAAGCCCTTCGTGCAGAGGCCAAGGAGCAAGCCAAGCACAAGACAATCAGCAAGGAGGAAGTCGAACGTCTACGAACTGAAATCAGAGAAGGGATCAAAACCCAAGGGGAAGTCCTGCGCCTCAAGTTAGAAATTGATGAGCTAAAGGAGCAGCTTGCTTCTAAGTAGCAGTAGGGCTGTAACCCGAAAGGGACTTTGTACCTGTAAACTTTTGTTAGCATAAATAAAGACTTACCTTTTCCCTGAAAAAATAGCAGTAAAAAGACAAGAACGAACAGGAAACTAAGAGCAAGGCGAAACAGCGCTAGAAAGATTAAGAAAAATGGTAAAACGCCAGCCTAACTCCTAGCCCCTGTTGTGCATCTGACCGAAAACCTGAGTTTGCGAACTCGAACAGGTGCACAAGCAAAAGAGCGACACCCTAACCCCCGGTACGAACGTTGCATGAAGACCTAAGTTTGTGAATTCAAGCACGTGCGTAGATAGATAGAGCGACATCCGTATCCTGATCGACTCGTTCCATGAACTGTTCATTAACCGTTCCATGAACTGTTCATTAACGTAAGATAGGCAATTCCAAAGGTAACTGAACAAGGAAAGTGCCTCTGCCGCGGGGGGCTTACGAGAGCAGGCTTTGCCAAGTGGTTGTGCTGAGAGCGGTAAGTGCCTCTGCCGCGGGGGGCTTACGAGAGCAGACTTAGCCGCAAGGCGGAAAGCCGTGTTACGCAATTCTGGGTTTAGGAACTTGTTGAAATTAGATACGGGTAGGGAAACCCTGAAGATCACGGAGCCAAGAGTTTTCAAGACCGGGCAGCCATCAAGTGTTACCAGAGAGAAGGAGTAGTCTGGGAAGACAAGGTGTGAAAAGGACCGCAGGGGGCCGCGAATATTCACTGTTTGTTGGATTGAACTTTACATGGCAGCCCGAGAGACTTGGACGAACTAAGGCGCGAAGTTTGACAAAAGCGCAAAGCTAAGAAAATAAACGAAAGACCTACACAAAGAACTTACGAAGCTGGTCGATGTTCCAAGTCTTGGTCACTCTCTCCGCCCTCCATTGCAAAGAACAGCCGCAGGCGAAAAGAGAAACGACCGTGGAATGTGCCCTCCCATCGGGGAGTTAACTTGTTGGCATTGGACAGGTTCTGAACGCGGCGCAGAACGAGGTCGCCCACCTTCAAGGCCCTTGGTCGAACAGATTTGGCAGCGTGCCGTCGAAGATCTTGCTGGTAGCGCGCCATTCTAACTTGTGCCCGTTCGCGTGTGCCTTCGAGGAGATCGAGTTCGAGCAAGCGCTCTTGCTCTGAGTCATCCATGTTGACCGAGCTCGTCAGAGGCGAGCCGAGTACCACTTCGGCGGGCAAGATAGCTTCTGCACCGTAGACCAATTGGAAAAGAGTTTCCCCGGTAGCCCGGCTGGCTGTGGTGCGAACGGCTAAGAGGATGGAAGGAACTTCATCAACCCAGGCTTTATTGTGCTCACGGAGTGCCGCGAACACGCGCCGTTTAATACCCTGGACTATCTGTCCATTAGCTCACTCGACTGCTCCATTGCTCTGTGGATGTGCCACAGAGGTAAAACAGACCTTGGTTCCTAACTGTTCGCAGTATTCCTGTAATAGCTCGCTTCTGAACTGGGGACCGTTATCGGCGATCAGCTTATGGGGGATCCCGAAGCGCGTGATCACATTGCTTTTGAAAAAGCGTACAGCCGTTTTGACATGAAGAGATGACACAGGCTCGGCCTCAATCCACTTTGTAAAAGTGTCGATGGCGATGAGCAAGTGCGCGCAGCCCTTGTACCCCTTGGGGAACGGCTGAGCAGATCTAGACCCCATGTGGAGAAAGGCCATGATGGGGGATCGTTTGGAGCTCTTGGGCGGGCTTATGGGCCTTCCGGGAGTGGAATTGGCATGCCTTGCACTTAGTCACCATATCCCGGACATCCTGTAACGCAGTGGGCCAGTAGTAACCCATGCGAAACGCTATGCCGACCAGACTCGTGAAGGAGGCGTGGTTGCCGCAGGCACCCTCGTGTATGTCCAGAAGAAGGAACACACCCTCCTGTTGAGATATGCACTTGGAGTGGACTCCTAGAGCACCTTGCCGGTAAAGGATGCCGTCCACAAGCTTGTATGGACCAGCACGCCTTATAAGCAGGGTCCCATCTGCAAGGTACCGGACAAATGGCGTTGTCCAGTCGGCAGCCTGCTCGATAACGAAGACAGCACCACCTGTCTCTTTTGCCTTGTCCGGAGACATGATAGAGGGCTTGTAAAAGTGCTCGACTAGCACTCCTGCCGGAGCAGGTTTACGTGAGGATCCAAACTTGGATAGCTGGTCGGCCAAGAAGTTGTCCTTCATGGGCACGAAGAGCACCTCGAAGAATCAAAAGTGCCGCTCCAACTTTCTCACTTCAACCAGGTAACGCGCCATTCAGTCATCGCAGCACTGATACTCCTTGTTTACCTGATTGATGACCAGCTGTGAATCTCCCTTCACAGTTAGCCGTTGGACGCCGAGTGACTTGCACGCTCTTAGTCTCGCAAGGAGGGCCTCGTACTCCGCGGCGTTGTTAGTCACCGCAAAGTGTAGTACGATAGAATACTGGAGTTGCTCTCCTTGAGGGGAGATGAGAACAAAGCCAGCCCCTGAGTTTCCAGTGCGCGAGCCATCCAAAAACATGGTACAGGGGGGTTTCTTCAGGTTGCTCGGGAGCTTCCTGGGATTTGGGCGGGCAAGTCCATTCAGCGACAAAGTCAGCCAGGACCTGGGATTTAATAGCAGTTCGGGCAGTAAACAAAATATCAAACTCTGCTAGTTCCATTGCCCACTTAGCTATACGTCCGCCAGCTTCCTTATTCCTTAGGATTTCGCCCAGAGGGAACTTGGTCGGGACCAGTATTTGATGCGCCTGGAAATAATACCGAAACTTCCTGGACGACATGAGCAAGGCGTAGAGCAACTTCTGGACCTCAGGGTAACGCTCCTTTGATCCATGAAGTACCTCGCTCACGTAATAAATTGGCCGCTGGATGCCTTCCCTCTCCACCGTCAAGACTGCGCTCACCGCTTGTGGCGTGCAGCCAAGGTACAGCGAAAGTTGCTCGCCATGCCACTGGGTGGTCAAGACAGGTGGGTCGGACAGGTATTGCTTTAGATCTTGAAAAGATCTGTCAGCCTCCTCTGTTCACTCGAAACCATTGTGCCTGCGCAGGGCCTTAAAGAAGGGTAGCCCGCGTTCGCCTTGACAGAAAATAAATCTGCTTAGAGCAGTTATCCGTCCTGTTAGGCTCTGTACTTCCTTGACGGAAGTCGGAGCCTGCATGTTTTCAATGGCCTCGATCTTTTCAGGGTTACCAGAGATTCCTTGCGAACCTATAACATAGCCGAGCAGCATGCCGAACCGAACACCAAAGGTACACTTCTCTGGATTTAATTTAATTCTTTGCCTGGTGAGATTTCGAAAAGTCTCGGCCAGGTCTTTTACATGATCCGGAGCATACTTGCTCTTTACAACTATGTCGTCAACATAGACCTCCAGGTTCGTTCCGCGCTGTTCTGGAAAAGTCTTCTCCATTAATCGTTGGAAAGTGGCACCAGCATTGCGCAGACCGAAAGACATGATCGTATAGTAGAAAGTGCCAAAGGGGGTGATGAAGGCAGTCTTCTCTTCATCCTCGGGGGAGATGCTTATTTGGTGATAACCGGAGTAAGCATCCAAAAAACTCAAGAGCTGGGCATCCGCAGTCGCGTCGACCAGCTAGTCTATGCGGGGCAGTAGGAAATTGTCCTTAGGACAAGCCGCATTCAAATCTGTGTGGTCGACACACATCCGCCACTTGCCGTCTTTCATCTTTACGATCACAAGGTTGGCCAGCCACTCGGTGTGATCAACCTCGCGGATGAAACCAGCAGCGAACAGCTTTCCAAGCTGATCCTTGATGATCCCCTGCTTGAAATCCAAAAAACGACGAAGCTTCTGGTGAACAGGCTTTTTGTCCGGCCGGACTACCAGTTTGTGCTCGATAACCTCCCTTGGGACCCCGGGCATATCAGACGGCTCCCAGACAAACACGTCTGCATTAGCTCGGAGGAAGGAAATGAGCTCGATTTCCTATTTGGGGTCCAAATTGGCCCCCAAATGAACTATTTTGGAAGGATCGTCAAGTGACAGCGGAACTTCCTTGGTCTCTCCCCCTGGCTGGACAGAAACCTTGGGACGGGTAGACTTGGTCTGCGGAACCTCGGGACCATGCGGTGGAAGCTGGTCGACCAGGGCAAGGGATTGCTCGTCGCAATCTAGAGCAGCCTTGTAGTCGCCCTTGACCGTGATCACGCCGGGGCCCAGTATCTTCGCGCAATGGTATGCATGGTGGGACACAGCCATAAACTTTCCAAGAGATGGCCGGCCCAAGATCGCGTTGTAAGCAGATGGGAAGTCGACCACGTCAAACGTGATCAACTCTGTCCGGAAGTTACTAGGGCTGCCGAAGGTAACGGGCAGGACGATCTGTCCCAACGGCCACACTGCTTCTCCCGACACAATCCCATAGAAGGGCATCGCGACCTCTTTGAGTTTGGAACGGGGAATTTGCATCTCATCCAAAACTTTTGCTGAAAGCAAGTCCAGCGCACTCTCGCCATCGATCAGGACACGCCCGACTCTGGCGTTGCTGATGGTCGGAGCGACTACCAGTGGGAGCCGCTGAGGCTTGATCATCCCAGTGGGGCAATCCTCCTTAGAGAAGGAGATGGAAACCTTGGTCCACTTTATTGTCTCGGGCTATGGTTTGCCCTTCTCAACGTTGTGGACCTCCCTAGCAGCTTCCTTGAGGCTGCACCGAGAGGGATAGGCCGAGGAGCCGCCAAAGATAACGGCTATGTGGTTCACGGGCTCCTGATAGTCATCCTCATCGTCCCGATCACCACCATCGGCTTGGCGCTTGTCCTTGCCGACATCTCCCTTTTCGGGCAGGGTGAGCATGGGGCCTATGCCGTTGTAGAAATCCTCGAGCTTTGCAGCCCAGGTCCTGCAATGGCGTATATCGTGTCCGTAATTCTGGTGGAACTGGCAATATCGGTCACTCGGACCTTTCTTGCCTTGATTGCCTCCCTGGGCGGGCTTCTTACCGTTGTAGTTATTGTTGGGCTTCTTCTGCCTGTCCTTGAGAGGAGGTGCGAAATCTATACCCGCGATGGTATTGTTCGCATCACCTTTGTTATTCTTCTTCTGGGACTTATTGTCACCAGGATTGCTGCTGCTTTTCTTTTTCTCATCTACACCAGGCTAGGTGGGCAGCTCGCCCTTGTCAAACGCCTTCTTGTACTGAACACGCTCTGCCTCATTGGCATAGCGGTCAGCCGCCTTGAACAGATCATTGGCGCTCCAGGTCTCATTGATCTCGAGATCCTGGGTGAGCCGCTCGTCGCGGACTCTGTTTTTGAAAGCGCGGACAACAGATTCATCCGAGACGTTCGGGATCGTGTTGCGGATCTTGATGAAACGCTTCACGAAGTTGCGGAGGGTCTCCCCGTTCATCTGGATCATTTGGTGCAGATCATCCTCCTTGCCCGGACGCACGTAACAGCTCTGGAAATTGACGATCAGAGCGTCACAAAGTTGGTCCCAAGAGTGGATGGAACCTTCCTGCTGATTGAACAGCCACGTCCGAGCAGCACCCTCAAGGACAGTCGGGAGGTAATTGGCCCTGACCAGCTCGTCACCTCCGACTGCCATGATGGCTATAGCGTAGATGGAAAGGAACCCCTCTGGGTTTTGGGTCCCATTGTACCTCTCCACGTGGCCAGGCTTGAACTTGGAAGACCACCGACGGTAGCAAAGCTCGTCGAGAAAGCCTTGCGACCAGCATCAGACGCCCGACCACCCTCTCCTGCAGAACCTAGTCTTAAAAAGACGTTGGTCCTGTTGCGTGGAGGAACTCTTGTTGAACGGGAAGATTCCGCCTGGAGAAACTCTCTCCAGGATAGTCCTCTGCACTCCTTCCTCGTGGTCGCCACGATGCGCTCCTCCCGAGGGGATCGTCCGTGGTCGTCGCGCGCCCGCTTGCCCCTGTGATCGCGGCGGTCATGGGGACTTGGTGAGCGTTGTCGACCACGGGTAGCTTGCTCATGGACAGTAGTCCTTTGACGGTGACGAGGGCCACGCGATCGATCGGAGCTGTCCGAGCCATTCCGGGCAGGCTGACAGCGCTGCCTGGAGGAGGTGTTAACTTCGCCTATGGACTTGAGACCTTCAGCCAGTCGCTCTAAGTGAGAAGCAACAGCGTCGCCCATGCGGGCGAGGTCGGCCTGGTTGGTGGATCTGATCACCGTTGCCATGGCCTGGAGTCGTTCCCGACTCTGATCTAGGGGTTCAGGATCCTGAGCGTCGCGTTTTGCCCGGCCGGGTCCGGTCATGCGGGATTCAACCGAGCAGCGGAACCTCGCAGGGGACTTGGCGAGGGCGCGAGGCGGTCGCGATGTTGTCGCTATACCGATCGCAGATCTGCGCCAAGGTTTGATTAATGGAGGCGTCCAGACTACGGCGAACAACATCTTGTTCGCGAGCAACCAGCATAGCTCCATCTTGTTGCCGAGCAGAATTGGACTGCCCGATCTCATCGGCCGCCGCGCGCGCCGCAGATCCTCTGAAGTCCCCGCCACGCCATGTTGTATTTGTGGACGGTGTGTCTTTGGCACGCTAGACGGTGTCATCACTGTGTCGCCACAGGAAGAATCAACCGACGTGGCCCTGGAATCCGAAAGATCTAGACCAGCGTAAAGATCGTCGGTTCCGTAATCATCGTCAATGACGGGAGCTTGATCTTAGACCATCTCCGGAACGTAGCTGGAGAGCTCTGTCTCAGGTCTGGAAGACGATCGAGATCGAAGAGATCGATCCGATCTGATAGGGGAAGTGACATCCTATCCTTCTGAGTCATAGCCCTTAGGAAGGGTTTCCTGGTCGCTGATCGAGTTTGACATGCTCAAACAGACTTGATCTACTATCCCCACGGACGGCGCCAACTGTCGACGGTTGGGATATCTGTCCCAAGTCAACTAAGGTTCTTGAGAAAAGGGAGATAGAAGACCTGCCGAGCAAGGCAAACAGCAATCAACGAGCAACAGGGAGACGCAGGGTTTTTATCCTGGTTCGGGCCTCTTCGGGGAGATAACAACCCAACGTCCAGCCTTTCTTTATATCCTGGGTGAGCCTTAGTTGAAGACCCACTAAGTAGCAAGTCCAGAAACAACTTAGATTAATATGAAAAGATTATGGCAATGAGAACTTAGCTCTGATGTAGGCGTAGGCGTGTAGCCGAGCTGCAGACTTGGCTGCTCGTGGCGCTGGCGTAGGCGTGTCGCTGAGTAGCGTGTCGCCGAGCCATAGACTTGTGCGCTCATGGCGCTGGCGTAGGCGTGTTGCCGAGTGGCTTGTCGCCGAGCCGCAGATTTGAAGCTGCAAGCGTGCAGCCGTACCGAGTGCTCGTGGCGCGCGATGGCGTGCAGCCGAGCTGAATACTTGGGCGCTCGTGGCGCGGGCGTAGGCGTGTTGCTGAGTAGCGTGTCGCCGAGCCGTATACTTGAAGCTGCTGGCGTGCAGCCGTCTGCAAGCGCGACGTGGCGCGCGATGGCATACACCGCATGTTGAACACTTAGGGCTTCGTGGCGCGGGCGAGGCGTCGCCGAGGAGCGTGTCGCCGAGCCGTAGACTTGGGCGCTCGTGGCGCTGGCGTAGGCGTGTAGCCGAGTGGCTTATCGCCGAGCCATAGATTTAAAGCTGCAGGCGCGCAGCCGTACCGGACGCTCATGGCGCGCGATGGCGTGCAGCCGAGCTGAATACTTGGGCGCTCGTGGCGCGGGCGTAGACGTATCGCTGAGTAGCATGTCGCCGAGCCGTAGACTTGGACGCTCGTGGCGCTGGTGTTGGCGTGTAGCTGAGTGGCTTGTCGCCGAGCCGCAGATTTAAAGCTGCAGGCGTGCATCCATACCGAGCGCTCATGGCGCGCAATGGCGTGCAGCCGAGCTGAATACTTGGGCGCTCGTGGCGCGGGCGTAGACGTATCGCTAAGTAGCGTGTCGCCGAGCCGTATATTTGGGCGCTCGTGGCGCTGGCGTAGGCGTGTAGCCGAGTGGCTTGTCGCCGAGCCGCAATTTAAAAAGCGCAGCGCGGCAACCGCATCGGTGCTCATAGCGCGCGATGGCGTGCAGCCGAGCTGAATACTTGGGCGCTCGTGGCGTGGGCGTAGACGTATCGCTGAGTAGCGTGTCGCCGAGCCGTATATTTGGGCGCTCGTGGCGCTGGCGTAGGCGTGTAGCCGAGTGGCTTGTCGCCGAGCCGCAGATTTAAAGTCTATGCGCAGTACCGCACGGGCGCGCATGATGGCGATGGCGCAAATGAAGCTGAATACTTGGGCGCTAGTGGCGCGGGCGTAGACGTATCGCTGAGTAGCGTGTCGCCGAGCCGTATATTTGGGCGCTCGTGGCGCTGGCGTAGGCGTGTAGCCGAGTGGCTTGTCGCCGAGCCGCAGATTTAAAGCTGCAAGCGTGCAGCCGTATCGGGCGCTCATGACGCGCGATGGCATGCAGCCGAGCTGAATACTTGGGCGCTCGTGGCGCGGGCGTAGACGTATTGCTGAGTAGCATGTCGCCGAGCCGTATATTTGGGCGCTCGTGGCGCTGGCGTAGGCGTGTAGCCGAGTGGCTTGTCGCCGAGCCGCAGATTTAAAGCTGCAGGCGTGCAGCCTTACCGGGCGCTCATAGCACGCGATGGCGTGCAGCCGAGCTGAATACTTGGACGCTCGTGGCGAGCGCGTAGACGTATCGCTGAGTAGCGTGTCGCCGAGCCGTATATTTGGGCGCTCGTGGCGCTGGCGTAGGCGTGTAGCAGAGTGGCTTGTCGCCGAGCCGCAGATTTAAAGCTGCAGGCGTGCAGCCATACCGGGCGCTCATGGCGCGCGATGGCGTGCAGCCGAGCTGAATACTTGGGCGCTCGTGGCGCGGGTGTAGACGTATCGCTGAGTAGCGTGTCGCCGAGCCGTATATTTGGGCGCTCGTGGCGCTGGCGTAGTCGTGTAGCCGAGTGGCTTGTCGCCGAGCCGCAGATTTAAAACTGCAGGCGTGCAGTCATACCGGGCGCTCATGGCGCGCGATGGCGTGCAGCCGAGCTGAATACTTGGGCGCTCGTGGCGCGGGCGTAGATGTATCGCTGATCCTAGCATTGTGCTTTGAAAGAACAAGATAATTGCTAGAGATCAGTTGACTTACTCTCAAATCATCGGGTCACTTATGTACCTAGCTAGCGCTATAAGGCCAGACATCTCGTTTGCTGTTAGCAAGTTGAGCCGGTTTACTTCTAATCCGGGAGATGATCATTGGCGAGCACTCGAAAGGGTAATGCGCTACTTGAGAGGTACTACAAACTTTGGCTTCCACTATACTGGTTACCCAACAGCGCTGGAAGGGTATAGTGATTCCAATTGGATATCTGACGCTGATGAGATAAAGGCCACAAGTGGATATGTGTTCACTCATGGTGGCGGAGCAGTGTCGTGGAGGTCTTGTAAACAGACTATCTTGACACGCTCAACAATGGAAGCAGAATTGACTGCTTTGGACACGGCCACTGTTGAAGCAGAGTGGTTGCGTGAACTCTTAATGGATCTTCCGGTGGTTGAACAGCCGATTCCGGCTATTCTTATGAACTGTGATAATCAAACAGTGATTGTTAAGGTGAACAGTTCTAAGGACAACATGAAGTCCTCAAGACATGTGAAAAGACGACTGAAGTCTGTCAGAAAATTGAGAAACTCCGGAGTGATAGCGTTGGATTATATCCAAACGGCTAAAAACCTGGCAGATCCTTTTACAAAGGGTTTATCACGGTGTGTGATAGACAATGCATCGAGGGAACTGGGTATGAGACCCACGTGAGTTACACTATAGCGGTAACCCAGCCTATGTGATCGGAGATCCCGTGAATTAGGTCCTGGGGAAAACAAGCTAATGGTTAGCTGGATGAGAGTATAACCTAACCCATTCCATGTGAGATGCAATACTCTTGAAATCAGTATGTATAAAGTTGGCATTTGCCTTAATGTTGTTACGTTGGCTTTAATTAGCGAAGATGTCATCCTACTGAGCATCTTGAAAGAACACACCTATATGAGCCCATTGATTGGAAGTCATGATCTATGAGACTTGGGTAATCTCTAGTAAGCTCATGAAGAGACCATGGAGTACGACTTATATGCTCCACCCGCGGGGTAGCCTATTGGCAGCCAAGTATCAGTTGGCTTTGAGTGAAACTTGTTCATACAAAACTTGCAATTCAAGGCGTAATCCATTGTCCAAGTTGTGAATGAATGTAGCTTAAATGTCTAGGTGCAATTCAAGGCATAGTCCATTGTCACCAAACACCGGTATATAAAATGACTTTGGGAACAGTGCAAACTTGATGGGACTTTGAGACACGGTGGGGATTGTTAGAATTATTGGGCCCGCCCATTTAATATCTAAATAATTCTGGAAAATCTCAAGGGCCCATGTATGCATGAGGCATGTGAAATTTCGTTAGTACCATATTGCTAGTGGGAGGAGTGGAGGACATGCTTAAATAGTGGAGCTTGCTCCCTCCCACTAGAGAATGTGATGGAGAGAGAAATAGAGAATCCACACGCTCGCCTCGCCTCGCCCGGGCACGGGCTCGGGCGGGGCCGGGCGGCGCAAGACGGCACTGCTGTGTGAATGGTCCGCCAAACCGACCCTCGTGATTGCGTAGACGCAGACCTCCTTTTGCGCTTTTATTTCTTTTGCTCTCCGGATTTTGCGGATAGATATGGAATATACAAATCGTGTTGGACTCGGTCGCGGCCCGTTTCGCGATCCGTTTGCCTCACGTATTTTGCTATATAAATCTGCCGGGGCCGGGCGGCGCGTGCGCACGGCACCTGCGTGAATGGTCCGCCGAAACCGGACCCTCGTGCTTGCGTAGACGCAGCCTCCTTTTGCAGTTTTATTTCTTTTGCTCTCCGGATTTTGCGGGATAGATATGGAATATACAAATCGTGTTGGACTCGGTCGCGGCCCGTTTCGCGATCCGTTTGCCTCACGTATTTTGCTATATAAATCTGCCGCCGCGCCGTCCAGAGAGACAAGATCAGATCGACCTAGGGTTTGCCACCTCCCTCTGCTGAGTGCGCCGCCGCTCTTCCCCATCCCGTGCGCCGGCGTGCACCGCCGTTCGGGAGAGCAGGTCTCCGGAACCGATCGCCCTCGAGCTCCTGCACCGGGTAGGGCGAATCAGGTTTTTGGGAAGCGCTCGGCGCGACTGCTCGCTGCTTCCTTCTTCCGCTTCGCGAGGACTTCTTCCACTACGCCGTCGCGATCTGCGTCGGCACCACCTTCTCCAACACGGCGCCGATTCGAGAATCGTAACCGCACTCGCCGCAACTTCGCACCGTCTGGCGATGACGACCAAGTCCGATAAGTCATCTCCTTCATAAGTTCACCGAGAGATATACGTGTATTTCTTACGCACGTGTATCTAGATTGTGCTACGTGGTTTCAACTGTTTTATCTATCACTCAGTAGTTGTGCGTGTTATATCTCCTGATTAAAATAAACCTGAAAGTGCTAATTATTCCAACATGATCTCCATGCAGTTGGTGTAGCTTGACGATAGTCGATGAAAATCCTCGCTGGTCTTCAACGTCCCACAAGATATGGCACGATCAATCCTCACGCCGTAGCCGGCACCGACGAGCTTTACGAGCTCGCCGAAATTCGCGACCTCTCTGCGCAGGCTGTCTTCAAAAAGACGCCACGATCGCATCCGAAGTCGGATTCAGGCGTTCTTAGATTCGTTGGAAAGATAACGAGATAAGCTTTCCAACGCATCTTATTTCACCCCGAAACTCATTCTGAGTCAGCGGGAATTTGCAACACAATTTCCATCCAGAATCTGAATGGGAACCGATCGCATCTTCTTCTCATGTTTGTTTCGCGGTTGATGAAGCCGGCGTCGCACGATGGACGTCGAGTCCGAGTGATTTGCTGCTGACCTCACCGTATCCGAGTAGGGACCTCACCGTATCCGAGTAGGGAATTAAGCCCCCAGCGCACTACTCGTCGGTAGGCGGCGGTGACGTTCCCTAACACGACCGGGAGTCCGAGTGAAGCGCTGTTGAATTCCATCCCGGATCGGATCTTGTTCTAATCCGAAAAGGCGTTGTTGAAGTCCTTGGTTGAGTTCTCACCGTATCCGAGTCAAGAATTGAGCCCCCGGCGCACCACTCGGGAGTAGATGGCGGCGGCGTTCCTCGACCCGAATGGGAGTCCAGACGAAGCGATGTCAATGTTCTCCTCAGACTAGATCGGATCCGAGTCTAGAAGAAGTGTTGGTCGTTGATTGTCTTGAGTAGCTCCTTGCTGATTGTCGATGTCCTTGGAGGTGTGCCACGGCATACCCGCATGCCGTAGCCTCTGCAGATGAGTTTTATGAGCTCGTCGAGATTCGCGATCTTCCCGCGCAGCCTGCCTTCAAACGGATGTCCCGGACGCATCCGAACTCCGTTTTGGGCGTTCTTGGGCTTCACGGAAAGATGAGGAAATTATCTTTCCAACACATCTAGTCTCATCCCGAAATTCCTTCTGGATCAACGGGAATTGAAGAAACAATATGACGTCCAGAATCTGTCTTCGAGCCGTCGCCGTATCCGAGTCGGAAATTGAGCCGTTGGCGTACTACTCATGAGTAGATGGCCGAGGCTTTCCCCAATCCGAGCGGGAGGCGTTGTTGTAGTTCTCCCCAGATTGGATCTGATCCAAATCTGAGAAGTGGAGTTCGCCGAAGTCGTTGATGACGCAGTCGGCTCCGGGGGCGAAGACGACGGCGACATCGTTGATCAATGCCATCGAGCTTGACGAAGATGATCTTGACGCTGCCCCTACCTGGCGCGCCAACTGTCGACAGGTGACTAACTGGGGGGTCACCGCCGGCAATGATTATATATGGGCCGATGCACAAGATCCAAACTCGATGGTAGCACAAGACAAGGATTTATACAGGTTCAGGCCCTCATGGCGGAGGTAATACCCTACGTCCTGTGCTCTGGGATTATATGGGGCATATGTGTACAAGATGATGATCAACCTGGGAGATGATCAAGCTGTAGATGTGTGATTCTCTAGATGGAGATGTAGATGGCCTAGATCGTCCCCCGAACTATGGCCCCCTACCCCCTTTATATAGTGGAGGGGGTGGGGTTACAAGTATATCTTCCCTATTAATTAGGGATAGGCTTCTATCTTCATGTCTTTCCTTGCCGATCAAGCCTTCTAGAATCCGAGTGGTACCCGTCCTCATCCACCCGACTTGGTCCATCCCCTGTCGGGTGGTCTTTTAGGCCCGTCGTGTGGATAACCGGGGTCTATGTTATCCACAACTACAAGGAGGAAACTCGACGAGACGAACAGGTCTCGGCGAGATTATGTGTGTACAGGAAGTTAATATGCGATCTTAGCTTCAAGTCGCGCAGGATTGACCCCTCTACACGCCGTAGGGGCCCTGTTTATATAGTGTTGAACAACCTACCTACCGAGGGATAATCGGGCCGGGCTGATCACGAGAACGTAACGAACTCGTATACATGCCAAATACATCCCGAGGTAGATAAGGTATACTCCAATTCTAGGGGATCACGACGTCTACTCCAATCCGGGAAACCAATGTCCGGGTCTTCTCGTAGCCGCGCAGAACTCTTGTTCGAGTCGGACTCAAACACAAATCCTAGGCCATTACGCACCGTGCCAGCCAGGAAGCTGTTCGGCTGGATGCACATGGGCCTGATAAAACCTTCCAGGGAGCTAGGCCTTGGGAGGCTGTTCGATTGGGTCGTCAGGGAGTGGGCCACGGCAATGGCTGTGATTTATCCGCGACACAACTGTAATAAGTAGTTGTATAACAATTAATTTTGCATAATATGTAATTTTACTTAGTTATTTGTGACTGTGTGATGATGTTTAACAAACTGTCGCTCACAAGTTGCTAGCATTGATCTCTGGGACTAGCAATTGATTGTGAGTGGATCCCGGTGAAGCCGGGGTTGCGACACGGGCTTTCTCCGGGCGGGCGAACTGAGCTAGGAGGTGAAGGTGAGAGACGTGGGTGATGGTGATGACCATGAGCGGGATGTCGATGTGGATGGGGATCAAGGAGGCGACGAATCCGGCATTCGGGTGCGGCCCACCGGAGACAGTGACGAGGACTGCATCAGCACGCATTTTATCGAAGACCTCTATGGCAACACGCACGGATGGTGGGCGCTGCGCGAAGAGAGCGGAGCGGCGATTTGGGGCCATGACGGGTGGCTGTGGGTGAAGAATTCCACTGGGAGCTAGACGGGAAGTGTGGCCTGAGCGATGGCACAAGAGGTAGCGGATTGGGTCTCGGCACGTGGTAGCATGATGGTCACGGGTGAAGCACCGGGCGCAACCCTTCTTAAAACCGCGCGCGGCGACAGTGCCATTGCAGTGTGGCTGGGAGCTGCATAGCGGGACGAAGGTGGCAAAGCACGCGAGCTCCGGCGGCGCCTTGGGAGAATGTGCTGCCAAGAAGAGGAACTTGCGGGCACAATGATGGAGCATAGCTTGCTGCAGTGCTTGAGGCCAGGCCGAGAAGGCCCAAGGAGCATGACAGAAGGGGAAAGCGGAGCAGAGGAAGCAGGGCGAGGTGGAGTAATGGCTGGCGGAGCATTGACTACCGCGGTAGCGGAGAGCGTTGGAGGTTGGTGGAGTAATGGCGTTGGGCGAGGCGGTGGGATGCCAACGGCTCCAGGAGTAGGGGGAACGAGCCATGGTAGTGAAGGTGTCCGCACCGGCCAGGGCAATGCGGAGCGTGGCAGCGGGGCCGTCACCGCCGTGGAGGCAGGCGACGGGGGTCTAGTTCTCCGGATTCAAATTCCAAACTTTGTATTCGGGAGGATGGAATAAGAAACAACCAAATTACAATAGTAACTAGTAGTCAAAGTGCATCTCCAAGACCTTGTTATATCCAAAATGTCTAGTTTTGTGATATGGTGTGAGTACTATTATCTTTTAACATTTTTTATATTATCTACTCATCTTCAAATCAAAAGGCCAGACAATTTGGTTTTAATTTTTTTTTCTACCTCAAAACCAGATTAGGGCATGTATAATGGGTGCTAACTTAGGACATCTTAGTATTGTAACAAATAAATAGTAGAGAGAAATGGGTGCTAACTTAGGACATCTTAGATTAATAGTGCAAATGAGGTGTGAATAGTGGCTAGGACATTCTAAGTTAGATTGGAATTGGTGATGGCCTTATCTCATACAAACAAGTCAAACAAAGTGAAACGAAATTTTGTAATCAACGTCAAGCTCTCAAAGTTTAGCTTATATGCAAATAGATAAGATGAAGAGAATGACATTAGTCACATGCAGGGTTTTGAAAACTGATTTAGATCAAAAACTAGCCATCCTATCGGTTTACGAAAACCGTGAAAAAACACCGGTAAAAACTGTTAAAACCTAGATGAATTCGAATTCAAAAAATCAAGCCACCCGGACAAGTTGCGAGCGGTCTTGGTCGTTTAACCGGTGAAGCTCACAGGGAAATTATGAAATGTAAAATACTGATGAAAAAATAGAGAAATCATGAAAATGCGAAGAAAATGTAAAAAAATTTGAGTGAAACAAGTCATAAACTCTAAGTTTGTGTGGGCCCAATATCATTTGAGCATAATTTTTATTTTCTTTGAGGTAACACCTCCCAAAGAAACCATGAAAAATCAGCATTCTTAAATTTGACTTAAACCAAAAGATTCTAGATGAACTATATTATTTTTATTCATACTTTTGAGTTTATAATTAAAATTTAAAATTTGGGGACCCGAGCACCGTCGCTTTTGGTAATTGTTTCTCAACGGTGCTGGTTTGTTTGGATTCTCACCGGTTTCACACTATGTGTTCTAAAACAATTGTATTTGTCTAAGAGGGTGCTTTTATTCTAAAGCACCAGAGCATATCCAGTAGGTCTTTTATAATAATGTAGCATATATAAAAGGGCTGCCGGAGGGAAGGAATATTTTAGAGTGTAGTATAAATTGTGTATAATTTTTAGAGGGATGGATAGAGAGAATACCAATAGCATTTTAGACGAGGTGTTGGTGATGCTCTAGGCCGCTATGGATTCTACTCCCCTCTGCTTTACAAGCCGATCCGTTCAGCGCAGCTCTGGTGAAAACCCGGAAGCTGAAGTTGCCAGGGGCAAACTTCCAACCAACCTTCAACTCTTTTTCCAAACATTTATGTATGTCACATCTCTCTAAAGCTCGTGCGTGAAACCCATATGACAATATGAGAAAGTGTCGAAAGTATTTGCTGACATGCATGTTTTTCATGCAAACTGTCGGTCGACTATCCCTTTCTCATACGTACCATCTCATCTTTCTCATACGTATCATCCCATCTCATGTCCTAAGTACATAGATTAGTACCATTGATATACATCATGCGCAAAAGAAAGATAACATAAACATTCCTTGAATGGGGCCATCTTCATCAATGCATTTCCAACCCCTAAAACCATTCAATTTATTGCACGAGGAGGTAGCTAGCTTCCGATGGATCCCGACCATCAAATCTTTCAATTTGGACCATTGCATGTTTGATAAACTAAATATAAAACTTTCATTTGTGAATGAATCACTAGATCCACCCAAAAAAAAAAATGCTATTTTAGCTATCGTGCCATCTTTTGCATGATATCATGATGCTATTTTAGATGCTGTTGTGCACACACAAATCAGGCACACAGACCACGTTTATCACTGATCTTTGTTAAATTTTTTTCTTGTAACATTAATAACTACTATAACCGGCCTAGTAAACGTGACTGATTCTTATAGCCAATTGTTATCTCTACCATTGAAGATGTTTTTAACTTTGTATTGGTCTTATCCATTCAGCTACCCTATTAGAGCCCTGACGCTTGTTTCAGCGCATCTCAATCACAATGGTATTTGCATTGAGTATCTGTAGATCTCCCGTACGGGGGCAATCATATGTGTGTCCCATCAAGTGTATGGACCAGCCGCAACTGTTGTACTATCAAAGAAAACGAACCATGGGAAATTAATGTGCTCAATTATCATAACCACAAGAGCTGGTACGGTTGTTGTGGCGATGTCTCTTTTTGTATTTAAAAAAAGAAGAAGAAAATTTCATGGCATTGTCTCGCAGAACTGTTATTTAGATTTAGATCGATGTTCGGGATGTCACGCTCACATATTTTCATAACAAATTTGATGCAACACGTGCAAACAAAACTCGGTAGCCATCTGATTGATGCGAGGAAAAAAAAAAAAAAGATAGAACGTCTGAAACTTCTCGGCTAACGTCAAACATGGCGTGCTGCAGAATAGACGGCCGGGCCGGATTTTTAGGTACAGCCGCCGTTTTAACGTGCTGACAGATTATATACAAGCCAGGACGCAGGCATGCAGGATGCAGCTGTACCTCAAATCATGTTACTCTAATATTCTCTTCGGTCATAAAAAAAGTCGTCGTTAACTTTTGCACATAATTTTGATCATTTGGCTTATTCAATTTTTTTATAAATATATAAACATATAGGTTATACTTAAAATATATTTAACAATAAACTAAATCACAACAAAATAAATGATATTTACATAACTTTTTTGAATAAGACGAATGGTCAAAGATGTCTACAAAAGTCAATGGCGACTTCTTTTCGTGACCGGAGGGAGTAGTACAATTCCGAACGGAGGGAGTACTATCTAACACGAGTCAACCAGGTTCAGCTGACTACCACTGCTGCACGGGTTTAGTGTTAAATGGATATTGGATTTATCATAATAATCCGGAATATCAAAATAGAATAAAAATTTTATACCCTATTTGTAATGCATCGAGTAAGAAAGATAAAAAAAAATTTTGGTATCCAAATCGACACCTCTCAGTCTAATACACAGCGTGGGAAAGCTCTTCACCAAGATCCTCTCTTCACGCCTCGCACCATTCATGAACGACCTCATCTTCCCGTGCCAGAGCGCCTTTATCAAGAAAAGACACATCCAAAGTAACTTCCTCCTCGTCCAGCACAATGCAAAGGCCCTTCACCGATCAAGGACCTCGGCGCTCCTTTTCAAGCTAGACTTGGAAAAGGCTTTCGACTCCGTGTCTTGGCCATACCTCCTTGATAACCTTCGTGCCCGTGGTTTCGGGGTCCGATGGCGGGACTGGATCTCGCTCTCGCTCGCCTCATCATCCTCCCAAGTGCTCCTCAACGGCCACCCCACAAACACCATCCACCACTGCAGGGGCCTCCACCAGGGGGATTCGCTCTCCCCGCTCCTTTTTAATCTAGCTATCGAGCCGCTAGTTACCTTGCTTCACCGAGCAACCGAGACAGGGGCACTGGCGTCGCTCAGTGGGCTCAACCACAGTAGCAGAATCTCCCTCTTCGCAGACGACGCAGCAATCTTCACAAACCCTACCAATGAGGATGTCTCGGTCCTGGCCTCCATCCTTCGTACTTTCGGAGAAGTCATCGGTCTGCGCACCAATTTCAGCAAGAACCAGGTGGTGCCGATTCATTGTGGCAACGTCGATATCGACCACATCCTCGAAGGCCTTCTAGCCGAAAGAACAACCTTCCCAATCAAATACCTCGGGATCCCCCTATCTATAAAGCGCTTGCGTCACGTGCACTTTCAGCCCCTAATCGACAAGATCTCCTACAGGCTTGCAGGATGGCGGGGGCCGCTGATCTCAAAAGGGGGCAGACTAACTTTGCTCAAGGTGGTTCTTTCTGCACTACCAGCTTACTTACTGTCCGTCATCGCCCCTCCCTCCTCCGTCATTAAGAAGATAGACGCCATCAGGAGGGGCTGACTTTGGAAGGGCACCGTCACCATAGGGCGTGGCAGAGTAAATTGGAGCACGGTTTGCTCCCCAACCTCCCATGGGGGCCTTGGGGTGCTCGACCTCACACGTTTCTCAAGAGCGCTTCGGCTACGCCGGTACTTCGGACCGCACATCAATCCGGCGACCGCCAACGCCAGGACAATCGACTTAGCCTGCTGCTGGCGGATCCTCCGCCACCTTACGGAGCGGTTCCACCCTTTCCTTCTAGGAGGATCATTGGTTGTCCGGCTGCGCCCCAAGGCACATAGCCCCATCTCTCTACCAGGCGACTACAAAGAAAAACAAAACGGTGCTCCGGGCCCTCACCAACAACAACTAGATTGCGGACCTGCGCCAAAACTTCACCCCGCTCATGATCCCGGAATTGATTGCCATCCTTCTTGGCCTCGCTCTGACGAACCTTACCGCGGGAGAGCCTGATCAGTTAACTTGGCGTCTAACAGCGAATGGGGAGTTCTCCGTCAAATCGGCCTACCTTCTGCAGTTCGAGGGCCGTATCGCCAACCCAACTTGGAAGAGGCTATGGAAGATCTGGGCCCCTTCAAAGTGCAGATTCTTCCTTTCGCAAGTGCTACACAAGCACATCATGACGGCTGACGCCCTGCTTCGCCGTCAGATACCAAATGACTACTTTTGTCCTCTCTGTAGGCGCAATCTAGAAACTCCAAAGCATCTCTTCCTACTGATGCGTTTTAGCATTCTGATCCCGTCAAGACTAGGCGTAGTCTTGGACTTCCATAAATCAACCCAACTTTGTTGGATCTGAGACCGATCGCTTTGGAGTTGGTGGACCAACATAGTCAACGGACGGGTGACCCTCGCGCGGTCTCCTCGGTCATTGTTGCCATAATTTGGCACCTCCGGATTGAACGCAACAACCGGCTCTTCCGTTAGGTCGACCGGCCGAGCGCAGTTTTCTTGAATTTTTTTATTGATGAGCTGCGGCTTTGGTCTGCAGCAGGGGCCACTTTTGTAATTAGTTAACTTAGTCCCCTTGGCCCACGGGGGAGGGGCCTTCTCTCTCCCCCCCCCCCCACCCTGTACTTCCTCTCTTTTGATCAATACAAGGCATCTCTCCTGCCCCTTGTTCAAAAAAAAAAAATCGACACCTCTGCACGCATAAGTTGTAGCCTAACCACATATAGGGTTCAATTGTTCATTTTTGAACACATTGTGAGGGACATGGTTCACAAAATAAAAGAATATCAACTTTTTTTAGGGGGTGTGATGGTGGCGTGGCACAAATACTACGAGCTAGACAGTTTTCGGTTTTGAAACCAAGCCAACTGTCAAATCCTAAATTAAATTTAAATTCAAATTCCTTTGATATTGATGGATTATCACTCGGTGGCCCAACCGACTAATTTTCTATCAATATTGATAGAAAATTGACCGACATCATTGGGATTCCAACTTTTTTTCAAAGGATTCAATTGTTTGCTTGCCAAATTTTCTGTGATTTCTATCGATTTTCTCTAATAGAGGCATGGTGATTTTCTAGTGTAAGATTTTAAAATCTGGTATTGCAAGTTCAATCTATTGGCACCATCATTTTTATTATGATATGTCGGCACTACACCGCCGTAGGTATAGAAAAAAACACACAATGATATGGGGGACTAAAGATAACTATCATTTTTTATCTCAAAATTCTAGTAAATTTCACTTAGCCCATAGAACTTATAAAAACTTTTTTGGCTTCTTAAAGTTGGTTCTGTTTGCATGATAGGCCCTGCACTATGAATGTTGTGAAGTGCTAAGCTGGACGCTGACATGGATATTTTATAGAAAAAAAGTACACTGTTGCCACCTAAAGTTGTACCAAAGTCTCACTTAGCCCTCAGAACTTGAGCCCGGTTGTCTTCTCATTCATCCTCATACATTGCATATTGCTTCATCTGTCTGATACTCCTTATGTAGATACGGACCCTTGGACCATTCTTCTCCTGTCTAATTATTCTTCCCAGGTTATAAAACACCATTATCACTTTAGTTTCATGGGCTAAGTGAAACTTTGGTACAACTTGAGTGGGTAATAATACACTTTTCTCTATAAACTATCTATGCCGGCGTCCAGCTTGGTACCTAACGGCAGAAATCACGTATGGGACCTACCGTGCAAACGGAACCAACTTTAAAAGGCTGAAAAGGTAATCTTCGAGTTTTGAGGGCTAAAGTGAGACTTTTATATAACTTCAGAGAGACAATAGCGTACTTTTCTCAAAAAACTATTCTTTTGGGAAAGAAAACAGAATTGCTATGGCTCTTGTTGGATGATTAATGTTGCCTGTCGTTGCCGTACACAGCAGGAGGCGTCCAGTTGTAAATTTGGCGCTAAAGTTTTTTTGACAGTCCTGGTCCAACCACAGCACTGCAGTTTTGGCTGATTGCTTGGCTCCTCCCACACAGGCAGGGCTTGTTTGGTTCACAGCCTCCCAGTCAACTCCCTGCCAGGCAACCAATCCTGACCCCAGGCAGTGAAAATCCAACACCTGGCGTTCGTGCCTGGGCCAGACAACGTTTTTAAGCCACCAAGCAAACAAGCCCGCAGTCTTGGCATACATGATCCTCTGAATTGTGATTCTATGAGTAGGCTCTCTGGAGTCTAGAAGTTTGAATTTTTCTTGCACCAAACTATCCCCTATTTTCCCAAAGGGAAGAAAGATGAATGTATGAACACGTTACTCTGCAGGTGTTTGGACACTTGCTCACAAATGCCTTAATCATAATCCTTTGCTAACATGAACATTGCATGTATATCTGTTCTGCGGATTGTAGGGTGTGGACATGCTAAGAAGCAAATCCAGCTGGACAAGGAGCCAAAATTCACATCAGGTGATAGTGAGTTCCTTGTAATATTCTCGTCTCAGTTGCCATCACTACAATCCGGAATAATTGCATGCATGGGCAAATATTTTCACACTAGATTTATTAAGTCAATATTAGGAAAACAAATCTCGTAACAAATAGCTCCTTCATAACCATTGCAATAATATAAACCCCGAAAAAGCCACAATATCGCAGTACTCCCACGTTGAAACAGACAAATATATATGTTGAACATTTCAACTCAGGACAGATAAACACAAGAGAAATTATATAATTCAGGTGGTACACACTTTGGGCAATGGGCACCACATTTTGTAGCCCAAGAACTTGCCTGTTTCCATCTGTAGTCCCTCTCACTCTCAGAGGGCTGATGGACGAGCAGAGATGGCCGCCATTGCGTGACGCATGTGGAAAGAACGCAGTGCTCGCAGGAGCCACCCCTTGGTAGGTGCATCGCCTACTCTGTGAGACTGTGAGTGAAACTTCCATCTGCTTGTGTATTGGAAATGGAAGGGGTATGCTACTCGCAAACCCGTGTACTGTTCACGCACGTATGTACCTGCAGATCTCCATGACAATGTCAACGGCAAACTTCATATGTTCGTCTCTGTTTCCTGTCCAAAAACTCCCCCGTACATCAACATTTTTTTCCAAAAAAAAAAAAGGCGAACTCTTAATTTCCATCCATTCAAATGAAAACATTGCGTATGCGCTTTTATATAATTATTTCCTTTCACTAACCCCCCTCTTGTCATTCTGCGCAAATACTACTCCTATCCCCTCTATTACAAAGGACTTTTTATTCATCTCTCGATTCTTCTCTCATGGGCTGACTATTCTGCCTTGGCTTATGGTTCTCGAACTAGCTCAGCTTGCTTGCATCGAGCCAACTCAGCTTGCTTACATCGATTGAGTGGATCCACATTGTTTTTGCCCCTCGGTTAAGACAACAACTAAACTAATATCCCATAAAATTCCACCATTATTAATTCCCTTCTTTGCAACTATTAAGTTGCACGCACTAACCTTAAGACCTCTAGTTCTAATACCTTACTAAACTGCATGCACCAACTAATTCACTCAAAACTCTCAATGATGAGGAAAGGTGAACAATTCATTTATAATGATTCATTCAATGTCGCCGATTGAAGAACTAATTACTTGATCTCTTTAATCAATGGAAATTAGATTCGTGGATAAAAAAAAATACGGTTTTACTGCTTCTCAGGCGATTGATTTTTAAATAAGTCTCAGTCGATTTTTAGCATAGCTAGATTCTACCGTTAGATCTTTTATATGTCCTATAAAGATGTTTGATCAATGGTCTAAAAAATCTACTGAGAGATAAATAACTCTCAGGCGCCTGATGATAAGTCAGTCCCAAAAAAATATGTTACTGTTTTGTGCAATCAGAATCAACGCTAATCCACTAAACTGTCTTGTATTATCTAATCATGGCCGTTGCATGCTAGCTGTTCTTGATGTGAAAATGAAAAATGATTCCAAACCCTACACTTCAATTGATCTATGTAGTTAATGGAAATCAAATAGGCATGTTCAAATTATTCATCTTAATTTTTTACACCCTTATCAAGAAATATATATATACTACAACAACACAATCCCTACATATATTATACTACACCAACCTAACCAGATGGAGTATAAATAAACCCTAATCAATCTAAGCCATTGGTCGAAGAAAAATGGATGACTTATATTAATTTTAACGTACCATAAAAGAGCCCGTTTTGTAATAAGTTAGCTCAATTGTAGCGTGCACCCGGGAGGAATGCGCCTAAACCTCCCTCTAATTTTTGTCCGTGTAACTTTTATATTGAATTAATTCAAGGCAGTTCTCGTGTCGTGACCCCGGTACTTGTATAGGGAATCCAACACCATGAGACGATACTAATCACATGTTAGTATCTCATGATGGACAAATAGGCGGACATCATCGCGAATGTAAACATTTACTAAATAAAATAACATTTTAAGGTGTTAAAGGAGGCAACATTCGCCTTATTACAATACTGCAGGTGGCCCTGCTCAGTAGCACTAAATATTAAGAACGAAATAAAAGACAATCAGAGTGACGACGAAGAATCGGCGATGACATCCAAGATTGACCCGGACACTGTAACTAACCCTGCGCACCGTCGCTAGGATCCTCCTGATCCGGCTTGTAACCTAAATAGCAAATATATCCGCAATAGGTATAATGAGTACGCAGCTACCCAGCAAGAAATCCTTAATAATGAATGCAGGAACAAGAGATGGATGGCTGTTTTGCCAAAATAGCACCTATCTACTCAAATGTTTATTTAAGCATTAATTATTCTGTGAACATTCTACTACACAAGATCCACAGGCACTCTCTGCCTACACTTGACCAAGGGGTGATCAAGTGGCTAAACAGGCACTCTCTGCCCACACATAACCCCATATAGGCGGTCATGCGGCACAACGAAACGGGCACTCGCTACCCACACATGACCAAGAGATGATCATGCGGCACAATGAAACAGGCACTCTCTGCCCACACATGCCCAAGAGACGGACATGCAAAGACAATGTAGCAGGCACTCTCTGCCCACACATGTCCGGAGACGGACATGCGGCACAACGATACAGGCACTCTCTGCCCACACTTGACCAAGGATGATCAAGCGGCTCTACGGGTACTCTCTACTCACACATGACCAGGGAACGGTCATGCGGCACAAATCCTAGCACTTCGGCAACCCCACAACACAATATTTTATTTGATCAATTTATCTTGAAAATCATCATGAAATCTTAGCTTCATAATGTGCAATTTTATTAAAAGTGACTCATATTAATTACCCAAACACATCTAAGCAACTATACAAAGGATAGGCTAGTAAATCACTAAGGGTTCTACAAATAAGGCTAGTACATATTAGTTGATGACTAATACGACTTTAGGATAGAAACTTACACACCAATCAGATTATGCATGCAATTAACAAATAAAGGTAAATAAGTATTTAGCAAACTAGGAAGCAATATGCATCTAGCTCGCCTTCGAAGAAGTCGGAGCTCTACAGGTCTACGTCAATTCCCGGACAGTACTCCACACAACGGTCGCAGCAAGGACCTACGCGTAGAAGCAAATAGCAAAATAACCAACTTCAATACAGAAAAATAGCTTAGTAAAAAATATATAAAATTATAGGGATGGCGGCTGCAGGTTGGCCCCGCGATACGCGTCGGCGGCGCTGCCCTTGAGATCGCCGGCGGCGATGTCGGCGGCGGCGGCGGCGGCCGTAGGAGCAACAAACCTTCGGCGGGCGATAACTTGGGTTATGGACCTCGGTTTTGGGTGCTCTTGGTACCGTTGGATCTGTCTCGACGAGATCTAGGACGTCCTGGATGCTCACCAAAGCTTGGGTGTTGAAACTTTGTGGAATTTCTTCGGAAAACTTTGTGGAGGCTAGGGTTTTGTGGCTAGGGCTCCAACTTGAGGCTCCACTAGTTGTGAACTGCAAGGGGGTCTTGGGGGGTTTATATAGTGCTGGGGGAGGGGTGGATTCGGCTGGGATGAAATAGGAAAGGTTTAGGAAATCGAATCCGAGTCGGAGTAGAATTCAAAGCTTGCCAAATTAGGAATCCGACTTACCCTGCAAGATCTCGGCTGAAACATGGAGGATAAGTCGGTTCGGGCTTATAGAAGGTTCCCTAATTTTTGGAGAATTTTTGGATTAGTATTTCTCATGATTTCATACGAAACACCTTCTAAATTGGGCCTTTTCGGGCTTAATCCGATTTTTCGGTAAACCCAAAAATTAGGAAAAGGTAAGACATATATTTGGAAACCTTGGGACGTGTTTCCACTGCTCCATCCCGATTTTAAGCAAGGCTTGTGCATAAAATAGTCTATCGGACCATAAAATAATAGCTATAATAGATTTTATTTACACAAAAAATAAAACCAAATTTTACCTTGTATTTTACATCTTTTAAAAACACTTGGGACACCTAATAATTTTATGGCGAGCGCCAGGCGTCGGACATCCGACGCCTGGCGCTCCGTCCGGACCTGCCAGGGCCATCGGATAATCCATACCGCGCCGATCCGACGTTCCTCGCAGCAGCAACTAGCAAAAGCACGCGTACATACAGCGACTAGATAACTGGAGTCGATTGATCAATTTTCCAATTAAACTTCTGATTTTTGTACAAAATTCAAACAGTGTTCAAAATGAGTGGAATAAATTTCATAATTCTTCTAAAATCAAGAGCAACCCATTTTAAATACTTTTTGAATTTTTGAATTTTTGAATTTTTTAATTTTTTTTATGTGAACTAGAAAAAGGCACTTATGAAACTTACATCTATACTAGCGAAACTTGGTCGTGTGCTAATGAAACTTGGCCGTGTTCCGATGAAACCTGATGAAACTTCGATGTAACCCGATGAAACTTGGATGAAACCTGTTGCAACTTGATGAAACTTAAATTGACCTGATGAAACTTGAAGAAACTTGAAAAAACTTGGATGAAACCTGATGAAACTTGACAATTCGGCAAAGTTTTACGAGTATGAAACCCAAGTTTTACTAGGCGAAACCCAAGTTTCAGTAGGCGAGCTCTAAGTTTCACCAGATAAGTTTGAAGAGTTATATAGCAAAATATATCTTGTTTTGTTCGTAAAAATACGAGAAACACATTGGCGCAAACGGTTTGTGGATTGGAGCACCCAGTCAGAATTATGGTCAACGAAAAAATAAAATGCAGTGGGACCCACTTGCATATGCTGCAATGCTGCATGCCTCCCATCTCTCCTCACGCGGGCCGGGCCGCGGTGCGTCCGGACGAGCCGGACGCCCGGCCTGCAGAGTTTCCGTAATTTTATTAGGATGTCACATCTCCTCTCCTTTTCTTATAAAAAAAATCATAATGTACACACAAGTGCATGTCCCTGTCACAGCCAAAGCTGGCCATGCTTTTGGGGGTTGAATGGGATCTTTTGGCAAAGGGGAAAAGGCCACGGCGCGACGATGATCTGCTTCTGATCGCCCATGAGCTCCATCCATTTGCCATCAAAATCCAGATCAAAAACGAGGGCTTCAACGCGGGGCCTTGCCATGATGCTGGGACTCCTGTCTTGGAGCTGCTTGGAGCTGATACATGGGTGAGTGGGTGGGGAGGTCAAAAAGGGTCGAGGTTTTCCTATAGGTGTCCGTGTCAGCACGGTAAAGAGATGCGAGGAAAGGTGGCTGTCTGCTTGAGTTTTGACGGTGTTCACCGTCTCTGAAGTCTGAGGTCTGAAGTGACAGTACTGGCCCACCCTCGCTCTGCCATGACTCAAGAACTCATCATGCAATCTCCAGGGGACATGGTACAAACGCCGTCTTTGGAGAGTACTAGTTGGCTTGTTTGGATTAGCGACCGGAGAACTTGCCTGGCCCAGGCAGCAAACCCAGGCCGTCGATTTCCAGCGCCTGGGGCTGGATCGACCTGCCTGGGCGAGCGCCCCCAGGCCAGGGCGTGATCCAAACAAGCGAGAGTCTGAGAGATTCACACGCATGGCGCTGGAAAATGGTACTGGTCTGCTTGCCTCAAGCTTTGGGGGAAAGGTCAATCTCGCATATACACATATACAAGTGGCTCCATGTACCGATGTACGTCCGCGACTATAGGATTCGTACTCAAAGGAGCCACATGGCTTTTTGAAAAAAAAAAACGAAATTGCTTTCCACCGGGCGTCCGACCGCGACGGACGCCTACCACCCCTCAAGCCCAACAGTGTATCAACCACTCGGATGTGCTGGCTTTCGAAGCCCAACGCTCAAGCTCAAGAAGATGTACACGATATGCGACGACGCGACATGCCGAGCCAACTAGGATACTCCGATGATGCATGCAAAGATGCCATTGTGCTGCTGATTCCATGTTGGGTCACCGCCCATGACTAATTAGTGTAATTAACAGGTGAAACTTAGGGATTTTGTGCTTTTCAAAATTTACTCATGAAACCTTTTAGATTTTTGCCACTAAACTTGGTTTTTTGCACATTGAATTTGGATTTTTGTTGCATGTGGTGTCGAAAATATTACAGTAGCACAATTTTTGTTGCACGTGATGTCGAAAAATGTTACAGTAACACTTTTTTTTGTTAGACATATTTTTCCAATAAGCCAAACTAATTGCTTCAGCAGACCAAACATATTATTCCAATATGTATACAAGTTGTGGTTCATCAGACTGGACATATTGTTCCAAATGGGTTAGCCTATTGTTCCAGCAGACTAAATACATTGTTCCAATGGGTATAAAAGTTGTTCCAGCAGGCAAGATTGATTGTTCGGAGAGGCTAGTCTCATTGTTCCAGCAGGCAAGGTAGATTGTTGCGGGAAGCTAGACTCATTGTTCCAACAGACAAACTTTATTATTCCAGTAGATAAACTTTATTGTTCCAGTAGGCAAAACCTTATTTGTTTCAGAAGGCAAAACTTATTGTTTCAGAAGGCAAGAAGTTATGGTTCCAGAAGGTAAAAGTTATTGTTCCAGTAGGCAAAGCTCAACTATTCCAGTAGGGCAAACTTTATTGTTCCAGTAGGCAAACTTTATTGTTTCAGTAGGCAAACTTTATTGTTTCGGTAGTGTCGACGGTTGGGATATTGACCCAAGTCAACCAAGGTTCTTCAAGGAGGAGATAGGAGACACGCCGAACAACCACGAACAAAGAATGAACAGAGATGTGGGTTTTTATCCCGGTTCAGCCTCTCAGAGAGATAATAGCCCCACGTCCGGCCTTTCTTTATATCAAAGAGGATTACAAGGTGGAACTCGGCGAGATCGTGAGTCTCGGTGAGTAGTATGCGAAAATCTATTGGCGTGGTCTCTAAACGCCGTAGGGGCCCTGTTTATATAGTACGGAGCAAACCGACCTACCAAGGAATATCGGGCCGGGCTAACTACGAGATCGTAACGAACTCATACATGCCAAATACATCCTACGACAGATAAGATAATCTCCTAAACTTGGGGATCACGACTCCTAATCCAATCCGGAAACCACGTCAGGGTCTTCACGCAACTGCAGTAACTCTTGTTCGAGTCGGACTCAAACATGAATCATAGGTCGTTGATGCACCGCGTCACTCAAGAAAGCTGTTTCGGGCAGATGCACATGGGCTCGATAGAACCTTCCAGGAGCCGGGCCCTAGTAGCGCGCTCAACTGGGCCGTCAGGGAGTGGGCTATGGTAATGGGCCGTAATTCTATCCCCGACAGCTAGCCCCCAAGACTCAAGCGGAAGGACTCACTAGAGTGGGGTCTTCCTCTTGAGACTCCAAGTCACGAAGAGGGAAATCTTGTCGCTACAAAGACGTGTAACGAGCTTAATCGAACAGGTCATGGTTCAACCGAACAAGACTTGTTCGAGACCGAACAGCACCGACCAAGATCGAGCAACTCTAAGGCCGTCGAGGAACGACATCCGTCCGAAAGAGCACTCACCTTCAAGGTCGGACACTAGAAAAAAAAGCCGCTATGCGATTCCAACGGTAACTTCCTATCATTGCAGAATGAAAACAAAGCACCGCTTTACCTAGCCGTTGTGGTAAAAACTAGCCGCTTTTGAGGCAAAACCGTTGTAGAGCCGCTTATACGGGACTATAAAGCATCCAAGCTGCGCTGCCGACCACCACTCGCCTCACGCCTTTCCTCTCTAAGCCCTAGTTCCAACGCGCCAAGATCAAGCACCCAAACTTCCACCACCAACCCCGCCTGCCCGATACTGGGAACCGCTATGGCCAAGTTCATCGGCACTAGCTCGACCGAGGAGGACTCAAGGTCCGGGAGGAAGAGGGCCACATCGACACCGGTAGGTGGAGGTCGCCGGAGAGGAGGATACTCCGAGCCGCCAAGGGAGAGTTTGTCGACGAGCAGTTCGACTGCTCGGTTGAGGACTCCCGAGAGCGACTTCGCTGAGGCCTTCTTGAACATCACGATTGGAGGTGGCGAACCTCAATCCGAACTCCATCCTCCAGATGGCTGCCTCGCACACCGGCGAGGGCTATCTGGCATTGATCTATCGGTGGAAATGTTCCTCCACTATTACACAATGGACGAGGAGCAGCCCGCCGCCGGGCGCTGGGTGCTACTACCTCAAGCTCCGGCCACCGCCGACGACGCGCCAGTACCCTCGCCCCACCGCCTTTCGACTCGACAGGTGCGTGGTGGGTGAGGTGGTTCTACTGACAAGCGAGCGGGCGACAACAAACTCGTCTTCACCGGAAGGCGCCGGTGAAGGAACCCCAATGCCTCGGCGGAGATGTCCGCCGAGGATTGGTACGACAGGAAGATCGCCTCCTCGTGAGCCTCGGGCTCACGGGCAGGAGATCATTCGGGACTTCACAAATAACAAGATCTCGCCTCATTGCGGAGGAGGCCCTATCCTTCTATAAAATAGAGGATGGGAAGACATTTTCGTGGAGAACACGGGTAAGTGCCTTTAAGACTCAACCTTTGCGTTGATTATTTCCTCCGAACAGGAACTAATAATCCCTTCTGCTCGGGCAGAGAGGCCAACCAACGCATGGATGACCGAGCGGGTCGACGCCATGCTGAAGGCGGCAAAGAAGGACGAGGAGGTCACCGGCGAGGTGGCGTACACCTGCCCGCGCAACGGGCTTGTCCGCACAGATGAGGTAAATCACTTAATCCCAGCCTATGTTGCAAGACTTGCAATGTTGTTTAATGCTAATACTCGCTTCCCAAAACACGCAGGAGGACCAGCTGATCCTCGGGGGGATCGTAGAGGAACTCTCCGGGTCTGAGAAGGAGAAGGCAAAGAAGGGCAAGGCCAAGGCGGCCACAAAGCCCAAGGTGGCGGCCGAGCCTACGCGGAGCTCCCCGCGACACGGCGGCCGCCAGATATCAAAGAGACCGTCCACGGCGACGGAGGGCGCCGAACAAACCAAGCGGGCTCGCGGTCAGCCCAGTGGAAAGAGACCAAGCTCCTCCCTCCTCGCCGAGCAAAGCGACGAAGAGGTAAAGAACATGACCCTCTGGCTTAGGCGTTACTCGCAGGCTCACCCGGGCCATTTGGCGCGGCTACAACAGTCGCCGAAAGCGAGGAGGCTCAAGAGGAGGTCACGCGCAAGGAGAAACTTCTTGCGCTGCTGAGGAGTGCTCACCACTAGGGAGCCTGGCGATCGCCGAGGACACCCAAGGGCCAAAGCGAGAAGCCGCCAAGGAGCCCCCGAGGAAGAGCGGAAAATTCCGCGAAGAAGATCAGATCAAGCCTTCCACGGCGGTATGTAGGAATCGATCTTTTGACCTTCCAACCTTCGACCGCGTTAGACTTAACGATCATCTCTTTCGTCGTCACCGCCCAAGAGGAGATCGCCACGCACGACGCCGTCGAGGCGCCGAAGCGGTCGCTGCCGCCCGAAAGCACCTACACGGCATCGCGATGATGAGATCGGCAAGCCTCAAGGACAATTTGGCGGCATGGAGCTCGCCGCCAGCTCGTGAAGAAACGACGCGCCAAAAGCGGTGGAAGCGGTGGGAGGCGTAAGAGGCACAGCGCCGCCACGGACAACGGGGCCAAGATGATGGCTCGGAAGCCGCCAGCATGGGACCGAGCAACCGATCTCGCCAGCACTTCGTCGCAGGGCAGCTCACCCCGAGGCGACGGATTCTCTGGCGGTGGTGAAATCGGCCGCCAGTGAGCAAGAAGAAGCCCCCGAGCAGGTCGCGCAAGTGGTCCTGCCCGTGAAAACAACGGCGCCACCCAGTGGAGTGGCTCGGCCTCGCCAAGACATTGAGGCGGAAGAGAAAGAGGAAGAGGAGAGGGAGCGGAGACTAAAGCGCCGCCTGCTGCCCTCGCTCCCGGCGAGACGCGCCGCAAGAAGAAGGAGCGAACAAGGCAGCGACGGGAACAACGCACCCGTCTCATCCCGTATGAGCGGGTCTTCGTGACGCATGGCCTCGAGGACCGCCTGCGCCGCGGTTTGAAGCATCGGCTTGGCAAGGTAAACTCCAAGGCCAAACCTGTTCAGCTTAGCTGCATTATCGCAAAGTGTTTAACTTGATCTTCTCCCTCAGGTCTTTAGGGATACCATGGCGGAACTCGACGATGGTATCACCATCGAACGGGCCGCCGTGCTGGCATCCCTCCGGGAGCATCTCCAGACGAGGGATCCCGGCATGAGCCCTTGAGCCGCCCAAAGCCGAGCCTACCAAGGCGAAGCGAAGAAGCTCAAGGCGTAGCCGACCAAAGAGAGGCATTCTCCGAGGCTCTCTTAAAAGAAGCCGAGGAGCCAAGAAGCCGTGAAGGCCGGCGCCATGAAGAGAAGCCGGGCCGGACGAAGTGGCTCGAAGAGCAACTCACGACGCTGCCTCACTCGGGGACCAGCTCGCGGCGGAAGCCAAAAAGCTTAAGGTCCAGCTCGCCAAGGAAGAGCAAACTTCCGCGGATCTGCAAGCAAAAATCTCAACCCTGTGGGCTTCACAGGAAGAGATCGAGGAGATGCGCGGGATGACGGTGCGGGCGATCGCCGCAGAGAGAAGAGTCAAGGAGCTGGAAGAACAGCTCAAGACTACTGAAAGTAAGCCGAGTTGGCTGAGCGAGGCTCGACCGACCAGCAAGGCCAAGACCAAGAGGTCGAGGCCATCCGGCGAAGGTCGGCACAAGCCAAGCAGAGCAAGGAGGAGATCGAACGCCCGATTTGAAGCCCGGAAGGAATCAAGGCTCGGGGTGAAGTCGTGCGGCTCAAGTTAGAAGTTGAGGAGCTAAAGGAGCGGCTTGTTCCTAAGTAGCACTGCTGGTCAGAATCTCGAAGGGCCTTGTACCAAACTTATGATTAACGCAATAATGTACTTACTTTTTTTCCCGCAAAAAGAGCAAAGAAAAAGACAAGAACTAGCGTAAACTAAGAGAAAAGCTAACAGCTAGGAAGTTTAAGAAAACCGGTAGAGCGCTTTGCCTATCTCCCCCGTTGCCAGCGGCCGCCGAGAACCTAATTTTGCGAACTCGAACAGTGCATAAGAGAAAGAGCGACGCCTAGCCCCGCAGACAGACGATGCTCGAGAACCTAAGCTATATAACTCGAGCACGCGTGAGAGAGAAAGAGCGACACCGCACCTTGCTCGATGTATTCCATAGTCTGCTCGTTGACGTAAGTTAGGCAGTTCCGGGAGTAACCGAACAAGGAAAGTGTCTCTGCCGCGGGGGGCTTACGAGAGCAGGCTTTGCCAAGTGGTCGCGCCAAGCAGTAAGTGCCTCTGCCGCGGAGGGCTTATGAGAGCAAACTTAGCCACAAGGTAGAAAAGCCGTATTACGCAACCCTGAGTTCGGGAACTTATCGAAACTAGATACGGGTAGGGAAAAATCCTTAAGATTGCGGAGCCAAGAGTTCGCAAGACCGGGCAACCATCAAGTGTTACCAGAGAGAAAGAGGTAGTCTTCAAAAGAGAAGAAGTGAAAAAGGCGCAGAGGTCATGGAATTCACTTAAGTATTGGATTGAACTTTACATGGTGCCGAGAGACTTGGACGAACTAAAGGCGCCAAGTTTGACAAAAACGCGAGGCTAAGCAAACAAACGAAGACCTACACAAAGAACTTACGGTGGTCGATGTTCCAAGTGTCGGTCACTCTCTCCGTCCTCCATAGCGTGCGTAACAGCTATCCGAATAGCTCGCTCAACTGGTACCGTTATCTCGTGATCGCCTTATGGGGATCCGGCTGCGTGACCACGTTGCTTTTGAAAAAGCGAACAGCCGTTTTGGCGTGAAGAGATTTACGAGTGCTGCCGCCAATCCACTTTGTAAAAGTGTCTATGGCGACGAAAGCGGTGTGTATAGCCCTTGTACCCCTTAGGAATGGGCCGAGCGGATCCGCACCCCATGTGGAAAAAGGCCAAGATGGGGATTGTTTGGAGCTCTTGGGCGGGCTTGTGTGCCTTCCGGCGTGAAATTGGTAAGCCTTGCACTTAGTCACGATGTCCCGGCATCTTGTAACGCATGGGCCAATAATAGCCCATGCGAAACGCTTGTCACCGTAGTTCTCAAGAAGGCGTGGTTGCCACAGCACCCTCGTATGTCCCTAAGAAGGAACACACCTTCTGCTGCGAGATGCACTTGGAGAGAACTCCCGAGCACCTCGACGGTAAAGGATGTCGCCCACAAGCTTGTATGGAGCAAAGACGCCTTGTAAGCCGGAACGCCGCTTCGGCCATTGTCGGCGTGGTCCCATCTCGCAAGGTACCGGACAAATGGCGTTGTCCATTCCATGGCACCGCCGATAACGGAGACAAGACCACTGTCTCTCGTTGCCTCGTCCGGAGACGTGATTGAGGGCTTGTGAAGGTGCTCGACGAGCACCGCCGGAAAGGTGTTCGCATGAGGATCCATACTTGGATAGCTGGTCGGCCAGGAGTTGTCCTTCCTAGGCACGAAGAGCACTTCAAAAATCGAAAATGCCGCCCAACTTCCTCACTTCAACCGTATCGCGCCATTGAGTCATCGCAAAGACCGATACTCCTTGTTAACTCGATTGATGACCACCGTGAATCTCCTTCACGGTCCACCGTTGGACACCAAGCGACTTGCACGCCTTAGTCCCGCGAGGAGGGCTCAGATCAAGGGCGTTGTTAGTCGCCGCAAAGTGTAGTTGGATAGAAAATCGGAGTTGATCTCCGTGAGGAGATGAGAACAAAACCAGCCCCGAAGTTTCCAAAGGCGCGAGCCATCGAAAAACATGGTCCAGAGGGTTCATCAGTTGCTCGGGAGCTTCTCGATTTGAGCGGCAAGTCCATTCGGCGACAAAGTCGGCTAGGACTCGTGACTTAATAGCGTTCGGCAAATAATAACAGATCAAACTCTGCTAGTTCCATTGCCCACTTAGCTATACGTCCGCTAGACTCCTTGTTCCGTAGGATTTCTCCCAGAGGGAACGTGGTCGGGACCCGTATTTGATGCGCCTGGAAGTAGTGGCGAAGCTTCCCGGAGGACATGAGCAAGGCATAGAGGAGCTTCGACCTCGTGGTAACGCCTTTGATCCGTGAAGTACCGCCACGTAATAGATTGGTCGCCGAGGCCTTCCTTTCGACCGCCAAGATCCGCGCCACCGCCTTGGCGTGCAACCCAGGTCTGAGAGGAGCCGCCGCCATGCCGCGGGTAGTCAAGACGGAGGATTGGACAGTATCGCTCGATCTCGGAAGGATCTATCGGCTTCTTCCGCCCACTGAAACCATTGTGCTTGCGCAGGCCTTAAAAAGGGCAGCCGCGTCAGCTTTGACGGAAATAAACACGCTTAGAGCAACCATCCGCCCAAGTGAGGCTTTGTACTTCCTTTACGGTAGTTGGAGCTCGCATATTTTCAACGGCCTCGATTTTTCGTGGTTGGCGTAAATACCTTGCGAGCCAATGACATAACCGAGCAACATTCCAGATCGAACACCAAAGGTACACTTCTCTGGATTTAATTTTATTGATTGCTCGTGAGATTGTGAAAGGTCTCGCTAGGTCTTTTACATGATCCGGAGCATACTTGTTTTTACAACTATGTCGCCGACATAGACCTCCGTGTTTTTTCCATTTGCTCGGGAAGGTCTTCCATTAAAGTTACCGGAACGTGGCACCAAAGATTGCGCAGACCGAAAGACATGGTCGTATAGCGAAAGTGCCGAAAGGGGTGATGAAGGCGCTTTCTTCATCCTCGGGAGATGCTTATTTGGTGGTAACCGAGTAAGCATCTAAAAACTCGAAAGTCAAGATCCGCATCGCATCGACCACCGGTCAATACGAGGCGCGGAAATTGTCCTTAGGACAAGCAAATGCTCAGATCTGTGATGATCGACACATCCTCCACTTGCCGCCTTTCTTCTTTACAATGACAGGTTGGCTAACCACTCGGTGTGATCAACCTCGATGGATGAACCAATGAAGCGCTTGCTGTCGATCTTTGATGATCCCTGTTTGAATTCAAAAGCGACGAAGCTTCGGTGAACAGCTTCTTGTCCGCCGGACAGCCCGCTTTGTGCTCGACATTACCTTGGGACTCGGGCATGTCGATGGCTCCCAAAGCGAATACATCCGCATTGGCTCGGAGGAAGGCAATGAGCTCGCTTTCCTATTTGGGGTCCAGATTGGCCCCAAGTGAATCGTCTTGAAGTATCGCTCTTACGCAATGAGGACTTCTTCGCTTTACCGGGTCAAGGGAGACCCTTAGGCGTGCAGACTTGGTCTGCATGGAACTTCGGACCGCATGGGCGGAAGCCGGTCGACCGGGGCAAGGGATCGCTCGTCACAATCCAAAGTCAGCTTTAGAAGTTGCCCTTGACCGTGATCACGCCGTTAGGTCCCAGATCTTCACGCAATGGTAAGCGTGGTGGGATACGGCCATAAACTTACGAGAGATGGCTCGCCCAAGATTGCGTTGTACGCCGACGGAAGTCGACCACATCGAAAGTGATCAACTCGTCCGGAAGTTGCTTGGGTTGTCAAGGTGACAGAAGAACAACCCGCCCTAACGGTTTGATGCCTTCTCCCTAACAATTCCGTAGAAGGGCATTGCGATTTCCTTCACTTGGAGCGAGGGATTTGCATCTCGCCCAAGACTTTAGCGTAAAGCAAGTCCAAAGCGCCCCGCCGCCTACTAAGACACGGCCAACTCTCGCTGTCGATGGTCGGGCGACCACCACTGGGAGCCGCCGAGGCTTGGTCATCCCAATGGGGCAATCCTCCTTAGAGAAGGAGATGGAGACCTCATCCACTTCATCGATTCAGCCGAGGTTTTGCCTTTTCGACGCTAGGACCTCCCGAGCAGCTTCCTTGAGGTCGCGCCGAGAGGTGTAAGCCGAGGAGCCGCCGAAAATGACGGCGATATGGTTCACGGACTCGTGATATTCGCCATCATCTTCCCGATCACCATCGCCGGTTTACGCTGGCCTTACCGGCATCACCATGTTCAGGCGGTGGTGGGCATTGGGCCCTTGCCGTTGTAGAAATCTTCGAGCTTTGCAGCCCAAGCTCTACAAAGGACGTATATCATGCCCGTAGTTTGGTGGAACTTGCAAAACCGGTCGCCGGACCTTTCTTGCCTTGTCCGCCTCCCCGAGCGGGCTTTTTGCCCTTGTAATTATTGTTGGGCTTCTTCGCCCGCCCTGGGAGGAGGTGCGCGATCCATACCGCGACGGTATTGTTCGTGATCACCTTTGTTCTTCTTCTTTCGGGACTTCTTGTCACCGTGAACATTGTCGCCGCCCTTCTTCTTCTCATCCACACCAGTCGGGCGGGCGGCCGCCTTGTCGAACGCCTTTTTGTATCGAACGCGCTGCGCGTTGGCATATATCGGTCACCGCCTTTGAACAGTCGTTGGCGGTCCAGTCTTATTGATCTCGAGATCTGGGTGAGCCGCTTCGTCGCGGACTCCGCTTTTGAAGGCGCGACAATGATTCATCCGAGATGTTCGGATCGTGTTGAGGATCCAGACGCACGTAATAGCCTCCGGAAATTAGCAATCGAGGCGCCACAAAGCCGGGTTCCATGAGCCGATGGAACCTCTTGCCGATTGAATACCACGCCCGAGCAAAGACCCTCAAGGACACGGAGGTAATTAGTCATAACGAAGCTCGCTACCCCGGCCGCCATGATGGCCGAAGCGTAGATGGAAAGGAATTCCTCCGGTTTCGAGTCCCATTGTACCTCTCCATGTGACCGGCTTGAATTTTGAGGGCCACCGGACAGCCCAAGCTCGCGGAGAAAGCCCCGCAGCCCTGAGCATATGACCGCCACCTTCCGGCAGTAACCTAGTCTTGAGAAGACGTTATCCTGCGGCGCGGAGGAACTCTGCTGCCGAACGGATGACTTCGGCCGAGAAACTCTCTCCGGACAATCCACCATGCTCCTTCCTCGTGGTTGCGACGACGCGCCATCACGAGGGACCGTCCGCGGACCATCGCGGCGCGCTACCCTCGTGGTCGCGATGACTACGAGGATCGGGCGAGCGACGGCGACCACGGTAGCTCGCCATGGACAAGGATCTTCGATGGTGACGGGGTCACGCGATCGATCGAGCCGCCGTAATCATTCCGGCAGCTTTGGTCATGCCGCTCTGGAGGAGTTGTTGACTTCTCCTAGAGACTTTAGGCCTTCACCGGCCGCTCTAGGTTAGTCGCAAGACGCCTACGCGGGCGAGATCGCCTTGATTGGTGGATCTAAGGACCGCTGCCATAGCCTCGAGCCGCTTCCGACTTTGATCTATGGGTCCCGGATCTCAACCATCCGCTGCTCGCCCGATCGAGTCCGGTCACGCGGGAATTGACCCAACAGGGAAGCTTCGCCGGAGACTTAGCGCCAAGACGCGAGGTGGGTCGCGACGCCGCCGCTAACCGGTCGCCAAACCGTGCTAAGGTTTGATTGATGGAATCGCCGAGGTCGCGGCGACGACGCCTTGCTCGCGAAAGCTGCGCAGACCTCGCCTTGATGCCGAGCAGAAGTTAACCGCTCGACCGCCAGCCGCCACAACCGCGGCAGATCCTCGAGGTTCCTACATCGCCATGTTAATGCCGCGGGGCCATGCGAAGGTATGCTAGACGGTGTCATCATTTGTGTTCCACAGTGGAATCCACCGACATAGCCTTGGAATCGATAAATCTAAACCGTCAGAAAGATCATCGCCTGTAGTCGTCGCCGATGACGGAGTGCGATTCGAGGCTATCTCCGCCATGTAGGCGAGATATACGCCTCGGACGCGAAAGTGTTCGAGACCGAACAGATCGATCCGAATCGACAGGATGAGACATCCCGCCCTTCTGAGTCGTAGCCCTCAGGAAGTATCTCTGTATCGCTGATGGAGTTCGACATGCTCGATCTGCGTGTCCCCACGGTCGGCGCAAATTGCCGACGGTTGGGATATCGACCCAAGTCAACCAAGGTTCTTCAAAGAGGAGATAGGAGACACGCCAACAACCACGAACAAAGAACGAACAAGGGACAAGGGTTTTTATCCTGGTTCAGGCCTCTCGGGAGAGATAATAGCCCTACGTCCAGCCTTTCTTATATATCAGAGATGAATACAAGAGGTGGCTCGGCGAGACAAACAAGTCTCGGCGAGATTATGTGTGTACCAGTGCGACGATGCGAAGATCCGGCGTCTATGAGATGCCAGATGCCTCAAAAACTCTCCCCTCTACACACCGTAGAGGCTCTGTTTATATAGTGCAGAGCAAACCGATCTACCAAGGGAATATCGGGCCGGGCTAACTACGAGATCGTAACGAACTCAGTACATGCCAAGTATATCCCGAGGTAGATAAGGTAAACTCCTAATCTTGGGGATCACGACTCCTAATCCAAATCGAAACCACGCCCCGGTCTTCACGTAATCGTGCGTAACTCGCTCGAGTCGGACTCAAACAGAATCCTAGGCCATTACGCACCGTGCCGCCCATGAAGCCGTTTCGGCAGATGCACATGGGCTCGATAGAACCCTCCTGTGAGCCGGGCCCCGTAGGTCGCTCGATTGGACCGTGCCGGAGGAGCGGGCCATGGCAACGGGTCGTGATCTAATCCCCGATACCGCCATGATGGCCGAAGCGTAGATGGAAAGGAATTCTTCCGGTTCTCGAGTCCCATTGTACCTCTCCATGTGACCGGCTTGAACTTTGAGGGCCACCGACGACAAGCTCGCCGTAAAAAGCCCCGCAACCCAAAGCATATGACCGCCACCTTCCCGTGCAGTAACCTAGTCTTGAGAAGACGTTGGTCCTGCGGCGCTGAGGAACTCCTACCGAACGGGATGATTCGCCCGAGAAACTCTCTCCGAGACAACCCACCACGCTCCTTCCTCGTGGTCGCGACGACGCGCTCCTCACGAGGGGACCGTCTGTGGTCATCGCGCTGCTGCCCTCGCTGTCGCGATGACTACGAGGACTCGGCGAGCGACGGCGACCACGGTAGCCCGCCATGGACAAGGATCCTTCGATGGTGACGAGGGTCACGCGATCGATCGAGCCGTCCGAATCATTCCGGCGCTTTGGTGCATTGTTCGGAGGAGTTGTTGACTTCTCCTAGAGACTTTAGGCCTTCACCAATCGCTCTAGGTTAGAAGCAACAAAGATCGCCCAGACGGGCGAGGTCGGCTGGTTGGTGGATCTAATCACCGGTTATGGCCGCGAAGTCGCTCCCGACTCGCCTAGGGGTTCTGGGACCCCGAGGCATCCGCGCTCGCCCGACCGAGTCCGATTCTGCTGGGAACTAACCCGGACAGAGAAACCCTCGCTCGGCATCAAGACGAGGTCATACTGGCCGTCATGAGCAAGAAGTCATTCACGGTTGATCCCCACTGACGGCGCCACTGCCGACGGTTGGGATATTGACCCAAGTCAACCAAGATTCTTCAAGGAGGAGATAGGAGACACGCCGAACAACCACTTAACAAAGAATGAACAGAGATGTGGGTTTTATCCCGTTCAGCCTCTCAGAGAGATAATAGCCCCACGCCCGGCCTTTCTTTATATCAAAGAGGATTACAAGGTGGAACTCGGCGAGATCAGCAGTGTCTCGGTGAGTAGTATGCTGAAAATCTATTGGCTGTGGTCTCTAAACGCCGTAGGGCCCTGCTTATATAGTACGGAGCAAACCGACCTACCAAGGAATATCGGGCCGGGCTAACTACGAGATCGTAACGAACTCATACATGCCAAATACAACCTACGACAGATAAGATAATCTCATAATCTTGGGGATCACGACTCCTAATCCAATCCGGGAAATCACGTCCGGGTCTTCACGCACTGCAGTAACTCTTGTTCGAGTCGGACTCAAACATGAATCATAGGTCGTTGATTACATCGCGTCGCACCAAGAAACCGTTTCGGCAGATGCACATGGGCCTGATAGAACCTTCCAGGGAGCTGGGCCCTGGTAGGCTATTCAACTGGGCCGTCAGGGAGTGGGCCATGGTAATGGGCCATAACTCTATCCCCGACAGCTAGTCAAAATCTTTATTTGTTCCAGAAGGCAAACGTTATTGTTTCAGAAAGCAAATTTATTGTTCCATAAGGCAAAAGTTATTGTTCCAATAGGCAAAGTTTAACTGTTCTTGTAGCACAAACCTTATTGTTCCAGTAGTCAACTTTTATTTGTTCCAGTAGGCAAACCTTGTTGTTCCAGCAGGCAAAAATTATTGTTTCAGTAGGCAAACATTCTTGTTCTAGTAGGCATTTCTTTTTACTATTTCAGCAGACCAAATACATTGTTCCAATAGGCATGCAAGTTGTTCCATCAGACCAAATGCATTGTTCTAATTGGGCTTAGCCTATTGTTCTAGCAGGCCAAATACCAAGTTGTTCTATCGTATTAGACGTATTGTTTCAATAGGCCAAATTAGTTGTTCCATTAGTATAGACAAATTGTTCCAGTAAAAATTTATATAGCAACATGGGTCTTGTTTTGTTCGAAAAAATGCGAGGAACACGTTGGTGCAAAACGGTTTGTGGATTGGAACACCCAATCAAAAGTTATGATCGTTTAAAGAAAAATGAAAAAAGAAATCCTCGCTGACGTCATAGCGAATTGTTCCGACGGAGGCGCGCATTGTTCCGGGCGTTTACGCGAATTGTTCCGGCAGTGCTGCGAATTGTTCCGGCGGAGTTTTTTGGCTGAGGATTGCGCTGTGTGTTTGGCCGGGGAGGCGTTCGATCCAAATTAATTTGGTCGGACGTCCGACCGCAAGTTCAACCCAAAAAAAAAGGTCCCAAAAGTTTCTGAAAAAAGCAATAAGTATTTCTTTCTCCTTTGTCTCCCCCGAGCCAACCAGCATGGCGCCGCCATCGGCGACCATGGCAGGGCTTGCCTACGACCACGGCGACGTCGGCGAGTGTCGCCCCGGCCGTCATCAAACCGTAGTGCCGAGCCGCCACACTGCGTAGCTACCCCGCGCCATGGCCTATCCACTGTGGTCACAAGCCAAAGGCGTTTTCACGTTCAAAAGATGCCAACGAGCCAGACCGAGCCAGACCAGGCTCGGTCAGAAACGAGAGCCGAGCCTGGCTTGGCTCGCTATTTTACCGAGCCCCAAAAGTAGGCTCGGCTCGAGCTCGGTAGCACCTTCAAGCCGAGCCGAGCCTGTCCGAGCCAAGCCGCGACCTATTTTTCCAGCCCTATCTCCAATGTGGACAACTCGACAGGTTATAAGAAGTCCATCTTATGCTTTTGCTAATGTGGAGGAGAGATGGAGACTCGCTCTTAACCAAGAGCCAGTCTATAGCGGATTACAAAGTGCATTGCACCTATTATATATGGACCCATATTACTTTTAAAAACCAATGCTATAGCTAATCTATTGAAAAAGTTATCTATAAGCTATCTATAGATGATATGGAGTTTTCTTATAGCCAATAGTTGACTCTATCATTGGAGATGCTCCAAGTGAGAGTTTAGAGACGCGCATACGAGATCCATGTGCAAACTTGAATTTTTAATAAAAGAAAAATGATATTTGTTCGGTCTATGTGGCAATACTACTCCAAAAGAGCATCCCCGCTCAAAACCACACATAAAACTACACGGGGGGGGGGGGGGGGTTATTAATTTACACTACTTTGCATACATGCGGTGTACCTAGTTTCTTGGCACAGAGTTAAAAGCACCAGCATGCATAGTTTGAGAGGGGCAAGTATATCTTTTTCCTTCAATTTATAACACTTAATTTGGACGCACCACGATAAATGACACCCACTTGGGTAGTCTTTCAATGTAGCAAACAATGCTAAATTGGTCCCTACACTTTTGTTCGAGCACTAATTTTATCCCTGAGGTGCAAACCAGATAAAATTGGTCCCATGGCTTTGAAATCGTACCATTTTGGTCTTTTGATCGTTCAAAATTGTTTGTTTAGATGGTTTTTGCTGACATGAATGTCATCTCCTTTGATTTTACACATGTGGCGTCCAATCAACGCCACATTAGCGATGACGTGGACTAACGTTACTCACTAGGACCACCACCTCACTTTTGTGATAGCTGATCTTCATACCTGATACACCACACAATCTTGTCAAAACATTGAACTAGTAGATACATTTTGGCAAAATTACAATAAGTAGATACATAAGATCGAGTCTTTTCGGAAAAAAATGACAATGTTTGAGCGGCCTTTGTCGACGGGTAGCTAACCAAGGGTTATCGTCGGCAATGATTATATATGGGACGATGCACAAGATCCAAACTTGATGGTAACATAAGACAACGGGTCTTTTTTATACAGGTTCAGGCCCTCATGGTGGAGGTAATATCCTAGTCCTATGCTCTGGGATTATATGGGGTATATGTATATAAGATGATCGAGAGATCTCTCGTATGTTGTGTTCTCGGCCTCAAGTTGTGTTATGAGGCGAGGGTATTGGATTGGATGCCGAACTATGTCCCCCTACCCCATTATATAGTGCAGAGGGTGGGGTTACAAGGAGGAGTCCTAGTCGGTTACGAGGTAGGATTCCTATCTCCATGCTCTAATCAAATATGTAATTATCCAAGATTACAAGTGCATCTTCCCTATTAGGGATAGACTTTTATCTTTATGTATTTCCTTGCCGAACAAGTCTTCTAGAGTCTGAGTGGTACCCGTCCTCATCCACTGACTTAGTCCATCCCCTGTCGGGTGGTCTTTTAGGCCCGCCGTGTGGGTACTCGGGGTCTATGTTATCTATAGTAGCCCCCGAGTGCTTCATAGTCGAGTTGTTGCACCTCTTCGTCGTACCTGTATGAGACATGCTTCATGCCGAGTGCTTGTAGATTGTTGATGCTTCTTTCCGACTGGCTTCTGCTCGCTATCTGCGAGGAGACTGTGAAGGACTCATAAAAAGTTGTTAGTGATACTCAGCCCAGGATTGCTAGAGTTCTAGCAGTCGGCCCTTTGTAAGGCACATCACTTTGATTTTCATGAAGTGGTACCTAGCTATACTCGTCTTGCGATGTACAGATGGCGACCCAACATAGGGCATACCATTGGTTTTGGCTGAAGAGCCGAGCGGTATCTGTACCTGACCGGAGTGGGATACAGCTGGTGGCCTTAGAGGGCATACCGTGGTTTTGGCTGAAGAGCCGAGTGGTACCTGTACTCGTCTTGTGATGTATAGCTGGCGAACCAACATGGGGCGTACCATTGGTTTTGACTGAAGAGCCGAGTGGTACATGTACCCGACCAGAGTAGGATACAGCTGGTGGCCCCTAGAGGGCATACCGTATTTTTAACCATTTGGTACCTATACTCGTAGAGTAAAGCGATTGGTCTAATATGGAGCATACCATCTGGATAGGGTTTGGCCCAATAATACCTGTATCCGACTGGTGCGGCACACAGCTAGTGTCCCAACGTGGAGCATAGCATTGTTGTCAGTCAGACGGTACATGTACCCGACCGGAGTGGGATACAGCTGGCGGCCCCACCACAGGACATACCTTAAGGATAGAGTTTGGACGTATGGTATCAATACCCGGGTTGCGGTATACAGCGTTGGCCCTAATTGGAGCGTACCATCGAAACTCAATCCCGACATCACTGGTATCTGATCCTGATATGCAGTGACCAACTAGTGACCTAACATGGGATATACCAAGAGATGGGTTTTTTTGTAGCTCTGCTGGTAGTGGACCCGACATGGGGTGTACCGAGGCTGAATTTGGCTTAGCCCGGCTGCGCTTGTAGCCACTGGTTGTGACGCGCAGTTGGAAGGTCAAAGTTAGCGCTCAGGGAGCAGGGTGGCCTATGGCCAGAGGTGTAAGCGTATAGCCGTACCAAAGTTGGCGCGGGCGTGTAGCTGTGCCATAAACTTGGACGCTCAAGGCGCCGGCGTAGGCGCGTAGCCATAACGGGCGCTTGCCGAGCTATATATTTGGATGGTCGAGGCGCGAGCGTAAGCGTGTAGCCGTGCCAGGCGCTCGCCAAGCCGTAGTTGTCGCTCATTGTGCAGATCCTTCTTACTCGTATACGGAGTCGTAGAAGGTACTTGATGAGGTAAAAACTCATGAACCCTGTAGAATGTACATGTAGGATTTAGCCAGTATCTGGATGAAAAACAATCAATCGGATGCAAGGTCCGACTGCTTTATTTATGTATTTGTTTATGCTTTTGCTATTTTTTCTTTTTGATCTTTAATTCCTCCAAATAATCTTTCTTTTGTTATGCACTCAGCCCGACTAGTCTAGCCCCCGGGCGTCGGGAATTGGCCCATGACTCTTTTCCTGTGCACGCCAGACGAGTGACTAAAGTTCGCTGCTCAGGTCGAGTTTCACTACTCAGAATAACTACTCAGATTCATTTGCGATCATTAAGAGAGAGCAACAAAAAGTGCACGCAAGTACACCTATTAGGTGTAGCCCCCGACTTACTGCTTAGTTGAAGATCGACTAAGTAGCAAGTCAAGAAACAACTTAGATTTATATGAAAAGATTATGGTAATGAGAACTTAGCTCTGATGTAGGCGTAGGCGTATAGCTAGGGGTGGGCGTTCGGTTTTTTCGGTGTTTTCGGTTCAGTTTATTCGGTATTTAAAAAATTCGGTATCTGAAAAATGGGTACCAAATTTTTGCTGACAAAACCTACTACCGAATACTGAAATACCAAATTATTTCGGTACGGTATTTCAGTATTTCGGTAGTACTGAATTTTCTGTACAGCATGCAAATACAGTGGCAGATATTCAGATTTCATTAAGCAAATACAGTGGTAGATACATTCAGATTTCATTAAGCAAATACTGATTTCATTCAGCAATAGATTTCGTTCAGCAGCAGATACATTCAGCACCAGATTTCATCGATAAACCGTGGCAGAAGTAGCAATGTAGCATATATAGTAAATACATTCAGATTTCAGCAACAGAGCAACCAGCATTCAGCATTTCAGCACCACATTTCATCAATACTTCAAGAGAAGAGGAAATCAAGCCAATACGGTCACCATACGGCATACATACCTTGGATCTGATCGGCGGCGGGTTGGAGACTTGGAGTAGGCGAGTAGCTGTGAGCCTGTGGGCTGTGACTGTGACGGTAGCGGGTAGGATGGGCGGCGTGTCGGCGACCGGCGATGGACAGGCTACTCGCGATGGACAGGGCGACGAGCCGACGGGCGATGGGCGGCGAGTCGGCGATTGGCGATGGGCGGAGAGTCCGCGACGGGCGATGGGCAGCGCGCCGACACGGCGGCGGCGGCAGTGCGGCACCGGAGTGGCTGCGGCCTGCGGCAGCGGGAACCGGGAGGTGGCTGTGCTCTAGGGTTAGCGGCGCTGCGGTCAGGGGATGCGCCAATGCGGATTGATTTGCGGAGCAGAAGAGGAAGCCTGAAGACACAGAGCATTTGGGCCGTGGGTCTAGAACTTTGGATCGGGACATCGGGTATTCGGCTGGATACAGAAAAAGAACGGTATATACGGTAGTTCGGTTTTCGGAGCAATGCTACCGAAACTGAACCGAACTACCGAACTTTTTCAGGTTTCATACCGAACCGAATACTGAAAACCGAAAAAACCGATTTTTCGGTTTATTCGGTTCGGTTCGGTTCGGTTCGGTTCGGTTTTTCGGTTTCGGTTTTTTTTTGCCCACCCCTATGTATAGCCGAGCCGTAAACTTCGACACTCTTGGTGCGGGCATAGGCGCGTAGCTGAGTAACGTGTCGCCGAGCCATAGACTTGGAGGCGTAGGCACGAAGCCGAGCTGAGCGCTCGTGGCGCGTGATTCCGTACAGCTGAGCTGAAGACTTGGACGCTCGTGGCGTGGGCGTAGGCATGTAGCCGAGTGGCTTGTTACCGAGCAGTAGACTTGGAGCCGTAGGCGTGTAATCGAGTGGCGTGTCGCCGAGCCGTAAACTTTGAGGCATAGGCGTGTAGCCGTACCAGGCGCTCGTGGCGCGCGATGGCGTATAGCCGAGACGTAGATTTGGTGGCGTGGGCATGTAGCCGTAATGGGCGCTCGTGGTGAGCTATGGCGTACAGCCGATCTGAAGATTTGGGCGCACGTGGCGCGGGCATAGGCGCGTAGCCGAGTAGCTTGTCGCCGAGCCGTAAACTTAGAGCCGTAGGCGTGTAGCCGTACCGGGCACTCGTGACGCGCGATGGCGTACAGCCGATCTGATGACTTGGGCGCACGTGGCGCGGGCGTGGCGTGTAGCCGAGTGGCTTGTCGCTGAGCCGCAGACTTGGTGGCGTAGACGAGTAGCCGAGTGGCTTGTCGCCGTGCCGCAGACTTGGAGGCGTAGACGTGTAGCCGTACCAAGCGCTCGTGGCGCGCGATGACGTACAGCCGATCTGAAGAATTGGGCGCACGTGGCACGGGCGTAGGCGTGTAGCCGAGTGGCTTGTCGCCGAGTCGTAGACTTGGTGGCGTAAGCGTGTAGCCGTACCGGGCGCGCGAAGGCGTGTCGCCGTGCCGTAGACTTGTTGGCATAAACGTAGGCGTGTAGCAGAGTAGCTTGTCGCCGAGCCATAGACTTGGTGGCGTAGGTGAGTAGCCGAGTGGCTTGTCGTCGAGCCGTAGACTTGGAGCCCTAGGCGTGTAGCCGTGCCGGGCACTCGTGGCTCGTGATGGCGTACCGCCGATCTAAAGACTTGGGCGCACGTGGCGCGGGCGTAGGCGCGTAGCCGAGCAGCAGAGGTAGTTGTTCAAAACTCGATCAACACAGAGCAGCACACGCCGTGGTCGGCGTCGAACGGCACATGCTCGCCGAGATCTCACCGGTGGTCGGCGAAGTCGGCCGTAGTCGTAAACGATCTCCATGCGGTTGGTGTAGTTTGACAAAAGTCGATGAAAGACTTCGCTGGTCTTCAATGTCCCACAAGATGTGGCACGACCAATCCTCACTTTAGTGGCTGGCACCGACGAGCTTTACGAGCTCGTCGAAATTCGCGACCTCTCTGCGCAATCTGTCTTCAAACAAGCGCCACGGTTGCATACGAAGTCCGATTTAGGCTTTCTTGGATTCATTGGAAAGATAAAGAGTTAAGCTTTCGAAAGCATATTATATCACCCCGAAACTCCTTATAAGTCAACGGAAAATCGCGATACAAGTTCCGTCCAGATTATGAACGAGAACAGATCGCATCTTCTTCTCATGTTTGCCTCACGGTTGCTGAAGCCGGCGTCGCACGAGAGACGTCATGATTTTCTGAAGCCGGCGTCGCACGAGAGATGTTTGCCTCCGAGTGATTTGCTGCTAATGACGATCACCATCCGAGATTCGTACTCCACCGGGACCTCGCCGTATCCGAGTCGGGAACTAAGCCCTCGGCGCACTACTCGTCGGCAGCCGACGGTGGCGTTTCCCAACACGACCGGGACTCCGAGTGAAGCGTTGTTGAATTCCCTCCCAGATCGGATATTGTCCGAGTCCGAAAAAACGCTGTTGAAGTCCTTGATTGAGTTCTCGCCGTATCCGAATCGGGAATTGAGCCCCTGACACACCACTCGGGAGTCCAGACGAAGCGTTGTCGATGTTCTCCTCAAACTGGATCGGATCCGAGTCCGGAAGAAGTGTTGGTCGTTGATTGTTTAGAGAGGCTCCTTACTGATCCTTGCTGTCCTTGGAGGTGTATCATGGCCTATCCGCATGCCGCAGCCTCCGCAGATGGGTTTTACGAGCTTGCTGAGATTAGCGACCTTTTCGCGCAGTCTGCCTTCAAATGGACGCCTCGGATGCATCCGAACTTCGTTTCGGGTGTTCTTGGGCTTCACGGAAAGCTTACGAAATTATCTTTCCAACGCATCCAGTCTCATCCCGAAATTCCTTCTGTATTAACGGGAATCGGAGAAACAAGATCATGTCCAGAATCTGTCTTCGAGTCATCGCCGTATCCGAGTCGGGAAGTGAGCCGTTGGCGTACTACTCATGAGTAGATGGCCATGGCGTTCCCCAACACAAGCGGGAGGTGTTATTGTATTTACCCCTAGATTGGATCTGATCCGAATCCGAGAGGTGCGGTTCACCGAAGTCGTTGCTGATGCAGTCGGCTCCCGAAGCGGAAAGCTTGGCCAAGGGCGAAGACGACGGCAACTCCATTGGTCGAAGCCATCGAGCTTGATGAAGATGATCTTGACGCTGCCCGGCCCTACCTGGCGCGCCAACTGTCGACGGGTAGCTAATCAGGGGGTTATCGTCGGCAATGATTATATATGGGGTGAAGATCCAAACTCGATGGTAGCACAAGACTGGGGGTCTTTTTTATACAGGTTCAGGCCCTAATGGTGGAGGTAATACCCTAGTCCTGTGCTCTGGGATTATATGGGGTATATGTGTATAAGATGATCGAGAGATCTCTCGTATGTTGTGTTCTCGGCCTCAAGTTGTGTTATGAGGCGAGGGTATTGGATTGGATGCCGAACTATGGCCCCCTACCCCCGCTATATAGTGGAGGGGGTGGGGTTACAAGGAGGAGTCTTGGTCAGTTATGAGGTAGAATTTCTATCTCTATCATCTAACCAAATATGTAGTTATCCGGGATTACAAGTGCATCTTCCCTATTAGGGATAGACTTCTATCTTTATGTCTTTCCTTGCCGAACATGTCTTCTAGAGTCTGAGTAGTACCCATCCTCATCCACCCGACTTGGTCTATCCTCTGTCGGGTGGTCTTTTAGGCCCACCGTGTGTGTACCCGAGGTCTATGTTATCCACAGCCTATCATTGAGACAAAAACATTAAGCATATAAGCACTTTCGACTTGATTTGCAGTGGTTAGTTATGCAAGATGGGAAGATCCTTATTCAGGGTCCTTTTATCCCAATATTAAGAAGAATGTGTGGGCCTTTACTGAAAAAAGATGGTTGACCCCCGTGCCAACTCATTCCATCCTCCCCTCGGTGGGTTGTCCTCTTATTCACTCTCGTGAGCAAAGAAGGAGACGGCGTTCAAGCCAGCAATGGACTGAGATATTATACGATAAAGGTAAAGAGAAGGGGCCCTCGTTGTTCTAACCGGTCAAAGATCCAAAGTGATATCGTTTTAAAAGCACAGGGACTGATCTCATCTAGTTTTGCACCTGAGAGGCTAAATTAGCACTTGAGCAAAAAGTTTAGGAACCAAAATGACACATTTTCCTTCGATGTATAGCCCAATGCAGATGGATTCTATCAATTTATGGCGTTTCCACCATTTTCCCCATTCTATTTTCCCGAGTTTTCTTTTGTGTTGTCTTATTTTTTTGAGAGAAAGCTCATAGCACTTTATTGCTCATCATATTTTGGTTGTCTTATTTGTTTCTACTCAGACGGGTCTCTTTCAAAAATTAGTTGCGCACCCTTTGAAAATAATTTCATACCATAAAAATTTATCTTCAACCATTTTGCAGTCTTCTTAACAAATTCAACCATATGAAAAAAAAAGTCAACTTTGAAAGAATTTTAAAATCCAAAATTAAAAACTTTAAATTTTCAAAGTTTTAAATTCAAATTTCAATTGTTAATATCAGTTCAATCTATAAAATTTTAAATTCAATTTGTGCTTGATTTTGGGATACCTCGTAACATAAAGACATTTTTTGTCTGCCTAGGTAGAAAAGAAAATGAAAACATGAAAAATTGGTGAAATGTCATGATCCAAAAAAAATCGCATGTGTAAACGATTATATGTTCAAAGGCAACTGGTGTCATTTACATGGAGTCATTCGAATTCAATGTTATAAATTGATGAAAAAATGTATCGATTTGGTTGCTAAATTTTCGTCCTTATTGTTTTCTAATTTCTTTATCTCTAAACTTAGGTTTACTTGATCCTCGTGCTGTCAAATCAGAGTGCTCTATTCTCGTCATCTTATCAAATTTATATACCTATTTACTTATCTTTGATCGAATCTAAGAAAATAATATTTTGAATCAGTTTTTCAATGTCGAAGACTTGTCTAAAAGCTCTAGAGCATAAGCCAAACGAAAGGGATATAATTCTCAAGGCTACCTCAAAAACCCTCAAATTAAAAAATAAGCTAGACATAAGTGTCTAAGTCAGATAAATTTAAGGTTTTGAGAACAGAGATCAATCTCTTTACCGGTCAAAGGATATATTAGGCAGGTTTTTTTTTCTGGTTATGTAAGCTAAAAAGCATAAGCGAAAAGCACAACAACAAAAAAAACAATCGTATGGACATGTTAGGGAACCAACTTAGATCAGCCTTACTAGTTCAAGGACTAAATTAACCTGGGTTTGCAGTTCAGGTCTGTCGTACAGACATCTCTAATAGCAAACTTAGCAGCACCCCCTAACTTGGGAAATGGATTTCCTATTGGGAGTGATCTTGAGAAGAGCAAAAGGTGGACTTCGGATCATGCAGGATCGAGCCTCAATGCTGTCATGGCCCTACAAGGTGCCACGGTGTAGGTTAAGTGGTGTGGCCAGCACCCTTCGAGTCGGTGGGAAGTGCAGTGCTGTTCCTAAATTTTGGGAGGTCCGAAGCAAAATTATAAATAGGGGTTCCTAACATGAGTATTAAAATATTTTTATACTATTATATATCAACGGAAAAGACATTTAATGTATCATAGAAATTGTTACCAATAAAAAATAAAAAAGTACAAACCACCAACTCCGTCTATGCCATATAGCCATATGGGCCTTCACTTGTGACTCTGTGGCCTCGTCTCGTTCTCGGTAGGATGCATTGTAGCATGCTTTGTCTCGCCCTCAGCAGAAGGCGTCACAATGCCAAGGTGAGACCCTGGGTTTCAAGGGCCCGGGGCACACAAGCACCGTTCGCCCCCTCCAAGGCACAGCCCTGTGGAAGGGTGTCTTCTTCTACATCATTGATCGAAATTAGATGAGTCGATGAGAACGAAAGTTTAGAGACCAAACTATTGCTATTTTCCTCTAAATTAAAACCACCATTCTCCATGGAACGGCTCATAATCCCAAACTGAGGACTGAGTAGCATGCTCGACCCGTATTTTAGTCCCTGTCGACCCACGGTCTCAACCTTGGTCGATGATCTCAAGTATTCCCTTGCAGGGTTCCAATTTCTCAGTCAGAGGCTCACAGTCACAGATCTCCTTCCCCCCACCCCAAAACAAATGCAGCTCCTCCTAGCCTACCTGCAGGGACGATTCTATCAAGCTATATATATATATATATCTCTACTCTCCACTGCATGCCCTGCTTCTCACATGCGGATCACGTAGATTGCTGCACGATTAATCAATGTAATCAGGGCTAACTAAACACAGATCCGACGTGCTGCTGCAGCCATCAATTCTCGTGGCAATGGCAGGGGAGGATGGTCCCGGTCGTCAGAACGGGAGGGGCGCACACACGAGCTAGTGAGCTAAGCAACGCATGTCAAGGCGTCAAGCGTCTGTAAACGACGTGCCTCTCCCCTCAGAAAAATGCCCAATGCTATTTTTTTTTTGAAGGGCAGGAGAACTGCCTTGCATTGCATAGTAGAGGAAAAGGTTTATAGTGTGGGGGAAGATAAGGGCCCCTCCCCCTTGGGCCAAATAACCAAAACTAGCTGATTAAAAAGGGGGCGCCCGCGACCTCCCATAACCGCAGGTCATCTAAAAGCTGGTGGAGGAACACTTGAGGGCATCTGTCGGTCTTTGGAAGATTCGAGCGTTTCTCTCTAACCAGAGGCCCCAGATTGTTGTGGCGGCAATGGCAAGCGCACCCCGCATCGAGGAGGCCAAGGCACCCTGAAGGATGCCACTGGACCACCAGCTAACACTACTACGGAAAGGGCGTTCATCCGGTTCATGCGAGCTTGGCCCCGGTTTTGAACCGATACTTTGAGATTGATGCTGCTGGCATCACCCGAGTCTGTGAAGGACTAAATCTCTCCTCAATAGGCCGCCCAAATGCAGTAGCTCTATTGGTCCCGGTTGGTTGCTCCAACCGGATCGAGAGTATATGTATTAGTCCCGGTTTTACCTACCAACCGACTAATATGTGCATACGTGGCGACCGGTAGTGTCATGAGGGACACTTTTGGTCCGGTTGGTTGTTCCAACCGGACCGAGGTGTATTTTTTTGAATGTTATGCTTATTTAGTCACTAATTAAACCACATTTAACACAATTAGCGATGCACAAATTGGTTGATAACTAAAATCGAAATAGCATTAAATATTACAAATATGTATTACGTCGATCGGCTCTGGCAATTGTGCAATCATCCATTGTGCAATTACAAATATTCGAGTTTACAAATATGTATTACAATACACTTTCTCCTAATTTGGTAAGATCGGCTAGTATTCACGGTGGCACCCATTTTTAACTTTGATTTGATTTCGCTAACACCTTCATTGGACAAAGATCATCGATCAAACAATCTTGAGTCAGGTCACACCAAGCCACTTTGAGGCGTTGTCGAACTCAGCGTTGTCACTTTCTGAGATCATTGTCTTGTATCATGCTTTTGCACCATCGTTGACCCTAGCAGCCTCCTCCTACAACCCAAATTAAACAATATTATCTAACAAAAACAGTAGAAATGGCAACATGCTATTATTTAAAATTTGTGGCGCCACATGAATAACACTACCAAACCAAGTAACCAACAACAGAACAGATATATAAATTTGATCTTTACCTTCTATCTTTCAGATTTCGTCAAGAACATAAGAAGGGGAAGGGCAGTTCTCAAAAGATAACCTTCCAGGCCCAAAGACTCCAGGACTCCACGCCATGAAATCTTCAATCTGCTCCTTTGTTAAACAACAAATATGTATTAGGTAGCTAGCTAGACATAAGTATCATACAATGTGCACAAGTGCACATACACTTTTATCGGGATCTTTTACGAGCATCGCTCTTGACGGTTGGCTAGTATTTTTTGAAGGCTCCGTAATCTTATTAAGTGTAGCGTGGTGATGCTCGCCCATCGGATTTATGACCTCATCTATAAGGAAGCCGCGATTTGCTCTTGAATTGCTTTGACACGCACCAATTTATAGTTAGGACCTTTTTCCAAACCTTTTTTTGCCAACTTTAGGGGAATCTATCATTAAATAGGGAATTAACATATCAATCTTTCAAACTATAGAAAATGTTTGCAGTAGCTACCTAGGAGTTATTAAGGTAGTAATTATATATTACTCACCCCAAACCCTGCATTTTTTCTTGTGTACTCAGCGGTGCCCCCGATGAAGTTGTGCATCATCTCGCACACATAGTATCCGCATAAATTGTTTGCAGGTGGTTGATACAAGACCTGTGGTCGACGAGTTGAAATCGTGAAATAGATCATGGAAATTACGTTAACTAACAAAATACTCTTAATATGATATACATACATATTTAGCGATGTGCAAGTCGAAACGTGTCTTGAATGTTCCCACGGTATTTTTGCGGAACGTTGCGAAGGCACTGCACATTTGATTACAAGTTATATATAATTGAGTTTGTTTGACATGGAGAAACAAAAATAGTAAGATATGAATGGAAGAGAAATGTACCGGTTGAGCATGGCGAGGAAGTTTTTGTACTTTTCAACTGGTACCCTTTTCGAGTCCATGACCGTGATCCTGCTATGATTTAGCTCTATAATAAAAAGGATCCAGTGAAAGCTGCACATATATATGTCAACGCGGTTTACTAATTAGTTCCATCAGTGTTAACAAAAGGAATTAAAATAAGGTGGTACGAAAACACGTACCTAAATTCGTAGGGTAGAAGTATATATCTTTTGTGTCGTTGTGCCATTAGCCCTTCGTAAATGGTGGTCTCTGTTGGTTGTGCGCTCATGTTAGCCATGTACTCATTAATGACCAATGGGTCAAGAAAGCCAAATTTATGGATTCCCTCCATTGCGCATCTTTTAATCTCCATTCTACATAAGGAAAATTGATTTAGGCCTCGAAGTTAGTATAGTATACCGGCTGGCACGATCGAAATTTACAAAGAATACACTTACAGCTCCCAACAAACCACCATGGCGACGTCGACCGCCAATCCCTGATATAGGTAATGCAGAACCTCAAATTGAATCAAGAATTCAAAGTCCCCGCGGTAGAAATGGTGTTGCTTGAAGACGACGCCGAACATTTCCATACCATTTTCGGCTGCGCGCAAATACCAATCATGGAGTTGCCGCATCTTCGTTGTTAGGTGGGGAAGCTCCTCACGCCTTACGAGCGATCCACCTTTCACATATTTCCATTGTAACTTTGCAACGGGGATGTCCTTAAGGCCCAAGACCATTTCTGGATCAAGCCCAGCTTCAATGTAGAAATTCCTTTGCGCTTCCTCTTCGGACTCTGCTCCTCGATGTTCCTTCTCGATTCCTTACGCAAGATGCGCCGTAGTCCGACTGTTGGTCTTTCTGGTTTGTCGATCTTATCCTTCAACGATAAGATACACCTCTTGCCTTTGTGCCATTCGTCCGTACCGGGCTGGACCCTCGGTGGAGTTGGTTTGTTCGCAAAATGTGCGGTGACCTCGCCTCTTACTATCCGCTCAGTTTCCTCTTCGGTCATATCATACGGCAGCTTCGGAGGTGTTTTTTTTTAGATGACCTAGGCCCTGTCTTCTTGAGAGGTGAAGGCCGGCTACAAATTCATCACGCCGGCTTGACCTAGCCGGCACCTTCTTAGGAGCTATTTGCTTAGTAGGGTGGTCTGTCTTGGCCGGTGTGTTAGTTGGAGTTTCGTGTGAGAGGACTCGTTCAGGAGTTGATACAGGAGACCGTGGAGAGGACACGGGCATGTTACCTTTGAAAATTATGAACCGTTTGTGCCACACGACGGTGCTGTGTACTGCTTCTCCTAGCTTCGTGGTCCCATCACCTCCTTCAATGTCGAGGTCAAGGTCCTCGTACCCCTGGCATACCTCTTCCACGGAGACCTTGGCGTAGCTTGGGGGTATCTGTTGGCCATGGATGACCTGCCCTGCCTCCATTGGGAAAGCCATGCCTCAAATGCCTTGATGGAGAGGTTCCGCTCAAGTGCAGCTCACAAGGTGTCATTGCGTGATGTCGCCCACGGATAGCGGGCCAAGTCTTCTTCGGCAGCCACCGGAAGCACTGTTGCTCCGCCGCATGGAGGGGCTAATGACGTTGGGATTCTCGGGCGGTTCTCGTGACCGCCTCCGTGCTCGCTCAAGGCTAGCCGCACCTCTCTTGGACTGTTTCTTGTATGCTCTCCGTGTTATGCGTGATTGCTCTTCAAGATCGAGGAGGTGTTGTGCTGTCGGCCCTTGCTCCTCGACCGACTCTGTAAGTCTCGTGCATCCTGCGGAAACCAACCTTCCACGGACGACGCCAACGCCTGTGCGTACGAGGTGTGGTGCTCGTGGTTCAGAGGGCCTGGTTAGCTCATCGTTCTCCCTATTTGGCACGAAGATGCCTTGGGCCGACTCTTCGTGCGCCTCTTGAAGCCTTCTTGCAACATCTCTGATCCTTTCACCAAAAACTGGCCTACCGTCGTCGTCAAGGCCGCCGTCATGACCAAAGAACCAATTCCTCGATCCGTCGGACCATCTCATTGTTACGGGCTCGACACCTTTTACAAGCGTGTCATGTTCCTCTTCTCCCATTTGGGTATCGCCTTGTGGTAACCACCGTAAGGTAGACGATGGTGGTATTGCTTCTTCGCGCATTTTGCTTATTCTTTTCACTCATACTCTGACCTTGTTGAGAAGTTTTGTACCCTACAAATTCATCCCAATGATCTTGCAGCTTTGGGTATTTATTGAAGTTAGGGAGTACATTATTCTTAACGTACTCGTTGTTCAACTTCTTCTTGAACGTCTGGAATGCCATTGCCATCTTCTTCAATGTGTAACTCTTCACCTTCTGTTCGGTCCCTTCGGGAAAGGTGAAAACTTGTTTCATATCGGTCCATAAGGTGTTCTTGAGGTCTGCAGGTACGTCGTCCCATTTGACAATGCTAATGGGCACGTGGTCCCTAACAATAGTTCCGAAAGTCGATCTAAATGGCCCAATCGCCGATGCTGGCTTCAGAGGCTCGCCTTCCTCGCTGACTTCGGTGATTATGTGCCTTGACTTCGGCCTCTTACTTTGACCTCACGACGGCGGATCGGTAATCTTGGTTTGACCGGACCGGGTGGCTTCTACGGCCTCGGTGGCTTCTACAGCCTCACCGGCTTCCTCATCGGCCTCGGTGGCTTCTACGGCCTCACCGGCTGCCGCAGGTTCAACTCTATCATCCGGATCAATCCCAAACATCTCCATCAAAAATTCTTCATCACCAATCCCTCCGCTCGCCATTGTAACAAATAAAGGCACTGAAAATACAAGTGCATCCTCACATAAGGCACTGATAAATTGCTTGCAAGTTTTAACTAACTTGTGAAGCTAAATCAAATAAGCACTGCAATGCTTTCGGTCACAGAACAAACAATTCAACAATGCTGCAGGCGAATAGAGACTAGAGTAATGCTGTATGTGAAATAGGTCAGGAATTAACAGGCGACATGGATGACCTCTCGTCGGAGGGGGTTGTAACGGCGGCGACGTCGGAGAGGGTTGTCGTGGGCGGCGGCGACTTCACGGGCGTCGTCGGAGGATGTAAGGCGGCGCGACACGGACGGTGGTGTCGGAGAGGTTGTAGGGGCGGCGGCGATGGCGGCGGCGTCGTCGGAGGGGGTTGTCGGCGAAGCGACACAGCGGCGCGACGTCGGAGGGGTTGTCGACGGGCGCGACACGAGCGGCGACGCGTCGATGGGTCGAGTGGGCGGCGACACGGCGCGGCGGCGACGCCACGCAGCGTCGTCCGAGGGTTTGTAGGCGGCGGAAACAGGGACGGTGGCGTCGGAGGGGTTGTAGGCGGCGGCGAATCCGGTGGCGGCGGTGTCGACCTAGGGTTAATTTGGTGCGGTTTAGGGTGAGTGTTTTGAAGAATTGGGGGAAACGGACATATAGGGGCATCAATCCCGGTTGATTCCAAAAACCGATATTACGTCTACTATCAATCCCGGTTGAAACCACAAACCGGGAGTAAAAGGTAACTGACGTGCGGGCCAGGCAAAACTGCATTGTGTCTGCAGGCCTTCAGTCCCAGTTGGAGTGTTAAACCGGGAGTAATGTAGGCCTTCAGTCCCGGTTGCAGTATTCAACCGGGAGTAATGGTCCTATTTTTCAAAAAATTTGGGATGCAGGGGGCAAAAGGTGGCTCGAACATGGCGGCGCAGATGAGCCAGCGCTTTTCGCCTCGCTACGCTAACGCTTGGACGCTATACGCTTGTCAATGAAAAGGGGGGCGCATTGTTTAAATGGATTGAAAATATCTATTATGAGAATTTCCAGAAAATGAGGTTTCTTTTAATATTGGAAGTATTGTTCAGAATAGTTTATTACCACTCTGTCATACCAAATATTATGAAATATTCATTGTAATGTTTAAATTTCGTCGTCACTAAAAATTACATTAAAGAGTATAAAATTCCAGTTAATTCCGTTTAATAGAATAAATATCAGTAAATTCCATTAAAATTCTAACAGATACATTTTGGACTTAAAAAGAAAATTCGCATGAAATTAAGAAAACTAAAACTAATACATAATGTCTAATCGGCGCCCTCATAATCCATCGCTATCCTCCTCCTCCTCATCCTCGTCGTCATTTGTCACCCTCGTCCCATTGCCGTGGTCGACGACGAGCTATTGCCGTCGGCCGTGCTGCCACCGTCTAGTTCGGGTCGGAGTCGTCGCCGCCCTCCGGATCATCGGAGAGATCGTCGACATGTCGTCGTCGGACCACCATGGCGCCTCATCCTCTTCCGAGCTGGTACCCTCGAGAGATGCCACCAGTGGAGTGGCAAAACTCGAGAGCCTCCACCGCCGGTGGTGGCGACGCAGCGGCGATGAATCGAGCTAGAAGACATGGCGGCGGAGGTATAAGCGAGGAAATTAAGCTCGTGTGTGTGATGTTGATTCCGCCCAAATTTATAAGGGACTGGATGATCTTTCCATTTTCCTCGTGTGTTGGAAAATGTAGTCTGCGCTGTGGCTCGCCTCCCGATTAATTACATCGGGGAGGCGAACAGGAGCGACGTTTAGCGAACCGGAGGAAGGGGAAAGAACTGACGCGTGGGGCCGCGAAGCCTTTCAATCCCGGCTTAAAACACCTACCGAGACTGATGGAGACAACTGACCTGTGGGGCTAGACAACTGATGGTCAAAATCACAAAATCGTAAGACGCCTATCAATCCCGGTTGGTGGTTTAAACCGGGCGTAGAAAACCATCAATCCCGGTTAAAAATAAAATCTAAGATTAAAGTTTTACTGACGCGTAGACCCAAGTTAACTGCTGTGCGTGGATGAGAATTTCCAGAAAATGAGGTTTCTTGTAATATTGTAAAGATTGTTCGTAAATAGTTTATTATCATTATAACATACGGAATATTATGAAATATTCACTGTAATATCTAAATTCCTGTCGTCACTAGAAATTACATTAACTAGTATAAAATTCCAGTTAATTCCGTTTAATAGAATAAATATCAAGAATACGCCGCCAAGACATTACTAACGATCGGACGCAAAACGCTTGTCGAAAATGAGGTGTCTTGAAAAAATAATTTAGCATTCACGCATACTTGTCATATGTGATTATCACAAAATAATGATAAATAGTACATATATGCAACTACTTTGTTTTACAAGTGATCCTTCGTTGTGGTCATGGCGTACGTAAGGGGCATCGTCATCACCATTGAGGATAGTAATGTCTACATCCACCGAGAAAGGCGGCAGCTCGTTGAACTGATTATACTCTTTTTCATCCGTTACGTCGTCAACTCCGACAATCCTTCTTTTACCAGGAAGAACAACATGGTGTCTTGGCTTATCAGTATTACAAGTATTATCCTTCTGCCTTTTGGTACTCCGTCCCTTTTGCATTTTCGATTTGCTATCCATGTCAATCACAAAGAAAATCTGTGTGACATCATTGGCGAGCACGAACGGTTCGTCCCTGTAGGCCACTTGCTTAAGGTTCACGGTTGTCATCCCGTACTCATCAATCTGGACAGCTGTCAGTTTGACCCATTGGCATCGAAATAGAGGGACTTTCAAAGGTCCGTACTCGAGATCCCAGATTTCCTCTATAAAACCATAATAGGTGTCCATGTTTCCATTTTTGTCCAATGCATCAATTCGAACACCGCTATTTTGGTTCGTGCTCTTGCTATCCTGAGATGCAGTGTAAAATGTGTATCCATTTATCTCATACCCTTGCCATGATACCATTGTCATTGATGGTCCCCGAGCTAAGAGTTGCAATTGTTCGTGGACACCCTCCTTGCCCAACAGCTGCTTTTGTAGCCAACCGCCAAAACTCTCTACTTGCTTGTTTGCGATCCACTTTTCTCGACCTCCTAGGTATTCGCCTCGTAGAATCTTCTCGTGGTCATCGACATATGGAGCCACTAAAGTCGCTTGCTTCAATCTTGTGAAATGTGCTTGTCTAAATGGCGGATATCTTTGCAAGAGGATTCTTTTCTCCCTGGTGTGCCTTTTCCTTGTAGCCTCCCCTCATAGCGTGATACAGGCACGCCAATCGGATTCAATTCATTAATGTAGTCGATGCAAAACTCACTCACCTCTTATGTGCCAACACCCTGGGCAATGCATCCTTCAGGCGAGACCGTTCTGAACATATTTTTTTAGGACACCCATGTACCTCTCGAAAGGGAACATGCTGTGTAAGAAGACGGGTTCGAGAATTTCTAACTGTTTCACCATGTGAACCATGAGATGGACCATCATATAAAAGAAGGACGGAGGAAGATCATCTCAAGGTTGACCAAAGCGACAATATCATCCTCAGAGATTACATAACTTATCCGGATCTATGACCTTTTGTGATATGGCGTTGAAGAACGAGCACACCTTCACGATTGTCCCTCGTACCTTGTCCGCGTAACACCTCTCAACATCACGGCAACAATCGGGTCATCAACACGTAACAATCATGCGATTTCACGTTTACGATTTTATTCTCTTTTGTGTTTATAAGTCTTCTTATGTTCGACGAGTATCCGGAAGGAACCTTAACATTGTTTAACAACTGAATCATGTTCTTTTCTCTTCTTTGCTTGGAGTGTAGCTCGCAGGATGGAGGTAATGCCCTTTGTCTCTTTCTTGCGGATGTAATTCCTGCCTGAGTCCTAATAGTTGTAAGTCCTTCCGTGACTGAATAGTATCTTTTGATTTGCCGTACATATCTAGGAATCCTAGCAAGTTCACGCAGACATTCTTCGTTATATGCATAAAGTCTAATGAGTGGCGAACCTCTAAGTCTTTCCAGTAAGGCAAATCTCAAAAAAATGATTGCTTTTTCCAACTAGCCTTCTTCTTAGCTTCTTCAGGAGGGAGTGGTGGGACAGGTTTGCTACCATGACCCTTTCCAAATACGATTTTCAGATCCTTCACCATAGAAAATAAATCTACCCCACTGTGATGCTTAGACTTCTTGCGGTTCTCTTCCGTCCCATCAAAATTAACTAAGTTACTCCGTAACGGGTGCTTCAGGTTTAGGAACCTACGATGGCCCATGTATACAACCTTCCGAGAGTTTGCCAGGTACTTGTCTTCCATATCGTCCAAGCACTCGATGCGTGCTTTATATCCCTTGATAGATAGGCCCGACGAAAGTTACTAAGTCTGGCTACCATTGATGGTTACGAATAGTAATGCACGTAGGGTGAAGTATTCTCTTTTGTATTCATCCCATACACGTACACCATCGTTCCACAATGTTAGCAGATCTTCGATCAACGGTTTTAGGTACACATCGATGTCGTTCCCTGGTTGCTTGGGGCCTTGGATGAGTAATAGCATCATAATATACTTCCGCTTCTAACACAACCAAGGAGAAAGATTGTAGATACATAGAGTCACTGGCCAGGTACTGTGATTGGTGCTCAACTCGCCGTAGGGGTTCATCCCATATGTACTCAACGCAAACCGTATGTTCCTCGCATCGCTTGAAAACACCGGGTATTTCCTATCAAGTTTTCGACACTGCGACCCATCTGCGGGATGTTTTAGCTTTCCATCAACGTTACGAGCATCGCTGTGCCAACGCAACATCTTCGCATGCTCTTTGTTCGCAAACAGACGCTTCAACCGAGGAATTATAGGAAAGTACCACACCACCTTAGCGGGGGGTCTCTCCACCTTACGTGCCCCCTCTACCTAACCTGCGTCATCACGCTTGGTCTTATACCGCGATGTTTTGCACACCGGACAGGCTTCCAAATTCTCACACTCATTGCGATAGAGAATGCAATCGTTACGGCATGCATGTATCTTCTATACCTCCAAGCCCAAAGGACAGAGAGCTTACTTGGCTTCGTACGTAGTTTCAGGCAATGTGTTACCCTCTGGAAACAACTTCTTCATAAGGCCTAACAACTCGTTGAATCCCTTATCAGACAATTCATTTGCCGCCTTCCATTACATTAGTTCTAGTGTGGTACGGAACTTTCTGTGCCCCTGTCGGCAGTTTGGATACAACAGTGTTTCATAGTCCTCCCAAAGGCGCTGAAATTTTTCGTAATGCCTTTTATCAACGTATTCTCCCTCTCCATCAAGCAGCATCTGGTCTAGATCATCGTCGCCAAACTCCCCCTGCAAATGTTCAAAATAATTGTGTTGGCCAGCGTCCGAGATATTATCGTCCACCTGTTCTTCTTCAGCCCGTGTAATCTCTACTTCGCCGTGCTTGGTCCAACAGGTATAATTTTTCATAAAACCTCTTGAGATCAAATGAAAATGAATTTGCTCACAGTTTGCCCACTCCTTTTGATTCTTGCAATCAATACATGGGCAACATATATAGTCTAAGGTAATATTGGTTTCAACATGACGAATAAAAGTTTCTAAACCCTCCACGAACTGCGAGGAACATCGGTCCATATACATCCATCGCCGATCCATCTGCATTATACATATTCATAGCATTGAGTGTAACGGTAGCTTGTGATCAAATACACATATTGATACCATACAAACAAACATTTTGCAAGGCTAAATACTCCTGGGTGAATCAGCAAAGATCATCCATCATTGATACTATTAGGAATTTGGTGTAGATATGTGGAAATAAAAATAATAATATTTTTTAACATCCATCATTCATGAAATACCCCTCCCAATCCTTGTCCCCTCCATTAATCAATGCTAGTACACATACAAACATGATTTAACAATACACATACAAACATAATCTGATACTTCACATACAAGCATCCAATGATAGTACACATTAAAATGCATCAATAAACATACAAAGTCTGCAGCACGTACAATTATAATAATTGTTCGGACAACAACATTTCTTAAATACATAAAACTTGAATTAAAAAGTACAACATAGAATGTGATCTCGATGTCTCAATCACACTCTACGGGAACGTAACTTCCCCTTGCCCTTGCCCTCGCTGCTCTCGCCCTCGCCCTCGCCATTGCCCTTGCCCTTGCCCTTGCCGCCCTTGCCCTTGTCCTTGCCCTTGCCCTTGCTGCCCTTGCCCTTGCCCTTGCCCTTGCCCTTATTACCACCATTCCCGCCGCCGTCGCTGTCGCCCTCGCCCTCGCCCTCGCCCTCCTCATCACCACCGCCACCGCCATCGTCGTGACGTGGCACATCATTGGTCGCCACATATTTTTTGTCTTTTGCGCTATTTCTGTGGGTATTCGTCCCCCCACAACAAGCAATGGTGGAGGGGCAAAGACACTTTAGAAAATAGCACATTTTGGACCTAGTTGGAGGGAGCGTGGTTTCGATGTTAGTGGCATTGTCACCGGTCCAACAAGACATCCTAAATCTGGACGAAAATTTAATGGTAAAAACACAGACAAAGGTCGGCATTTGTAGTTGCGCCGGTGGCTGCGGCGGCGGTGGCTGCGGCGGCGGCGGTGGCAGTGGTGGCGGTGGGATTAGAAACGAGCGATGCGATGCCGGTGGATAAATGTACCTCAGCGGCGTGGCCGGAGAGGCGCTGACGAATGGGCGGGCGCGCTGTGACGACGAGAGCGGCGAGGCGGCGGTGGTGACGACGCGGCGTGGCAGGCGACACGAGCGTTGTTCGATGATGATCCGATCCCTTTCACCGCTTCCTCGGTAGCGCGAAGAGAGGCCCCTCTCCTCCTTGCTCTCGCCTCGGCAGCTCCTTGCTCCTCGGCCCGGTCTCCGCTCCTTCCTCACAAGCGCGTGCGGCTCCTCGGCAAGTGCGGCGACGAGAAGACGATCGACGCAGTGACTTTTTGTTACCGGAGGAGAAATGGCTCCAATTATCGGAGCTCAGTATTAGTCCCGGTTTGTAACACCAACCGGGACTAATAGACAAATATCAGTCCCGGGTTGTAACACCAACCGGGCCTTTTGTGACAGGAGAAATGACGCCAATTATCGGAGCCCAGTGTTAGTCCTGGTTGGTGATACCAACCGGGACTAGTACTCCCCATCTGCCATCTGTCCCGCGAATCGACCTATCGGTCCTGGTTGGTGGAACCAACCGGCTGAAATCGCCTTCGCCTGTTACCATTGAACCGGGACTGAAGTTAACCTCAGTCCCGGTTTGATGGTAACCTGGACTGATGTGCCGGGATGGAAGGGCCGTTCCGTAGTAGTGTAATAACACAGCTGTCGCTGGCCCACCGAGCTGGATCGAGGCACGGCACGGCAAGCAGGGCTGCGAGCCTGGCCCAGGCAAAGCGGGAGAAGGGGCACTGCAAGAAGAGGTGTTCAGGTGTCTCAAGCCTTCGTCTGCACAAAGGGCAGAAGTAGTCGTTCGGCAACTGGTGTCGGAGAAGGGCGTCCGCCGTGAATACGCGCCGATGAAGCCGCGTCCAGAGGAAGAACCTGCACTTTGACGGGGCGCGCCACCCTACCCGCGAACTGGAGAAGGTACGCAAACCGCACTGAGAAGGTTCCGTCAGTGGAGAAGCACCAAGGGAACTGATCCTGCGAGCCGGGATCCAGCTGAATTTGAGCAACCTGACGCAGCAGCAGCACGAATTCCGGCATCAGTTGTGGGGTAAGGCTACGTCTGAGGTCGGAAATCCAGGAGAGGTTTGAAAAGCCTCAAGCACTATCCGATTTTTCCTGGCTGAGGCCTTAAAAAGAGCAGGGCCAATCAACCGAGGGGAGCTTCCGAAAAACCAGTGGTCGTCCCAGAAGGAGGTGGAGGCCCCGTCCCCTAGAACTGATTCTCAGCCGACCCGCAGGAGCGGCAGGTCAGGGTCCGAGGCGAGCAATGACCTGGGAGCCCAAGCAGGAGCCGGGCTACGTCTGCACAACCAAAGCCAACGAAGCCTAAGAGCCCTAGAGAAACAGAAGAGATCCAGGACCCCAAGGTCGACGAGAGAGGTGGGAGAGCAAACGGTGCTCCAGCTAATCCTTCCGGCTACGCCTTGGGAATCTGCTCCTTTCCAAAGCCAGCCACGCCAGATCGAGTCAATCTTCTTGATGACCGAGCTAGGCGGACGGACGATAGACAACATGTAGGTGGGAAGTGCGGATAGCACCGCTTTTAGCAGTGTGAGGCGGCCTCCTTTGGACAAGAGTGGCCCCCCGCCACCCAGCAAGCCTGGAGGCCACCTTGTCGATGAGTGGCTGGAAGTGGACGCGCCGCAGCCTGCGGATGGAGAGTGGCATCCCCAAGTACTTGATGGGGCAGGAGGTTTGTTCCGCTGGTATGGACTGGAGGATGTGGTCAAGGCCAAGACCTGAGCAGCGAATTGGAACCACCTGACTTTTGGAAAAATTGGTGCGAAGGCCCGTTATGGAACCGAAGGCCTAGAGGAGTTCAGCCAGGGTGGAGACGTCTTCGCTGGAGGGGTCAAAGAAAATTGCCGCGTCGTCGGTGAACAAGGAGATCTGGGCACCAGGGAGAGGGCCGCCTAAAGGCGTGAGCGTCCCGGCGGCCGTGGCCTTGTTGAGCAGGTAGACCAGCGGCTCGATGGCTAAGTTGAAGAGAAACGGGGAGAGCGAGTCCCCCTGGCGAAGGCCACGCCGGTGCTGGATGGTGTCGGTGGGGTGGCTATTGAGGAGGACCCTAGAGGAGGAGGTGGTTAGGGACAAGGCGATCCAGTCGCACCAACGATTGCTGAAACCGCGGGCCCTGAGGTTATCCAGCAGGTAGGCCCAAGAGACTGAATCGAACGCCTTCTTGAGGTCAAGCTTGAAGAGGAGAGCTGGCGTGCCGGACTTGTGGAGTGTCGTAGCTTTGCGCTGGACAAGCAAGAAGTTGTCTTGGATGTGCCTGCGCTTGATGAAAGCGCTCTGGCAAGGCGAGACCAGCTCGTCCATGAAGGGAGCGAGGCGTGAGGCCAGGATTTTAGTAAAGAGCTTGCCAACGCTGTGAATGAGACTGATGGGGCGGTAGTCCGAGGCAGCGCTTGGAGACTCTTTCTTGGGGAGTAGGACGATGAGAGCTTTATTCATCTCGGCCAACCCGGGCACATCAAGGTTGAAGAGGCACTGGAGAGCTGCGAACAAGTCTGCTGAAATGAAATCCCAGCAAGCCTTGTAAAAGTCCCATGTGAAACCATCGGGTCCAGGGGCCTTGTCGTTGGGCAAGGAGAAGAGGGCAAGGAAAAGAGGGGGCTACCATGTGAGCATGGAGCCCCCATCGACTTTAAGAGATCAATGTCTATGGAAAACATGAGGATGAGTATATTGTTCTATGTGGGAAACAATAGGATCTTGTCCATGTAGTCTATATGCCACTACAGTGTACAATCCATACATATTCTTTCGAAAGAACAAATTTGCAAGTCCTATCACTTGGAGAAAAATGTTTCATTAAAACCTCAAGTCATTACAGGTAATCTCTTTCAATTTCTATGTGAGGAGAACACCTAAGGGTTTTACGAAAGTTCTTATAAAATAAGATACTATTTATTCCTCGTGCGACTGGAAATCAGCCGTTGCCTCAGGCACTTTTGTAATGGAAGAACTAGTTCAATGTCATATCATATGTATTGACTCATGGCCGGGCTCCCGGCCCGCTAAGCTATTGAGCCCGTGTAATTAAACAGAAAAATTAGTCCATACTCTGGGTGCGGACGGCCCAAAATGGTCAAAATTAAGAGCGTCTTAGTTTCTGGCTCCGCCACCGTGTATTGAAAAAGTTAAGTAACTGATAGAAAAAAGGACAAAACAGCAAAATCCAGGTGTCTAGATTCTAGACAAACCTATAAAATAATTTAATTTTCTACACAAATATGAAAAAAAATTCATGCCCATGTATTAGTTTTAAAAACATGCTTGTGAATTGTATCCACCAGAAAATAAAAGATATGTTGATTATAAACCCATGTCCACGCACACAATATTTTAGGTTTCTAAGTAAGGCGTTGGTCGCATAGTTTTAAAACCTGTCTTGTTCCAAATAAAAACTGCTACCCATCTAATCCCGTTATAATCACTAACAAACCAAAAAAACCATCTAAGAAACCTTTTGATAGTTTTGGTCCGTGGGTTTTCATCGTTTTTGTAAACCCTGATTAGCTGTGACATACTTAGGATCTCATAAAATTTACGGTAAAATTATTAAATTCCTACGTGAGTCTGAAGAAATTCCATCGCCACCAACAAGACTGAAAATCGGTCATTTTTTCCCTAGCAGACTAATTACTCCCTTCGTTTTTTTGTTTGACCCCTTTGACTTTTTGACACGTCTTTGACCATTCATCTAATTCAAAAATTTAGTGCAAAGATGTAAAAAAAGACATATTTAAAGTACCTCTATTGATAAAACAAACCACAATAAAATACTCCCTCCGTTCCAAATTGTAGTTCACTGTTGATTTTTGGAGACGCCTTTTGACCATTCGTCTTATTCAAAAAATTAGTGCAAACATGCAAAAATATAAGTCATGCTTAAAGTATGTTTAGTGATAAAACAAATCACAACAAAATAAATAATATCTACATATATTTTTTGAATAAGACGAATGATCAAATAGAATATCCAAAAATCAACAGTGAACTACAATTTGGAACAGAGGAAGTAAATGATATTTACAAAAATAATTTGAATAAAACGAATTGTCAAAGACGTAACGAAAAGTCAAAGGCGTCAAACAAAAAAAAAGAGGTAGTATGTAATAAAAAAGTATTGCCAAAAAAGAGAGAGAGGCAGAGGTGGGTGAAGCCGGAGGGGATAGAGAAGCGTGATCTCGGCCATCCCAGGGCGCGGCAATTCATTTTTTGTAAGGAGCCGTACGAAGAACAGTCCTCTACATTTCGAGTCTGTGTGCGGGCATGAAGGAGACAGTTGGGATCAAATCGATCCGAGGACGAAAGCACAAGCTGAGAAAATTTCCTCTCCTCCCGATAATCAATAAGCACGAACATGTGTGTGGACCATGGGCGAGGCCATGGCTCATGACTCATGAGGCCGGGTAGAGAGAGAGAGAGAGAGAGAAGAGCACATTTCATTATAGCTCATTGAAGCAGCTGGTATAATGTACAGTACAGCATCCCCAAGCCCCCAACCCTCTCTTCTCTAGAGAGAGGGGGGTATAAATCTTGGGCAAGTGTGGTTTTCTCATTCGGTGGTGGCCGAGCCTCTCACAAGGACAACTCACAAAGACACAAGTCACAGCCATACTCTTTCATACACAGAGCAGAGCAGAGAGGGCAGGGAGGAAGTGAGCTTCAAGGAAGAAGGGGAGCACCTAGCTAGCTTAGCTCCTCCAAGAAACCTTGATTAGCACCTGAAACCTTTCGACTCCCCGCCGCTGCTCGCTCGTGCTCTCGATCCGCGCGAGGAGCTAGAGCTAGACTAGAAGCCGCCGTAGCTGGAGTGCAATTAATTAGCTGCGCGCGTGGTGATCGGCAGCTCGCCGGCAGGAGCTTGGCTTAGTCGGCCGGCGGCGGCGCCGGCGGCCGCGGCAATGGAGGAGCAGCTGAGCCCGGTGGCCGTGACGCACCTCCTGCAGCACACGCTGCGGAGCCTCTGCACCGGCGACTCCTCCCAGTGGGTCTACGCCGTCTTCTGGCGCATCCTCCCCAGGAACTACCCTCCCCCCAAGTCAGTGATCCATCTCTCTCTCTCTCTCTCTCTCTCTCTCTCTCTCTCTCTCACATGGTGCTTAGCAATGGCGATAACGGCGGTGTTTCTTGGCAATCTGTTGACCAGATGGGATCTCCCAGGTGGGGCTTACGACAGGACCAGAGGGAACAGGAGGAACTGGTACGCATACACACAAACACACATGCTGGGATTTTGGATCGAGCTATATATTTTTACCCGTAGCCTTACCGTCTCTGGCGTTGGTTTCTTGCTGGGGGTTAATTTTCGCCTAGGATCCTGGCATGGGAGGACGGCTTCTGCAACTTCGCGGCCACCTCCTCTGCCGCCTCCGGCCAAGAGGCGGCGGCGGCGTATACAGACTGCGAGGCGGCGGCGGCGGCGGCGGCGCAGGAGGCGAAACAGCAGCAGCAGGGCGTGCAGCTGCAGCCCGAGCTGTTCTTCAAGATGTCCCACGACATCTACAACTACGGCGAAGGGTAAAGTGGCAGAATCTAATTAATTGACCGGTGTTATTAGCCATGGTCTATTAGGTCAGTGACAGTGCAGCCAAGTGGGCGATGAACTGATGATTATCGCCTGCGCTGATGATGATTGGACCTGTCTGTTGATCTGTTCTTGGGACGCTGCAGGCTGATAGGGAAGGTGGCGGCAGACCACAGCCACAAGTGGGTGTTCAAGGAGCCCCCGGAGGTCGAGACCACCAGTCTCATCTCCTCCTGGACCAACCCTGCCGACTCTGTAAGCGAGCGCCACCATTAGTAGCTACCACTAGCCACTGCTTCCACTCTCTAATTAATGACGAACTGATCAGTGGATGATCACCATTGATGGGCACGCAGCTAGCTAATGGTTCTTTGGTGTTTCATGTCGTGTCAATGCGTCACTCGTGTGTGTAATGGTCGTTGCAGCATCCGAGGACATGGGAGGCTCAGTTCCAGTCTGGTGTGCAGGTACGCTGGTGCTGCAGGGCTCAGTCGCTCAGATCGTGGTGGCCGGCCGCTTGCCTTGACAAATCGCAATCCCCTTTCTTCTTTCTCTCTTCACCTCGTCCCTTGTCGTGCTCGTGCAGACTATCGCCCTGATCGCTGTCAGAGAAGGCGTCGTGCAGCTCGGCTCCATGAAAAAGGTAATTAAGATGGGTCGCCGGTCTCTCGAATCTCGATCTCTGTGCAGCCATGGAAGTAGTAGCATTTTTTGACACAGCCATGGAAGTAGCTACTAGCTAGCTTGTGTTTGGGCGTGCATGCATGCAGCCTGGTGATGTGAGTATGCTACAGGGGTGTCTTCCTCTTCCTCTTCCTCTTCTTCTTCTTTACGGTGGAGGTGGTGGTGCAGGTGGCGGAGGACCTGAGCTACGTGGTGACGCTGCGGCGGAAGTTCGGCTACCTGGAGAGCATCCCGGGGGTGCTGCTGCCGCACCCGTCGTCGGCCGGCGCGTTCCCGGGGATGTGCGTCGGGGTGGGGGACCCGGCCGTCGACGTCGCCGGGGCGTGGGGGATGATGCCGCCGGTGCCGCCGGTGGCGCCGCCGCCGCCCGAGCTCTATTACCCCTACGGCGCGGCCGCGGCGGGCGGCGCGGCGGCCATGCACATAATGCCGTCGATGAGCAGCCTCGAGGCGCTGCTCTCCAAGCTGCCCTCGGTAGTGCCGGCGCCGCCGCCGGGGTCCGTGCCGGGCGTGGCGCCGCCAGCCCCCGTCGAGGCCAAAGAGGAGGCGGATGACTACGCCCAGTGCCACGGCATGGACATCGTCGCGCCGAGCAACGGCGGCGAGAGCACGAGCACGAGCGGCGCCGGCGCCGGCGCCCCCGCTCCCATGTCGTCCTACTTCGTCAACGTCGGCGGCAAGCCCAGCGAGGAGTTCTAGCTAAGTAGCTAGCTAGCTAGATGAGTAGCTAGCTCAAAGTGTGCGTGTCTGTGGGCGGCGAGGCATCTCTGTCTCTAGCTAGTGTTAAGTTAATCAATCATATCATATATATGTATCATGGCCATTAATTCCATGCTAAAATCCTCAGCTAACCCAATCATTAATTTGCTCGTGCCGTCATGCTACTAGTAAGTACTACTAATTAATCGCTCGTGTCTCGGATCAGATTGGAACGGATCGAGCTCTGTACGCCTGTACGCTGTGGTAGTAACAGCTATAGGGTAGGAAAGTATGCATGATTGGATTTGTCACATTTATACATGTGTATTTTGAGATGACACCTGAGGAAGGACATGGCAATGGGGTTTGACTACTACTTTTTGGGGGGACCCTGTTGCCTCCTCTCCCACAACAAGTACATGGATCACTCTTGGGATTGGGAGGATAACCAATTCTTCTATTATGAGGATAATTAGCGGCCCATTTTTGTGTGGTGCTTGTGCAAAGTGCAGTAGGTAGCACTGAACAGGTAGGCTTCAGGAGCCTTGAAACATGTCGAGACTTAAGGATGGCTTAGTTAAATAAATAAGCTGTTTAAGCTGAAATTAGTTGTATATGAGGTTGGATGGATAAGTTGGCTGAACAAATATAAGCTACTTTGAACATATCGTGAACAAGTGGAAGAGATTCATTGGACTTTGGTTCAAAAGCGCGGCTTGCGAGATAAACAGTAGGGATTTAAAAACCATTCTAATAGCCGCTAAAAGTTGAAAACTTTAATCTAAAAAAGTGTGCCTCCTCAAAAGGCTTAGTCCAAAACATTATTAAAAAATATTTAAAAAATGTAAGAAGAATCATTTAAAACCTCACAGAAATGCAAATCACTACATCGGTTGGCTTGTAAAAAATGATAAGCTAAATTTTAATTTATTTTAAGCTGAAAATATCAAGGTTTATACGCTTCCAAGAAGCTTACAGCAGGCTTAGAGTGTATTATTTGCACTTGCGTCCACATCGTGAAATCGTTCTTTATTCGTAAGACTATTGCACTACACCAAAAAACCTTATATGTGCCGGTTTATTTGCGCCGGCTCAATACAAATAAGCACATATGGCCTCATTTGTGTTGGTCCGTAAAGGGTGGGGGCGAACAAGCACGTCTGCGCCGGTTCTAGCTAAGAACCGACACAAATCAGTGAGTATTTGTGCCGGTTTGTGGCTAGAACATTTATTTGTGCCGGTTCGTGGCTAGAACATATATTTGTGTCGGTTTGTGGCTAGAACATATATCTGTGCCGGTTCTAGCCACAAATCGAGACGAATAATTTGAATTTTTGTGTGGTGGCTCGTGGCTAGAATTGGCATAGACGCATTTGTGTATGTTCGTGGCTAGAATCAACATAAATACTCACTCATTTGTCGGTTTTATCCATGAACCGTCACAGATGTGTATTTCAAGAATTCTAGATCTCCGAAATTTTATAACTTTTTCACATGAGCTCGGATGAAAACAATCTTTATATATAAATTGTAGCTTTCGAGGAGAACTACAACTATATAGTTGTCATCCTTTTCATTTGAAGCATTATATGTACCCAAATAACCATTACATGATATTTTATTTATAATTTATTCAAATAAAGTCGGATCAAAATAAATTAACATGAAAATTGTTGTAATTCTACTGATAGGCGAACCCTTCAAAACCTCTTCGGTTTGGCTCGCATAGTATGCTCCACAAGATGAGGATGATGACGAGAGGTTTAAGTGCTCGATGTTTGTTTGGTTGTGTGCCCTAGATACACGCCTGCCACCGGCCAAACCAGCTCTTCATGCACCATGTCGAGGGCTGTAGAGCATTCCAGTCTATCTATGTACTTAGAGTCTCCCAGATCCATTGTACTGTTGGGCAACACAAGAACAAGTGAAAGGTGGTCTCTAGCTGCGATGGACAGAAGGCACAAAGAAGTTTGTTTGCCCAACCCCTCCTCACTAACCTATTTGTTGTCCAGAGTTGGTCTTGGAGTAGAAGCCATTTAAAGAATCTACAGCTGTCTGGCACCCACGGTCGCCATATGATTTTGCCCAGCTCTGACCTGATGGTACCCTCGAACTGGATGTTATACGCCGACTTAACTGTGTAGTTTTCATAGAGGCATGAACCATGAATGGTCCAACGCCGGGTGATGTCGTAGGGTAGGTTCATTATGAGGGAGACATTTGCTTGATGGATGTATCCCCTAGATTGTGAAGAACTCGTTGAGCACGTTGGTCATGAGGTTTAGGTGAATATTCGAGACACATGTTTTGTCTCTTAGGGCGTCATGCACGCTTCGGTTTTTCCACTTGGAGTGGATAGACATGAATTTTGAGTGGTTACCAAATGGTTAGCAACAATTTTTGAGCAGTTAGTCCAGCAATTTTCTGGGTTAACCACCGGCTTTCTTAGTTAACCAGTGAACTGTTGGGCAACAATTTTTAGAACTAATGGCCTGTTTTTTTTTACTGATCTGAACGACTGAATTGGATGAACTTTGATAGCTTCCCAAGGTAGACTTGAGATTTGGATTCATCTCATTTGACTTGCATGTTAAAACATCGGGACATACTTTTGATACAATGAAAAAACATGCTCAAAAAACTAAAACGTATGCTCTTTAAAGTCTCGTTTTGGCCCCTGAACTATCCCTCTCATACCAATTTGGTCCCTCAACTTTGAAACCAGACTTGTTTGGTCCCTCAACTCTCAAATCCGGACTATTTTGGTCCCTTAACTCTCAAATACGGACTCTTTTGGTCCTCTAGAGTGGTTTTTGCCATGTTGACACACACATGGCACATACATGGATAATATTTTATACAATAGGCATGACACATGGCATCAAACACATGCATAATTCATACTTAGTGACAGCAAGTACATATTTAGTGCTTGCACAGGACAGTAGTAGTGCCAGTAGTAGTTTGCACATTAGAATACATGACAACTAGTACATAATTCTTACATAAAGGGATATATCACATGGAAAAACTAAAAAATCTGAGATGGCATAACACAATCCATCAGTGCTTTTTAATTGCTCTCTCTTTGGTCTGGGGCACATCTGGAGACCTTAACATAAGCAGTCCCAGATTTGATTGTCACTCTAGAACGATGCATGTCAACATCTAAGGTCGCTGAGCCACCAACATGTGTTTGAACCTTGGCCTTTGAAGACATTGGCAAGCCAAACTGTAAATACGCAAATGTGATTTAGAAACAATAAGCAAATCATAGAATAGGTAAACTGAAAAGAGAATGTGGCTCTAGCCATTTGTGAAGAAGATTTTGTCCTCTCTCATAAAAAACCAGCTCCTGTGATGTGCCTTGTAGATTGATTCTGTGATGCCTTGCTTGGAGTATTCTCTTTGGTTGAGCTTTGTTGTGATTGTTGAAAAAGTGCCTGCCAATTAATTGTTAGTGCAAAGAATAGGAAAAATGTCAAATGTACTTACAGTGACATGAATATTACCATTATGTTATCTTTGTTTTGAAAATTAGCATCACCATGTGTAGATGGTACAGACTTTTGACCTGAAAAATTGGCAGAGGTAGAATTTGATCGAGAGTTGCAGCTGGTTTTGTTGTGGCCTGGCTGTTTGCAAATGCTGCACCTAATAGTAGTTCCTGCCTTTGACATTGTCATTGATTTGGGCTTTCCCCAACATCTCCTTTCCTTTCTTTCTTTGGCCTTCCTGGCATTTTGACATTTTTTGGTGCCCTAGGTTTAGGTCTCTCTGAAGTTGGCCAGGAATGCATTCCTTCCACTGGTTGCATGCAATAGGCATAGGTCTTCCTATACACTTCAATGGCATAGCATGGCACATTGTAGTCATCTAGGTTATTTGTCCTCCAGTAGATGCATGTGATGGCATGAGGACAAGGAATTCCAGATAACTCCCAATACCTACATGAGCATGTCTTCATTCCTAGATTCACTGTAAATCTATGCTCCCTATGGGTAACTTCAAATGAGTCTTGCCCATTGTATAGTGCATGACAATAGGCTGACTCATTTATGTACTCCTTTAACTTTATGAAAATATTTGGACATATGTTACCTGACCAATTGGTAGCCTTGTCCCTATTTCTTTGTATCCTAACCATTACTTTCCTTCTAATCCACTCTAGCAAGCTAATGATTGGTAAGAACCTAGATTCAAGTATTGAATGGTTGAAAGATTCGCACATGTTGTTGTCTACTGAATCACAAAAAGATCCTACCTTGAACCAAGCCCTACTCCAATGATGTGGATCTGTCCTCATAATGGCTTCTGCACCTTTTGGGGTGTCCTTAGCAAGCTCAGGCTTGTAGTAGTTGAAGAGATTTAAGCAACGTGCCTTTGCACATCTCCAGAACTTCTTTTGCCATGCTTTATCCTTATACATTTTCTTCCAATTAGCATAAATATGCCTAGCACACATCCTATGTTCTGCATTTGGAGCCCACTTGTTCACTGCATTTATGAGACCCTGCAAAGAAGAATATCATAAGTATAAGACCAGCAGTACAGAAATAGAGATAAAGAAGCACAAGTAGAGATGAATATACCTTTTGTTGATCAGATATAATAACCCATCCTTCACCATCTCCAATGACTAAATCTCTGAATAAAATAGAGCAGAACCAATCCCATGAATCATTAAGTTTCCTTCTCAACCAATGCCCATGCAATGGGGTACATTTGGTTGTTAGCATCTCTACCAATAGCACATATTAACTCTCCAGAAGTTGGCCCCTTGAAGAAACACCCATCAAGCCCTACAACTTTTCGACAACCACCTAGGAAACCCTTTTTACATGCATCAAAGCAAATGTAGAATCTCTGAAAAACTGGATCAGGACTATAATCATGCAACTTAACCACACAAGTACTGCCTGGATTTGATTTTAGAAGCTCCAACTGATAGCCAAACAACCTACCATATTCCCCCTTTCTTGAATCTAGCTGCTTCTGCATGATATATGACTTAGCTTTCTTACACTTAATGAGGGACACATCTGCATTCAACTGCTCTTGAATTGTTTGCTTCATATGCTCAAGTTTCCATGTTGGGTTGCACTTAATAGAACTCTCAAATTGAGTAGCAATCCTCTTTGAAGTAACCATCTTGTTGTCTCTCCTAGGTGGGCAGCTGTGTTCATCTCTAAAGCTAGATACTTGCCAACCTTCTGTCCTTGCATTCTTGGATAGCAAAATGAACCAGGGGCAATTAGGCCAATCACACTTAGCCCTTACCCTAACATTGTCATTTTTAACAAATTTGATAACACGTCTGGTTGCAATTGCATAATTTTCCGCTGCTGTCTTAAATTCTTTCTTTCTGGTGAATGTCATCTGTAGCTCAAATCTAGGAACCATTGCCTTTTCATCATATCTAGTGAATCTTGCCTTCTTTCGGACAAGCTCTTCATCGCTGCCACACAATTCATAGCTGTCATCTTCACTGTTAGAGAGAGACTCTGAGTCATCTTCCACATTGTCATAACTTGCATACATCTGTTTCTTTAATTTTGGTAGTTAGCCTTGCATTCTTTAGCTTCCTCATCATACTCAGAGCCTTCTTTATCACCTAGGAAAGATTCAGATCCTGAACTAGAATCATCCTTCTCGATGATTTCCACATACATGGGGGATGTTGGCTGTTCAACAGCATGCCTATAGCTTGAATCGACTTCATCCTCTTGCTCTTCATCATTGTAATTGGCTGCTATAGACTCCACATATATCTCTGCCACTCCATTTGTAATGTAGTCACACATACTGAGGCATGACTGGTCATCGATAAGAGCTCGCAGTCCACTAGACATTGTCATACCAGGCAATAACCAATGCTGCAAACACTTATCTACATCTTGCCAATGACCATTAAGGTGGCCCTTAATCTCAGGTAATGAAAGTTTGTCTCTCTCGATAAAAGATGTTCGTTCAAAACCCCCACAATACACCAATAATCTACCAGATTTAACGAACTGGCCACCAACATGAAACCTGACCTCAAGCTTGTCAAAAAGATCCATCTCATACAAAAACTGCTACTGCCTACAAAAGAAAATTTTAATTTTTAGGGTTTGAGATAGCTGAGGAAAAGGGGCAGCATCAGTTGAGTACGTAAAGAGAACAGCTTAGGAGGTCTTACCTTCGGTTCGGAGAGAGCTGAGGATGGGTGCGGCGCCCGTCGGTCTCCGGCAGAGAAGGCTGAGGGAAGCGGCGCCGCGGCGGTCCACTGGAGTATGGATGTGGGGGCAATGGCTATCAGGGCGCCGGCACTTGGAGATGAGGAGGTAGGGGTCCGGCGCTTGGAGATGAGGGAGGATCAGGCGGTCGCCGGCGCTTGGAGATAAGGGAGGAGGGGGCGGTCAGGCGGGCGCAGCACCTGGATTGGAGCAGCGACGTTGTCACCTGTGAACGTGCGTAGCGCACGGAGAAGAAGCGCATCGCCCAGGCTGAGAAGAAGCGCACGGATTATTTCTTTTGGGCACCACGTCAGCTACGTATGTACTACTTCCATGTGTACATACTACTTCCATGTGTACGTTGACATGGCAAAACCGCTGTTGAGTCGGGATTTGAGAGTCGAGGGACCAAAATAGTCCGGATTTGAGAGTTGAGGGACCAAACAAGTCCGGTTTTAAAGTTGAGGGACCAAATTAGTCCAAGAGGGATAGTTCAGGGACCAAAACGGAACTTTTTCCTAAGCCATTAAGTTGTTAAGCCGTTAAGCTGCCCAAAAAAACTGGCCCTAAAACGGTTCGATAAACCATGGAGCCAATATACCATTTTCTTCCATGGTGCTCTCAATTTTCCAAAGATGGACGAATGATATCAAAATTTAACTACCACCTCTGGCGAACCGTGGGATCAGCTAAAACAGATGGACAACTATCAAGGTGGTAAGAAGTACTCCACCCACTGCCAAGGGCCGTAGAACGGCTCTTCATTGCAACGGCTGGTTGCAACCGTTGGGATTTTTTTGGGGACGGATAAGACGTCCCAACTCCTCCGACCCCGAGCCTCACCCCGTAGAAACCCTAGCCGCCTGCCGCGTGTGTGGGCAGACCGCCCGCCCGCCCGACGGCCTCCCGACGCCCCTTCCCATCGGCGCCATCTCCACAGGGTGGAGGAGTGAGGTGGGTTTTTTCCCTTTTGGTTGTCTTCTTGATCTCCTTGGTGGCGGGCGTGGTGGCGTTGAGTCAGCGTGGCGGTCGGCCGAGGCCTAGGGTGGGCGTCTCCTCCATCTCCTCCTCACTGGTGACGGCGGCTGCGTCCATTGCAATGGCTCTGGCGGCGGTGCGAACCGCTCGGCGGCGCCCGGCTGGCGATCGCAGACCTCGGCCGTGCTTTGCCGCCGTCCGGGGAACCGCGGCGTGAGGCGTGGGCAGCGGCCGTGCTAGGAGGGACTCGTCCCCTGCCTTCCTCTTCTTGCTGCTGCCCCAGATCTGAAAATCCCGGTCCGCTGCTAGCGTGGTCCGGCGTGGAGGCGGTTGTCAGTGCGGGGTGGGAGGTGGCGGGGTGGGGAACGGCGTTCCCCCTCTCCACGCTCGTCTCACCCAGGTTCCGGGAAGCCTTCCGGGTGCCGTCGGTGGTTCGGCGGGCTCCAGCGGGGACGCCGTGGTGACGGCGACGTCTAGTGACGAGGGTGGACGGTGCCCCCTCTTTGGTTTCTGGCGTCTTCGTCGTTCCCTCCTCTTCGGCTTCGACGACTCCGACGGATCTTTTCAGTGATGTGGTTTGGCGTGAAAGACGTCTGTATCTTGTTTTTCTTTGTTCCACAGCTCGTGCACCTTTTCCGGTATCGGTCATGGCGGCTGCTGTCGTCGGCTTTGGCTGACGGCGACGGGTGGTGCGGGGTCTTCTTCGCCGGCACCGGCGTTTCTTTCCAAATTTAGCTTGCTTCCGGCTGGCGTGGTGCTTTGGCGGGGCAGGTGCGGTTTTGGGCTTTGCCTGTTCTCTCGGCGACGTGGTGTCGTCAATGGAAGCGGTGCGGTTCCAGGCGTCGGTGCCGACGTCGTGGGGATTCCGGGATTGTTTCGCCGGGCTGTGTTTGTTGCCGGTTGTCGTGTCGACGTTTGTTTGTTGGTTTGTTAGGGTGTAGCGACTTGTCTTCCTGCTGATTGTTGCACCATGCTGGGCATGGATAGGCCACAGTGTTCCAGGGCAGGAGGCGGTCTTTGTTAGTCGGTGAGTGGTTAGAGCGGTGTTGTGATTGATCTCGGACGTTCTCTCTAGTAGTGTCACTTGCTGGGTGTCTTTCTTTTGAGCCTGCGGTCCTTTGCTCCAGTCCCCCTTGGATGTTTCTCAGAGTCTGTAACCGAGGTTCCTTCTACAGCTTGTGTTCTCGGAGGGTCTGTACGAAGTTGCTTGTAATCTGCTCGTTGATTGAAATGGAATTGTTGGCTTCGGCCTTTCTCAAAAAAAAAAAAAAAAGAACGGCTCTTCCATAAAGCCAAAAGCGGTGGAAATCACCATACCGCTTCGATCGGGACGAGCACAGTGGCGTGGAGCTTAGGGTCTGTACGAAGTTGCTTGTAATCTGCTCGTTGATTGAAATAGAATTGTTGGCTTCGGCCTTTCTCAAAAAAAAAAAAGAACGGCTCTTCCATAAAAGCCAAAAAGCGGCTGGAAATCAGCCGCGGCCTGCTCGATCGGGACGAGCACAGTGGCGTGGAGCTTTACGCACAGCTACCCTGGCCCGGAGCCCGAGACGAGACGGCGTCCTGCCAACAAGAAACCGTTGCACAAGCTATAGGTTCGCCATCGCGCGCAACAGCGGCGGCATGCCCCAGCAACAGCGCCGGCGCGGCGCCGTCGTCTCGTCGCCGACAATGCCGAGCGCGCGAAGAGGACGGCGGCACGACCGAGATCGGGCGACCCAACAACGCTCGCGCCTTGCCCCCGTACTGTCATTAACGGCAAGCGGCGGCCGGCGGCGGCGCTGTCGCCGGCCGGCCGGCCGGGCCTGAGGCTAGCTGCGGCAGCCTGATCAGATTCAGTCAATAGCATCGACCGATTGATCGACCGGCCGACCGATCGGCCTTGAATTTAATCTGGTCCCCGGGAGGAAGATGGAACGACCGGGGGAATCAGTGTCAGCGGCTGGCCGGCCGGGCCGGGGCCCATGCATGCGCCATCATGGCCGCGCCCACGCCGGGCTTTGCTCGAGCAGCGAGGGCGAGAGCGATGCGCCTGCGCGTCGCCGGGCGTACGTGCTGCCTGCCGTGCTCTGCGTGAGCTTTTCGGCGTTTGTACGCGCGAAGAGAGATCTAGTTGACCGTGGCCCGCGCTCCTCAGCCGGTTCCCCGGCGCCGGCGGGTATATATCCGATCGAGCGCGTCCACCGCGTCTGTCGACGGCGGATTCGGCGGCGGCGGAGGCGGCGGCGCATCTGTCGGCATGCGGGGGCGGGACGGATCCGGCGAGATCCGCGCAATCATTGGGTGGGCGAGGGCTGAACTGTGGTCTGTTTGCGTTCTTGCGTGCAGACTTTTGGCAGATCGATGCGGACGACGGAGGGAGCAGGAGAGGAGAGGAGAGGCGCGATCGCCGATCATAGGAAATGAAAGCCCCGTGAGCGGGCCGGGAATCGCACCAAGCGTCGTCGGATCGGCCCAGAAGATAGTAAAGGGATGGTAACGGGATCAATCCTCCTAGAAAAGTGCTCCCGTCCCCACCCTCCACGATATAGAAATTCCCCGCTTCCTGTCCCGTTCCTTGTAACGGATATGGTCGGGGTATATGGGGACCCTGAAATACTCACCAAATACCTGATAATTATTCATGGTTCCGTTTGGTATGCAATCGTCGTCGCTGTGCATGCGTGCAAGAATCCATTCCCGGCCGCGCGATCTAAATCCGAGGGCGACCTGAAAATTTGCAAATAACCCCCCGCCGCAGACTCCTCAAACCAGCCCTCTCCTTCCCCCATCGCTCCCACCTGTGGGCTGTGGCACCAAGCGCAGACGAGTAGCTTGATCCCCAACCACGGCAGCGCTTCTTTGTCGACCACGGCGGCGCTTCTCTCTCGACCACGGCGATGCTTCTCTCTCAACCACGCTGCCCAGGTCTCTCTCCTTCCCTCTCTCCTCGTGCCGTCGTTTTTTTTCTCGAGCAAACCCTAGCAATCCGGTTGTCTCTCTCTCTCTCTATGCTGGTCGAGTAGATGCACGGGGCTAGCTGTTGCATCCTCTCCAATTTTTGTATGTTGATGTTTTTTTTTTATCATCTTGCAAGTTCCCAAGCCTCCTATTGCCCTACAAGGTCCAATTATCCAACTTTGTTTGCAGCTTGCTATGAACAGAAGATTACTGTGGCTAAAGCTCTGGAACATGATAGCCATTTGAGTACAGGACGTTGTTCAGAGTGTTGGGCAGCATTGTGGAGGGATCACACACAATTTGATTTTCAGCTAGATTGGGAAAATTTGCCACTACAGATAGGAAGAAGAACAGGGCAAGTTTTTTTTTTCTTTGTGTGTTAGGTTGGGCATTGGACAGAATCTTAGAGGTGGATGAGAATGTTTAACAGAAATCTTAGAAATGGATGAGCATTGGACTGAGAATGAGTTGTACAGTGTATAGCTAAATTGAACAGATTTTTTTATCCAATGTAATTGAGAATATATTGATATTTGATGTTCCAGTATTATATTGATGTGAGAATATATTTTTGCATTGATCTGAGGATATACTTTTAATACTTCTGAGAATGTATTGTGTAATCTTGGAAAAAGCATCAGCCTGTGCTGACAAAACATGGTTGCACGTCCATGCTCCTACTATTCTCTGAAATCTGATACTACACATTTCAGAAGAAATATGATGTTGTTCATGCTCCTGCTATTCTCTTAATGTAACAGTGGTGCTTCCATTTATACACCATTCATTTACATGATCGAGTAGCAGGCAAAGAACAAAATCACGTAACCAAGGCACAACTCATGAATATTATCAGGTCATGCAAAAATCAGTACATGATAACTTGAGAACATAATAGTGTTAGGTGCTACAAAATTCAGAACTGAGCATCCTACAGTTACTTATTTGGACAATTTCGACTATCATGGAGACCAACTTGTTTGCAGTTTTTACATGTGCGCGTTCCTCCCACTTTCCTCTTTTTTTGCACTCCATCTTTCTTCTTGTCCTTGTCAGCATGTCCAAGCATTCTCTTGCATCTTCCCTTCCTATGTATATCAGTGGGTGGGAGTACTCCTACTTCATCTGGAATGCGGGTGCCAATAAAAGCTTCATGTTCTTCTTGCCTTGTATGTAAGTGTGCAGGGACCAATTGGCACAAATTTGCCTCAATATTGCTCAAACCGCTCATTAAATATTCAATGCCTTCTTTTGATGTCTTAGCCATTTTTATGAGATCTTCAAACTTGCTTTGTGCAGTTGAAACCTTCATTCTCATATCCTCATCCATTGAGTCAATGGGCTTCTCCTCTAACAAATTTCCTTCGTTATCATAGACCTTATCCCTGCATTTTTAAAATGAAAATGTTTAGCTCAATCCACTATAATTAAAATTTGAAGAACAGCATATTTTAAATCACCTTTTGCATTTCTTCCTCCATCTTTTAGTGATATAGTGGCTTGGCATTTCAATTACTCTTGCACCCCTCAGTACACGAATAATATGGCGGCAAGGTATTCCAATAGACTCAAAAAGCATACATGAGCAATTAGCTATCATAGTCGATGGGTCATAACGAGCTTCTCTGACCTTATTAGAGTTATCACTCACGGTCACAATTTTCATTCCCTCCACCACCAATGTACTTTGAACATCACAATAGTCTCTTGCTGCGACTACCCCCTCTTGAAATTTCTCAAAAACCTCATGTGTGAAAAACATACTACCATATTTCTCTATTTCCCATGAAGTAAGCAACTGAGGGTTAGTATGTAGACCACTGTTCTAAAAATCGGTATTACTCGGCGAGTACTCGCTACTCGCCGCCCCACCGAGTCGAGAAGGGCCAACTCGGTTGATTACTTGGTCAGACCGAGTAATCGGTCAAAAACCGAGTAAAAACCGAGTAACGGCCGAGTAAAAACCGAGTAAAAACTTTGAGTGCTTGTTGGTTGTGATTTACGGACATTTTATGATGTTTTAGTGTATTACCTATCATGTATTCATGTAATCATGTCATATGTTGCGAACTTGCGAGTTGCGATATGTCATTGTTGCGAACTTGCGAGTTGCGATATATCGTAAGTCGTAACATGCACTCTACTTTGTGTTAATAGTTCATACATGTAGATTTACAAATATCATTAAGTCATATGAAAGAAGATATGCCATCATTACGTCGATATATGTCTACTAATCCTATATTAATTTTCCGAGTAATTGGTACCAAGTAATTTTCGAGTACTCCCGAGTAATCCTAGTACTCGCTACTCGGCACCTCACGGAGTCAGTACCGAGTAGCGAGTTCTTGAACCTTGATGTAGACTAGTATTGTCAGCTAGCAACTCCGCTTGGCGTTGACATTGCAAAGCCGTGTCAAATCTAAGCCAAAACTCAACAAATGCTAGCTTACGACCTATAAAATGGTTGAAAAATGAATTTGCACTCTCAGATCTGGATGCGGTTCGTAGAATACCCGCAAGGAATATGTCCATGAAATATGCTGGTATCCATGATTGGCGTATATGATACCTTCTAGCCAACCATTCATTACCTTCCAATTGAAAATCTGAAATGAAAGAATGCCATTTTGACTCAAATTCTTCTGGTGTTTCTGAATGCCACACGCATGAGTTCACCCTATCCCAAAACAAATGATTCTCTTTTAAATGTGAACCAACTTTCTCGGGGAGTTTTTTCATAATATGCCACATGCACAACCTATGGATGGTGGATGGAAGAACAGTTATGATAGCAGCCCTCATACTAGCGTCCTCATCGGTTATAATAAGTCTAGGAGCTACCCCTCCCATAGCTCTTAGAAAGGTTTGAAACAACCAAACATAAGACTCTATCTTCTCATTTGCTAAAAACGCAGAACCGAAAAACACGCATTGCATATGATGATTGACTCCGGTGAATGGTGCAAAAATCATATCATATTGATTAGTACTATATGTAGAATCAAAAGACACCACATCACCAAAATAACTATAGTTTTTTCTGCTAGTGGCATCTGCCCAAAAAACACACGACAACCTACCATCATTCACTTCATACTCAAAGAAAAAACCGGGATTCAGTTCCTTCATCCGTCCAAGCTGGTCCACAAACATCTGAGCATCGGCATCTTTGATTTTATTTTTGAATTCACTGTAATAATTTTGTAGGTTTCTCTGTGTGCAGCCCACGTACTCGAAACCACCTGCACTCACATGAAGTAACCTAAATGCTTGTGAAGTGCCTATGCTTGCTTTGTGACAATTAATTGAACAATGTGTTTTTTGCCTTTTGATTTACATAACGGTTCGATCTCAGCAAATGACGTTTACTAGGTGTCACTAGCTCATGATTGTGCTCCTCAACAAAAGTTGCTATCTTGTACTTACCATCACTACATCGCCTAACATAGATGTGAGCGTCACATCCGCACCTTGTTTCTTTCATCTTACGAGCCGAAGGATCCATAGTGGTTTTACCTTTATCTGATTTATACCCTTGTCTTGCACATAAGTAGCGCTTCCATTGCACTACCGTACCATCCAATTTCTGCTGACCAATACGAACTGAAAAGCCGTTGTCATGCGCATACTTCTTATAGAACTTCTCTGCCATGTGAATATCATCAAACAACATCCCCACCGTGGGCTTCGAGTCCATTTCACTCGTAGGTCTGAAATTTGAGCACTGCAACATGACATCAGATTGGATACAAATGAATTTCAAAGCATGACAACATTACTAGGATAAAAAGAAACTCACACTAAAAGGAATGCTCTTCCTTTTTGGCGTACTAAACCCATTATCAATAGCTAATGGCTTCCCAGAGCTAATGGGTTTCATATAAAGATCATCAGTGTGTTGGCTTTCGGTGAAGTTCATTTCAACGCTGCCATGATTAGGTTATACAGAACAGGGGAATTACATAAGCACATGATGAATCTATATATAAAAAAGGATTAGGAGGGTATAAGAGAAGATTACATGGGAGGAGTGACAATGTTGGCAGCAACTCTCGGCGTTGTCTCAATGACGGCAGGGATGCCCGATACAAGGCCACTGGTAGCAGCTAGGGATGAAACGGATCGGATACGGATCGGAAACCACTCGTATTGTATTTGATCCATTTAGTTTGATCGGATACGGATTCGGATACGGATAGTACCGGATACAAATACGGATACGAATAATATCGGATACAAATATGGATCGGACGCGGATACTCTCTCGGATAATACGCGACAGCATATACTAAAGAAATAAGTATATCCAAATACATATAGTTATCTCTTTGTGACTCAACTTTATGGCCCATAGTCATGAAAATGATGGTGTGTAAGTATCATACCCGATAAAGCAAAAAAAATGTAAAATCACATGCATCTAGTTGTTATATGTGTTAGTCATGCATCCTATAGAAATATAATAGAGATAGTTTATAGATGGATTTAGCTAATCGGATAATATCCATCGGATATTATCCAAGAAAAGCTCGGATAATATCCATCAGATATTATTTGTATCCGTACCGTATCCGCCTTATCGGATTCGGATATCCATAAAATTATCCGGCTCAATATTTTCGGATATTATTATGCCTCGGTCAGTCGGACGGTCGGAAATTATCCGTACCATTTTCATCCCTAGTAGCAGCGGTGTCCCAAGCAAGACCGGCGGCAACTAATGGATCACCTTCATCATCATGGATCATCGTTCCAGTGTGTTGGGTGCCACCTATTTCCATCACCACGGGAGGAATACGAGTAGTTGGACCAAGGGTTTAGAGCTGGGTGCCATCATGCGGGAACACGAGGTGCGAACGATTGGGGAACGATAGGAACACAAGGTGCAAGGAGAGAAGGAAGGAGAGAGACCTGGGCAGTGCGTATCGGACATCCCCACCGTCGTGGTTGAGAGAGAAGCTCCGTCGTGGTTGCAATCGATCTTCTCGCCGGGTGGGAGCGATGGGGGAAGGAGAGGGCTGATTTGAGGAGTCTGCGGCGGGGGGTTATTTGCAAATTTTCAGGTCGCCCTCGGATTTAGATCGCGCGGCCGGGAATGGATTCTTGCACGCGTGCACAGCGACGACGATTGCATACCAAACGGAGCCATTATTCATCTCTAGCAAATCAGCATACACATTCACATATCGATATTGTGCGAAAGGATCAATGGAAATAAGAAAATCTTCAACTTTCAAGGCATACCAAACTACCAATATTCTAGTAAGCTTTGGCATTACCATAACAATGAAGCAAGTTTTTAGCGGCTGGCCCCAATGGGGACAACATTTCTCTAGTTTCTCTCCTTGCGAGGAGCCATTTTGCCCCCGTCTCCGTCCCCTGATAAAGGTCCTCGCCGGGATTGGAGAATGGGGCCCATTGCCATCCCTAATACTGTAATATCAACGAATCAGGCTGTTTTGAGGGAGATTTGGGGCAGCCTAACATTAGGCAAGTCACGGTTTTTTGTAGCTATGTGGTTCATGCCACAACTGTGACTTGCCACGCCTTCTTAACCATTTGACTCATGCGTTATAAACTTAGTTTCCTGTCTAACTTTGCCATAAATGTGTCGGTGATTTTTTTTCACCATAAAATGTGTGGTTTGGCATTGTTGTTCGAAGTTAGGTTTCGCAAGGTTAGTTACGAATGAAACAGGCAGCCGGGCCTCAGCCTTGAGTCATAGGTGGCTTAGAGACGTTTATGTTCGGCTCTAGTTATCTAATGCAATTAACACGTTCCCTTCAATCTTTTGAAAGCAAACACACACATTGCCTTGAGAAAAACATCCATATATTGGTTTAGAAAAAGACAAGACACTTGAATCGAGTGTCTGATAGAAACCATTTCATTGGACACATGTCGTCATGTTATGCTAATGTTAGCACGTAAAGTTAAAAGTAACTATTGAAACTCAAAAAACCTAGTGATAAAAATTGACAATACACATAGGACGAAAACAGGGGCTAATCACCCACACCAAAAGGCAACTCCTTCGGATCACTGTCATCTAGACGAGATCGACCAAAAAGTCGCCCTGAAGATCGAGAAGAGAAGTAGGGAATAACAAATTAGTGAAAAGGTAAGAACTAAGGAATAATGTCTGGATCTGGGCCGAGAGATATATAAAAAGGCCAAGCAACCGCTGCTTATAAGAGATGGAAAACTGAATACTTCGTGAGGTAAAACAAGTGGTGGCGCATCGTCAAAAGGTAACTTCTGCACATTGCCAAAGTTTGGACAGACTTTCGGATACGTGTGTGCAAGCACATTGTTTGCATTAAAAAATAAGGTGAAAATTTAAGACAACTATTTTAGTTAAATTGACGCGACAAAATCATTGAAGCTTCTTCATGCTAAAGTGTTACCCTAGTGCCTAGCTTCATCATTTTCAACTTGGGTGCACATTCTTCCCACGTGAAAGTAAAATCTCTTCTTTGGCTTCAAGAAGTTGGCCGTTTAAACCCAAAACTTCGCTTTGGGCCTTGACTCCTTCACGCGCTTCATGAATTAGGTCAACAGGCAAAACATGAACACGACAAATCTCCTGACCTTTTACAACCTTTACCAGTGTCGAAAGGGTCTTGACAAGACATTAGCATGGACTTTGTAGAAGGCTTGCCTGCTTCTAAAGGCTTCACTGTCATTTTGGTGGTTATTGATCGATTTACAAAGTATGCACACATTATGTGACATCCTAATAAAAATTTATTAGGTGTCTCAAGTTTTTCCAAATAAGTAAAGTTAATTATACTGAATTTTCATCCCTTTTAAGTTATTAGATGCCCTGTGGGCCTATTTATCCATTAAATGGTACCATATCAGCCCGTTTATCGCTTTTAACCCATTTAGGAGAAGGCCAATAGTCCCCCTGCGCCCAACCTCCCCCCCATATAACTCCCTCTCAGCACAGTACACCGCCACCCACTCCCTCTCTCCCTAAACCCTAAACCGACGGAGCTGTAACCTTTTCCCAAGTGCTTTTTTGAGGTAAATCTCCTTTTCCTGTAGTCAATTCTTTGTGTAGATGGCACCAATATATAGATCTCGTCAAGACGGTCCAAATGCATAGTCAGATCGTGTAATTTGGTGAAGAAACGCGCCCCTTAGATCTCGCCGAAGTTACTACCCTCCACGGCCGCCGGCGAACCTCGCCGTTCGCGCCGCCAGCGCGAATCGCGCGCCCAACCTGATGGGGACGGGGTTTTGATCTTTCGACAGGTATGGATAAACACGATTGGTGGAGAACTCGACGTTGATGATCCGACTTCCAACAGAACAGATCTAAGCCTGCAATCGCTACACCACTGTCTCCGTTCGTTATCAACCACGCCAAGACACGGTTGACCTCACCACGAAGGCTAATTCTTGCAAGCGAATCGAGAACACAAGCAAGAACACGGTAGATGCAATCTGAAATTACTGATTACCGAATAAGCACATAAAGTTGGGGTCCAGCAAACCGATACACGGCGAAACTGCGACGGCAGAATAATCTAAGCAAAACCCAAGTCTAAACTAGCGACGGCTACTGAATTTATAGTGACGGCTAGGGTTTGGGGCTTAGCCCTAGGAGGTACATGGGCCATGGGCCCAAAGTGGAGCGTCACAGCGCTTGGTAGATTCTGGTCGCAATCTTGTTTTGACTATTTCTGCTGATCCGTAAGGAATTTGGAGGTGGGACCAGATCCGTTGGAAAGATCTCGTCGAGAGCTTGTCCGTACATACGAAGAACATCTAAAACGGGGTTTGTATGCATCAGGGGCATCCGTTTTAAGTTGACTGCACGGAGATGACCGAACCTGACTCATGGACAAATTGGGCTCCCTCTTGGGCCGGCCTTGGAACGACGTGGCTTATGGGACCAGAGGGCGTCAAAGTGATGAAGATGCGCCTTTCTTGAATATGTCTTGAGCTTGGGGAGGTGGCCATGGTGGAGGCCGAACTGCTGGCGGCAATGACAGCTTATCAACACGACGACGTACATGCTGCTGGCTTGTACGTCCTGGCCATGGTGGTGGTCGGCGAACCCATGCAGCCGTAGATGTCGTATTACGTGTAAATCTATTGAAGTATGTTGCAAGGTGTTGCTAACTTGTAGTAGATGTAGTGGTCGAAAATGAAGTAGTGGCTTGAAATCTCGTCAACGACCATTCTGAAGAAAAGCTCGGCCATGACCAACATGTTAACGTAGTGTCGGTCATACCCGAGGTGGGCATGGTCACATCATCCTCCCCTTCTTGATTGTGAGTCGTCCTCTACTCATGCTCATTCTTCTGCAACAGATTAGCTTCAAAGGAAGGCAAAACAACAAACGTATCGTGTAATCAATTTGTTAGAACCAGATTCATCAAAGTTCATATCCTCCCCTTCTTGAAATTTTTCATGTATTTTCGATCTTATACCAGAGGCACTTGACATGACATGATTATTAATAGTGTAGCTCTCTATTTGATCACATGATTGCACATCATAAAAAAATTTCAAGTTCGAACAAATGTAAACTCGTTTAACCATGTACTTTCCTTTATTATATTTACCTACAATATGAAAAGTGTTTCCAGATGACCGTGGAAAATCAATAAGTCTCTCCTCTAAATTATTTAGATCACATAGAACATCAAATTCAATGTAACCCAAAGTATTTAAAGAAGACAATAATTTTAGCTCATCATTTTCACTCGCATTATGAATAACATGTTTATTTTCAACAGAAGTGTTTGGTTTTGAAGCAAATGAAACATATTTATTCACTAGTTGTGGCACAGATATAAGTGAAACATTACATAACTCTTGTTTATCTCAGGAAGCGTCGAACAAATCTTCTTGTCACAAAGGTAAATCAGTAACTTTTTTCACAATTTGTTGCTCGAACGAGGCATGATTTGACGAAAGTTTCAGCACATTAATATCGTTCTCAGCTTGAATGAGTGTGGTACCTTTTTCATTACCTTTGTTTTCCTTTTCAGTTGATGTAGGTACATTCTCGGTAGTAGGTGTTGAAAGCAGAGGTGCATCAACAAGCATCTCTTCATTATTCTTGTTCTCAATTTCATTATTTACACTTGCCTGCAAAATGTTAGTCCTGCAAGAATACACACTATTCTTACAAATAGATGTGTCGGTTTTTCGTACGACTTTCTTATATTTTATTTTATTTTTACCTGAACAAGTAAGAGCAAAGGTTTGCAACAGAGAAACATATTCTTTTTCAATAACAATATTGTATATTTTCTCATTAAGTCCACATAAGAATCTACCCTCCTTCTCTTGATCTGTTTCCCTCCAAACCACAATGTAACAACAAATTTTCTAATTCTTCTTATTAAACTATCACTGATTTGTCACCTTGTTGTAAACATTGTAATTTGTTCAATAAATTTTCACGATAATATGCAGGAAGAAACTTATCCCTTAAAAGTTGTTTCATGTCTCTCCAAGTCGAAGGTATCCCAATAAGTAAACAATGCGCCTTTCATTTAATTGATGCATTATTATTAATTAAAGCACTAGCAGCTGTCATGACCTTTTCTTTATCAGAAATTCTATGTCGAGCAAAAATTTTATCTACTGCTATTTCCTAATCAATAAATGCATCAGGTCTAAAATGTATATCATACAAAGGAAGGTTCTCAATGGTACTACCATGCTTGTTGGTAGCAGATGATGTGTAGCTCTTCTTCAATTTCTCCTTATGATGGAATCGATCAAAATTTCCTATAGCCTCCACACCAATGATGCTTGCATTCCAACTGGTGGCTGATGGCTGCAATCTCCCCATCTCATTGTATGCTACTGTCATTATTAGTAGAAAACACAAAATAACATAAAAGTATTATCCATGTCAACTACTAGGTTTTGAACAGTGGAGTCACACCCTCTCAAGCGTCTTACCATGATCTTACAAGTGTTCTTAGCAGCACTGCAGGAGATACAACCGGTGGCTGGTTCATGATACTTAGAAGGGTGTGAGTGAAGCGATTGCAAGTTCGATCCAGAATTGATAAGAAGTATGTGGAGCTTGGATAGGCAATATATAGTAGAAAAAAGTATGCAATTATCGAAATCAGATTAGCAAAGTTAAAAAAATATCCAAAGTACTTGTCAAAGTTGATGGCCTAAACTCGTTCCTAGGACTAGTTCAAGCAAGGGAAACGATTAACACAACACTTTGGATACAAAAGAATGCAAGCACTTCTGATTTCTTTTTTTTTCTTTCTTTTCCTTGCCTTTTTTTTACTCTTCTTTCTTTTATATCTTTGTATCCATCGTCATCATCTTGTTGCTGGTTTATATTAAGTTCTTAGTCTTGTTTGAGTCTTGCATCTTGACGTCGACTCTAACGCCATCACGCCGTCGCCGCCGCCGCGTTCAAATCGGGTGTGAATCTGTTTAGTTCGGTATTTTGCCATTATCTCCTTCGTCTGAACACCAAATTGGATAAATTCGGGGTCTAAGTTATAGCTCCAAAAAAGTTCTACAACTTTGTCCATTGTGAGAAGTTCCAGAAATGCCGTTTTTCTGCCCAAAATCGCGATTGAAGTTAATCTATTTGTCTCGGGTTTTTCTAAGCAGTCTGTATTGCGGGGCCCATATCTCCTAGATCCATTATCCAAAATTGGTGTTCCATATATGAAAATTGATCAGGAAGAGAAGATCTACAACTTTGTTGGTGTGAGTTTTTGTGTTTGAGGCCTCTAAAAACACGAAAACAGCATAGAAAATTACTAGATGGGGGACAGGGTCCCGATCTTCCAATAGGTATGATAAACACGATTGGTGGAGAACTCGACGTTGACGATCCGGCTTCCAATCAGAACAGATCTAAGCCTGCAATCGCTGCACCACTGTCTCCGTTCATTATCAACCACGCCAAGACACGGTTGACCTCACCACGAAGGTTAATTCCTACAAGCGAATCGAGAACACGAGTAAGAACACGGTAGATGACATCTCAAATTACAGATTACCAAATAAGCACACAAAGTTGGGGTTCAGCAAACCGATATACGGCGAAACTGCGACGGCAGAATAATCTAAGCAAAACCCAAGTCTAAACTAGCGACGACTACTGAATTTATGGTGACGGCTAGGGTTTGGGGCGCAGCCCCTAGGGTACATAGGCCATGGGCCCAAAGTGGAGCGGCGCAGCACCCGACAGGTCCCGGCAGATTCTGGTCGCAATATTGTTTCGACGATTCCCACTAATCCATATGGAATTTGGACATGGGACTGGATCTGTTGGAAATATCTCGTCGAGGGCTTATCCGAGCATACCAAGAACTTACTCTAAACCAGCAACAAAACAATGACGATGGATACAAATTCAACAACGCGAATCTGAAAATGAAATCACGAAAGGCACAAAGTGGCTTGGACGATGCACGAGATGACGAACTCAAATCTTTTTGTGGGGCAATTTTCTGGACTCTAGGTGGAAGATGAAACACAGGAGATACAAATATACCTGACGGGCAACCTGTGCTCTGATACCACTTGATGGGGACGGGGTCCCGATCTTTCGACAGGTATAGATAAACACGATTGGTGGAGAACTCGACGTTGACGATTCGGCTTCCAATCAGAACAGATCTAAGCCTGCAATCGCTACACCACTGTCTCCGTTCGTTATCAACCACGCCAAGACACGGTTGACCTCACCACGAAGGCTAATTCCTGCAAGCGAATCGAGAACACAAGCAAGAATACGGTAGATGCAATCTGAAATTACTGATTACCAAATAAGCACGTAAAGTTGGGGTTCAGCAAACCGATACACGGCGAAGCTACGACGAGAGAATAATCTAAGCAAAACCCAAGTCTAAACTAGCGACGACTACTGAATTTATAGTGACGGCTAGGGTTTGGGGCTTAGCCCTAGGAGATATATGGGCCATGGGCCCAAAGTGGAGCGTCACAGCGCTTGGTAGATTCTGGTCGCAATCTTGTTTTGATGATTTCTACTGATCTGTAAGGAATTTGGAGGTAGGACCAAATCCGTTGGAAAGATCTCGTCGAGAGCTTGTCCGTACTTACCAAGAACATCAAAAGCGGAGTTTGTATGCATCAGGGGCATCCGTTTTAAGTTGACTGCGCGAAGATGGCCGAACCTGACTCATGGACAAATTGGGCTCCCTCTTGGGCCGGCCTTGGAACGACGTGGCTTGTGGGACCAGAGGGCGTCAAAGTGATTAAGATGCGCCTTTCTTGAATACGTCTTGAGCTTGGGGAGGTGTCCATGGTGGAGGCCGAACTGCTGGCTCCTGGGCATGGTGGTGGTCGGCGAACCCATACAGCCGTAGATGTCGTAGTACGTGTAGATGTATTGAAGTATGTTGCAAGGTGTTACCAACTTGTAGTAGATGTAGTGGCCGAAAATAAAGTAGTGGCTTGAAATCTCGTCAACGACCATTCGGAAGAAAAGCTCGGCCATGACCAACATGTTGACGTAGTGTCGGTCATACCCGAGATGGGCATGGTCACATCACAACCCGAGGCCTCCACGTAGCCCTGGCGCCGTCGCGCTCCGCGCCCGCGTGCGGCACACGCGTCATGCCAAACGCCGCCGACGCGTGTCCCGGCGGGGCTTGCTTTACGCATCCGCCCCGACCGCTTTCGCGTCGCTCGGCAGCAGCCGCCGCATTGCCGCCTAATCGCACCACGACGTGTGTCCGTGGGATCCGTCCATCGCCGCCTCCGACCGTGTCGTCGTCACCGCCAGTGGCGTGGCGACGCGTGTCCGTGGGACCCGCCGACGACGCCGCCGCCTCGTTCGCCCCGCACCGGATCTAGCCATTGTCGCTGACATGCGGGCCCGGCCAAGCCGTGGGCCCCGCACGTTAATCATAGCTGTTTCGCGCACCGCCCTACGCGCGACGCGTGGCGACACGTGCCACGCGCACGCGCAGAGATTGCGCTCTAGCCGCTGACCCGTGGGGTCCATCGGGCACGTTAGCGCCGCGTCGGCCAGACAGCCACGTGGGGTGACATGTGTCATGCCACGTCAGCACCAGAACCAATCCCTACTGCCATGTGGCATGCCACGTCATCATCTATGACCCACCCCTCAGCCACATGTCAAGCCACGTCGTTGCCACCTGTCACCACGTGTTAAGCCACGTCACCGCCGCGCCAGCACTCGCATAGTCACCTCTGTCCCTTGGGCCCCGCTTGTCAGTCGCTGGGCGACGATGACCCGCGGGCCCCACCTGTCAGCCTCAGTTGCACCCCGCCGGACCAGGCCGTTTGGGCCGACTAGGCCGTGCGCGCGCGCGCGGGTGGGAGAGAGAAGGCGGGCCGAAATCTTCGATTCGGCCCAGCTAGAGTTAAAATAGATTTTCTTTTTCGGGGAATTTTCTATTTAACCCGAAACTTCCCTGAATTGTTTAGTGAGCTCTGTAACTCCAAATTAGATGATTTTAGAGCCTAAAAATTACATTTTAATCCTAGAATTTTTCTAATACTTATTCATTATTTTCTCTATACTGATTTTGATGTTGTGTTACTTTTCGTTTGTCGCGTAGACGGTGGTTATGACTGCTATGCCGATTGTTGCCCGGAGCAGGTATGGGACCTGCAAAGTACGGATTTCTTTGAAGGCAAGTATAGATACATGTTCCGCTCCTTGTTTTACAATTAAATTAATTACTGCTTACTGTTGCATGCATATAAATTAGGTGTGAGTTCCTAGACATATTAATGCTCTGTTAATGTGCCTTAGCCATCTTTATGAAACTGTTGCTATTTCCCTTAGCCTATCCTTGACTAGTTGTGTAGGACAGCATTGGGGTTCACTATGGAAATTGCCTCGTGAGGTTTATGCTTCATATAGTGTTTTGGTCAAACTCTAGACAATTAAAACTAGTGTAGATGGCTTAGGGGAGACCTGACAGTGTTGGTTCCGGGAATGTGGTGGAGATGAGAAGGTCTCCTCTAATAAGGACTCAGGCTTGTATATTGCTAGACCAAACCATACTGTACAGATACTTGTGCCTTCGGCCCTGGCTTAGTACACTACGAAACCCACTAACCGCTTGCTCGTAGGCTGTCTGGTTATGTTTCATCACTTTTGCCCTAGGGGGAGGCTTGCAATCTCCCCTTAGGGGTAGGTGTGTCCCTGAGACTGACTGACTTAATTGGGGAACGACCCACGGGTGGTGTCTAGAAGTAATAGGCGTCCTACCACGGCGGACACTGGTGGGGCCAGGGAAACCAAAAGAAAGGGCAGGTGAAGTGGTGGGCGTAGTAGGTTGAAAAAGTCTTGTACTTGTATCTCCTACTGGATGAGACGAGGCTTGTGGGGAAACTTGTACACACTCTGCAGAGTTAAAACTATCATGATAGCCATGTCCACGGTCATGGACGGGGTGAGAGGTTTGCAGATTCACCCCTTTTTCAATAATTAACTTGACTATAATAGGCTGGGATTGGCCTAGTGCGAGATGCACCTTTTGTTGAAAATTGTGAGATACTATCTATAACCATGCATTCACTTAATTAAAATTTGGCTAATTAAAATCTGAATAGAAATAGGTTTTGGGTAAAATAACCTAATAGTCGCCATTGACCCAGCATTCATAATTAAGGATTACTTGCTGGGTAGCCACGTACTCATTAAATCTCCCACAGACATATTTATTTAGATTTCGGTCAGGACCAGGAGGGCCCTGACGGGGGTGAGCAAAACTAGAGAAGGTGTCCGGGTCGATGCCCTGGAACTTGTCGCAGTTATTTGTCTTTGCTAATATGATGTTCTCTTATGCTTGGTTATTTAATTCCTATTAGATTATTTAAACTAGTATGCCAGTTCCTCTTGTAATAAAAATGTTACCGTTTTACCTGTATTTCACTTTTAACTAAATGTACTGCGATGATGCCACCGTATTGTCCATCACGAGATACTAGCTTGGGACTAGTATCGCCTGGTGGTGTTGGATTCCCTTTACGAGCATGACACCTTCTACCATCGAAGCATCCATTCACTGTATTCTAGGTAGCCCATCAGTTTATGTCAAACATTGTAAAGTTGCATGGAGTAACTTTATCCATTCAGTAGCAAATTTGGAAAGAGTTGTTTTGCCTTGTTGGGAGTTAAACTGCACATGAGCTATGCTTACCATCCTCAAACAAATGGGCAAATAAAGAGACTCGATCAGTGTGTTGAACTTTACATGAGATGTGCAATACATCATACTCCTGATACATGGGTATTGTGTGACGGGGCCTCAAATATGCTTACCTTCGAAACCCGTCCAATGGAACAGCACTAGTCCCTGGACCAGTATACTAGTGCACACATCACTTAGCTGGATCATCACATACAATAACATACGACTTTTATTACATCATATGGTAGTTCCAAAGCCAGATTCCAAACTTACAACCTTAAATTTATAGCAGTTTATATTACATCAAAAGTAATGTTCTTACGACGGAAGCTGCGCCATGGTACGAGTGATCATCCTATACTAAGCATGCAACTTCTGGACTGTAGGAGAGCTTAATTTTGATCTGGGACGTCGAAGGCAGGATCGCCTTCCTCGTGGCAAGCGTAATCTCCATTGTTGGGATCTTCGTAATCTAAAAGAGTGAGTGGGTGCGAGGGTAAGTGCGCAATCAAACCGCACTTGGAAGTTAACACCGTCCTTAATGCAAAATAGTGATAAAGGCTATATAGTGGCGGTTTGGTTATTTTATTTGCAGAAATGCCAATTTTAGAATTAACATATATAAAAGCCTATACCTAGCCATTTTCGAAATCGAGGAAAGATTAAATCAATAATTCCCAAATTTAGAACCCGTGCCACACAGGCATCCTCTACATTTTCATCCCGTATCCCATCTTCTTTCTTCCACCATCATTCCGGGTCGACAAACCCAGTTGCGGACCCCGTCTTCCCAAGTATATATGAACTAGTGACCTAACTCCAACTTAATGACTGTCGTTTGATGGATGGAATTGGTCACTGATGCTCACCTCGGTAGACAGAGTCAGATCCTCACTAAGTATACGGAAGGCAAAATCCGCCATTACCTCAGGATTGGCAAATATCACTAAGATAGCCACTAAGGCACATGCTTCTCAAGCTCATACTGATTCACACAATTCATCGGTCACATAGACCCACCAATCCTACGCATCCGCGCGATGGTCACGCATTGTGGTGTAGGGGACCATTTCTAACACACGGTACACTGGCCGACGGTACTCCGCTGTGCCCATGCATGGACACCCGTCCAGACGAGCCCAAACTCCATCTGGGTTCCACCTTCTCAACAATACCTCTTTCATAGGTATTTCACACAGCTCCTGGGTCCACCCTGCCCATCACCCTTCTCTTCCATCATTCCTAGCCACATTTTCCCGTTTCCACGTATCACAAACAATAAACCACAAAGCTACACTTCAAATTATGCATCACAAAGCCCATTATGATTAAGGTATGTAATGTAAGGTGTCCTCCGGTAAGTTTTGGCTTACCAGTGTGGGATTGGTTACCCGATTAAATCAGTGCAGTTTTTACCCAAGACTATAAAGTCTAAGTATTTTATATTTTATGTGGACAATCAAATAAGCATGATAACAAGGAATAATGTAAGGTGACGACATATTTATCAAAGACAGGGCATGATAAATCATGATTTAACAAATGGGCATATTTCCAAACATAACTAGCATGCACTTTATATATTTTAATCAAAATACTTTATCAAAACTGGTTAGAAGAATGAACTAGGGTGTTAACTCGCCTTAAGGATCTGAAGTCCGAATATGACTACTCTCAGGATAATCTTCCTCTGGAACCGGGTCCTCTGTTAAGAGCAGTGATCGCAAGTTACAAAATATTCTAAATAAATCACGAATGCAATTGCAGAGCTGGATGTTGTACGTAGGCAATAATGCTAAGCTAATGGTCTGGGCTGACGTGGGCAAAATTACTAAAATACCCCTAAGTATAATTCTATTTGGGAGAAGGTGAAATTACCTATATTTAAGTCTTCTTTAATATATTGAGAGCCTCTTCTATGGACCAAATCTTAATTTCATAATTTTCCCAGGGTGTGGAGGTTATTTATGATTTTCTAGAATTTTCTAGGAATTTTCCGAGGCGATCTACTATTTTTAATAATTAGAAATGCATTTCTAGGACTTTCTAAGCAATTAATTCTCTGGAAATACATCTGGAACAGTACTGGGCCGAGCCCAGCACTGTGAGCCAAACGTGGGGCAGCGCAGGCTGTGCAGCAGCGCTGCGCACCGATCCGAGCCGGCCCATTTGGCCTTCGGCCCAGGCGCAGGTGCAACGCGCCCGAAGTGGTGACGTCGAAGGCGCACACCCACCTGGCGTCTTCATTTAATCTGACACGCGGGATCTCGGGCCCACCTGCCAGCGACTCAGACCAGTGCGAACGCAGCGATACAGAGAGAAAGAGACACGCACGGGACCCACTGGTCAGTGGCGTCTTCCTCGCGACGGCGCGTGATCCGAACGGCAAAACCCGGCTCACCGGCGCTACAGGGCATCTCGTCGCGTGTGCATGCTACCTAAGGGTTCAGCTCGACGACGAGGTCCTAGTGGCATTAACGGAATGGCCAATAGCGCTTAGTTACGGCGGCGACATCCTCGGCGGCGGCGGAGTGGCTCGGCTAAGCAAGGCGACGACAATTTCGATGGCTCTGGGCCAAATTGGAGGGCACACCAGCACCGAGAGAGCATAAACATGCTTACCGTGGCCTAAAAGTGGACGAAGCAGCTCTGATTCGACTCGGCGGCGTTCGGCTTCGAAGCAACTCCGAGTAGGGCAACGACGGCAGAGAGCTCCGGCGATCCACTAGCAAAATTGGTTGAGGGGAAATTCTTGTAAGGCCGCAAGGATGCTTTGGATAAAAGCAATCGGAAGGAAACGAACCAACGGAGGAGAATTCAACCGCGGTGGTTCCGGCTCAGTCTAGATCCGATGAGGAATTCCCGGTGACTCCGCGGCTCTGGAGCCTCAAGCGTTGATCGGCAGGCTCCGGGTAGCTTTGCGAACACAATAAGAGGATTGGGAGGGCTCCGGTGTGGCTCAACCGAAGGAAACAGAGAGATGGTAGCTGGGGCTAGGGTTTTTATACCCGGTCGGGGGCGGCGGAAGTGGGACACGGCGAGGCCAACACGACGAGGGTTAAGCGGTGACGTCTACGTGTCAAGGGAAGCTTGCTCCAGCGCAGCTTGGCTTCATGCAACCGACGCCGAGGTGGATTGCAGAGGAGAAGCGGCGCCAGCGTCGGGCAGAGAAGGGAGAGAGAAACAGAGAGCTGGGAGAGAGATGGGCCGAGATTCGGCCCAATTTTGGCCCAAACGGAGCCCAGCTCGAGATCTCCATTTAATTTTGGATTTTCTAGCTATTTTCTTTAGAATTTTTGAATCCAGGGAATTTGGTAATTTGAGTTTGAATTTCCTTTTCTAGTTTAAACGAGTTTCAAAATTTGACCTAAGTTTCAAAATTTGTTCGCTTGATTTGGTCGAACGACACTGTAGAACTTTCTTTCACAAGTTCTTACTTCTTCTTAATTCAATTTTTTTTATTTTATAGCATACCAAATTTCAAATTCATTTGAATTTTGAATTCGGTTTAGATTTGAAATTCGCTTTAAATTTTAAACCTGTTTTTTATTTTTAGATTTTGAATTTTAAAAATCATTTGAATTTTAAAAAAATATTTGAATTTTCACTACATCTTGAATATTGAATTTAAAATTTGATTTGAGTTTTCAAACTAAAATTTGAATTTATTTTTTGAATTTGGGTTGAATTTAAATTGCAAATCATTTTTTTATAACTTCTTGAATCCTGAATTGAAAATATGACTTGAGTTTTCAATGTAAAATTTAAATCTAACTTAAGTTTGGTTTGAATTGTGAATTCAAAATTTGATTTCAATTTGAATTTGATTAAAAAATTCAAATGCTAATTGTAATTTGAATTTAAAATCCAATTTGAATGTTAAATTTAAAATTTCGTTTGAATGTCGAAGTTTAAATTAAATTTAATTTAAATCATGCAAAATAAAATCATGCGTAAGATTAAATTTTCTCAAGATATAAAGTGTTATTTAATGTTATTTGAATACTTGAACCTTTCTGCATCATCCCATACGAGAATCAAACAAAATCTTGTATGATCCTGTTTAACCAACCAAAATCTCGCTTGAATCATACCGTACGGAACAATCCCATTCAACTTGTACCATCTGATATAGGTTCAACATGATACAAACAATTAATCTACTCCATTAGCACTAAACATGCCCTAACACACCCTTTCTCGACCTCTCGTCCGCTCAACCCCATCGGCTTGGATCATTCGGCCCAACAGCCCACCAAAGCCTACCCCTCTTATAGGCCCATTGCCCCCTCTCGTTCAGCTAAGCAGCCCAAGCACGCAACCTACCACTGGACTCCCTCCCCTCGATCTTCATCGGCCGTTGCACACTCGCCCAGCGCACAGTCGCACGGGGAAGAAGGGTGGAGACGCCTCGTCGCTCCAGCGAGCTCCGCCTCTTGGCTGCCCCCTCTCCTGCGCGGACTAGAGGAGGAAGCCGCCTCCACCTCCGGCGACGGCTGTCCCCGCACTCGAGCAGGAGCAGGAGCTCGGGCAGTTCGGAGCTGCTCGAGCAGGAGCAGGAGCAGCGCCGCGGGAGATTTGACTCCGGCGAACTCCCCTGCCCCCTCTCTTCCCGTTCAGGTCAGCAACCGGCCTCTAACCTCCTCCTCCGCCGCTCAGGTCGAGCGGAGCTAGCTAGCCGCCGCGCTCCGCGCGCTCGCTCCGTGGCACTTACTCCCAGCAAAAGTGTTCTTCGCTGCGCTCCTCACCCCATCCGCTTCCCTCCCTATTACCTCCATTTCCAGAGCTCTTTCGAGGTTGTCCTACCCTACCCGGTTGAATTTCGTCTGGGGAGTTGGGGCTGAGTAATCTCGAGGTTCTAGGGTTTCCCCTATCCTTGCCGTGCGCGTGGTTGAGCTAGGGTTATGAATTTGGTTGGCTCAGTGATTCTGCGCGTGCGGGTTACTTAGGGTTTGTAACTCTGTATAGTTTGTTTCACTTCATAGGCATTGCTTTCTTTTGCAGAGCTTTAGTTCGTCTCCATTTGCAATTCGTAACTTATCTGCGTCTATCTTGCAGGATTTGATGGTAGCGTGATTTCTCCAGGTCTAAAAAATGCATATAAAGAAGGTAAATTGTGTCTTAAGAATAGTTTGATGCGGATTTTGATTATAGCTGTGGTTCTTATCGACTAATTAGCTGCTGTTGATGCAGGTCGTAATCGAAGGGTTTAAGAGCTACAGGGAGGAGATCTCAACAGAACCTTTCAGCCCCAAAGTTAATGTAGTTGGTAATCTTTTCCTCCCCTTTGTAGCTAACATTACTCTAGGTAACTTAGGTCATGTGGTTCGATTACCAACTGGTTAACTCCAGGTGCGGTCATTTTGTCCTGCAGCTACCTCCATCTTTTTTCTTCTTTTGTTTTTTTCTTGGGTGGGGGTGGGGGTGGGGCTGCAATAGATAATCCTTGTGTAATAAAGCTGATCACAACATTTGAGTGATGATCAAATTTGTGTGTTAATTCAGATTCAAGTCACCGATTTCCTGCTAATCCGAGTTTGTATTATGTTTCTCTAAATTTGCATGACCACTGCATACATATACAATGGTTTAAAATCAATGAAATGTGGTCTTTTGATATAATCAATGGTTATATTCTCTTACATGTTTGTGCACTCCTTATTGGTTTGCTTTGTTAGGTCAAGTGTTATTGGTTTGTTATTGATTGTGAATAGTGATAACAGAACATATTTACTAGATGCTAATCTAGGTCAAGGTTTTAAAAACCAAATTAGGTAAATAAAATGACCATCCCACCAGTTTTGGGAAAACGCTAAAAATTGGCAAAATCCGGAAGAATTTGAATTCAGAAAATCAAACCACCCGAGCTAGTTGCAGGCAGTTTTGACGGTTAGTTGGTCGTCAAGTTGGGCCAGCCCAAATCGGTCCATGACTCCATTAACAAATTGAAGACAAATTTTCATTTTAACTAAGCCTACCCCAAAAATGTGCATGGAAAAATCAATTTGAAATTTGTCTTAGACCAAAAGATTCTAAATGATTTATATTATTTTTAGATGTTTTTAGTGATTTTCCTATTTTTGAAATTGAAATTGAAACCTGTTTTTTTGGTGCCCCAAAACCAGTGTATAGGAAACCGCCCCTCATCAGTTTGGTGGTTTCCAGGCAGTTTCTGGCGATTTTTTTTGAAACCCTGATCTAGGTAATAGTTTAATAAATGCATAGTTTTATGCTCTTTATGAACTAACACTGATTTACCTGTTCATTGCAGTTGGTGCAAATGGATCTGGCAAATCAAACTTCTTCCATGGTAATATTTTTAAGCTATGTGTTTCTGCTAGGCCATTATTCTCTCTCTTGCTTGTATGAGACTTCCCCCTAACTCGGCCATGCTAAATGCTCCAGCTATACGGTTTGTCCTGAGTGACATGTTTCAGAACCTGCGCACTGAAGAGAGGGGGGCTCTTCTTCATGTAAGCCTCTTTCTTCAAGTGATCCATGAGTTGAAATATGTTATTGGTGTCTGACACTGACAACTATTGGCAGGAAGGTGCTGGGCACTCTGTTGTATCGGCTTTTGTTGAGATAGTGTTTGATAATTCAGATAACCGTATTCCAGTAAGTTCTCTAATTGATTGAACTTTGGTTTATTTAATTTCAAATTATCTAGTTCACTTCAGTCCCAAGCTTTTTATTTAATTCAAGATATCAACACTGGGATCTTCCATATGAGCGCATGCTTATAGTTATCAGGTCTTGCATAAGTTGCTATGTAAGCATCATGATCCATGCAAGGTAGCACCAGCATATTTCAGCAATAGCTTTGTGCTAGGTGCTTCCTTTCTGCTTAACAATGAATGGCATGTTTCTTGTGCTCCTGACTGTGAGTAGTGAAAAAAGTATTCTCCTGCAGGTTGATAAAGAAGAGGTGCGCTTACGCAGGACAGTTGCTTCAAAGAAGGATGAATACTACTTGGATGGGAAGCATGTCAGGTATAATGTCTTTATGCCCTCAAGGCCTCAACTGGCCCAACAGTGTCATTTCCTGTTGCTTTCTCCGACCCACTTCTCGTCGCTATTGTGTTCAGTAAAACTGAAGTAATGAATCTGCTGGAGAGTGCTGGTTTCTCTCGCTCTAATCCGTATTACGTTGTCCAGCAGGGAAAGGTAACAGATTATTCACCTGATTGTTCCCACTTCCCATTATCTGCTTAATTAAATCTTAACAAATTTATCATGTTTAGATTGCATCCCTTACCCTAATGAAAGATTCTGAACGACTGGATCTTCTCAAAGAGATTGGCGGTACACGTGTTTATGAAGATAGACGGCGTGAGAGTTTGAAAATAATGCAAGAAACAGGCAAGTTTAAATCTCCATAGCTTTTTAAATATTTTTATTAATGGACCTGGTGGAATGTTCATTCATTTGCTTTATTAACAGCCAACAAAAGGAAGCAGATTGATCAAGTTGTCCGCTACTTGGAGGATAGACTGAGAGAACTTGATGAAGAGAAAGAAGAGCTGAAGAAGTACCAGCAGCTGGACAAACAAAGACGATCACTTGAGTATACTATATTGGATCATGAACTAAATGATGCTAGGAATGAATTGGCTTCTGTAAGATTCTTTCATTTTTGTTATTTGTGTACTTTTGATATTATTTCTCCTTGTGCTGCAAGTTGGAATAGTGTGACAAAAAAAATGAATTAATGCATTGGGAGTCAAAGACTATCAAAACAGATCATTAACATTTCCTACCCAGTACCCAGGCTGATTGTCTATCTTCTGGATTGTCTTCAATCCTGTTGGAAGAACCTTTTGATTTTTTGTTGTCTTTCAATATAACAACAAAATGTACAGTATAACCTGTATAGGAATTGTACTAAGATAGGGAAGCGTTTCAATGCTCTTTCTAGAAAAAAAGGAGAGAAACAGAGAAGCACATATGTGTGGCGTCTGGCTTGATCTGCAATCACCTGCTAAACCACTAACCATTCTGATCTGTGCAGCTTAGTTTTCAGGAGAGCATGGGCACGCCACTTAAATATTTTTTTTATTGTTCGTTTGGTTGGTGAAAGTGTTTACTTCCATTTTCACAGCAAATGCCTCTTTCGTTTTGTTGACCGATTCAGAAGCCTACAATTTATTATTGCACTTTTGTTTAATCTTTAATTTCAGTCAGGTGGTCCTTGCTAGTGGATCTTCTGTGAGTTGATCCAAATTAACCTTTTCCATTGACCAGAATACCTGAGTAATTAAGTGATAACCATCTGTGTCTTTTACAATACCCTTTTCTTCTTGATGCTAAGGTCATGCTGTGCAGCTATTCAATGATATAATTATTATTTTTGTATTGTTCTGTTCAGACAATTCATCCACAATGAATGATGTTCACTATTTCCCTTGTTATCAATATCTTTGTATTTCTTCAGTAGCATGCGCATAAGCAATTAAGCATGTAATATGCATCACCATATGTTCTTTCATGTCCACTGCTAATTAATTTTACTTCTAAGCATTCTCTTTGTTTTTCATAATATTTTGCTGGCCATGCCTTTATTATTATATCACCTTGCACTCCAACACCATGGAGTTCTTGCTACTCCACTGTCACCAAAAAGAGATGTTGGATCAAACCTTCTGGTATCACTGTTCCTGCTCTATTATGTAATACTCATTCTACTCTGTTCATTTGATCTCCTTGTTATCAGATGGATGATAACCGCAGAAAAATTTCTGAAAGAATGTCCCATGCGGACAATGAAGTGGTAGATGTACGTGAGAAGGTCAAGAGTTTTGAAAAAGAAATAAAAGTTTCAACTAAAGGGATAAATGACACCAAGGCTCAAAAAGATGGTGTAGAGAAAAAGCGTAATGAAGCCTTGAAGGTAGTTGCTCAGATTGAACTTGATTTGAGAGATATAAAAGACAGAATTTTGAGTGAAAAACGAGCAAAGGTATGCCGTATTTGAGATCCCATGAATTTGAGTTTGTTTTATTTTGTTTTGTTTTGTTCCTGTGCTTAGAAGAATCTGTTGTTAGGATGAAGCTGCATGGGATTTACAAAGCGTAAGGATGGAGAGTGAAAAATCAAAGTCTGAATTGGCTGAAATTAGTAAGGTGCATCAAGCCAAATTAAAGGAAGAGGAGGAAATATCAAAAAGGTAAGACAAATCTATGAATAATTATATCACGTGTTGATGAATATTCCTTTTTAACAACTTGCATTTTGTGGGATAGCATAATGGACCGTGAGAAGCGGCTTAGTATATTGTACCAAAAGCAAGGGAGGGCAACCCAATTTGCAAATAAAGCTGCCAGGGATAAGTGGCTTCAGAAGGAAATTGATGATCTTGAGCGTGTACTTTTATCGAATAGAAAGCAGGTAATAAACCAATGACCAGTTTGATTCTTGCAAGACATTTGTTTTCATGTACTACTATGTACTCTGGTTTGCTTCTACAATCTACGCACACTATCCCCTGCATTTAAGTATGCATTAATCTGATCTATTTAGGACATTATTTTGTACTTTAGTTCAATGTGACTGAGTCAGCATATGTTTTTTATTTTTCACCCTGTACGAATTATCTGTCTGCAATATTCTTGCAACTATACCAGGAAGGTTTACTTCAAGAAGAAATTCAGAAGCTTAAAGATGAAATTAATAATTTGACGAACTACATTGAGTCTCGGAAAAGTGAGTCAAGTAAGTTAGAATCTACACTTGCAAAGAAGCATAATGACTACAATAACTTGAGAAAGCAGAGAGATGAGCTTCAAGAGGAAAGGAAGTATGTACCTTTCCTGACAGACATAGCCTTGTGATTTGATGAAGCATGTGTTTCTTGAAATTGTTTATACTAACTGGAAGGTAACTGTTCCAGATCATTTTGGAAGGAGGAAGCTGATGTGACAGCTGAAATCGATCGGCTAAGGGAAGAGCTTGTGAAGGCACAGAAGAGTTTGGACCATGCAACCCCTGGGGTACGGAAAATGTGGCACTATTTTTTTTAACATCCCGAGGGTTCTCATGGTTATTCTGACATACATTCGTGAACATTGTAACTTAGTTGCTTTTCTTTTCATCTTATCTTTGCCTTTGTAGATGGGAAAATAAATTAAGGTGAAAAGAATGACACCTTAGATTTGCATCCATAACTTATTCCTGAACATCTGACATAATTATAAATAAAGTTTATATTTGCTAGTGTGGTAGTGCATTATTTCATATTGTTTTTCCTTGGTAAATGTTGCTGTCGCTAGGCTTTATGGTACTGTTATGTGTTCTGTCTAACCTGACATTTTGAATACTATGAACGGTGGGAAGTAGCTGAAGGGTTTAGTGAGTTGGATGGAATTATTGCAAGGATTGTAAATATAATAGTTGGGTGTAGGAGTGTGCACATTGAAAATTTTCAAAGGTAACTTCTTTAGAGGATTACATCAATTTCATTTAATTTTGTTCTAATTTTGGCAGGTGAAACCTGTTTTGTAAGTGCGTTGATTTATTTCCAGTTTTTCAGGGACAGATCAATAACAGTGTGGATAGATTCAATGTGTGGTGTTATCATAAGGACTCAGCTTCAATTTCCCCATTAATTTTTTAGCTGTCCTTCTATTGCAGTATTGTCATACGATAGCATAATTTTTCTGTCAAAAGTCCAAATTGTTAGATATGGGCCAACACAAACAGTGCTTGAAGCTATCTTTACATGGTGCTATTTTTTTCCTCTCAGGATGTTAGGCGAGGCCTGAATTCTGTTAGCAGAATCATCAGGGACCATGGTATTACAGGAGTTTTTGGTCCAGTACTAGAACTGGTTGACTGTGAAGAGAAGTTTTTCACAGCTGTTGAGGTCACTGCTGCGAATAGGTCTTGAATTATACTACCTTTTTAGTAGATACGACAGTGGTCTTGGTTTTTTTTTTCACATTCTTTCGTTGTTACTTTGTTAGCCTGTTCCATGTGGTTGTTGAGAATGATGACATATCAACAAGGATCATCCAAATATTGACACGAGAAAAAGGTGGCCGGGTGACATTTATACCACTGAATAGAGTGAAAGTTCCGGATCTCAGTTGTCCACAGAACCCTGACTTTGTTCCATTGTTAAAGAAATTGAAATACCGTGCTGATCATCGTCGTGCTTTTGAGCAGGTATTATCCAAGCTTCTATCTTTTGTTTCAATTAAAGCTGCATCTTTTATGGGCCATCTTGGTTAACTAGATTGAGGATCCACTCCAAGCAATTATACTCTTCATCTGCATAACCAATTAACCATGGGTGCCTTTCATGTCCTTCTGTTCTGCATGCACTCATCTTAACATACAGGTGCCATGGTAAATCACCTAATAGTATATTCTTGTCTTTTTGCTGAGTTGCATTGGTTTGTCTATGAACCATAGTAGTATCAGAGCATATATTCCACACACCGGTCGATTGCCCATATGTTGTAACAGATGCCAAAATGTCAAATATACACATGTAATGTTGATGCTACATAAGATTAATCAGGCCCAAGCGTACTTCAAGGATAAATGTTACTCCCTTCTCCCTTGAACAAGATGATCCACATGCCAATTTAATGGTGATGACTGATGACGTCACCACCAACACCAACTTGTTCTTTTAAGTATTAAAATAAGATTCTGTGTTCCAGCTGAAACTAATCTTAAAACCATATGTTGCTTTTAAATTTATGTGCAGTTGGTAATGATATTGAAGACTTCTTTTCTATAAAATGTAAGGTGTGCAGATATAAGCTGTATTGCTCATATTGTTCTCATGTATATGCATGCGCATGTGGACTAGTGCATGTGTGGCATGTTCACACATGTGTTCACTTTTTAACAGTGCATTATTTTAGAGTGGTCGTTTTGCTTCACGGTGATTATCTGGGGGCTGTGGCAGATTACATAACTTTGGTTCTCTAAGCAACTAAGCTAGTTTTTTAATCACAGGTTTTCTTTCTCCTTTTGCCGGCATCCTTTTGGGTCTAAAACTTTGATACTTCTGATAGGTTTTTGGCAGGACAGTAATATGCCGAGACCTGGAAACTGCGACAAGAGTTGCACGCAGCAATGGTCTAGATTGCATCACCCTTGATGGTAGTTTTGAACTTTTGCATTTTATCTGCCATTTTTACTTCTACATTAAATTGACACTGATTATTATCAGGTGATCAAGTAGCCAGAAAAGGTGGTATGACAGGAGGTTTTTATGACTCAAGACGCTCAAAATTGAAGTTTGTGAAAATAATTAGGGACAATAAAACTGCAATTGAGAAAAAGACAGCGCATCTAGAGAATGTGGGAAACAAGCTAAGAGATATCCTGCTTTATTCTAATAATGTTCATGCCTTCCTGATTACAGGAGGCTGGTGCATGACTGTATGTTATGTTTTGATGAACTGATGAGGAAAGAGTTCATGGTTTACACCAACTGTAATACTATTAAATTTGATATTTTTTGCTTGCGTTTCTCGTCTCATTTTGTCATTAATTTTCTGGTTGGAAAGAAGCATGCATATTATGTAGGTTTGATCCTTCCAGCATCTAGTGTGGTAAATTAGTAATGATATAGTATCTGTCTCACAGTATTTCCGAAGCATATGGGTCATTAGTGTAAGCCTGCAATGATCACAACATGCTGATTCTTTTATAGATTGGGGCTATTCACTTGCTAAAGTTACTTTACCGAAACTCATGACTTCCCTTATGTTTGCCTTTTGCATTGGTTTCAAGTTCATGTAAATTGAAAATTTGAAGAAAACATGATAAATTTTCCTGCTCTTTACTGCTTATTTACAAGATAAATATTATATATCCTTAACTTCCCGTACATATAGATAAGAAAATTACAGATTTGGTTACCAAACAGCAACAAATGGATGCTGATCGTGACCATGCCAAGTCAGAGTTGGAACAATTTAAGCATGACATTGCTAGTGCAATGAAACAAAAGGGGTCACTTGAGAAAGCCCTTGGAAAGAAGGTACTTCTCTTTTTCATTTACCCTGTTGTTCATGGAATGCCATCTAGCTTCTTATTAACTGTAAATTCTCATATAGCTGCAATTATATCTGTGGTATAGTGTAATAGTTTCTATCTTGCAGGAAAAATCACTTGACAACATCCGTAGCCAAATTGAGCAAATTCAATCTGGCATTGCAATGAAAAATGATGAAATGGGCACGGAACTCATTGATCAGTTAACTTCAGAAGAAAGAGAGCTTCTTTCACGATTGAATCCTGAAATTACAGAACTAAAGGAGAAATTTCTTTTGTGTAAAAATGGACGGATTGAGGTTGTTGCAGCAAATTTAGTAACCATGTTTGTGGTTCCAAAAGATGCCTTTATCAGCTCTAATTCTGTTACAAACTATTATATAGATTGAAACAAGGAAGGAAGAGTTGGAAACCAATCTGTCAACTAATCTTATGAGGCGCCAAAAAGAGCTGGAAGCAATAATTTCATCTGCGGATTCTAAGACCTTGCCTCTGGAAGCTGAGTCAAAAGAGCAAGAATTGAAAAGTTCTAAGAGGAGTCTTGATGAGTTGACTGCAATGCTTAAGGGTATAAATTCATTAATTGATTTCTCTTCTCTTTTTGTATTATGTAGATTGATTCTTAAGTTTCATGTTCTAACTCAAATGATCATTTGGACAGCTAATGTTGATGCTATCAATAACTTTACGAGAAAGATGGAGGAACTGAAGAGACAGAGGGATGATCTGAAAGTAACTTGCATTATAGCTATCATTTTTTGGGGTTCTGAACTCACTATTTTTTTGGACTTGGTATGTAATAACATATCTTTAAATACAGACTCTTGAAGCTAATTTGGAGCAGACTGTGCAAGATGGGGCCAAGGACTTGGAACAGTTGATGAACAGCAGGAGCACACATTTAGCTAAGCAAGAGGAATGTATGAAGAAGATCCGGGATTTGGGCTCATTGCCTGCTGATGCATTTGAAACGTAATGTATTTCACATCTGTTTCCTCTGGTTTCTCTGCATAATCATATCAATAAATTTAAACCATGCTCTGTTTGCATTTTGCTTAAGCTGCCAAACTGGCTGATTTGAGTCAGAATAATATTGCAGTACTGTACTACATTACTTGTCTGGTCAATGTTATAGGTACAAGAGAAAAAACAAGAAGCAGCTGCAGAAAATGCTTTATGACTGCAATGAGCAGTTGACACAATTTAGTCATGTCAACAAAAAGGCTCTTGACCAGTATGTGAACTTCACAGAACAACGCGAACAATTGCAGAGAAGACGTGCTGAACTTGATGCTGGTGATGAAGTAGGTTTTTCCTTCTACACAGTTGTTTGTGTTACCCTTATGAGTACCTTAAGCTTAGAATCTCATAAATCTACCTATCAATATTTTAGAAAATTAGAGAGCTCATATCAGTTTTAGACCAAAGGAAGGATGAATCAATTGAGCGCACATTTAAAGGAGTTGCAAGGCACTTCCGTGAAGTATTCTCTGAACTAGTGCAAGGAGGCCATGGATATTTGGTTATGATGAAGAAAAAGGTTCATTTTCCTTGCTTAACCTCCCAACCTTGCCTACGTGTCATGTGCTTTGATCCCTGTTATCCAGTACCTCCACTTGGTTGTGGTGAATTGTATCCCCTGTTTGCCAATAAAGTTTGTTTTGTTTTGAGTCTTCTCTGGGGTGTTCTTTGATGCAAAGACAATTACTTGCTAAGTTTGTTTTACAATTCAAGCTGGCACAGTATATAATTGTCAATTTTGATCTTATGTCCTTTGCCTGGAGTTGCCTGAATTTTTTCCTTGCACATGTGTTGTCTTACAGGTGACTTCTCATCTTACTTTTATGTTTTTCTTTCTGGTAGGATGGTGATGCAGGCGATGATGATAATGATGATGATGGACCTCGTGAACCAGATCCTGAAGGGAGAATAGAGAAATACATCGGTGTGAAAGTCAAGGTATGTCTTGTTTTCAGAGGCTTTTATGTATTCAACTATTCATGCGTATATACTATCACCCTTTCAGCAGTAATCCAAAAAATTTAGCTAATATTCAATAATACTGTTCTAAAGTTGTTAATACTTTTACCATATTAATTTTATGATGCTAGTAACTTTGTATATTATTTCCTGAAACTTCTAAAGAAGTACTCATGTTTCAGGTTTCCTTTACTGGCAAAGGAGAAACTCAGTCTATGAAACAATTGTCGGGGGGACAGAAAACCGTGGTGGCGTTAACACTGATTTTTGCTATCCAACGATGTGATCCAGCTCCATTCTATCTGTTTGATGAGATTGATGCTGCTCTGGATCCGCAATACAGAACAGCTGTTGGGAGTATCCTTTCGTCTTGCTTGAATGTTTATCTTCACTATAATATAATTTTGATCTATTTGGTATCTTCATGATAATGTTGTGATATGAAACATGTTCTAGTGTAGTAAACTAGTAATGTTCATGCTCAATGCACATTGGGAACAGCTACTCCTTGGAATGTTTGAAGAAGTTCATGTTTTCCTTAAGTTCTGTTCCAGATATGATCCATCGTCTAGCAGACATGGCTGACACTCAATTTATAGCGACGACATTCAGACCAGAGATTGTAAAAGTTGCTGATAAAATCTATGGCGTGACTCACAAGAACAGGGTGAGCTATATCGATGTGGTATCGAAGGAGCGAGCTCTGGACTTCATTGAGCATGATCAGACACAAAATGCCACATGAAACTGACTCCTGTATTGATCTGTGCTCTTCTGAACATTTAATTGTAGCGATCTCATCAACTTGTGATATTCTGGTACCAACAAGATTGCTTCTTTTCCTGCAGGCAGATGCTAACATAGAGAAGATGGTGGAGCATGCTGATATGTTGTACTTTGTCTAGGTGTTCTGTCCTATGATTGATGTAGCTTGGTACATCTAGTTAGTTTTTGGATATGTAAATTTCAACATATGGATGAATAGCTTGTTTTATTACTAGGTCCGGTGACGCATGTAGTTTGAAATGCTTGTTTGCAACATGATGTCGCTACTTGTTTAATTGTGCCCATTTCAATGGTTTCAGTGAATCAGAATTGATAATCTGGGTTTAAACATAGACCGGACAGACTTGGTAATCTGGGTGTAACCATAGACCACACAGACTTGGGCCTTGTTTGTTTCAGATTAATGTAGAGTTGTGTTTTACTGTAGCAAATTTGTGACCCCCTCAAAATACGTTTTAACGAGTTCAAAAAATTGTGAAAAAAATATTTTACAAACTTTAAAGAGTACTATTTAAAACCCCATAAGAATGACTATAAAACATTATACCATTTGGCTTATACAAAAATAACAAATTTTCATATAATATAATATAATTTAATTTAATTTAATCTGAAACAAACAAGGCCCGGTTAGCCAGTTCGATGTCACATGCTCGGTTCGCACATTTCAGAAAATCCCAGATTCTGCTCAAGGCAGCCAGCAGGAAGTTTGCAAATTTGAATGTAGCTGGTTTCAAGGAAGTCTGCTTTTGGATTTTGAACATTATTCTGGTTGTTTTTTCTTAAAAGAAATTCCAGCTGTTTGGTATCCGTTTCGGATATTACTGTACATGTCATGATTACTGCAATTTACTAGTGATCGGCAAGAAATTTCAATTTTGCAGCCATAGGCCCATAGCTTGGTTCGATTCTCAGTTTTTTCAGAGGAAAAATTGTATACATGCCATTACACGGTTGTCTTTGAACTAAAAGCCATCGCACAATCTCTTGCGCTGTAGATCTCGTTATAAAGCGCTGAAACGCAATATACGATCTAACGAGTAGATCCTGCGGGTCACGCTCATCTTCTCTTTGACATCTTCAGCTTCGAGGACGACTCCACCCGGGACTTAGCTTACTGCACTTCACTCTCCTTGGTCGATCTACATTTGCCACTTCTTTCATGAACTGAGTTCGGCCTATCATGAATTGCTTGCGCGCTTTCGACCTACCTCTTTGTTCTGAGTTATTTCCCGTAACGGGAAGACACTGAGGAAGAGACTCGCTACGGCATGAGGCCGAATGGCGAGAGTGTTGGTGATTCGTGAGCGGCTCATCCCGAGTACTAACCAAACTAGCTTCTCTTTTGCAGGCCACAGACAGGACGGAGCCTCAGAATGAAACAAGGGCACCGCTACTAAAGCAGAGATAGGCGCGGGGCCGCCGTATCAGCTCCGGACGACCCGCCGCGCCTATAAAAGGAGGGACCTGCCCAACGTGGAGGGGATCCCAAGTTCGACACCATCAATCTCTCCTGGACACCCAGAATCCGAAGCTTCCTTAGCATTAGCTGTAGTTACTAGTCACTTGAGTGCTCCTGTCGGCACCCGATTTACGAGATCGGATTCCACCTGCGTAAACACGTACTAGTCCCAAGGATCATGGCTAGTACACACAGATATACAGAAACGGAATAGTGCCAACGATATTATTATTACAAACGGAACATAGTCCAGTACAAGCAACACATACAACGGCTCGCAGGCCGCAAATCAGAGTACACGGAGACACAGGCCTAATACAACATCTAGATACTTATCCATCCCACAGGCACAAGAGCTGTAGGTACGCGCAACCCTAGTCCTCATAGTCTTCATCAGAATACGCCTCCTCGACGTAGTCCGGGTCTGTCGACGGTTGAGATATTGATCTCAAGTCGCTAAGGTTCTTTAGAAGTGAGATAGGAGACACGCCGAACAACCACGAACAAAGAACGACAGAGAGCGGGGTTTTATCACGGTTCAGCCTCTCGGAGAGATAGTAGCCCTACGTCCAGCCTTTCTTATATATCAGAGATGAATACAAGAGATGGCTCGACGAGACGAACAAGTCTCGGCGAGATTATGGATGTACAGGAAGCAATATGCAAGGGCCTCGTGCCCTCTACATGCCGTAGGGGCCCTATTTATATAGTGTAGAGCAAACCGACCTACCGAGGGAATATTGGGCCGGGCTAACTACGAGATCATAACGAACTCAACGTGCCAAATATATCCTGAGGTAGATAAGGTATACTCCATGTCTTGGGGATCACGACTCCTATTCCAATCCGGAAAACCACGTCCGGGTCTTCACGTAGCCGTGCAGAACTCCTGTTCGAGACGGACTCAAACACGATTCCTTCAACGCCACGCAATCGTACCGACCAAGAAGCTGTTCGGCACGATGTACATGGACCTTGTAGAACCTTCCAGGGAGCCGGCCCCTGGCAGGTTGTTCGATTGGGCCGTCAGGGAGTGGGCCATGGCAATGGGCCGTGATTTTATCCCCGACAGCTAGCCCCCGAGACTCAAGTGGAAGGACTCACTAGAGTGGGGTCTTCCTCTTGAGACTCTAAGTCACGAAGAGGGTATTTTTTCTGCTACAAAGATGTGCAACAGGCGACCAAACAGGTTATGATTCAACAGAACAATACTTGTTCGGGACCGAACAAACCCACCCGGCGCCGAGCAACTCTGTTGCGCCGAACAGGGAACGACATCTGTCCGAGGAGAGCACCCAGCCTTCGATACAGAAATCAAAAGAAGTGAGGTGAATCATCTCCTTGAGGCTAAACATCATCAAGGAGGGATTGGATTCTTAGTAGTGAAGAGCGTACCACCGCATCCGGTAAGATCAGATCTTCCGGAAGAACGAACATAGCAAGTCGCGAGACGGACTCGTGCTGCTGCATCCAGGCATTCAGATGCCTAGGAAAAGATAGTGGAACCACCTCTCGGGCTAGAGCTTGCTCGAGGAAATAGAGATTGCGCTCTTGAGCAAACGTTATGCTTTGGAGCGAAGGTGATGCGCCCCCAGACGCAGATTGTGTACCAGGAGCAGACAATGCATACGAATGGGAAAAGTGACCCAGTCCCAGAGCGTAGAGCTCGTCGAAGGAACCAGGTAAAGAGATCTAGTCCCTGAGCACGGAGCTCGTTAAAGGAACCAGAAAGTGCGACCAGGCGAAGACGTACCCGGTAGGAGCCCGCGCTCCGGGCGAAGAGTTGTCCGGTGCGAGGTGATCCAGCCCCCGAGCACGGAGCTCGTCGCGGGGACCAGATGCGCACTCCAGGCGCAAAGCTGCCCGGTGCGAGATGAATCACAACCCGATGCAGTCAAAGCCGCAAGAGAACGTGTGAAATCAACGCTTTACCCATGACATATTCCTTGCGACAGTGTTAGCGTTGTCTTGGTAAGTGCAGAACCGACGCTTGGAGTGCCCGCTGCGATGAGAATCGACTTACAATGGGCTTGCCTGATGCGATGAGAATCGGCTGACGGTGGGCAGGACTCCGTTGGTGGCGCACTACCTTGACTTAGCCGAACTGTGAAGGTCAGTACCGGGCAAAGGCAAGAAATCATACGCGGGTGAAGTGAATCAGTCTCTGGGCATGCGCGGAGCAATCCCGGGAAGAGAGGAATGCAGACATCGGCTTTGGTGGGAAGCCTGGAACCTCGCCACGACCATCACCGGAGTCTGACGTTCCCCGTTCCTGTATTTCCTGCAAAAGACAAACAAGAAACAAGCCAGCAAGGGAAAAAAGAGAGCAAGAAAAGGCTCTAAGAAGAGCAAAGCGAGTTTTGGAAAACACGTAAAAGACGACTTACCCGCACAAGACATAATTTTTTCCGGGTACGTCCCCCGATAGCGTTAGTGTCACCTCGGCGAACGCGGAACCGACGCAAGGAGTGCCCGTTATGATGAGAATCGGCTTACGATGGGCAGGACTCCGTTGGTGGTGTATTGCTCCGGATTACCGTGCCAGGAAGGACGTAGCATGGATAAAGAAGACGTGTGCGGGCAAGTGCAGCCCCGCTGTGGCTAAGACCGCTAACCAGAGAAGGCGATCGGGACCTTAGCGGCGAGCAAAAGCGCGAGGCGAAATCTTATCCGGGCATGGACCCGTGCGGCGTTAGTGTCGCCTCGGCGAGTGCGGAACCAGCGCCAGAGTGCCGTCGCGATGAGAATCGGCTACGGTGGGCATGCCCGTTGGCGATGAGAATCGACTACGGTGGCGGGACTCCATCGGTGGTGCACCGCCGTTAACCGAGCCGTCAGGTCGTTGCGGATAAAAGACATGCTCAGACGCGGGGGGCGCTCACGGAGCGAAGACCAACAAGGTTTTGGAAAACCAACGCTAAGGAAAGGAACCGAAAAACGAAAACGCATCGGGTCGCGAAATTCAGCTCAAGTCCCAACCGACCGAGGAGAGGCGGTCCTCGAGGAGATGGCCGAGCGACTCAAGACCGCCGAAAGCGGCGCTTGAATCAAAGCGAGAGTCGACGAGCGCTTTTTCCGCAAAAAGAGCGACAAAAGACAAGGACGAACAGAAATCAAGAGCAAGGCTAACGGCGCTAGAAAGTTTAAGAAAACGGTAGAACGCTTGGCCTAACTCGGCCCCGTTGTGCAGTTGCTCGAGGACTGAGTTTGCGAACTCGAGCAGTGCACAAGAGAAAAGCGACGCCTAGCCCGTGCAGACGATGCATGAAGACCTGAACTTGCGACTTCAAGCACGTGCGTAGAGAGTTAGAGCGACACCCGTATCCTGATCGACTCGTTCCAGGAACTGCTCGTTAACGTAAGTTAGGCGATTCCGAAGGTAACCGAACAAGGAAAGTGCCTCTGCCGCGGAGGGCTTACGAGAACAGGCTTTGCCAAGTGGTTGTGCCGTGAGCGGTAAGTGCCTCTGCCGCGGAGGGCTTACGAGAGCAGGCTTAGCCGCGAGGCTGGATGCCGTGTTACGCAACTCTGAGTTTAGGAACTTGTTGAAACAAGATACGGGCAGGGAAAACCCTTAAGATTGCGGAGCCAAGAGTTCGCAAGACCGGGCAGCCATCAAGTGTTACCAGAGAGAAAGAGTAGTCTGAGAAGACAAGTGGTGAGGAGGACCGCAGGGGGCCGCAAGCATTCACCGCTCAATGGGTTGAACTTTACATGGCAGCCCGAGAGACTTGGATGAACTAAGGCGCGAAATTTGAGAAAAAGCGCGAAGCTAGGAAACGAAAGACCTACGAGGAACTTACGGTCTGGTCGATGTTCCAAGTCTTTGGTCGCTCTCTTCCGTTATCCTTGCCAGCGAACAGCCCGGATCCGGAAGGAGTTTTGATCGATCCCGAGCACGGAGCTCATCGCGGGACGAGACGCGCCGGCGAAGAGCGCCCGGCGAAGTGATCGATCCACGAGCACGGAGCTCGTCGCGGGACGAGACGACGCCCGGCGAAGAGCTTCCGGCGAAGAGATCCGGCCCGAGCGCGGAGCTCGTCACGGGACGAGACAGCGCCGGCGAAGAGCCGGCGTGAGAGATCCGATCCCGCACGGAGCTCGCCACGGGACAGATCGCGCCGGCGAAGAGCTGCCCGGTGAGACGTTGATCGAGCCGAGAACCAGATCTCGAAGGCGATCAAGATCGAAGGATCGATCCGATCTGGCAGGGGAAGAGACATCCTGCCCTTCTGAGTCGTAGTCCTCGGGAAGAATCTCCGATCGGCGATGGAGTTCGACATGCTCGATCTGCGTATCCCCACGGACGGCGCCAATTGTCGGACGGTTGAATATCGATCTCAAGTCGCTAAGGTTCTTTAGAAGTGAGATAGAGACACGCCGAACAACCACTTAACAGCAACGAACAGGAGACATGGGTTTTTATCCTGGTTCAGGCCTCTCGGAAGAGATAATAGCCCTACGTCCAACCTTTCTTATATATCAGAGATGAATACAAGAGATGGCTCGACGAGACGAACAAGTCTCGGCGAGATTATGGGTGTACAGGAAGCAATATGCAAGGGCCTCGTGCCCTCTACATGCCGTAGGGGCCCTATTTATATAGTGTAGAGCAAACCGACCTACCGAGGGAATATCGGGCCGGGCTAACTGAGATTATAACGAACTCAACGTGCCAAATATATCCTGAGGTAGATAAGGTATACTCCATGTCTTGGGGATCACGACTCCTATTCCAATCCGGGAAACCACGTCCGGGTCTTCACGTAGCCGTGCAGAACTCCTGTTCGAGACGGACTCAAACACGATTCCTTGAACGCCACGCAATCGTACCGACCAAGAAGCTGTTTGGCACGATGTACATGGACCTTGTAGAACCTTCCAGGGAGCCGGCCCCTGGTAGGCTGTTCGATTGGGCCGTCAGGGAGTGGGCCATGGCAATGGGCCGTAATTTTATCCCCGACAGGGTCGTCCTCCTCGGAAGGCGGGCCATACTCGGATGGACCAGCTGTTGAAGTTTTGAAAAGAGAGGGGAGAAAAGGAGGGTGAGTACAAATTGTACTCGCAAGTCCGGAATTATGCAAATGTGGTTTAGTACAAGGAGAGCTTAGGATATTTTGCGGAAATTGCAGTTATTAGCCTAGTTTTGACAAAGCGATTTGGAAACATTAAATCTCAACATTTTCTTTGGGCTCTTCTCAAACGGTTCTTGCCACTTGGCCTCAGTGCCATAGCGAGAACAAAATCCTTTCTTCTTTTCTTTTCTCAAAACGGCTAGGTCCATTCCGCGCAACACTTTCCGGTAGGCCGTCACCCAATCCGGAATATCGCCGATGGCACCTAGCTCAAACGAAATCCTTCTCAAATCTTTACTTATCACCATTCCTTTGCTTAAAAACCCTTTTTTCTAAATTGGATTTATAAAAGAAGAAACTACCATATAATCAGTCCCTTTACGCGCTCATAACCGCGAGCACGGCTATCATGACAGTTGTAACTCTGCAGAGTGGGTACGCCTTACCCTCGAGAGGCTACGCACCCAGACGGTGTTTCGCCACAAAACCATCAACCACGAGGGCCAACGATCGGGCCCGTCCCATTCCGGGGCTCGAGGTCGTACTGTAATGGCTCAGTTCATAGGATTATAGGATGAGCAGTCCTTAGACTAGGGGAGAGTTTATATTTTAGCCCAGTTTACAAAACCGGTGCCATAATGCACCAACTGACAAAATATCTCCCTAGTCGAAAAGATCTTGGGGTAAGAGGAAAATCATTTCCTAACAAGCATCACCCTTGATGCGCTATCTTTAAATCATCCTTTCCCAAACCTTTCTCAACAACATCTCATTTCACACAAATGATTGAATCATTCCGCATAAATGATTTTTAAGCATTTATCCTACCACAACAAGGTATTTAAATATAAGCAATCCATATTTTTAGCCTTAGGTTTAATCCTAACATATCTCTTACCTTTTCTATTTGGCATAATAACTAATTCTAGCAAATACGGCATTCGTCTTTTAAACTAGCATGCATATTTTCAAGTCTAGTAAACATTTTCTAAATAACCGAAAATGGCTTCTCAATATGATCAAAGGGGGACTTGCCTTGATCGGTTCCGGGGAAAGCGAAGGGGACGTCGACGATCGGGTCTTCGGGGGCTTGACCTCCTAAGCGCGCACATATACAAACAGACGAGCAACAATCATCAATAACTTATTTTGATGCAAATGCTTTTAAGAAAATGCAGAAATCATTTTTATTTAACGAACATTATGACAATGGTTATGCACATGAAATAATGCCCTTGAGCTACCTATTAATCCCAAAACGAAATCTATATGCATGACATGCGTATATATTTAATTTTCACAGGTTAGAAACTATCAAAGCATTTGCACAAATTTTTACAGAATTTAAATGGCCCAAAATCTATTTTTGCTAATTGCTATAAGGTACCAAATACGGTTTTTAATTAGAAACGGCAAAATAAAATAATAAAAAAATAAAAGGAAACAGGGCCACTCGATGGGCGGCTCGGTAAAACGGCCCGGCATGACTGACGCTGCACCGCATGTGGCGAGAAAAGCGGCACGCGTGGCTGGCAAACGGGTCCCGTCGGGCCCCACACGGCAGCGAGTCGCGTGCGGTAGAGAGGGGAAAACAGGGGATGGCTTCCCTGCGGTGGCGTTGCCAACGGCGGCGATGATCCCGGCCACCGGAAATCAATTGGCCACGCGGGAAGTGAGATGCGGGTGAGGGAAACCAATCGAGGGACCATTCGTCCCGTGGGGTGGATTGTGCGAACAGCGCAGCGGCTCGCGGCGGCGGTGACGGCACGACAACGCAGTGGCGACGGAATGAACGGCCGCGGGTCCCAAATACTCCGGAAACGAGAATGAGGAGAGGTGGAGGGGCTACCTTTGAACTCGCCGAGTCGAAGGGAGCAGCGAGGGGGCGGAATCACGGCGACGGCGACGGCACGAACTCCGGAACACACGGACCGCGCGGCTTCACTCCCTTGGGCGCGAGCTCCACTGGAACAACCTACGAGTCAATCCCAAGGGCTCGGATCAGATGAAGGAGACGAGGTGGAAGAGGAATAAAAGAACGGCGGCGAGACGGGGAGAAAATGACGACGCACCAGCTCGGAAATCCAACAAAGCGGTGGCTCAAAGCAAGGAGCAAAGGGGTAGCGAGTGCAAGGTTCTTCTTATAGGCATCCTCTTTGAGACGTTCATGACGCGACGCGGAGTTTAGCGAACGCCGCGCGAATCCGCCGATGGCGTGTTGGGGGAGACGGCGGCGTCACGGGTTTGGCCGGTGACAAGGCCGGGAATGGCGGAGAGGGAAGGGGGTCCGGGAGGAAGCAATCCGGATGCACGCCCACGTTGGAAAGCCGCGCCAACGAGGCCTCGGGACGGAGGACGAACAGCGCCGGCGACTGGCGAACAGGGGAGACGAGGCAGGGGAGAAGAGAGGAGGAAGGGGCTGACAGATGGGACCCATCTGTCGGTCGCTCCTCTGCGAGCAGGGGCGAGGGAGATGGCCTGCGGCGGAGACGGGCCGGCGCGGCAATCGCGGCCCAGCAGAGAGGAGGAAGAGAGCGGCGAACTGGGCCGGCTCGGCGGGAATGGGCTGGCACGGCTACGGCCCAACCCGAGTCGAGCCGGGGAAAGAGGAGGGAGGAAAAGGGGAGAGAGGAATTGAAGAAGTGGGCCAAATCGGGCCGAGAGGAAGTAAAGTGTTTTTGATTTTCCTGATTCCCAAAGGTATTTTGTCTTCAAATACTCTTTTTAAATAATTTAATACTTAGGAATTTACATTTTGGTTTCCCAAAATTTATTAACACATTTCCAAATAATTTCCTACAAGGGAATGGCTTAAATAAAATATTGCATTAACCATTTATCAAATCTTGCCAAAATACTTTTACTTAGAAAATTTTAAATGGACAAGTTTATCCGGAAGGATGCATGCTACGATGATGTCATGATGCAACATGATAAATGATTTAACATTTTAAATTATGTATTTTAATAATTTATTTAAGAAATTAATAATGTGCCAAATTGGTTTTAAAATTCGGGATGTTACAAACCTCCCCCCTTAAGGTGAATCTCGTCCTCGAGATTCCGATTCCTCTGAAAACAATTCTGGAAACTCAGCCTGAAGACCTGACTCACGCTCCCAAGTGGCCTCAGCCTCAGAATGGTTACTCCACTGAACTCGGCAGAAACGCGTAGCTTTACTACGGGTTTTGCGAACTGCCACATCCAAGATTTTGACCGGGTATTCTTTAAAAGACAGATCAGGCTGCAAATCCAACACCTCAGGAACCAACTGCTCTTCAGGAACTCGCAGGCATTTCTTCAACTGAGACACATGAAACACATTGTGGACACCTGCCAAATAATCAGGAAGTTCCAACTGATATGCCACTTCACCTCTTCGGGCAAGAATTTTGAAAGATCCAATGAATCTCGGGGCCAACTTGCCACTAACACAGAATCTACGCATGCCTTTGAGAGGAGACACGCGCAGATACACAAAATCTCCAATAGCAAATTTCAAATCCCTTCGACGGTTATCAGCATAACTCTTACATCGGGATCGAAGTAATTTTCAACCTCTGTTGGATCATTTTGACTTGCTCTTCTGCCTCTTGCAAAATATCCAACCCAAACACCTTTGCTTCACCGGTTTCTTGCCAATATAGAGGAGTCCTGCACTTTCTTCCATACAAAGCTTCAAACGGAGCCATTTGAATCTCGGATCGATAATCGTTGTTGTATGCAAACTCGGCATAAGGCAACTGTTTGTCCCAACTGGTAGGTGCAGCTAGAGCGCAGGCTCTCAACATATCTTCCAAAATCTGATTAATTCTTTCGGTCTGCCCATCAGTCTGAGGGTGAAAAGCTGTACTGAAATTCAATCGAGTACCAACCGACTCATGGAGCTTGTCCCAAAACTTTGAAGTGAACTGTGTACCCCGATCAGACACGATCTTTTTAGGTACACCATGCAGACACACAATTCTGCTCATGTACAACTCAGCGAGCTTGCCTCCAGTATAGGTGGTGCGAACTGGAACAAAATGGGCCACTTTGGTCAGTCTGTCAACAATGACCCAAATAGAGTCATGGCCAGCTTGGGTTCTCGGGAGCCCAATGATGAAGTCCATCCCGACTTCTTCCCACTTCCACTCTGGAATTTTCAAAGGCTGCAACAGACCTGCAGGACGCTGGTGCTCTGCCTTTACTCTTTGGCAAATATCACAACGGGCTACAAATTCTGCAACTTCTCTTTTCAAGCCCGTCCACCAGTATGAACTTTTCAGATCCACATACATCTTGGTGCTGCCAGGGTGTATAGATATAGGGCTGTCATGAGCTTCCTTAAGAATGAGCTCCCTCAGTGCACTGACATTAGGCACAAAAATCCTCTTCTTAAACCAAAGCACACCTTCATCATCAACAGAAAAGTTTGGTGCTTTATCCTTCAACATTCTGCCTTTGATCTCTTGAATCTCTTCATCACCCTTTTGAGCTTCTTTTATTTGATTCAACAAGGTGGGCTGCAATTCCATCGAGTTCAAATGACCGACTTTCACAACTCCAAGATTTAACTTAAGAAAATCTTCACACAGATCCGGTGACATCTCCTCACTCCGGAGGTGATTACATGCGGGACGGCGGCTTAGAGCATCAGCCACCACATTTGCCTTGCCAGGGTGATAGTGAATTCCCACATCATAATCTTTGATTAAATCCAACCAACGCCTTTGCCTTAGATCAGGTCAGGCTGGGTGAAAATGTACTTAAGACTCTTATGATCAGTGAAAATCTTAGTGCGATTCCCCATAAGATAATGCCTCCAAATTTTCAGGGCATGGACAACAGCAGCTAATTCCAGATCATGAGTAGGGTAATTTTGCTCATGTGGCTTAAGCTGACGAGATGCATAAGCCACCACCCTCCCTTCCTGCATAAGGACACACCCAAGACCTTGACGAGATGCATCACAGTAAATCTCGAAGTCTTTGCGGATATCAGGCAAAATCAGCACAGGGGCTGAAGTCAAAAGCTTTTTCAATTCTTGGAAACTGTCTTCACAGCTGGCAGTCCATTCAAACTTCTTTTCTTTCTTCAACAGGTTGGTCATCGGACGGGCTATTTTAGAGAACCCTTCGATGAACCGGCGGTAATATCCCGCCAAACCAAGAAAACTTCTGACTTGAGTCACAGACTTCGGTTGCTTCCAGTCAACCACAGATGCTACCTTCTCAGGATCCACAGCAACACCCTCAGCAGAAATGAAATGGCCAAGGAAAGATACTTCTTTCATCCAAAACTCACATTTACTCAGCTTGGCAAACAACTGGTGCTCTCTTAACCTTTCTAGGACCATCCTTAAGTGGATTTCATGCTCTTCTTCAGATTTGGAGTAGATCAGAATGTCATCAATGAACACCACCACGAATTTATCGAAAAAGTCCATGAATACTTTGTTCATCAAGTTCATGAAATAAGCAGGAGCATTGGTAAGACCAAAGGACATGACAGTGAACTCATACAGACCATACCGAGTTGTAAAAGCTGACTTAGGAATATCAGACTCTTTGATTCTGATTTGGTGATAGCCAGACCTTAAGTCAATCTTTGAGAAAACGGAAGCTCCTTTCAACTGATCAAATAGATCATCAATGCGAGGCAGGGGATATTTATTTTTAATGGTCACCTCATTAAGTGACCTATAGTCCACACACATTCTTAGGGATCCATCCTTCTTTTTCACAAAAATAACTGGAGCACCCCAAGGTGAAGCACTAGGGCGTATAACTCCCTTCTCTTGCAATTCTTCGATCTGTTTCTTCAATTCAGCCATCAGATTGGCAGAAAGACGGTACGGCCTTTGGGAAATAGGCGCAGTACCAGGGGCTAAGTCAATAACAAACTCAACATCTCTCTCAGGCGGCATGCCTGGCAACTCCTCGGGAAACACATCAGGAAATTCCCGCAAAATAGGCATATTCTTTAAATCAGACCCTTCCAACTTATTTAGGGCAACCAGATTTTCAGGAACGGAGTTAGCAACAAACTGAACTTCCTTACCATCATCACTAGTCAACTTGACTGTTTTAGAGGCACAGTCAATATGACCTTTATGTTTGGCTAACCAATCCATGCCTAGTATCACTTCTATCCCTTTTGAATCAATGACCACTAGGTCTGCTAAAAATCCCACACCCTCAATTTTAATGCAAACATCAGGGCACATCAAGACGGTATGCATAACTTTTCCAGGGGATTTAATTAGCATTGGTTTCTTTAGTGCACTTATTTCAAGACCATGATTTTTAGCAAATGATGCAGCAATGAACAAACGAGTTGCACCAGAGTCAAATAATGCAGTAGCGGGGATTGAGTTGATGTGAAACTTACCCATCACTGCATTGGGATCAGCGTGGGTTTCTTCAGCAGTGACGTGGTTCGCCCGACCACGTCCAACAGAAGCAGCAGTCCTAGCATGCGGAAAGTTCCCACGAGCTGGCACGGAGTTCGCGGGCCTTGGTAAGACAACCTTGGCTTGACCCTGAGCAGACACGGCACCTTTATTGGGACAAGAACTGGCGTAGTGTCCCATCTGCTGGCATGCAAAACATTTAATGCTTGACAGGTCCTTCTTGGGGAGTGCTGACATCTGAGTGCGGACCGGCTGAGCTGACTGCGGCACAGAACGAGGCATCACCCACTGAGAACGTGGGCGTGGAGGAATAGCAGGCGCACGGCCACGGGTGCGGTGTACCTTGGAACGAGAGCCAGGATGACCATCCTGTTGGGCTCTCTTCCTCTTCCTAGCAGCCAGACACTGACGACGGTTCTCTTCTTGCTTCACGGCACTAGCAAACAACTGCTTGAAGGTGGTGAACTCAGTGGAATCGATCAAATCTCGTATCTCAGGGTCCATACCCTTCTTGAAAAAGTAGATCTTGTCGGTATCACTTCTTACATCGCGGGGCACATAACGAGCCAGCAGAGTAAACTGAGTGAGATACTCGTGCATCGTCATGTTCCCCTGGATTAAGGCATGAAACTCACGCCTCTTAGCCTCCTTTGAACTGTCAGGGATCGCCAAGTCGCACCAGGCTCTGTCCGGGAAGACCATGTGTCCGAGCCCCATGAGCTCGGCCCATGACCAGAGCTCTTTGGGAAGGGTTGTCGTTGGGCCTCACTGCAACTACAAATTTGTCTGCCGGTCCGTGGACCCGCTGCCCTCCGAGGCGCGTTTTCCAGACACCGACAGAGAGCATTTTGAGAATGAGCCCCAAAAGATAAATATTTGAGTTCAAAACTTTCTTAGAAGTGGTTTTATAAAATTAGGAAAAGTATAACAATGCATTTCCGCAAAACTACCCAAGCCATCCATTTGTACTAAACCCCATCTGCATATATCCCCGACTTGCTGAGTACCTTTGTACTCACCCCTGTTTTCCCTTCCTCTCTTTAAAAATTTCAACAGTCGAGGAGGCTCCCTATGACTCTCCATTCGAGGTGGACCCGGACTACGAGGACGAGGAGTAGGGCTATGTCCTACCCGCCGCTTTGCCTGTGGAGTAGTCTAGCCACTAGAATAAATCGTGCCATGTTGGGATCCTGCGTCACCGTGTGTGTAACTCTATATCTTGGCCTGCGTGTCGTGCTTTATGTATTAAGTTGTGATTTCCTTTGAGACGCTTAGTCCCCTGTGTTGTAATAACGTAACTCGAAGCCAATGTACCATTATTATTGAATTGTGTGTGCTAGCCATGATCTTCTGGGACTAGTACTGTATGCACAATTAGGATTCGACCAATTTGACCGAGTCCTGACACCGCCGCCACATACTCTTGCTCACCGCCGCCCGCCGCCGCCTACTCTTCCTGCCGCCAAAAGCTACCCTAGCCTCCGCCACCCCCTCCCTGTAGTCTTTCGGACCGACATCAAGATATTTTCCTGGCTTTTTTTAATGTTGGTACTGTAGTGTCGACGGCCAGTAATATTTAGTCGAGACTAATTGTAACATAATCATGATTAACATTAATTAAAGTATTTAAAACAGTACAAATTAAAAAAATAGTTGGAAATGTAGTTTAAAATTTAGAAAAATGTTAACTATATATTAATATGTTGATGATGACTGTTGATGATGACCTTGACTGTTTGTCGTGTGATTAGCTAGCATACGTGGATGAGTTTAGTGGATGTCACCTAACCGTACGTCACCCGTTTGAAAACGGCACATCTCGTATGAAACACGGATGTTGATTCGTTGTGTTCTAATACGAGATGTGACACGCATTTCCGAATTGTCCAGTGGAGCCCCTTATGGGCGTCCCAGTGGGCAGCCTACGAATGACCGTTCGAGTACACGTCGCGTTGTGGTACTGGATGCCTCGAGATGAGATTTTCGACGGTGTGACCCTAAGAGAGGTTCTCCTATGCATAAAATAAGTGCTTCGAAGCTTTTATCGGCTCCCAGGTCATTGTTGCACTAGGAGAACCCCTACGGTTATGCTACCGAAATCACGTCTCGAACCCCCGGTAACGCAGTGCAACATGTGCTGGAGCGGTCGTTCGTAGGTGGGTTTAGAAGCCTTCCAAAGCCTAATATAAAACCCTCACGTGCAACGATGTCTGGCAAATCAAAGATGAAAGAAGACAGGAGTTAGATGTGCGAATGATGGCAACGAAATGGATACCACTCAGACGAATGGTACGACAAGACTGAGATATTTCTGAATCGTGCTTTCCAGGATGCGTCAAACGAAAACACCCGGGTGACTTATCCATGTGTTGATTGAGGGAACTGCAAGAAAAGAACCCGTGCTCAGATGAAGATAGATCTGTATACGCATGGCTACAAAGCCGAGTACCGTCGATGGGTCTATCATGGAGAGAGTCGGTGGGCTAAGCCACCGCCACCGTCACCCCCAACCGACAAAGGTTTCGATCAAATTGATTGGGTGAATTATATGATGGATGACTTCGGTCATAATTTCTCGGATGCTGAACCATCCACAGCTTTGTCTGAGTTCATGCAGCTTCTTGAGTCCAAAGAATCCTGAAAAAATCTGGATTTTTTCATGAGATCTTTAGTCGAAGAGTTGAAGAAGTTATGGGAGAATGGAGTAATAAAGTACGATAGGAATATAAATACCAATTTTTGCATGAGGGCTGCCTTTTGTGGTCTATTCATAATTTCCTAGCGTACAAAATGTTTTCAGGATAGAGCATGTATGGCAAGCTAGCATGTCCTGTTTGTATCAATGTTCTAAATAGCGGGCTATAGCGCCGCTATAGCACTGCTATAGCGTTTTGGAGGTGCAAATGCTACGCTATTGGCCATATATGCGCTATGGCAGCTAAAGCCGCTATAGCACGCTTTAGCTGCGCTAAAAGGCATAGTGGCACTAAAAGGCATAGCGGCGCTAAAAGGCATAGCGGCGCTATTGAGGATGTGACATCCGCAGGACGAAATTGAAGCTGCGTGAAGGCCCAGTGGCTGGCTCGGGCCCAATTAAGCTGGCTACAGACCATTTGCTAGTACATATAGAGCAAGAAACCCTAGCCCTCCCCATTTTCCTCCATTTCTCACCTTGACATTATGGCCTGGACAAAAACTAGCTGAAATGATTGTTTATTGACCTTGGACTTTGTCACTTTGAGCAATATATATGCCATATTTTTCTATTTTGTTTTAAAACGCTAAATGCTTAGCGGCCACTATAGCACCGCTATAGCAGTCTTAGCGTTTTCAGAAGAGCTCCGCTAAATGTCTTAGCCCGCTATTTAAAACATTGGTTTGTATGGATGACATAAGCTTGTTTCAGTTAAGACACAGGGGGAAGGCATGTTGGTTTAACTGTCACCGTGCTTTTCTAAAGCCAGATCATCCTTTTACGAAACAGAGAAATGATTTTTGAAGAAATACTATTGTGAAAGGATAAAAACATGGACGGATGACAATGGCTGGCATCAAAGCTTTGCAATCCAAGTTGGTGGAAGGGAGAAATGGTGTTTACGAGGGTTACGACGTGTCACACATTGGACACAAAAATGTAGTTTATACTCACTTCCTTATTCAAACGATTTGCTATTGCCTCACAATTTTGATGTCATGCATCAAGAGATAAATATGGGACAAGCAATCTTTGGGAGCAATTTTGACATTCCTGACAAGATCAAGGATAATGTGAAGGTACGTCTCGATTGCGTTGAAATATGCAGTCGACCATCAATGAATATGATAGAAGGAATGTAAAAAAAACCCAAGGCTTCGTACTGCCTAACAGTCGCACAGAGGAAAGAAGTTCTCGAGTGGTTCAAAGGACAGCTGAAGTTCTCCGACGGGTACGAAACTAATATTGGTTGTGGTGTCAACATTGCTCAAGGGAAGATACACGGAATGAAAACCACGACTATCACATTTTCATACATGATCTCATGCCGGTTGTGTTTCATGGGTATGTACCCCGACATCCGATTATTATCATCAACCAACACAAGAGCAACGTTTGAATGGCAATGTCGTGATTGATGTTGGGAATGGACTAAATAACCTAGTAGTCACAATAGATGACGGCTATACCTGTAACCTTCGAGACTAACTCTCTCAACGGCCAGGCCATCGGGACAATGCCTCTCTCTCGACGAAGCGTCCTCGACGGCCCTGTCTTGACGTCCAGCCGTCGAGACTATGTACTCTCGACTGTTTGCTTACTTTTCTCGACGGCTCAAACCGTCGAGATTGTGGCAGTCTCCTGTAGTGTGGGTAACGACATAGCTAAGAGTCCAGTTCTTGAGGACAACCAAACATCACACTGATGGATGCATCGGTGAATCACCGTCTCATCTACATCCTTATCCCATCCAACATGGTCCTTCATGCCCCAACCAAACACATCCTTAAATGTTGTAGCCTGTTCGAAAATATTAATGAAGAAATGAAACAACTACCTGTCCCCCCTGATCTGTCTTCTTCCTTCATACTCTTCTCTCCCCTTCCCAAGCTCTTGTCCTCTACCCCAATCAATCTATCCTTGTTGAGACAATGGCGCGCGACGCCGGCACCAATGTTAGCGCTGGCATCTGCTTCTACAACTTGTGGATGGACGCGCCCCCAGGGGAACAGATCGCGGCGCCGGTGCCGTTCATCTCTAATAACAGCGACCAGTTGTGCTTCTTGGAGACGACACAGGAGCTAAAGAGGCACGCAAGAGGTGCCAAGGCCATCGTGTACGCCTGTAGGGACCATGGGTTCGCGCATCGATGACACGAGTCGCCACGGCGGGAACGGCGACTACGAGCCGGTGACGAGTGGCCACGACTCTTTTGAGTGTGCAGAAGCAGGCCAACATCCGGTGTGAAAAGAGGGGAGGAGAACGGCACCGCGAGGAGGAAGCTGGTGCGAAGGAGAGAGTGTTGTGAGGAGGAAAAAGGAGGAAGGAGATGAGAAAGTGACACACGATACCCACTCGTCAGACTGTATATTGAAATATATTTTTAAGCTAGTATATCCTTGAGTCCTCCACAATAGTATATATGTACGTTTTCATACTTTATAATAACATTTATGGCATAAGAGACTTTGCGGTGACATTTAGATTCAGAGATAACTCTTTAGTGGTATGTATGCAATTTTGCCTTCTTATTATTATTTTAGTAGGGCAATTTTTTATTTGTAGTGTTGGTATCTGCATTTAAACATATTTTTTATGAGAATTTATAGGTTATTTTCAGTGGGTGCATTTATAAGTCGTTTTGAAGCGACGATGGAGTGGAGCTTGAGCACAAATGGAGAGAACGATGGTCACTCTGGATAAATGCAAAAGTAATATTAATGAACGGTGTTTTATATTCTGTTTTATATTATGTTTTATGTGCATTTATGTGTGTTACGTTTGTGAGTGTCTTACGCGGCATTTTATGAATATTTCATGTGTTTCACATGGTGTTCGGCACGGTGTTTCATGAGAAACACCTAAACCACTGCAACGGTGTATCGTCCGCTAATAGGGCCTAAACACAAAGCTCCGCCCAGCTCGAAATATTCCAGATAATTGAAGATTTTTGTTGCTCGTTTTCCAAGGTGTCTTCAGATAAAACAAAATTGTTGATTCCATTGTAAAGCCCACATGTCTCCCTAAAACAAGCTCGGATTAAGGGAACTAAATAATGAACATGATCATGATAGTTGCTATTTTTTTTTTGAAAAGTTTTTTTTATTAAGGTCGTAGCAGGAGCTGCTACTACATATTTATCTCCATGAATTGATGTGAATTATAGGTGCACTCCTTCCATATGAATTCATCATATTTGTATGAACTCTTTTTTTATCAAGTAATTATATATAGAGTTGAAGATTTTAGGAGATGTCCTGCTAGAACGTGCATCCTCTACCAGGCCAAACAAAATACAACCAGCAACGCATATTGTTCAAGCCATGGATCCGTGGCAAGGATGAACCTTGAGTTTACTGGAAGACTTAGGCCATGTTTTTTTAGTGTTGAGTAAAGTCGAATTTTACTGTATTAAATTAAAGTTGAGAGTTCTCGAGAAGGAATCTAAAGAGGATAAAAAAATAATTGAAAAATATTTTTAAGATATTTGATATGAACACTAAAAGTTTTGAAAAAAAATATTACAACATATAAGCTATATAAAAAAACAAATTTTGATACAGTAAAACTCAACTCAACTTTACACTAAAAAGAACAAGACCTTAAATCTCCATTGGGAGGTCGTGGAGTAGTTAGTTCCATAGCGTCGATGTGGAATCGGAGACGAAGGATATGTAACGGCCCCAATTTTTATTTGGATTGGTTATACTTATCATCGCCATGCTATCTTTATATTAATTTAATTATTAGAGTTTTTACATAAAGTTGCATGCAATCATCATATTCCATAGTGGGATAATTGAATCTGAAACTAGAACTCAATTAAGTGAAGCTTTGTAGCCGAGCAACTAGATAAATGAGAACTAACCCAATGAACAAATATGACATATCTCTAAGCGGGATGAGCAAGTGGTAGCTTACTCGGACAAGTTACGATCCCACTTTAGCGATACAATGTTCGACGAAGACCAACAAAGCATGATTATATCTGGACGATCCTGCAGAATCATGTTAGAAAAACAAGACGTAGATACTAAATATGAACAACACAGGAGATACGATGTTTCGTAATGCAGTTCGACTCTCAGACTATATTTGTGGAACAATAGTTATTGGCGCTCCTCCCCAGCAACGCAACATATTGGTCATCCGGGTCATGGCCTCATGTCGTCCGTGACTACATCCGTGCCTACGCAAGGCCGCAACCATATGCGTGCCTACGCTGATACTTTAGTTATTACAAATTACACCAGGGATGCCCTCGATTTATACAGAAGCCAGGGTATTAGTTTGATCTTAACATAACCCTTGCTTGCCTCTAACAACATAGAGTCCATTAAACCTACTTGTACACATGTTCAACATCAACACTAACAAACTCCAACTTGACGAATATAATGTCCGACATCTTAAAGTCGTCGTAACATCTTGTGCGAACTCGTGTACCAGTAGGGATGGCAATCGGATCGGGTACCTCCGGGTACACCCTCCTCATATCCGAACCCAAAACCCAAAAACTATACACGAATCCGAACCCGAAATTTTTCATGGGTATAAACCCATGCCCATACCCGAACCCGATGGGTACCCGAACCCGAAATATACAATAAGTCTATATCTCTATATTGAATACAATATATATAACATTAATCAATTTCAACTCTAACTTTTCATCAACTTTAAATAAATAAATTTATATTTATACTTTACCCTTTAATCAATACATATTTATTAATAACATATGATATCATGTTATATTATATTTAATTTTATTATTTTTTCGGGTACCCATGGGTATCCATGGGTGTAAAAATAAACCCGAACCCGAAACCCGAAAACCATACCCGAACCTGAAATATTTCATAGGTATAAATCCACGCCCATACCCGAACCCATCGGGCCGGGTACTCGTGGGTATCCGAACCCATGGGTAAAATTGCCATCCCTATGTACCAGACTCTGGTTGTGTCGACGGTTGAGATAACGATCTCAAGTCGCTAAGGTTCTTTAAAAGTGAGATAGGAGACACGCCGAACAACCACGAACAACAACGAACAGGGAGACAGGGTTTTTATCCTGGTTCAGGCCTCTCGGGAGAGATAATAGCCCTACGTCCAACCTTTCTTATATATCAGAGGTGAATACAAGAGGTGGCTCGACGAGACGAGCAAGTCTCGGCGAGATTATGCGTGTCTGGTAGCGACAATCACGAAGATCAAGTGCGGGGCCCCTCTACACGCCGTAGGGGCCTTGTTTATATAGTGCTGAGCAAACCGACCTACCGAGGAATATCGGGCCGGGCTAACCACGAGTACGTAACGAACTCAGTACATGCCAAATACAGCCTACGGTAGATAAGGAATACTCCTAGTCTTAGGGATCACGACTCCTAATCCAATCCGGGAAACCACGTCCGAGTCTTCTCGTAGCCGTGCAGAGCTCTGTTCGAGTCGGACTCAAACAGGAAGCCTCGGCCATTACGCATCTCGCCACCAGAAGCCGCTCGGCAAGACACACATGGGCGGATAGAACCTTCCAGGATTTGGGCCCCGGTAGGTCTGCTCGATTGGGCCGTCAGGAGTGGACCATAGCTATGGGCGTGATTTTATCCTCGATACTAGCCCCGAGACTCAAGTGGAAGGACTCACTAGAATGGGGTCTTCCTCTTGAGACTCAAGTCTCGAAGGGAAATTTTGCTGCTAGAGAGGCGTGTAACGATCGACCCGAACAAAGTTAAGTTTCAACCGAACAAGGCGTACTCGGGTCCGAAAAAACTCGCTCGGTCGAAAGCAACCCGTTGCGTCGAGCAGAAGCAACATCCGTCCGAAAGCAGGCACTCACCTTTTCTTGAACCTTTGGAAAAAATAGCCGTTAGCGCACTTCAACAGTAACTTCCTATCATTTGCAAGAAGTGAAAAGCAGAACGACCGTTTTACCCGGCCGTTGTGGTAAAAACTAGCCGTTTGTGACAAAACCGTTGCAGAGCCACTCACACAGGACTATAAAAGTACCCAAGCTGCCCGCGGCCAGCCACTTCTGCTCTCACGCTTTTCCTCTCTAAGCCCTAGCTCCAACCACGCTCAGCATCAAGCACCCAAACTCCATCACCAACCCTGCTCTTCCAGCCCTGGGAATCGCTATGGCCAAATTCACAGGCACTAGCTTGACCGAGGAGGAGCTTAGGATCTGGGAGGAGGAGGGCCACATCGACACCGGTAGCTGAAGGTTGCCCGGAGAGGAGGATACTCCGGAGCCGCTCGAGGGAGAGTTCGTCGACTTGAGCAGATTCGACTTGTTCGGGTTGAGGTCTTCCGAGAGCGACTTCATCGAGGCCTTCTTGAACATCAGCGGATTGGAGGTGGCGAACCTTAATCCGAACTCCATCCTCCGGATGGCGTCTTCGCTTTTTGTGCGAGGGCTATCTGAGCATCAATCAACGGTGAAATGTTCCTCCACTATTACAGTGACGAGGAGCAGCTCACCGCTTCAGCAACTGGGTGCTACTACCTCAAGCTCCGGCCACCGCCGATGAATGTGCAGTACCCTCGCCCCACCATTGCTTTCGACTCGATGGGCGCGTGGTGGGTGAGTGGTTCTGACAAGCGGAGCGGCGACAATGAACTTCGTCTTCAGGAAAGGCGGCAAAGGAACCCCAATGCCTCGGTAGGAGATGTCCGCCGAGGATTGGTACCTAACAAGGAAGATCGCCTCCCTCGTGAGCCTCGGGCTCACGGGCAGGGAGATCATACGGGACTTCATAGCGAATAGGGTCTGTCCGCTGCGGAGGAGGTCCTATCCCTTCTACAAGATAGAGGGATGGGAAGACATCACAAGGGAGAGCACGGGTAAGTGCCTTTAAGACTCAACCTTTACAAAGATTCTTTCCTCCGAACAGGAACTAACGATCCCTTCTGCTCGGGCAGAGAAGCCAACCGACGCATGGGTGACCGAGCGGGTCGATGCCATGCTGAAGGCGGCGAAGAAGGACGGGGAGGTCACCGGCGAGGTGGCGTACACCTGTCCGCGCAACGTGCTCGTCCGCACAGATGAGGTAAATCACTAATACCCAGCCTGTGTTGCTAGACTTGCAATGTTGTTTAAATGCTAATGTTCGCTTCTCAAAACGCGCAGGAGGACCATCTGATCCTTGGAGGGATCGTAGAGGAGCTCTCCGGGTCTGAGAAGGAGAAGGCGAAGAAGGGCAAGGCCAAGGCGGCCACAAAGCCCAAGGTGGCGGCTGAGCCGAGCGCAGAGCTCCTGCATGACACGGGCGCCGTCGGCCGTTGAAGAGACCATCTGCTGGCGACGGCGTCTGACAGAGAGACCAAGCGAGCGCGCTGGTCAGCCAGTGGGAAGAGACCAAGCCCTCCTCCTCGCCGAGCAGAGCGACGAAGAGGTAAAGACCATGGCCCTCTGGCTTAGGCGTTACACGCAAGCTCACCCTGGCCGCATGAATCGGCTGCAACAGGTCGCCGAGCAGAGGAGACTCGAGGAGGAGGTCGCGCGCAAGGAGAAACTTCTTGCGTTGCGCGAGAGGAGTGCTCAGCTCACCAGGGAGCTGAACTCATCGCCGCGAACACCCAAAGGCCAAGGCGGAGAAGCCGCCAAGGAGCCCCCGAGGAAGAGGCGGAAAATTCCGGCGAAGAAGATCAGGATCAAGCCTTCCACGGCAGGTATGTAAAAATCGATCTTTTGACCTTTCATTTTCCTAACCGCGTCAAACTTGACGATCATCTCCTTTTTCATCGGCCCAGAGGAGATCGCCACGACGGCGTCGAGGCGCTTCGGCGGTCGCCGCTGCCAAGCATCTACATGGTGCGTCATGGGCGGTGGTGGCGACCTCAAGGACAAGCCGGCGGCGTGGAGCACTGCTCGCCAAATCTCCAGCCAGCGGATCGGCAGCTCAAAAGCGCGGTGGAGCGGCAGAGACAAAAAGTGGCGGCAAGGGCGCCACGGACTTCGAGGCCAAGGCAATGGCTCGGAAGCGCCGAAGCGGAGCAGAGCGGCCGGTCTGTCGGGCACCTCGTCGCGAGGCAGCTCACCCCGAGGCGACAGGATTCTCTGGCGGCAGGATGAAATCCCCGCCGAGGGAGCAAGAAAAGCCCGAGCGGTCGAGCAAGTCGTCTGCCCGTGGAAACAATAGCGCCACCAGCCGGAGTGGCTCGACCTCGCTTCAAGAAGTTCGGGCGGAAGAGGAAAAGGAAGAGAGAGGGGCGGAGACGAAAGCGCTTCGCTCGTCGCTCCGCTCCCGAAAGCAGTGCGCTCCGCAAGAAGAAGGAGCGATCAAAGGCGGCGGCGCAAGAACAGCGCCGTCTCATCCCAAGACGAAAGGGCTTCGTGGACGATGGCCTCGAGGACCGCTTGCGCATGGATCAAACGCCGACTTGGCAAGGTAAGCACCAGGACCAAATCTTGTTGACTTAGCTACATGATCGCAAAGCGGTTAACTAGTCTTCTCTCGGTCTTGAAGGACACCATGGAGGAGCTCGAGGGCAGGCGTCACCATCGAGCGGAGCGCCAGTCTTGGCGTCCTCGGGAGCACCTCCGGACAAGGAGTCCGAGGCGGGCCCTCTGCACCACCCAAAGTCGAAGCTTCTTTGGCGAAGGTGAAGAGGCTCAAAGTCCGTGGCCAAGAGAGGCGTTCTGCGAGTCTCTCTAGAGAGGCTGTCGGTGTAATAAATACTGGGGTACAAAGAGGCTGGGAGGGCCCCACACGTCGGCGGGCGAGCAAGGCCCAGTGGCGTGGGCGAGCCCCTCAAGAGGCTGGGAGGGCCCCACGCGTCGGCCAAGCGAGCAAGGCCCCAGCAAGCGTGGGCGAGCCCCTCAGAGGCAGGAGGGCCCCACGCGCCAAAGCGGGTGCGCATGAGCCCCTCCGACGGCAAGGCGAGGCCCCACGCCTTGATCGGGCGTGGGCGAGCCCTCCGGAGACCAGGCGAGGCCCAGCAGCGCAAGGCCGGGCCAGGGAGCATTGCGAAGAGTCTTGGGACGAAGGCTCCCTGCTGTGTGAAGGAAGCGCATTTAATGAGACATCACGCAGCGGATAGATAGAGGAAGAAATGATTACTTCTGATGACCCTTGCAGTCGGCGCGTACATCCTTATGTGTGCAGAAGAATTGACCTACAGAGAGAAGGTTTGCTTGAGGAGGCCGCCCGTGTCGAGGAGCAGTAGGCCCCCCCGCAGACTCACCGGTGTGGCCGACTGCAGGGTCGAGGCCACTTGCGGCATCGCGAGAGCATGGGCCTTGTGTGGCGTGGCAGCGTTTCGTCTCTTCTGTCGTGTCTTGTCGGTATCTTGAAAGCATCAGACCGCCCTACTCCCTCGGCTCTCGCCTTGACCCAAAGCTTGTATAAAAGGGGAGGAGAGAGGAGAGGCGAGGGGGAAAGAGGGGGGCATTCGTGCATTCGTGCATTAGAGAGCACGAGCATTGGTGCATCGAAAACGCTCTGTAAACACATTCCCTTTCAACCACAATCAGAAAAGAGCTAAGGCTCAGCAGGAGTAGGACTATTACCCGCGAGGGGGTCCGAACTGGGTAAATCTGAGTCGCTCCTTCTTTGTGCCCGACTTTCGAATCGAATCGAGCTCGGTCGAGTTGGCTAGCAGATGGTGAAAATCGACCAGGGGTGTGATCCGCGGTGGTTGAGCGGAGAACACGCCGTCAGTGGCGCGCCAGGTAGGGGAGCGCTAGCATTGGTTCGAGCTCTTCGACCCTTCTTCAGGAGGTGATGGCGGAGCAGCAGTCCGCGATGGTGCAGGAAGCGATCCGAGAGCCGTGGCCACGGAGTCGGCCGCGGGCGATGGCGGTGGATCACCTGGCGGTGGCCGCGCCTAGGGTTGGAGCCTGGCGGAAAGCAGCCGCCTCGGCCAAGCTAGGCGGCGCCTGGCCTTGGAGGAGTGCACTCCAGCACAGAACCTCCACGCGGCCAGGGCCTTGCTGGAAAACCCACCGGTTCCGGTAACTCCGGACTCCCGGCGCCGTGGTTGGCAACAGCCTTGGCTACGTAAACGCCGCCTTGGCGGTGGTGCAAGTTTCGGGGCGGGGAACCGGCGTTTCCTGCGTCCTCCGTTCTTTGTTGCCTCTCGCTCCTCGTAGATCTCCGGTGAGGAGGGGCGAGGCCAAGACGACAAGAGCGGCGACCCACGGGGCTCGGCCGGGCGAGGCGTCTGGTGGCCGCGATCTCCGGCCCCATCCGGAGGACCGCCACTTGTCTGATGGAGAGGACTGCGTGACAAGCTCCGCAGGTTGCGACCGAAGGCGATCACATTTGTGCCGCCGACGCTGGGACCAGCAAGAGGGCTCCCGATAGCTGCCCTGCCAAATGAGGGTGGCGCTTCTCGGCGCCGCCTAAGCGACGGGGCGGCGGGCGAGGACCGCGCCCAGAGCAGAGGCTCCGACGTTGGGTGCGCGCTTTTTCTAAGGAGCTGCGCCCGCGCCCAGCGGGCCGGAACGGTTTCGTCCGCCCCCATCGAAAAATCTGACGGCTCCACCAACCCCGGCGAATTTTTGCAGATCTATACGACGGTAATGCAGCCGATCGAGGGTCGGGAAAGGTTCTGGCGAACTACTTCCCGCGGTCCTCACCGGCGAGCCCGCCATGGCTCATGAACCCGCCCCGAGTCAGGTGGGGTCATGGAGGGAGCTCCTGAGCTCTTCGTCACCAACTTCGGGGCACCTTCGAGCAGCCCGGTAGAAGACGACTTCCACAACGCGGGAGCGAAGAAGGAGAGTCATTTCGCGACTATATTCGGCGCTTACCAGTCCGCAACACCATCCCCGACATCTCTATCGATGCCGTGGTCACGGCATTGAGAGGCGCCCGAGACCCCAAGGTCAAAGAGAAGATGGCCACCCGCAAGATCAAGACGACGGAGGAGCTCTTCACCTTGGCGCATTGCGCGCCTTCGCATCGAGGTTCGCTTCAGCCCGCCGCTGGCGGGCCACCGCGGGCGGCGCAGGCCGAACCTCGAGGAACCCCGCGGCAAGGATAAGAAGAAGCGCAAGGCGGCCGAGACCGGCAGGTCATGGTGCCGAAAGCGACGACGACGACGACGACGATGGCGCGCCGCAAGAATGGGCGCGCGGGCGTAAAAGAGGAGGAGGTCGCGCGCCGCTGAACGGTCCCCGTAGGGCGGCCGAGGCGGCGGTTACGGCGATCGCTGCGGGTCGCGACGGCCTCGCGGCCGCGCGACGGCGGCGAGATCATCGCCCGTGAGTGGGACGGAAGACCCATCGCCCCATTCACCGCAACAACTCCCACGACTTGGCGGATTGCCATGTCGTCGGCAAGATGGTGGACAAGCGAGTCCACGAGCAGCAAAGAAGGCCCGGCATGGCAAGGGCAAGGAGACAGCCCGCTTGGTTTTCGGTTGGCGGAGCGAGGTTGCCGCCATCCACGGGCGGTTCGCCACCTATCCGCCCCACGCTAGCTTTAAGCGTGCGATGGGAGGTGTGCGCCGTGCGTTCGCCTTGGGTCGATGAGGCACTGGCGTGGTCGGAGCGACCGATCGCGCTCATCAAAGCCGATCACCCAACCAAGACCGCCGCCCTGGCATCTCCCGATCGTGGTTGCACCCACGGTTCGGAATGTAAAGCTAGGGCGGTGCCGGTAGACGGAGGGAGTTCCTCAACCTCCGTCGCCCGGTCGCCACGGCGCCCAGATCCAGCGCTGGAGCTTCGCCTAACGCCCTTTCTTCGCATCGCGCCGGGTCGAGTCCGTCTCACTGGGCGCGTCGATCTCCGGTAACCTTCGAGGCTCGACAACTTCCGCACCGAGATGCTCGAGTTCGAGGTGGCGGACTTCGACCTCCTACAACGCCATACTAGGTCGGCCGGCGCCGACTGTGTTCATGGCGGTGTGCCACTATGCGACATGGTGGTGAAGATCCCGGCCACCGCCCCATCGCTTTGAAAGTGGATCGCCGGAGGCGCTTCGCTGCGACAAGGACGCCCTCGCGTTGGCGGGGGCGATCGGTGCCCAGAAGGCCGAGGCTTCGACTCTGGGAGCTCCTCCGGCGAAGACCCGCTGCCTCCCCCGGTTCGTCCGCGGAGGTTAAGGCGGTCTCCCGAAGCGAAGTCGACCGGCGAAGACCGCTCGGTGGGCGCCTCTCGGCGCCAAATAGGAAAGCGCGCTGCCTCCTTCCTCCAGCTTAACGCAGACGTGTTTGCGTGGCAACCGTCCGACATGGCTGGGGTCCCCAGGGAGGTGATTGAGCACAAATTAGCGACGTTCCCCGGCGCGCGACCGGTCATGCAGAAGGTCCGGAAGCAGTCGGTGGAGCGCCAGAAGTTATCCGCCAGAGGGGACAAGCTTTTGAGGGCGGGTCGCCCGCGTTGTCGCCCATCCTGTGGCTCGCGACCCCGCCCTCGTCAAGAAATCCAACGGCATTGGAGGATGTGCGGACTTCACCGACCTCAACAAGGCGTGTTCGGCGATCCAGACTCCGCTGCCCGCGATCGATCTCATCGCCGACTCAATCTGCGGGTGCGAAAGCAACAGAAGCGGGACGCTGCACGGGTACCACCAGATTAGCATGGCGAAGAAGATGAAGACAAGATCGCTTTCGTTACGCCTATGGGCGCTCATCGCTATACGAGGATGGCGTCGGATCGAAGAATGCGGGCCCAACCTATCGCGGCCATACATATCGCCACCGCTCCCAAATAGGGCGGAACCTCGAGGTGTACGCCGATGATCCGTAGTGAAGTCCAAGAAGGCGAGGAGTTGATCGCGACCGAAGAAACCTTCGCCAACCCGAGGAAGTCTTGCATCAAGCTTAATTGAGAGAATGCGTGTTCGCCGTTCCGTCGGGCAAGCCGCTGGGATTCTCGCCTCCGTGAGGGGGATTGAGGCGAACCCCGACAAGATTGCGCCGATCGAGAACATGAAGCCCCGACGCGACTTCGCAGATGCAAGTGCTTGGTGGGTCGCTTGACCTCCTGGGCGCTTTATAGCTCGCCTGGGGACAAAAGTCTCCCACCGCTCAAGCTCCTAAAGAAGACCAACCAGTTCGAGTGGACGGCGGAGGCGCAGGAGGCGCTCGACGGTCTCAAGAAGTATCTTACCTCCCCGCCCGTGTTGGTCGCCTGCACTGGGCGAAGCCGCTGATCCTCTACGCCGCGGCAAACCCCAGCGGTCAGCGCGGTGTTGGTGGAGAGAGAGAGGCGTTCAGCGCCCATTTACTACGCCAAGAAGGTCCTCCACGACGCCAAACAAGGTATTCACAAGCACCAGAAGATGCTTCACGCCAGGCCGACGCAGATCCCGAAGCTACGCCACTACTTCCGGGGCGAGAAGTCACGGTGTTGACCAAGTATCCTTGCGGAGATCCTCTTCAATCATGAGGCGACGGGTCGACGCCAAGCGGGCCATGGAGCTGGCGGAATTCGATCTCAAATTCGCTCCCGAATGGCCATCAAAGGGCAAGCTCGCGAGTTCATCACGAGTGGACTCGCGGACACGGAAAGTCGAAGATACCCAGCCTCCTCGCCGTGGACTCTCTTCTTCGACGGCTCATTCCGGCCGGAGGGGCCGGGTCAATGGCGCTGCCTGGTGTCTTCCACCGCGATGTCATCCGCACTGGTGGTGTTGGCTTCGCGCCACCAACAACGCCGCGAATACGAGGATCGCCGCTGGCTCGTGGTGGCTTTCACCTTGGCATCCGGCGGCTACAAGTAAAAGCGACTTTCCTGGTCATCAACCAGCGAGGAAGGATTTCTCCGCCGGATCCCGCTATGGCGGCTTACATCGGGCGGAGGTGCGCCGTTGAGCGGCACTTTGAGGGTTTGGGCCGGCACATCCTCGCCGCGACAACTACATGGCGGATGAACTGCCCTGCATTGCCTCGCAAGGGCACTGCTCCGGCCGGGTCTTTGAAGAAAGATTTACGCACCGTCTGCCGCAGCCCCCAATTCGGCGGGGACGACGCTTTCTCGACGCAGCCCCACCTTCGAGGAGACGCCACCGATCTCGGCCGCAGCCCCGGATAGAGGAGGAGGCGGAAGAACCTGCCGAGGCGGTTGAGACGAAACGCCGCCAAAGGAGTACGTCGGCGACAATGTATGTAACGCCGCCACACTCGTCCGGGAAGGTCGGTGGATGGATCCGATCCTAGCCTACCGCTGGATGGAGGATCTCGACGATGACGCGCTTGGCCGAGAAGATAGCGCGCAGGCCAAGCGCCACGCCCGGTAGGTGGGGACCAGACGCTGTGGCGCAAATGGAGTTCCACCGGCGCGCCACTCGGGAAGCGGGAGGAAATTTCTCCGAGATCCATGGAGGCATGTGCGGAGCCATTCAGTGGAACCGGGCGTTGGTTGGGAAAGTTTTCGCCACGGTTTTATTGGCCTATCGCTTCTGTGATGCCTTCGAGCTGGTGAGGAGATGCGAAGCGTGCCAATTTCATGCTAAGCAGATCCACCGACGCCCAGCGCCGCAAACCATTCCGCTCTCCCGCCATTCGCGGTCCGGGGCCGACATTCGGGCCCGTTCGCGGGCGAACGGAGGATATACTCATCCTGCTCGCCGCCATCGACAAGTTCACTAAGTGGGTTGAAGCTCGCCGTCCCGGCGATCACATCCGCAGCGGCTATCAAGTTTATGAAGAGCATCTTCGTCCGTTCGTGTCGCCAATGTAATCATCATCGATAACGGCGCCGCCTCAAAAGCGCTGATTTCCAAGATCGTGCGAAGAGTTGGGTACTAAGTCGTGCTTTGCCTCCGCGCGATCCGAAGAGCAATGGGCAAGTGGAGCGGGCGAACGCGAAGTACTCAAAGGGCTCAAGACAAGGGCGTTCGACCGCCGAGAAGCGCGGCAAGCGCCTGGGCGTAAGAAGTTCCCATCAGATATGGGCGCCGCGGACAACTCCCAACAGAGCCACCAATGAGACCCCTTCTTCCCGTGTATGGCTCGAGGCGGTGTTCCCATCGAGCTCGCCGCTCCCCAAGAGTGGCGGCGTTTCAGCGAAGATCAAGACTCGACCGCGCGCAGATGAAGTAAATCTCCGGAGGAGATCCGAGACAGGGCGATCCGGCCGCCAAGTATCAAGAAGGGCGCCACTAGCTAAGCAAGGCGGTGTGTGAGAACATCGGCAGCATGCACTCTGCTTCAAGAAAATCTAAGCGCAGCGGGCGCAATAAATCGTCTCCCCGTGGGAGGGCCCTTCAAGGTGGTCTCGCCCTCCCGCCAGCCTCGGCCAGCTCGTGATTCGAGGACGGTCGCGAATTGGCGAACACTTGAACGCCGAGTACCGAGAAGTTCTACCAGAGGTAGCGCATCAAGAGCTTTTTTTTCGCCTTCCCTTGGAGCCGAGCGGCGAGGTCTTCTTCCTTCACCGCCTCGGGGTCAATGCAGGTACAAAGCCATCTTCAATAAGAGATAAGTTCTGCTCCTCAGGGCATCTGCTTTTTTCGCCAAGTCCGTTAGAAAGCATTCGCTGAAAGCCGGTAGCTAAAAAGTACTCAAGGCGATGGCCCCTTAGTTGCAAGGACGAGCGCCACGACTCGCTGGGTTGGGTGAGGCGGTGACGGAAGCGGGTTCGCCCGGTGTGTCGACCGTCTAGGCACGCGCCAACAAATGCACCGGCGACTAGACCACTTCCGAAGCTAAGTTTCGCCACGCGATGTCTAGGGTCGGTTCGCAAAGAGGCCATAAGGGTTGAAGTAACCAGATGCTCGAGGAAAAGCGCCATCGCCAACGGAAAGCTCGCCTAAAGCTTTTTGGCGATCGCTGGCTTAGCCTTAGAAAGGTCTCATAGAAAACGCTCGTCGAAAGTCGGTAGCGAAAGTACTTATGGTCGATGGCCCTTAGTTGCAAAGGCAAACGCTTATAACTTACGCCGCGCGAGGCGGCGACGGAAGGCGGGTTTCTAGCTCGGTGTGTCGGCTCGGTTCAGGCACGCGCCAACGGGCGGCACCAATGACCAGACCACTTCCTAAGCTAGGCGCCGCCACGTAATGTTTAAGTCGGGTTGCGAGAGGCCATAAGGGTTGAAGTAACCAGATGCCTAAGGAAACAGCGCCACTTGCGCGTAATCGCTCACTAAAACCTTTGGCGTCGGGTGCCCCGCTCAATTTCGCAGTTAAAGTTAAAGCAGCTAAGTTCGCTTAAACTCACAACAAAAGAGCAAAAGTTTGTTTGCATTGATAGGCAACAGCCATAAGGCAAAAGGCGGGAGTCTCGCCATTCTCCCGCCTTCGCTTTCGCCGAGCGGCGCTTCATCATGGACACGCGTCGGCGGCGGTGTCAACTCGCCGCTTAAACCGTCCACCGGGCGCTGGGTTTCGCCATGGCGGCGCCGAGATCAAACGCGCGCCTCGAGCAAGACAGCTTGCTCAAGATGAACTGCTGGCTGCCGAGAGCGCTTTGGCGATCGCTTTTGATCGCTTCGCGTCTCAGCAGCCGCCGGAAGGACGGCAGGGCTTCGGGCGTTTCGCCCCACGGCGCCAACAGTATCGCGCAGCCTGCCTCTCCAATGGGATGCAAGGAAACACCCAGGATGCAGGCGCCCCGGAAGCAGCAGGGCGGCGCGCAGATGTCGGCGAGGGTCCGGAGGCGCCAAGTGCTCCAGCGAGGTCTTCGACCGCTTATGCCGAGGCGCGGCTTTGACGCCGCAGCTGCTGGGTCATCGCCTTCAAGGGCGTTTTGGCTAAGGGCCCGCCGCAGTCACGGCAGACCGCTTCCGCCAAGGTAAGGGCTTCTCCCGCCGCCCCAGCGCGGAGAGGGTGCGGCGCCAAAGGAACGCCTACGCCGGGCGGTCACGGCCGAGATGGCGGCAGACCAACGGGCGAGGTGGCCAGAGGGTTCTCCGGCCGCGCCGCCAACTCTCCGCCGCTGCGGGCGCCTCCGCCAAGGAGCGGGCGGCGTGGGTCTGGCGAAGTCACGCGGAGCGAGCTCGATGCTCCAGCCGTCCGCCTGCTCCAGAGGACAAGCAGGTTCGTATGCCAAAACCGTAGCATGCTAACCCCACGCGAAATGTGCGTAAGCGCAGGAAAGCCAACTCGAAGCGGTGGCGCCTTAAAGGCGAAGCGGGGGGAGCTCAAGTCGCTTGTTTGCGGCGGCGGTGGCGGCGGTTGCGGGTCACCGCTGCCGAACCAGACGCCGGTGCCGGGCGCGAATGAAGTGCTTGCAGGTGGAGCGCCAACAGAACGGGCGCCGCCGCAGGAGCGCCGGCGAGGAGCGGAAGAAACTGCGCAGCGCGCCAGCTCGATGAGTCGCCGCCCGCCCGGCGATGAGCGGCGGCGGAAGAAAGCAGGCCCCGCCGATTGAAGCCGGCGGTGGCGGAAGCTCGGTTTGAAGGGCGCTGGCTTCGCTTCGCTTCTTCTCTCGCCGCCGCCGCTGCCGACGGCAAGGATGAGGCGGCGCTTCCCGAGAGCACGGCGTGAGTCGCAGCCACGGCAGGAGCAGCAGCCGTCATGAAGCTTGGGCGGTCGCCAAGGCATGCTCATGGATCTCGCAGTGGTCCCCGCCACTTGGACCGCAGGACCAGAGACTCCATTGGGGGCAACGCCGCAGTAAGGTTGCGCCCGCTGGTCCCAATCGCAGAGGGGGCGGATGCCCGCTTGCAGGCGATGTCGCCGGTCGGCATGGTCAATAGCCCCGCCACCAGCCCCGAGCACGCCGCCTCAAGACGCTCCCATCACCGAACACCCAAAGAAGAAGCGGCCGAGTTGGCTATTAGCCAAAAGTGGAAAGAAAGAAGGTACGAAACCAAAAGAGCGAGGGTATTCACCTCCAAGAGCAGACGGGTCCCGCTGCTGTCGCCGTAGTACGCCCAGCGGGCGCGCCAAGCGGCGGCAAAGACGGCGCCGCAAAAAGTCCGCCACCACGGGTTCCGGTGAGCCTCGCGGCGAGCTCGCAATGCGCGCCGCCATCGCCTCCGTGCTCGCAAGATCGTCGGCCGGGCTCCTGGGCCGGCAGTGGGCTCCGGGATCGCCGGGAAGGGCGAGATCGTCAGAAGCCGGAGTCCTCCACGATACCATCGCCGGTGCCGCCCTTCCAGCTTGGACTTAACCGCGCAGGATGAAGGCGGAGGTGACGCGAGCGCCAAGTAGCAGCTCCCAACCGCGCCGAGCGCGAGCCCGTGTGCAAGATTTAAGAGTCGGCGCCAGAAGCGGAGGTTCGCATCGCCCCCACGAACATCTCGCAGAGGGGGCGAAGATGACCAGGCCATGATTGAGTTGGGAACAAGGTGCGCCGCTCGATCCCGAGAAGGCGAGCACCCCAAGAAGAATTCGAGTACGGCGACAAGGCCCGCCAAAGACGCTTCAGAGAAGGTCACGATCTCCCGCGCGAGGACTTCGGCGCGATGGTGCCGCGCGAATCGGGCGGCCGTCGGTGGCACGAAGACTGCCGCCGCCACCGATCCTCATCGACGGTGGAAGCAGCGTGATAGCCCCGGCGGTGGTGCGGCGTCCTCATGGCGGCTCACCGCGCTTTGGGAGCCATGAAAATTTGGTGGTGGCGCTGGCGAAAGGCTTGGTGGTACCGGGCGAGGATGCTGTGGTAGCAAATAAGAAGGCAGCGGACAATGGAAGACTTAGCGCGGCGGAAGGATTGGCCGCGGCTTCGGGAGAAGTACTTATAGGCGTGGGCGGGCGCGACGGTTTGATTCCACTTCACGCTGCGGGCGCCATCATTGCCCCGCGCGTTTTTGGTTTCCGCGAAAAGCGCGAGTTCCCCAAGGAAGATCGTGGTAAAGTGGAGAATCAGCGAACGGTCGCGCAGGGTGGGCCCCCACGATTCTGCCTCCCGCCGCACAAAAATGGAAAGTGTCTCGCTGACGGTTCACAGATCATGGTGGACCCGGCCACTGCTTGTAATAAATACCGGGTACAAAGAGGCCGGTGAGGGCCCCACGCCAAAGCGGGCGAAGCAAGGCCCCAGCCGTGGGCGAGCCCCTCAAGAGGCCAGGAGGGCCCCACGCCAAAGCGGGCGAAAGCAAGGCCCAGCATGTGGGCGAGCCCCTCAGAGGCCAGAGAGGCCCCACGCGCCGGCGGGGCAAGGCGAGGCAGCCCTCCGACGGCAAGGCGAGGGCCCCACGCGCCAAAGCAAGGCATGCAGCCCTCCCGGAGACCAGGCGGGCCCCTGCCACAAAGGGGCCCAAGGCTGGGGGAGCATTGCGTATGAGTCTTCGGACGAAGGCTCCCCTCACGGAAGGACGGGCGCATTTAATGAGACATCACGCGCGGATAGATAGAGGAAGAATGATTACGCTCTGATGACCCTTGCAGTCCGAGCGGGCCGCCACTGTGGCGCAGTAAGAATTGACCTACAGAGAGAAGGTTTGCTTGAGGAGGCCGCCGTGTCGAGGAGCAGTGTGGCCCCACCCGCAGACTCACCGGTGTGACTGCGGGTCGAGGCCACTTATGGCACGCGAGGGTGGCGCAGTACAAGTGGGCAAGGCGGCGCGGTTGCCTCTTCTGTCAGGTCTTGTCAATTAATCAAAGCATCAGATCGCTTACTCCTCTGCTCTCTCCGCCACCCCAAAGCTTGTATAAAAGGGAGGAGAGAGAGAGGCGAGGGAGAGAGAGGGGGGCATTCGTGCATTCGTGCATTAGAGAGCACGAGCATTGGTGCATCGAAAACGCCTGTAAAACACATTCCATTTCAACCACAATCGAAAAGAGCTAAGGCTCAGCAGAGTAGGACTATTACCCGCGAGGGGTCCGAACTCGGTAAACTGAGAGTCGCCTTGCTGTGCCCGACGCTCGAATCGAATCGAGCTCGGTCGAGTTGGCTAGCAGACTGAAAATCTGACCAGGGGTGTGATCCGCGGTGGTTGAGCGGAGAACACGCCGTCAGTGGCGCGCCAGGTAGGGGAGCGCTAGCATCGGTTCGAGCTCTTTGACCCTTCTTCAGGAGGTGATGGCGGAGCAGCAGTCCGCGATGGTGCAGGAAGCGACCGCGAGAGCCGTGGCCACGGAGTCGGCCGCGGCGATGGCGGTGGATCACCCTGGCGGTGGCCGCCCGCCTAGGGTTGGAGCCCTGGCGGAAAGCAGCCGCCTCGGCCAAGCTAGGCGGCGCCTAGCCTTGGAGGAGTGCACTCAAAGATGTAACCTCCACGCTGCTGTGGCCTTGCTGAAAACCCACCGGTTCCGTAACTCCGGACTCCCGGCGGACAATCCAAGCAAAAATCTCAACCCTGTGGGCTTCACAGGGAGAGATCGAGGAGATGCGGATGGCGGTGAGGGCGATCACCGCGGAGAAGAAGGTCAAGGAGCCGGACGAGCAAATTAAGACCGCTCGGCAATGAAGCTGGCTGAGCGAGGCTCGACCGACCAACAAGGCCAAGACCAAGAGGTCGAGGCTCTCCGTCGAAAGCGAGAGAGCAGCCAGAGCAGCAAGGAGGAAGCCGATCGCCTCCAAGCCGAGGCCGAGAGGGTTTCAAAGCCTAAGGGAAGTCCTGCTACCAAGGAAGTGATCGAGGAGCTAAAAGAGCAACTCGCTTCTAGATAGTCAGAGGGTCAGAACCGAGAGGACTTTTGTACCGCAAATTTTGTTAATAAAGACTTACCCTTTTTCCTCGCAAAGAAAGAGCAAAGAAAAGACAAGAACGAATGAAACTAAAAGAAAAGCTTAACAGCTAAGAAGTTTAAGAAAACCGGTAGAGCGCTTTGTCTAACTCCGGCCCGTTGTGCATCCGCTCGAAACTCGAGTTTGCGAACCCGAACAGTGCATAAGAGAGAGAGCGACGCCCTAGCCCAGTGCAGACGGACGATGCTCGAGCACCTAAATTTGCGAACTCGAGCACGCGTGTAGAGAGATAGAGCGACACCCGCATTTTGCCCGATTTGTTCCATAGTCTCGCTTGTTAACGTAAATTAGGCAATTCCGAGAGTAACCGAACAAGGAAAGTGTCTCGCCATGGGGCTTACGAGAGAAAGCTTTGCCAAGTGGTCGCAGAGCAAGAAGTGCCTCTGCCATGAGGGCTTACGAGAGCAGCACTTAGCCGCAAGGTGGAAAGGCCTTCTTACGCAACCCTGAGTTTAGGAATTTAACGAAACCAGATACGGGCAGGGAAAGTTCCTGAAAGGTGTGGAGCCAAGAGTTCGCAAGGCCGGGCAGCCATCAAGTGTTACCAGAAGAAACTAGTCTGAGAAGACAAGTAGTGAAAAGGGCGCAGAGGCCGCTAGGATTCACTGAGAATTGGATTGAACTTTACATGGTGCCCGAGGGACTTGGACGAACTAAGGCGCGAGGTTTAACAAAAAGAACTTACGAAGCTGGTCGATGTTCCAAGTGCTGGTCAGCTCTCTCCCGTCCTCCATAGCCAGGCGAACAGCCCGGGCGAAAGCAAGAGAAACGACCGTGAATGGGCCCTCCCAGCGTGGAGTTAACTTGTTGGCATTGGACAAGTTCTGGACACGGCGCAGAACGAGGTCGCCCGCCTTCAAAGCCCTTGGTCGAACTGACTTGGCAGCGTGCTGGCGAAGATCTTGCTGGTAGCGCGCCATTCGACTTGTGCCCGGTCGCGTGTGCCTTCGAGGAGATCGAGATCGAGGAGGCGCTTGCTCGCCGTCAACTAAGTTGACCGAGCTCGCGAGGCGTAACCGAGTACTATTTCGGCGGCGTAATAGCTTCGCACCGAGACCCGCTTGGAAAGGAGTTTCTACCGCCTACCGTCAGAAAGCGAATCGCCTGCAGGACGGAAGGAACTTCGTCGACCTGTGCTTTGTTGTGCTCACGGAGAGCAATAACACCGCCGCTTGATACCCCGGACAATCTGTCCGTTAGCTCGCCGATCGCTTCCATTGCTTTGTGGATGCGCCACAGAGGCGAAGCAAACCTTGGTGCCCAGCTGTTCGCAGCATTCCTGGAATAGCTCGCTTCGGAACTGGGTACCGTTATCCGTGATCAGTTTCTGGGGGATCCCAAAACGCGTGACCACGTTGCTTTTGAAAAAGCGCACAGCCGTTTTGGCGTGAAGAGACGACACAGGCTCTGCCTCAATCCACTATGTAAAAGTGTTGATGGCGACGAGCAAGTGCGTGTAGCCCTTGTACCCCTTAGCGAATGGGCCGAGCAGATCCAGACCCCATGTGAAAAAAGGCCAAGATGGGGGGATTGTTTGGAGCTCTTGGACGGGCTTGTATGCCTTCCGGGCGTGAAATTGGCAAGCCTTGCACTTGGTCACGATGTCCCGGGCATCTTGTAACGCGGTGGGCCAATAATAGCCCATGCGAAACGCTTTGCCGACCAGAGTTCTGAAGGAGGCGTGGTTGCCACAGGTACCCTTGTGTATGTCCCTAAGAAGGAACACACCCTCCTGTTGCGAGATGCACTTGGAGAGAACTCCTAGAGCACCTTGGCGGTAAAGGATGCCATCCACAAGCTTGTATGGAGCAGCACGCCTTGTAAGCTCGAACGCCGGCTTCGCCTGCGTCAGGTGGTCCCATCTCGCAAGGTACCGGACAAATGGCGTTGTCCATTGGCACCGCCGATAACGGAGACAAGACCAATTGCCTCGCTGCCTCGCCCGAGACGTGATTGAGGGCTTGTAAAGGTGCTCGACGAGCACCGCCGGAGCAGGTTCGCGTGAGGATCCAAACTTGATAGTTGGTCGGTCGAAGTTGTCCTTCCCGGTAAGAAGAGCACTTCAAGAATCGAAAATGCCGCCCAACTTCCTCACTTCAACCGTATCGCACCATTGAGTCATCGCAAAGACCGATACTCCTTGTTAACTCGATTGATGACCACCGTGAATCTCCTTCACAGCTAGCCGCTGGACACCAAGCGACTTGCACGCCTTAGTCCCGCCGAAGAGGGTTTCGACTGCAGCCGTTGTTAGTCGCCGCAAAGTATAGTTGGATAGAATATCGGAGTTGCTCTCCTTGAGGAGATGAGAACAAAACCAGCCCCGAAGTTTCGGGCGCGAGCCATCAAAAAACATGGTCCAAGGCGGTTCATCAAAGTTGCTCGGGAGCTTCTCGATTTGGGCGGCAAGTCCATTCAATGACAAAGTCAGCTAGGACACGTGACTTAATAGCAGTTCGGCAAAGAAATAATGATCAAACTCCGCTAGTTCCATTGCCCACTTAGCTATACGTCCGCTAGATTCCTTGTTCCAGAGGATTTCTCCCAGAGGAACGTGGTTGGGACCAGATTTGATGCGCTCGAAGTAGTGGCGAAGCTTCGAGGACAAGAGCAAGGCGAGAGTAACTTCGGATCTCGTGGTAACGCCTTTGATCCGTGAAGTACCTCGCCACGTAATAGATTGGTCGCAGATGCCTTCCCTTTCGACCGCCAAGATCAGGCCACCGCTTGTGGCGTGCAACCTAGGTACAACAGAGCTGCTCGCCATGCCGCTGGGTAGTCAGGATGGGAGGATTGGACAGGTACCGCTTCACATCTTGGAAGGATCTATCGGCTTCTTCGCCCACTCGAAACCATTGTGCTTTGCGCAGGCCTTAAAGAAGGGCAGCCGCGTTCGCTTTGACGGAAATAAACTCGCTAGAGCAGACCATCCGCCCAAATGAGGCTCTGACCTCCTTTACGGTAGTTGGAGCTGCGATATTTTCAATGGGCTCGATCTTTTCAGGTTGGCGGAAATACCTTGCGAACCAATAACGTAATCGAGCAACATTCCGGATCGAACACCAAAGGTACACTTCTCGGATTTAATTTTATCCGATGCCCGTGAGATTACGAAGGTCTCGCTGTGTCTTTTACATGATCCGAGCATATTTGTTTTTACAACTATGTCGCCGACATAGACCTCTAGGTTTTTTCCGCTACTGCTCGGGAAAGTCTTTCCATTGCTACCGAACGTGGCACCGCTATGCGAGACCGAAGACATGGTCGTAGCGTAAAGTGTCAAGGGGTGATGAAGGCGATTCTCTTCATCCTGGGAGATGCTTATTTGATGGTAACCGAGTAAGCATCTAAAAACTCAGAGCTGGCATCCGCAATGATCGACCACCGGTCAATACGAGGCACGGAAATTGTCCTTAGGACAAGCGGCGCTCAGATCCGTGTGATCGACACACATCCTCCACTTGCCGCCTTTCTTCTTTACAATGACAGGTTGGCTAACCACTCGGTGTGATCAACCTCGCGGATGAACCCGGCGTGAAAGCGGCTTGCTGTCGATCTTTCCCCGCTTGAATTCAAAAGCGACGAAGCTTCGGCGAACAGTGCTTTTTGTCCGGTCGGACACCCATTTGTGCTCGATGACCTCCCTTGGGACTCGGGCATGTCGATGGCTCCTGTGCAAACACATCTGCATTAGCTCTGGGAAGGCAATGAGCTCGCTTTCCTATTTGGGGTCCAAATTGGCCCCAAGTGAACTGCCTTGGAAGTATCATCAAGGACGTGGAACTTCCTTTGTTTCTCCCCGGTGAAGGAGACCCTAGGGCGTGCAGACTTGGTCTGCGGAACTTCAAGATCACATGGCGGAAGCTGGTCGATCAGTATGCAGGGATCGCCGTCGCAATCCGTAGCAGCTTTGTAGTTGTTCTTAACCGTGATCACACCGTTAGGACCCGTATCTTCACGCAATGGTAAGCGTGGGACACGGCCATAAACTTACCAAGAGATGGCTCGCTCAAAATCGCGTTGTATGCTGGATGGGAAATCGACCACGCCGAAAGTGATCAACTCGTCCGAAGTTGCTTGGGTTGCCGAAGGTAATCGGCAGACAACCCGCCTAACGGCTTGATTCGCTTCCCTAACAATCCCAGAAGGGCATTGCGACTTCCTTCAGCTTAGAACGTGGAATTTGCATCTCGTCAAAGACCTTAGCAGGAAGTAAGTCTAAAGCGCTCCCGCCGTCTACTAAGACACGGCCAACTCTTGCGTTGCTGATAGTCGGGGCGACCACCAGTGGGAGCCGCTGAGGCTTGGTCATCCCAGTGGGGCAATCCTCCCGAGAGAAGGAGATGGGGACCTCGGTCCACTTCATCGACTCAGCCGAGGTTTTGCCTTTTCATCGTTAGGACCTCCCGAGCAGCTTCCTTGAGGCTGCGCCGAGAGGTGTAACCCGAGGAGCCGCCAAGATGACGGCGATATGGTTCACGGGTTCTTGATACTCATCATCATCTTCCCGATCACCATCGCCGGTTTGGCGCTTGGCTTTACCAAGCATCACCTTGTTCGGGCGGGGTGGGCATTGGGCCCTTGCCGCTGTAGAAATCTTCGAGCTTTATGCCCAAGTTCTCGCAATGGCGATGTCATGCCCGTAGTGTCGTGGAACTTGCAAAATCGGTAGCTTGACCTTTCTTGCCTTGTCCGCCTCCCCGAGCGTGCTTTTTGCCCTTGTAGTTATTGTTGGGCTTCTCCGCCCGCCCTTGGGAGGAGGTGCGCGATCCATACCGCGACGGTATTGTTCGTGATCACTTTTATTCTTCTTCTTCTAGGACTTCTTGTCACCGTGGTTGTCGCCGCTCTTCTTCTTCTCATCCACACCAGTTGGCGGCGGCTCGCCTTGTCAAACGCCTTCTTAGAACGCGCGCCGCCGCAGCATAGCGATCACCGCCTTTGAACAGGTCGTTGGCGGTCCAGTCTCATTGATCTCGAGATCTGGGTGAGCCGCCGTCATGACTCCGCTTTTGAAGGCGCGACAATGATTCGTCCGAGATGTTCGGATCGTGTTATGGATCTTAATGAAGCGCTTCACGGTTGCGAGGGTCTCCCTGCTCATCCGGATCATCCGGTGCGGATCATCCTCCTTGCCAGACGCACGTAATGCCTCCGAAATTGGCGATCGAGCGCCACAAAGTTGGTTCCATGAGCTGATGGAACCCTCCGCCGATTGAATGCCCACGTCCGAGCAAAGACCTCAAGGACGATCGGAGGTAATTAGCCATAACGAGCTCATCACCCCGGCCGCCATGATGGTCAGAAGCGTAGATGGAAAGGAATTCTCCGGGTTACGAGTCCCATTGTACCTCTCCATGTGACCGGCTTGAACTTTGAGGGCCATCGGACGGCCGGCTCGTCGGAGAAAGCCCCGCAGCCCAAAGCATATGACCGCCACCTTCCCGCAGTAACCTAGTCTTGAGAAGACGTTATTCTGCTGCGCTGGAGGAACTCTGCTGAACGGGATGATTCGCCCGAGAAACTCTCTCCGGACAATCCACCACGCCCTTCCTCGTGGTCGCAACGACGCGCCTCACGAGGGGACCGTCCGTGATCATCGCGCGCAGCGCGCTGCCCTCGTTGTCGCGATGACTACGAGGACTCGGCGAAGCGACGGCGACCACGGGTAGCTCGCTTCATGGACAGTGATCCTTCGATGGCGACGGAGGTCACGCGATCGATCGTAATCGTCCGAATCATTCCGGCAGCTTTGGTTAGGCCGCTCGAGGAGTTGTTGACTTCTCCTAGAGACTTTAGGCCTTCACCAATCGTTCTAGGTTAGAAAACAAGACGCCTATGCAAAGCGTAGGTCACTTGATTGGTGGATCGAGGACCGTTGCTATAGCTTCGAGCCGCTCCCGACTCGATCTATGGGCCGGGGATCTCGAACCATCCGCGTTCGCCTGATCGAGTCCGGCCACGGGAATTAACCCAACAGGAAGCTTCGCCGGAGACTTAGCGTCGCACGCGAGGTGGGTCGCGACGCTGCCGCTACACCGGTCGCGAAACCGCGCAAGGTCTCGATTGATGGAATCGCCAAGGTCGCGGCGAATGACTTCTTGCTCGCGAAAGCACCGACGCAGCTCGTCTTGATGCCGCGAGTTAACTCGCTCGACCGCGCCAAGATTACGGCCCGTGCGGGATCTCCGGAGGTTCCCGATCGGCCATGTTAATGCCGGGCCATGTGAAGGTATGCTAGACGGTGTCATCATTTGGTCGCCATGTGTAGAATCTACCGACATAGCCTTGGAATCGGCTGATCTAAACCGTCGTAAAGATCATCGCCCGTAGTCGCCGCCAATGACGGAGTGCGATCCGAGGCTATCTTCGCCATATAAGCGAGACATCCGCTCGGATGCGGAAAGTGTTCGAGACCGAACAGATCGATCCGAATCGGCAGGGGATGAGACATCCTGTCCTTCTGAGTCGTAGCCCTCAGGAAGTATCTCTGTATCGTTGACGGAGTTCGACATGCTCAATCTGCGTGTCCCCACGGACGGCGCCAGCTGTCGACGGTTGAGATAACGATCTCAAGTCGCTAAGGTTCTTTAAAAGTGAGATAGGAGACACGCCGAACAACCACGAACAACAACGAACAGGGAGACAGGGTTTTTATCCTGGTTCAGGCCTCTCGGGAGAGATAATAGCCCTACGTCCAGCCTTTCTTATATATCAGAGGTGAATACAAGAGGTGGCTCGACGAGACGAGCAAGTCTCGGCGAGATTATGCGTGTACAGGCGCGACAATGCGAAGATCAAGTGCCAGGGGCCCCTCTACACGCCGTAGGGGCCTTGTTTATATAGTGCTGAGCAAACCGACCTACCGAGGAATATCGGGCCGGGCTAACCACGAGTACGTAACGAACTCAGTACATGCCAAATACAGCCTACGGTAGATAAGGAATACTCCTAGTCTTGGGGATCACGACTCCTAATCCAATCCGGGAAACCACGTCCGGGTCTTCTCGTAGCCGTGCAGAGCTCTGTTCGAGTCGGACTCAAACAGGAAGCCTCGGCTATTACGCATCTCGCCAGCCAGGAAGCTGTTCGGCAAGACACACATGGGCCAGATAGAACCTTCCAGGGAGCTAGGCCCTGGTAGGCTGTTCGATTGGGCCGTCAGGGAGTGGACCATGGTTATGGGCCGTGATTTTATCCCCGACAGGTTGCTTCCTTTGTATCTCATGTCAAGCCACTCGACGAGGTTGACTTGGCCTTAGACCCGTCGTCTTTGAAACTCAAGTTGCCAATCTTGCAAATCTTGGCTTCATGACCACACATGCAACTGTACTCACTGCACCTGGAATTCAGAACTCCCCGGCTAGCATCTTGTACAAAAATGACATTGTTCTCTCTTCGATCATCACAGTCTTGCATTCTTTTATGATCCCGTGGTCTTCCATCTACAACAGCTTGAAACACCCTTCCATCATATAAAGGTCTAGAGCAAAATCAGATTCCTTCTTATTCTTGACATATGCTTCACACCCCTGAAGTATCTGGTCAACTCCGTCTTGCATCTTGATTAGGGCCGTTCCAAAGTTTTTTGGGGCCCGGGGTGAGTTAAAACTAAGAGGCCTCTTACTCACATATAAGAAATCTATGTTTAAAATGATCATTTACGGGAAATACAATATGTTACGGGTTGCTCCTCAACACTTATGTTTAAATTTTCCCTGTTCATATTTCCTCGCGTGTAAAAAAAATATCATTTGAATTCTCAGTATTGTCTAATCATCGTTTACATCAGGCTCATGAGGTGCTACAAATACAATATGTGTAGGAGACTTGAATTAATATAAAAGGATTTTTTTCATTGCTCCTTTTCTTATGAGGTCATCGTTTCTTGGTCATGTTCTTATTTCTTTTCTTTTTTTCACACACATCCAAAAAAATATTTTCTAGAAGACATATTGCAATAGTAAACACGCACAAAAAATAATGAAAAAGGAAAACAAATAGGCAAACAACCAAAATATAAAAGCTTAATTGCTTAAAATTAAGATATGAAACACCTTAAACACCTTGGATTTGAAAAGGGCCTCGATGCTAATCACCGACTAGCGATAGCGGCCATGCGAACAACTAGCCACTCGCACGGTCGCTTCCACGTCGTCGGGCGCCAAAGATGGTCTCCCCGGTGCCCTCAACTCTTTCTTGGTGTCGCCTAACGTGTTGCCACTCAACGCCCCGAGATCACGATGACGACACTTGACAGACTAGCTAGTTGCCTTCGTGCCTCCCTTGCCTGTTGCCTCGTAGTCATCGGTTAAACGAAACGACAAAGAATAGGCTACGAAGCGGCAGGCAACGTAGTAATCGTCAACTGGTCCACTAATTACTTAATTAGTAATTGTGCATGTCAGTGGAATTGGAAAACCAAACGGCATACACAACTTGAGCCAGCTATTAGCTAGTTTTACGAGTCTGAACTAACGGGATGCTTGTGGGTTGATTTAATGGGCTCTACTGGACTTTCTTCTCAGCTATCTAATACTACTAACACCTACAAATTACATGGGTCGGGCCCCTCTAAGTTGGGGACCCCTGGCGGTCGCACTGCCCGCCCTCCCCTTTGGGCCGGCCCTGATCTTGATCTTAATGACTCTTACTCCACTGGCATGCTTTTTTTAAATAATATTAGAAATACTTCTTTGAGGACGTTTGACACACTGCGGACGTTGGCGCAACCTGTCTCAGCAACCCATCTACCCTACTCATTTTCCCCCTTTTTTTGCCATGTACTAGCGCTCGTTACAACCTCTTGTATCTAATCCACTCCCCACAGTCCAACTTCCACAGTCCTCGTAGATGTGGACGTTGTTGCCGAAGGAAGCCACGCTGCCACCACGAGATGGAACCGGACCGTCGCGGGAGGCACCGCCGCTGAGACATCTATGCGCGCCGCAAGAAGCAGCCGCACTGCATGCCATGACATCACACGTCGTGAGCGCCACATGGCGCAACCTGCCTCAGCAACCCATCTACCCCACTCATTTTTCCCCTTTTTTTTTTGCCACGTACTAGCGTTCGGTTACAACCTCTTGTATCTAATCCACTCCCAAAAGTCCAACTTCCACCGTCCTCGTAGATGTGGACGTTGTTGCCGAAGGAAACCGCGCTGCCACCGCGGGATGGAACCGGACCGCCGCGGAAGGCGCTGCCACTGAGACATCAATGCGCGCCGCAAGAAGCAGCCGCACTGCACGCCATGACACCACACGTCGTGAGCGCCGCATGATTTGCCGTGTGTCGTGGGAGGTGATGCAACATTCGATTCTACCATTTAAACATTTGGGTTTGCCTATTGCAACATTTTGTTCTGCCCACCGAAACATTTGGATTTGTCTGTTGTAACGTTCGGATTTGTCCATTGAAACTTTTGAGTTTTCCTATTGCAACATTCGGTCATGCTCTACTTGAACATTTGGGTTTGCTTTTTGCAAATTTTGATTCTGCTCACTAACACATTTTGTTTAATTTATTACAATATCGTTCTATACTATATAACATTTTGATCAAAGTAGCACAATATTTTTGAACTAACTGTAACAACTCCTGATTTTTATCTTTTTGATTGGATATCTGAGTCCATCCCTTTTAATATCTATGAGAAAACCCATTAAAAGCTCGGGATAGAATGATCGTAAAATGTTACTTTTTATACAGTACTTGTTAATAATTAAAAAGTTTTAAGCAGCAACTTAAAATTTAAATTTAAGGTGAATCGGCCGAAAACTGGATACAGCCTACGCGTCGCAGGCCTACGCCGCCGCCGGCGACAACAGGAAAGAAAGGGAGAGGAAAGGGGTCGCCGGGAGCGGGAGGGCATTTCCGACATTCCGTGCACGCCGCCACGCTGGACGGGGAGGAGAGGAAGCAATAATAAATGCGAGGCGCAAAAAAAAGAAACGGACGCAAGCATTGAGCAAGCCAAGCCAGCCAGGCGAGAGAGAGGAGAGGGGAAGCGAGCGCGAGAGCCCCAAGCTTCGCCGAAACCCTAGACCTCGCGCGCCCCCCTCCTCCTCTCCCCCGCGCCCTCCCCCCCGATCCGATCCAAGATGGTCAGTCCTCCCTCGCCCGCGCCTCCGCGCCGGCTGCGCCCTCTCCACCTGAATTGCCCCCATCTTTTTTCGCTGTTCTTTTTTTTTCTTTTTCTTGAATCGGCCCCGTTTCTTGCGGTTTGCGGTGTTGGATTCATGGATTACTGATCTAGACTTAGATGCGAGCTGCGGGATTCTGTCTGATTAGTTTTTATTTTCTCGTGCTGATTGCTGCAGCATAAGCTCGGGAGAGGAAGCCGCGACAAGGTGCAGCAGTTCATGACCATCACTGGCGCGAGGTGAGATTGCGTGGTGTTTCCTCTAATCTTCGGTCCTGCGGGCCTCAGGAGCTGGAATTCGGTGGCGATTTGGTGGTGTTCATCGCGTGGCCTTGCTTTTGTGGATGAATTATGCGGTCTTCTGTAGTGACGATCATTTATGTGTTGCATACATTTCAAGTAACTTGATTACTTACCGAGGGCTGCGTAGTAGAATGTATTTAATTTCAGTGAAGTTACTGTGAACTGTGAAGACGTGTTATGATGTGCTTGTTTTGGCCTAGGGTCGAATTAGTGGCCGCGTCACAATGCGGTGCTGTATTCTGTTGTGAGATTAAGCTTTTATGCGTTTTATGCCTTGTGTACTTGCATATAAACCTTTACTAACTCCATAGTGCAGCTTTTACGTGTGATTGGATCTTGTAATTACATAAGATCTTTCTTTTAGTAGAACATCAATTACAGTGGTTGCTTTACAGCAATCACTTTCGGAATGTTGCCGGCTGATGAAAAGTTGTCATTTATGTAGTGTGACCACAATTCACATGGTAAACAGACCAAATGATATAACAAATCATGAAGTTAGGAGTTAGACACATAGATGAATACAACAATTATTTACTTTGCACCTCAAGTTCACAAATGCATCACAAACTGATCTGGAATATGGAAATAAGGCCCTCTTTGATGCCTTGTTTAATTTTAGTTTTCAGTGTGTTTGCAATTTTTGTATAAACCATTCACTTTAATTTTTGAAAATAATATTTTCGGGACTTTATAGAGTTTTTTTCAAAGATCACAATTTTTTTTAATAATTTATTTAGCCTTTTCATACCTCTTTCAAAGGTGGTCAAATTTTCCCAACTAAAACTAAACTAAAACTAAACAAGGCATCAAAGAGGGCCTTGTGTCTCTAGCTATCTGACAACTATTTGTAAATATATTAGTGCCTTAGTGGATGTCAACATTGGAGCTTTGTGAGTTATTGATTTATGATATACTCTGATGCCCCTTATGAGCAGTAGTCCTAGAAAAGATCAGAGTTGTCAAATATAGCATAAGGGTGTAAGATATCAACAGAAAAGCTGATGGATCTAACGAAAAACCGAAATAGTAATGATGAGTGATATGTTTTTTAAACACGATCTAATAGGACTACAAGTGATTGCTGCTCCCTTACAACCTTTTAGGGTTCTTGAATTCATCTCCTATACAGGAATCTATTGCTCAAAAAATTGGTAGCCTCAATCTTCTTGTGCATCCCTTGCTTTGGGTTAGCTGTTATGTGCCTTGGATTCTCTTATGGATTGATATGGTTCCATAGTTCTCCAAAGTGAAGCGGGAATTCTAGTCCAGCCAGTATTCATCTAAGATCCTTTTCAACTCCTAATAGATTAGGATATGAGTCACCCTGTTTAAACAATCTGTCACTTCTTTTTGAGTAACCTTTTTAAACGTTTTCCTACCATGTTGCAGTGAGAAGGTCGCCCTTCAAGCACTTAAAGCTAGTGACTGGCACTTGGAAGGAGCTTTTGATTTTTTCTATAGCCAGCCACAGATTTCTGTGACCAATTCTCGGCATGTTGAAGATCTTTACAACAGATACAAAGGTATCAATTTCAGTACCTTAACTAACACTTAATTTCTAATTCCTTTAGCTTTCTACATTGGATTGTTTTGATTAATTCTATCTGTTATCTTTTGTTTGATTCTTTATTTCATGGAAACTGTGTTTACTTTTATGCTGATGCAGCATCCCCCCCTCAAATTTCGTGATTTATCTTGTTTGTTGGCAGAACCTGATGCTGATATAATCATGGTTGAAGGTGTTTCTCAACTTTGCAATGATCTGATGGTAAGGAACAGTTTTTTAAAATCTCCATTTGGTGTTTGCTCATTTGATTTCCATCTACAGACATGTTTAGTGAATACTTAGTTAGCAATTTACCGTATTACTCATTGTATTATCACTCTATTTCATTAGCTGCAGCTATTGTTTTTTCCTCCACGTGTTTTGGTTTGTCTTGTCGGTGAGGAAGAGATGGATTTTACTAGCTTTATGTTGTTTGCTTTACCCTAGGGATGGCTTTAGATCATATATTAGCAAATTTCGCTTGCCTCTGTGTGTATTAGTCTAGTGGGATGTTATGCTGTGCTTGTGTAAGGCAGATAACCAAGATCAAAAGTTTGTAACATTTACTATAGTATATATTATATATATGAGAATCTTCATCTTCTGAGAGGTAACATTATAGAGATGTTATCATTTGTGGTTCACTGATCTTTTTGCCTCATGATAGATGCTTCTAGTGTTTCTTTTTCGTTCAGTACCTTATAGACCAATCAGATTTTGGCAGTTCCTAATAGTCGTACATGTTTTTGTGTTGGTTTTCCAGGTGGATCCTCAGGATGTTGTTATGGTATGCTTAGCTTCTTCAGTTCTTCTGGACTATCATGTTATTTTTTTTACTGTTTTATTTTCATTTCTGCTTGACCTTAAGCTAATTTAGGCCTTGTTTGTTTCAGATTAAAGTTGAGTTGAGTTTTACTGTAGCAAATTTGTGACCCACTTGAAAGACATTTTAATTTTTTTAAAAAAATTATGAAAAAAAAAATTACGAACCCTAAAGAACTATTTGAAACCCCACAAAAATGACTAGAAAATATTATATTATTTGGCTTATACAAAAAAGACAAATTTTCATTTAATTTAATTTAATTTAATCTGAAACAAACAAGGCCTTATGCCATCTGGTCCTGATGCTTGAACCTCCTTGAAGTTTTTGCATATTTGATGTATACTTCTGAATTTTCAATTTTGCAGTGATCATATTTTATATTGTTGCGACCTTTGCATGGTCTCACAATATTTAATCAATTGAGCACTGCCTTACTTAGATAATTATTATTTATTCAATTGAACACTGCCATACTTAGATGGTTATTATATTTAGCCATACCTTTGTGATGTTAACAGCTTGTCATATCTTGGCACATGAAAGCTGCCACAATGTGTGAATTCACTCGCCAGGAATTCACTAGTGGGCTGCAGTCAATCGGGTGAGTGCCATTTGTAGTCGCATTAGGTCAGTATGTGGTTAATAAAAAGTCTGAATTAAGTATATGAATAGATTTTTTTTTTTTATGCCTTACTGTCTGCAGGGTAGATTCAATTGAAAAACTTCGAGAAAAATTACCATCATTGCGAGCAGAGATAAAAGACGACTGTAAGTTTCCCTTTTATGCAAAGTTGAATGCTTATTCTATTTTTCACTTGGTTACTTAGTTTAGCAAATTGGAGTCCATTTCAAAGGTAGTGCACGCATATTGCTATGTGGGGCTGGAACTACAGTCTGTCCGGCTGAAGTTTAATGCCAGCATCAGTGTTGTACCACCCCTAAGCCAACTATGACATTGACAGGCGATCAGGCTTAGAGATAAGCTGTATCTTTTGTTGCTTTCCAGTTATTTTTTTATCCACTAAAGTTAGCTAATGATGAAATTTGTTGAGATTGATTGCTTGTTAGTCTACCATGTTAGGGCCATCTCTGTATAATGAGATTAGGCGCAGAGTTTGAAAGATAAGAAATAAGAGATTCAGAACTCTTATCTTCCTCCGTGCCCTTCCTGTGTGTTAGTTGCAACACAGTTTCTCTTCTGTGCCACAGGGGTCTAGGGACACGTCTACTATTAATCACTACTACCCTTTTCGCTTCAACCATTCCACAAATGAGCTTCATACCCACATGTCAAAGGAATTATTATAATACACATGTATTGATTTTTTTCTGATTAAAACTGTGTGATTACTCTTTCCTCAGATAAGTTTCGTGAGATATACAACTTTGCATTTGCTTGGGCTAGAGAAAAGGTTAGCCTTAATTTCAGAATATTTGTTCCAGTATTCATGAGGGTCATTCGCCTTGATTGGCACCTTATTTTCCATTCATAAAATAGTTATATCATGATTTTCTCTGTCAGTTGTTTGCTTAACACTTTGATTTTACAGGGTCAAAAATCTCTCGCATTGGAGACAGCCATTGGAATGTGGCAGCTGCTGTTTGCTGAAAGGTGCTGGCCCCTTATTGATCATTGGTGCCAGTTTTTACAGGTAGGCTCCGAAAGGAAGTTTCTATGTAATTCTATTTTTATATAATTCTATTTTCAGATCATTGTGCTGTTTCATTATGCTAATGATGTCAGCATGTGTTATTTTCCTAATTATTAAGTTCCTTAAATTTCAGGTCAGGCATAATAAAGCCATCTCTAGAGACACATGGTCTCAATTGTTGGAATTTGTCAGGGTACCGTCCATCCCACATTTTCCCACTTTCATTTTCTCCCTACATGTACTGACATACATGCCCAGATATTTATGGTTCGACGTATTATTGGACTTATATAGACTTATCTGCCCATTTACTTATCTTCATTTAAACTAAAAATAATTGTTTTTTGAATCCATTTTTCCTATCTCGAAAACTTGTCTAAAGGCGTTACAACATAAGTTAAACAAAGTGGATTCGACTGTTGAGGCTACCTTGAAAAGTTCTTAAAGTTAGGACACAAGCTAGACAAGTAGATAAGTACATAAGAGATAAGGTGAGGAGAGCACACACCTAGCATGAATGCAACTGCGGGCCTAACTTCGGCCGTCCTTGTACTGTAGCAAATTAAATAGAAAGAGATAGAAATGTAGACGAACAGTGGCTAAATAGTACGGGACTGACCTAAGTTAGGCCTGGGTCGGTGATGCCCTTAGGAGGTTAGTTTAACCATTAGTGTGATAGGGAAACTTGATTTTGAGTTTTGACAAGTGAGGCAGGTTAGCTGACACCTGTAGATTGTAGTTGCTACCTAGTGATATGTCATCTTCGATAATTTGTTCATAATTTGAGCATCTTTGAGGCCTAACTTTTCAAGTAAATCCCTGTTTATGCTTGAGGGCCAGTACTACAATTCTCTTGCTTTTATGAACTTGCCTAACCTCACTGTTTTGCTGTTGCAGACAATTGATCCACAGCTATCCAACTATGATGAGGAAGGCGCTTGGCCCTACCTAATAGATGAATTTGTGGAATACCTAACCGAGAATGGATTCGTTCAGCGTAGGAAGTGAACAACTGTGGGAAGCTAATCCCACTTAAAATATTATGATTGGGCTGTACAAACGTGGTTCATGTCGGTCTATACAATGTTTAGGATTGCGCGTTGGCATGCATTGCTGTGCAATCGATTGCCTAACAGTTGACAGTATATCACTACATGATGGAATTTTCTCGCGCAGGGAACACAATTTAATTTGGGAAGTGGTGGCAAGAGATAAGAAATTATCCCTCTGGTTGATTTAGTATATTTGTGCTTGTCCCCAGCCCCCTATGTATCCACAGGCCTTGTGCCCCCAGTCTACCTCCTGCAATGCTTGATGCGATTTGCCGTCTTGCATGCTTAACATCGATTTTTTATTTTGTGTGTGTGTGTGTGTTGGGGGGTAGTATGTCTGGTGACTGATTCTACTGCTCTGGTGCTGGAGTTTTTACCTAGTTGGCTCTGGTCTTGTTTTATTGGTGCGTCATGATTAATCGAGTTTAGCGAATATAGCAGCGAGTAGCGGTAGCCGTCCTGGCCATCTTTTCGCTATTTTATGTGCGGGGCGGGAAAACGCATGCCCTCGAGCCCTACGAGAGATGCATGGTGGCAAAAAAACGCACGCGACGTATGGCGCCTCGTTGCACGTATGCAAATCTTACTGGAGGCTGGAGGCGAAAACACTCATCGTCGTGTGGTTCAGTGACTCTACAGTCTGCTTCGATGGATCGCCGTTCGTAACATGCCGCCGTGGATAGGTTCGACCGGCACGGCAGGGCCAAAGGACACTGGCACCTGCACCGGCAGCCGGCAGAGCTGCAACAGTTCTCGCCGGTCAGCACTGTAGTTTTTTTTTACTCAATGTTCTCGGTCTCGTGTTTGGATCTTTTCTTTCTGGTTGGCACAGGTGAGCGGATGCGGAGTCGAAGTCGGGCGGACCACGGATTTTTTTAGGCCTTTTCTTTTCCACTTAAATTAAATTAAATTAAATTAAATTAAATTAAGTTACTGTTCTTTTCAACTTAACAGTTCAATGGCTTAACAACTTAATGATTTATCTAAGTTTTGAAAACACATATGATTAGTTTTTTGAGTCCGTTAATGGATCTGAATTTTGAGACCATCTCAAAAAGTTCTCGAAATTCAGTCATTTCAGCCTTTCAAATCAACTGAAAAGAACAACGCCTAAATTTTAGCTTGTCATTTTTTATGTGTGCTTGTTTGATTGAGAGGATTTCAAAATTTCAGATATTCCTCGAAATTTTGGAGGATCCAAAGAACAAGATGTAACATATGTTTGCATAAATTCAAGGATTATGATGTAACTTCTCCCATTCTAAAAGCTACTCAATTAGTATTCAACCCTAAAATTTGTGCGGTACTTATTACAATCAAAGGACATGCTTCCACAATTCCCACTCTTGCAGATTCTACCATGAAAGATTTAACATACTTAATACATTCCAATTGTATGATACTTTTGTTTTTTTTTGTTTTAAGTATTCCACGAATCGAAGTGGCACCACAACCAACCCACAAGGCTATAATTCTGTTTTATTTCCCTTTTTTTTTTCATTTTTCCCATGTGATGGTGTCATCTTGCTACTCTTTGTATGTGCGGATGTGCCTATGTGTCTACTTACTACTATATTACGCTAAATTCAAAGTCATCCTCTAGAATAATCACCTACTACTGTATTTGGTCTTGTCCACCATGTGTTGGGCAATACATTGCCAATGGCGTCTGCCAATATATGCCATGATTTTTTTTTTGAGAATAATATATGCCATGAATTGACCATCTATCCAACTAAGGTTCAACGTCGCTGTCATCCCCGTCCATGACACACATCTCATTAAACGATTTTTCCTCGAAATACGGACTACATACTTCAGAAGATAAATAAGTGCGTGACAATGCGCATTCGAATGGTACAACAACAAGAAAAAAAATACTCCATTAAATCTAGAGGTGGCCAAACGGACCAGGCCAAACAGGCTGAACCGGGCCGGCCCGGTTAGGTAAGCCGAACCGAACTTGGGCTAAGGCCTCGTATAGTGACGGGTTGGCTCGGTTCGGTTCGTCACTGTAGCATATTTATTTAATTAAATATATTCATTTATATATATATATATATATATATATATATATATATATATATATATATATATATAGAGATATAGCGTACTCTCGAAGTCTGAATCTCTCCGTACTCGAGTGGTTTTCGAAATTCGAGATGCTAACAACCGATCAAACCGTTGATCTTATTAGTCTCATGAAAGCGTTGTCGTTGACCGAGTTTCATATTTTTGAATTTGTTTACTATTTGTTTCTTATGTTCGAAAATCAGCTTTTTGAACGCATTACCACTAATTGGATGGCTGATTTTCAAAAATATGAAACAAATAGTAAAAATTCAAAAAATATGAAACTTGGTCATCGACAACGTTTCAGATTGAGACTTAACAAGATCAACGCTCGGATCGGTTGTTAGAAATCTCAATTTCGAAAACCACTCGAGTACGGAGAGATCAGACTCTCAAGAGTACGCTAGCTATTCTCTCTCTCTCTCTCTCTCTCTCTCTCTATATATATATATATATATATATATATATATATATATATATATCTCTCTCTCTCTCTCTCTTCAGGCTCCATGGAGCCTAGGCTCCATGCTCATCCACCGTTTGATCACTAGCTAGACAAGAGCACGGGTGATTAACGGGTATACCCGTTACAATGTCTATCAATTTGAATACACCGCTTTAATCCCTTCTTAATCGTGGACATTAATTTGATGCCATGATTTTAGGGGCTATTTAACCCTGTCTTCTGTCTGCAATTCGATTTTTCACTAGATCCATCCAAACCAAAACGACCGCAGCGGCAACTCGACGAGCTCCTCCCCAACGCCGGCGACCTCATCCTCGCGGCGGCCAACATCCTCACCGCGTCATACCCGCCCACGGCGAGATCGTTGTCTCGTCGGAAGGATCCAGCGGCTGTATGGGGCCGTTTGGTTTGTAGCCATGATTTACCATGCCAAAACTTGGCTTGCCTTTGTGATTTGGCATCTATTTGGATTATGGCCATCAATTGGCACGCCAACACAAAACTCGCCGTGCCAATGGATTTTGTACGTGCGCGGAGGCAATGGCATTGGCGACCGAATCGGCCGCCGGCGCCTTTGCATGGCGAGCCAACGCGAAGCGGCCCCAGTGACAGTCTCACGTAGCAGTACAACACGCGAGCTAGCTAGCTGGGTTCTTGTTTGTATGAGTTCATTTATTTTCTATTTAAATTTCTCTTTTTTGTATCTATTTTATTTGAAGTCCAATTTGCATAGAACAATTTTCATAATTCATCTAAAATCCTAATCAACCCATTTTAAATACTTTTCTAATTTTTTGAATTTTTTGAATTTTGATTTTTTATTGGCCAAATTTCATTGGCTACGATCCAAACACACTTTGAATTGGCAAGTTTTGGTCATGCCATAAGATGGTTATGCTAATTTTTTGGCATGGCCACTGAGGGCTATGAACCAAACATGCCCTATGTCCTCCAGCGAGTTTCTTCGCGAGGCAATGGCGCCGGCAGCTCGAGGTCCTCCCCGGTGACGGCGACCTCATCCTCGCCCCGGCCGACGTCCTCACCGCGTCGTCCCCGTCCCCGGTGACCTCCTCGCCACCCATGGATTTCCACGTCGCCGTTGCTCCGATGACCAAACAGCCATGATTCATCAGGTTTGATGACGCCCCGACCGCCCCGGCGAATTCATGGCTGTCATTCACATCTACGGGCACGCCGACCTGCCATAGCAAAGAGCTTCACGCGGCATTCGTCGCCGTGATGTCCCACGTCAGGGCCATCAACACCGACCCGGCGGTACCGTGTGGCGAGCTCGCCGTCCAGCGTCCATGCGACGATGGCCATATCGCCGTCAACGACAACCCGGTGGGGTGAGCGAGCTCACCATCCAAGCGTTTGTGCTGCGCCGGTGTCGACATCGACGTCCTTGCCGAGATGCGGAGCAGCCATGTTGGCGGCATTGCTGCTCCGGCAGCTCCGCGCTTCCACCATGGCGTTGTCCCGATGATCATGAGTCTAACACGACGTCCTGCTCGCCATGGCTGCATGTCCTACATAACAAGTGAAACAAGAAAGACTTCCTCTTTTTCCTCTATTAGTATTGATGAATGATAATATCTGAAACAAGCAAATTTATCGATGGAGATCCATGTATTTAGAACATTTTTGGATTTTTATCGTGTCATCTAATCTAATCTATGTATCAGATATATTTGTCTATTTCTTGTTTCAGCATAGCTTCGTATTCTTGTCAATGTTTCCAGGGCAAGATCCAATTGACCTATATTCACATACATTGAATCTGGCAAACAATTAATACTTAAAAATTATCGGTCAATAGTAACTAAAAAATGCATGTGTATAACTTTTTGAAAAAAGCATTTATATACCTAAATGTCATGGGTATATACCTTGTTGTGTATACTTAAATGTCTACGGACACTTCGTTTTTATAATATACGTTGAAATGTTTTTAATGTATAGTTTTTTTGTACGAAGGTTCAACAATTCTACGCACAAACTCTAAAATTCCGAGTATGTACCCTCAAAAAAGTTTGAGAGTTACATATTTGCAATTCAACCAACTGAGGAAATAAGAGAAAAAAAAATCATGCTGATTCTTGCCTATTAATGTGTACATGCATAGCAATTAAAGCTAATTCAAATGTTTGACCTTCAAATTCTGAGTATATACCCTCAAAATTCTTAAAAGCTTTGGATCACTTTAATTCAAATCTGTTGTTGAATACACTCGAGTATTGTGAAAATCTGTTGTTGAGCAAGTATTGTGGAAATCTACACATTCAAGAGAGTGCATGTATGTATTCCATATGCCATATATATGTACACGTTCTATTTCAAGAGAGTATATAGAAATAAAAATTAGTGTATACATGACACTGAATAACGAGAAAATACGCTAAGATCCCAAACAATTAAAAACCTTGCACCGAATCACCTGTCCACAAATTTGCATTTCGTCGGTTGAGGATACCCAGCAAGTATTAGCTACATGACTGAAATAAATAAGTTAAATTATTTTGAATATGATTAAATGCATGTTGAAATTACCATACTATTCCAAATCGAATTGTTATGATACTGCATTAATTGTCCGTATTACATAACCAATTTGAAATATCATTGAATGTGTGCATTTACTATAGAGATATGAATGATTCACTAATGGGTATTGTCATGCATACCCGTTAATCTCCAATTCATCTGCGATAAAAAAAAAATCAACGGTAGATAGTAATGGAGCCTCGAACAGGCTTCCTATATTTCTAATGCAGTAACCGAACCAAATGAGCCCAAACCGGGCCGGCCCGTTGGCCAACTCTGATTAAATCCATGCCAAGCATCCACAAAGGTCAGGGCCCCTAGCCCCGGTCTTGGAAAATTGGCAGAATGCCACTCAATTCGTTGGCAGATTGCACAATGCCACTCAATTGGTATAGCCTCTCTAAAATGCCACCGAGCCAGCCAATTCTATTCCCATTTGCCATTTTTCCATTTCTTTCCCTTTTCATCCCATTTCCCACCATTTTCTAACCTAAAAATGTTGTGAAAATTTGCAGACCAAAATGTTGTGAATTTTTTTTCCAGATGAATAATAAATAATAAGCACAGTGACCAAAATGGCTAAAAAAAGGAAAACAAATTCAAAAATATCTATAATGATCGAATGAAAATGCCAAAAAATTCGTATTTTTTCTTTATTATATAAAATATCTGAAATCAAATTCAATATACAAATTAGAATAGATTCTATTCTATTAGAAAAATCAAATTGCAAATTAGAGAAATAAAAGGAAAGTTCAAGAAATTCTATAAAAATTCTATAATCCTATTTAAGGATATCCTATTCTTTATGAAGTTCTAGTGTTTTTTCTAAGTAGAACTTCAAATTTCGGAAAAATGAAAGCCAGTTCAAGCAAAAGGACCAGGGGCAAAATGGGTATTTCACAACATTTTCAAGCTAAAAAATGGTGGAAAAGGGGATGAAAAGGGAAAGAAATGGAAAAATGGTAAATGGGAATAGAATTGGCTGGCTCGGTGGCATTTTAGAGAGACCATACCAATTGAGTGGCATTCTGCAATCTGCCAACCAGTTGAGTGGCATTCTGCCAATTTTGCCCTGGTCAAGCGGCAATCGGCCAAGGTGAAGGACGGAGAGTGCTACAGCCACATCTCCAAAGTCCAACACCAGGCAGGTCGCCGGAAATGCCACGCACACCTTCCCGTCCCGCCCGCCCGGCGGAGCGCCTCACCCCCGACGACGGCGACCTGCCGCGAGCGTGAGGCGGATCCAACCCCATCCCGCGTCGCGGCGCGTGCGGCCGAAAGCGACGACACGCACCCCAAAACCGCCCAAAAACCAAGACGCCAAGAGCCCAAGACGCCACCAGCCCACCACCCCAGCCTCGCCTCGCCTCACCTCACCTCACCTCACCGCCGCCGTCGCTTTCGCTTTCCTCCTCACCACCACCACGTCCACCACCTCGTGCGCTCCCACCAGGCCACCACCACTCTCCCCCTCCCACGCGGCCACGGCCACGCGGCTCGCGGCCGCGTCAATTCTTCCCCTTCCTCCTCCTCCTCCCCTCTCCGACCGCCTCCTTGTGGTCGCTCCCTCGCACCAACCGAAAGTTGCCGGGGAGCTCTTGGTCCCTAGCGCCGCGGCCGCTTCCGCTTTTAGGTGCGGCTTTTGGCCGGGAATCGCTGTTGGTTTCTTGCCAAGATCGCATCTTTGGCGAGTGGCGGCCTGTCGGATCAGACGGGATGCGCGGGCGGTGGCCTTCCGGTCGTCCGAGCTTGTAGGAGAGACATGGCTCCACCGCCGCCGTCTCCGCCGCAGGTTCAGGCTACGGGAGGGGGCGGCGGAGGCGGGGGCAAGATTAGCCCCGCGGTGCTGTTCATCATCGTGATTCTTGCGGTGGTGTTCTTTATCTCCGGCCTGCTCCACCTCCTGGTGCGGCTGCTCATGAAGAAGCAGCACCGCCGGCAAGGGGGCTCGGCGGTGTCGCGTGCTGCTCGGGGGTCGGGGGACGCGGATGTGGATGCGGCGCTGCAGCGGCAGCTGCAGCAGCTCTTCCACCTCCACGACTCCGGGCTGGACCAGGCGTTCATCGATGCGCTGCCCGTGTTCGCGTACCGGGAGATTGTCGTGGGCTGCGGCTGCGACGGGGACAAGGAGCCATTCGACTGCGCTGTCTGCCTGTGCGAGTTTGACGCTGAGGACCGACTCCGGCTGCTGCCGCTGTGCGGGCACGCGTTCCACCTGCATTGCATCGATACCTGGCTGCTGTCCAATTCAACGTGCCCGCTCTGCCGCGGGGTGCTCTTCGCCCCAGGGCTCACGGCGGAGAACAACCCGATGTTTGATTTTGACGAGGGGTTTGATGAAGGGCCGTTGTCGGAAGACTGTGAGGAGGGGTTCGGACTGCCTGCGCAGAAGACTTTGGAGGGGATGCAGACGCCAGTGGCTGAGAAGAGGGTGTTCCCTGTGAGGCTTGGGAAGTTCAAGAATGTCGGGACCCAGGGTGCCGTGGAAGGTGGCAATGCCAATGGTGCTGTGCTGAGGAGAGAGGAAGGGGAGAGTAGCAGCAGCAGCTTGGATGCACGGAGATGCTTCTCTATGGGCACCTATCAGTATGTTCTTGGGGCTTCTGAGCTCCGGGTTGCTCTCCAGCCTGGCCGAATTAGAAATGGCGTTGGTGGTGCAATGAGAGCAAGGCCTGCTGGCATAAGTTCTGTCAATGCTGATATTATGGAGGGGAAGAAGATTTGCGCGCGGAACAAAGGGGAGAGCTTCTCCGTGTCGAAGATTTGGCAGTGGTCTAATCTGAAGGGCAAGCTACCTGGTGGCTCAGATGATTGTTCGGAAGCAGGGAGCCTTCCTTGGATGAAGAAAGGTGGCACTGGGGATACATCAAATATGTGACTCTGTACTGTGATAGTAGCTAATCTTTTCTTTTGTTAGTGTTTCTCACTTAATTTCTTACCTTAGTCATTGAGGTCTAATTTTATTGGAATGCATAAATCTCATGGAAGGATGGCTTTTGGTATTATACCTGCTTAGCGTGTTGCACTGAGTTGTGATAACTTAGGATCATGTGTATTTCTGGTGCTTGCTGTTTTGCTTTCTACCTTGTATTGGTTTAATGCTAATGTTCATATTCCTGCTACTTTATTTATGTGTTTGGTCAAAGTTGAGTTTGCATTAAGCCCTAACTTCCTGGGTGTTGACATTCTTATAGAGTAATAGTAAAAAAGAAAAATACAACTAGGGTTTTGTTTTAGTACTAAACCCTGTGGAAGCATTTATGAATTTTATAGCATGCTAATTCTGGGGATTAAAACTTCAGCTATCGTATAGAAGGGTAGCATGGGCAAGGAGCCATGGACTACATTTATGTTTAGAGATAATTTTAGGTCAGAAGCAAACCAACAACCCAAAGATCATGTCATTTTGTTGTGTTTAGCATTAAATAGGTATTTGATCTAGAATTTTTTTTTCCAATTTGGCTGCTGGTTTGAATGTATTGCCATGGATGGCAGAGATATTGGTTCATCGAAGGGAAGGATGCCTGTGGAGACAGCTGCAAGAACAGTAGATGACTAGGTTGGGAGTTTGAGGCCACTGGATGAAGTTAGGATGGATGTGATTTCATCCATATTTGGAATGGCCCTGATGGAGCAGGATCTAAATTCTTTATATCCATTTTTCGTGCAGGCCATCTGGCCATGGATGTGATAAATTATCGCAAGCACAAATTTTCCCTTCACTAATACCTTTAGAATCTGTACATTCTTTTCATTTGGCAAGAGTATTGAAGCAAAACCCACCTTACTGTATGAGAAACTGGTGCTTAGCAGAATAAGCTGTTATTGCAGCAGTAGAGGGAATTGGCTTCTTTACATTGCTTAGTCTGGCAATCTGATTTAAGGGCTGCTTATGATTTGTCCATTCTCTTTTATGAAAATTGTAGTCAACCAAGTTTCAGGTATCGCACATGTTTTTTCTTCTATTTCTGTATGTTTTTTAGGCCATGAATGACTTTACTGAATGTACCTACACAGACACGCTTTATTGTCCTAATCCCTAAATATTGGGAGTATTGAGTATTGAACACTCAAGCAGAACAGCAGCCAATGGTCAAGTCTTATTTTAGCTTATTGAGGTCCATGTTAGATAATAGATACTGCCTAAAATCAGAATTCATGCCGGTGAGTGATAAGTTTCTGGTATTTCCCAGAATTGTCAATCTGGTACGCACACTGATTGACATATACAGGAGCTTCTCATGATTGAACCTGCGTTCTTTTGCCACTGGCTTTAGTTATTTAAATTCAAACTAAGCATATTTCTTTTGCCTTTAGCCCATCTGTTATCTGCTACCTTTCTCGATGTCTTTTCCTTTGATAAGCACCTTTTGGATTTTACATTCCCTATTTCAAGAATCTCTACACCAACAAAAGGAAAGATGGTTTTCTTTATCATATGATTGAAAACCAAAAAGGTTGAAACAAGGAGAAAGCAATTCATTGTGCTTTCCTTCGCACTAGCTTAGTAGTAAGTGGTGTAGATATGCATAGCTTAGGATTCAGGAAGATTTGAGACAGAGAAAGCATATCATGCTGTAGATATCCCAGTTTACTATGTGACGTTTCCGTGATGTCAATGTATTTACATATACGGATGTACCACCTGTATGTCCCCTTACCACCTAAGTGTAATACCATCGCTTATCAGAAACTAAAATTCCTTCCTCTGATTCATAGTTTTGTTAGAGGTAGAAGTTTATTTTGTTCACATATACGACTTGTATGTGTTCTTAACAGAGACTTTTATTTCTTTCTTCATCTCATTCATGTTTCTTGTGAGATTGAATTCATCTTGTTTCCTTCTTGTAAGTTGCACCAATTTGTCGACATAACAACTGACAATTTTGTAAGCAGGACTGCAGGAGTTGACACCTTTCTCTTTGGTGCTCCATCTCTGTCGAAGCCTCGAAGGACAACAACTTGGGCTTTGTTGCCACTAGTTGTGCTTGATGGCATCATTCCTGTAGGAATTGATATTCAACGGATAAATAAGTCCCCTTTATACAGCTTATTGCACCTTGTAGTTGTGACTCGTGAGTAGTGACTTGGCTGAGTGCATTGAATGCTGTCACGATAACAGTTTCCTGATAAGAGAGAGGGGAAAGAGGAGCAAAAGTTACTAGTGAAGTGGAATTCAGTGTCATATATGTGTTCTTCCATCTTTGGGTTGTTTTCAATCAGAAAGCAATAAGAAGGGCCTCCACTGATTAAACAGTTCGCATATGCAAAAACATCCCGGTATTTTTGCATTGAGATCTGAGATGTGAACTCATAGATGCTATCAGAAACACAGCTACTTCAGTGATTAACTAATGCTGACCATCAAGCATATTACAGTAAAGAAAGAACAGTTTGGCTCTGCAGATCTGAAACAGCAGGGTTTTTTTTTTTTTGTTCTGGCATCTGAAACTGCTGCTTTTAGATTGGCTCTACAGATCTCCATTTCCAGGTTCAGGACAAGTCCTAAAGATTCGTTTCGATTCATGCTGTGTCCAATTCTCGAGACCCACAAAACAAGCCAAGATCAGAGGAGGCAGGCAGCAGGCTGGTACGAATCACTGTTCTCTATGTGAAAAATGGAGGATGCTATCTTCAGAACGTCCATTGTATTTCTCTGTGATATGCAGGTGTTGATGAATCATGCGTAAAGGCCAGTTCCAGGCAAGACTGAAACGGACAAGAGGAAAAAGACTGCAGGCTCTTGCTACTGAATGCTCGTGTCAAGATCATCATACGGTGTTTTGGTTTCTTGCTCTGCGTCGCTTGCTTTCGCCTCAGTGTTGTCAGAGAGTCAACGCCTCCTTTAGATGACAGTGGTGACGATACGGGTAGTGCACATTGGGCAGTGTAGGGTTTTGTCTTGCATTTTGGAACACCGGTTACCAGCCTTTGAAAGCTGTTATTTTTCTTCTTCTTTTTGGTTTTTTTTTTTTTGGCAACGTTCTTTAGTTTGGCGAATTTTGACTGATTGGTTCGGTGGTTCAACAAATTCCTCATATTTCATATGCCACTGATATACAATTGCAATGTTCACACAAAAAAATTAGTTTCCTCTATAACGTTCTTCGCTATGCGCTTTATTCATCATTTTTAAATTTCTTCGTACTTTACATTATATTATATTATGAAAAAATTTATATCCTTCAATTTTCAGATAAACAGTGTTTTTAGCTTCCCTACTGAAGATAGATACTCAACTTTCGCTGGCATTGGCAACCGTATTTTTCCCGTCCCATGTTTTCTTCGCGAAGAGATTATGGTTCTCTTCGGAACTCCAATGGAAAGAAAATCACTCTTCTTTTGCCTTCAGAAGGAAATTCTCTCTTTATTCTCTTCACGAATTTCTTCAAAAAGATGCTGATTGCAAATGGTGAAAAATAAATATAAATAATATAGATAACAAATAAAAAAGATAATACTACCTACGGTCATAAAAATAAGTCGTCGTTGACTTTTGGACACGCCTTTGACCATTCGTCTTATTCTAAAAACTATGTAAGTTATCATTTATTTTGTTGTGGTTTATTTTATTATTAAAAGTACTTTAAACATGACTTATGTTTATACATGTTAGTACTAATTTTTTGAATAATACGAATAGTCAAAGGCATGTCCAAAAGTCAACATTCACTTGTTTTTATGATCGGAGGTAGCTTGTTTTGATCATCTGGTGTTATGACTTGTGACTTATGACTTATAAGGATGCACAACGGTACTAGTACATGGAAAGTGCCCTATTTTGTAATAGTAATGCACTAATAGTATAATAATCTAATTAAGTTGAACCTTTAATGGAACTAATATTTTTATGGGCATTTAGCATTCATGTTACATACTGTATATGTCATATTTTATTATATTTAATGCCAAACAGCTATATAGAATAACTTCCGCTATAGCCTGCTATAGCTTTTATAGCTTTTTTGGGACCTCGCTGCAAAGCCGTGAAAAACGCAATTTAAACCTTTGATTAAAAATAGTTTAAAGACCTTTAAATGGAACCGTAAAAAATAACTACAAAATATTATAACATATGACTTATAAAAAAGATTAAATTTTAAACCGTTGATTTTAATATGATTTAAGTTGATACAACTAGCGCAAGTGGGTCTGATTTTCGTGCTCTGATACATCTGAATCATGTCTCAGTTTTCGTATCCATTAAAACTAACATGGCTCACATGAGGCATGCACACGCGTGGCCCATGGGAGCTAAGTTGAGCCAACGAAAAAGCTTATGTTTGGTTGTGCATATTGTTGGGAATTTATTACTGTACTAGCATTAATTTAAATCGAAATTAAAAAAAAATTGCCCGTTTAAAAAAATTAAAAAAATAGCATCCTAGCGCCCGTTCAACGGGCGCTATATAATAATCGCCCGATAGACAGGCGTTATTAAAACCTCACAATACAAGAGAGCCGAACCAACGGGCGTGTAATGGCGGCAACGGTCGCGATCAATAATCGCCCGCTGATGGGCGTTTATCACTATTCGAAAAAAACCGCCCGTTGACGGGCGTTTTATACTGATGCGGAATGGATCGTCCGTTGAATGGCGCTAATCGCTTAACCCTCACACATGGCGCCGGATAAACTGAGAGTCATTTTTGCCTTGCAAGCAAAAAGAGTACAGAGAGAAAGAGAGGAGAGGAGGAGGAAGAGAGAAGAGGGAGAGGAGGAGAAGAGGAGAGGAGGAGGAAGAGAGAAGAGGGTGAGGAGGAGAAGAGAAGGAAAAAAAAAGGTAATTTTAAAACTCATTATATTTTTATTCGTAATGTTTAAAAACAAGGTAGGTTAGCAATATGGACATGATAAATTAAATATTTCGTTTAAAGCCTAGATTTAGCGATTAGGTTTTAATAAAAATTAGGTATATTTTCGTAATTTTTATGTACATTTGATTTAGAGTTTTAAATTAGAATAATATTCGATATGTTTTTGTATGAATATGTAAATGAGTTTTAGGATTTAATGTTTTATAATATATGCGGTAATTTGTAGTCTATATTTAGGGTTATAACTAGGGTTGTAAGAGAGGCTATACGTTGATTTAATGCGTATGTTTATTTTTATACGATTTACGGTTAGGGCTTATAAATTTAGAGGACATGTGTAGGTCCGACGTTACGGTAGTAATGACTCGATTTATATGAAGCATAATGCACGTTGGTTTAAAGCATATTACAAAGGATTAACAAACGATAAATCTTTAAGATGTTTTTGTCAAGACAAAAATAATTATAATTTATTAGTAGTTCATTTCGTTTTAAATCAGACAGGTCAATGGGAGATGAAAATATTTTAATGTTCATTATGGTCAAGGGGATATCAATTTTGGTCCAGACGGGGTAGACCTGTCTATGTTCCGGTCAGTGATGTTGGGGATATCTAGGCCCACGGAGAGAACGTTAGCAGGGCTTGAAAATTGGCTGTTAAGGACGTTTAAAATTAACCCCGAAGAATATGGTCTGGATATCAGCGCTGTTGCTAGCCGTACTACGAAAAGACCTTATTGGGAGTTGGTACCAATAAAGGCAACCCGAGGATGGAGGCGTTATGTTGAGATTGCCACTGAACGAGGACAACCACTAGCACTTCTTGTTCAGGCCAAATACAGGGAACAAAATGAAGAAGCTTTGCATCAACCTGTCGAAGGAAGTAATGTAGTGCAGGAAGAGGTGCAGGAAGATGGTGACGACACTGAGCATGTGGTGCAGGAAGAGGTGGAGGAGCTGGAGGAGACAATGGATGGATCAAGTGAGCAACAAATAACACAGGAACCCATAGGTGCGGCAGATGAGGGGGAGTATATTGAAGCTATAGTTGCGTCCATGGAGGCCGAGGATGCTGAGCACGAGCAAGTCCCTGAGGAAGATGTGTCAGACGATGAGAGTCCCGGTGGCTTTCAAAATATCGTGCCGGTCGAGTGGAACTCATCAAACTTTGCAGAGCTATCTATCCGAGAAGACACTCAAACAGCCTGGGAATACCACCAGAACGAGGTGACACAAGGAGCGACATACCCCTCGAAGGAAGAATTGGTGACAGCCGTGAAGATTTGGGCATTATCACTTATGAGAGAATTCAGGGTTGTCAGGTCTAGCCGAAGTGTGTACGATGTGGTGTGTGTTGTCCCCGGTTGCCCTTGGCGTGTGCATGCCTTTAAAGAAAAGTAGGTGGAATACTAGGTATGTTCAATAGTGAGGGAGCATAATTGTACGGTGACTGAGGTCAGACAGAAACACAGAAATCTAACATCAACAATGGTGGCACATATAATGCAGGCTCAAATAGCAGAGAACGTTAACTACGAGCCTCGGTCTATCATTCGAGCCATGGAGGAACAATTTCAGTACACTATTCCGTATGCAACTGCTTGGAGGGCAAAGTAAAAAGCATTAGAGATGAGATTTGGAACATATGAAGCATCTTATGCGAATATGTCATCCCTGTTGGCGGCCATAGCTAAGAGAAATTTGGGTACATATTATGATTACAAAGAGGTAGAGGCAGAGGGCGATGATATTGGAAAGTTCGTTCTGCAGCGGGTTTTCTTTGCCTTAGGGCAGTGCATCAGGGGATTTCAAAATTGTCCTCCAGTTCTATGTGTTGACGGAACATTCCTAACTGGCAAGTATAAGGGCCAGATCCTGACTGCAATCGCCGTTGACGGGAACAACCAGATTCTGCCGGTGGCATTTGCTTTTGTCGAGGGTGAGAATACGGAGAGCTGGTACTGGTTTTTAGAGAGGGTGAATCATGCAGTTGTTGTTGGCAGATCAGATGTTTGTATAATTCATGACAGACATCTTGGATTGTTGGCGGCGATCGAAGAAATTAAGTTTGGCTCTGACTATCGAGCTGCTCAGTGGCCGGACATACATACCCGGTGGTGCATGAGACATATGGGTGCCAATTTCTTTAGCCAGTTCAAGAATAAACACTTAATGAATCTGTTCAAACGATTGTGCAAGCAAAATCAGCAACGTAAGTTCAATCGGCTTTGGCAGACTTTGGATGAGCTGACGACGAAGCATACCAGGGAGGCTGGGAACGTGAGGAACAGAAGAATTACAAATTTTTCAGAATGGATTGAAGACTGTCCGAAAGAGAAGTGGGCATTGCTCTATGATTCAGAAGGCCGTAGATACGGGATCATGACCACAAACTTGGCAGAGGTATACAACTGGGTCATGAGAGGGACCAGGGCACTGCCGCTTGTAGCAATTGTCGAGGGGATTCTGCACCGAACATGCAAGTATTTCATGGACAGGTATCGAGCAGCCTCAATTGCCATGTCTGATAATCGGTTGTTCTTTTCTGGGGTTGTCACAAAGTACATCATTGAAAAGGTTAAGAAGGCACAGCTACACTCACCTCACGCAATGGGTACGGACGAGTTGAGGTATGAAGTTCACTGCATGGATAGGGCTCGCCTTGGGCGTAAACGCCGAGGAAGAGCAGACAGAGTGCATTCTTCGATGATCAATGCAAGTGCTCTGTCGTAAACCAAACTTTTACACAAGCCTTGCTCTCATGTACTTGCAAGGCGTCAATGACAAATCAATCAACATACAATTATGTTTCTCTGTATTACAGGAAGGAAGCTATATTACACACTTGGCATGCCGAGATATACGGGTACGGTATGTACGGGTCATTCACTGACCCAGTTGGGCCAAACTGTAGGCATGTCCCGGATAGGAACAAGCTGAAATGCAACTTAGGACGCCGAGTGCATCGACGTATTCGAAATGACATGGATCACTCTGAGGCAGGGCGTCCCGTGAAGATATGCAGCAGATGCAATGAGGTCGGCCACACGTATCAAAATTGTAACAAACTCAGTAGTGGAATGTACGATTTCGAGGTGGACCTTCGAGTTCAAAGACACGATGGTCGACGTCCTTTCCATTGACTGGACATGTAATGTAATGCGGTGAAATTTGTAATATTTATATTCGTGTATGTCATGTTGTAACGAAATAACATTTCAGTTTGGGCTTCTCACCATGTATTGTAATAATGCTATATTCGATTTGAGACATTTACTATGTACAATGAGGAGTGTTTGTCATATTAAAATTTGTGTTATCTGCATTTAAAAGTGTGGTAATCCATAATTTCATTTTACATTGATCCGTACGTCGCTGTAAAAGATTTTATTAATTCGTTAAATTAATGTCATGCAGTGCTTCAAAGATGGCGGACGAGGTGGCGGACGATGGGTCGATCGTCTTTTGGATCCCTCTGTGGACCAAAGGCATCGGTCGCGCAGGAGTGCCGTTGAGGGCCTTCCACTCCCAGCCTTTCGTCCGCGAGTACCAAAGGAGCTCCTGACTATCGACGCACGCTGGGTTCATAGGTGAGAAAAAAATTGTATATTGCTTAATGAAATTTTACGATATCTTATTTATTATTTATATGTAGGTTACGCCTTGCCGGCTTACTCCCAGTGTGCCGGATGCTGGAGGCGACTGCCCTCGAGGAGCGACAGGCCCTTCCGCGTCGGCTTCAGCAGACCCGGTTCGGCTTCGACAGGTCTTTGCATGCAGCTCTCGTCGACCGGTGGAGGCCAGAGACCCACACCTTCCACCGCCTGTGGTGAGTCGCCCCACCCTACTGGGATGTGTCCTATATACTAGGACTTCCCTGTGCGGGTGACCCAGTGGTGGCTGTGGACGTGTCGCCACTTTGGCGTGCTGAGCTGATGGCCCGGTACGCCAATATCCAGCGGCGGCCGGGTTCCCCGCAGACTGTGCCCATTCCAAATTCGGAGACGCATGGGCCGACGAAGAGGTGGATACTGCAGTTTACGGTAAGAGGCAAATTGTAAATGATATTCTTTCTAACCAGGTGACGTCATGCATAATACCTTGTTAAACTTTTTAACAGGCGGAGACCATCCACCCGGAGGCAGACGAGGCTACGGTGTCCAGACACCTCGAGGCGTACCTGCTTTGGTTGTTCGGGTACGTGTTGTTTTGCAACACGTCCGGCAATGCGGTGGACAAGTTTCTTCTTTCGTACGCCCGGGGGATCGCCGACTCGAGGAGATCAGTACCAGCGTCAGATTGGGCCTCGCGGTGCTTGCGGCCACGTCTGTGGGGTCTGGCGATGCGTGTACAAGACGGAGGAGGCGGAGCCGCTGATCACAGGCTGTCCACTGCTACTCCAGTTGTGGTCGTACGAGAGGATCGCCGTCGGTCGACCTCTCATGGATCACAGTGTGTACGGCGCTGTGTACTACCACGAGACCGAGGAGGATAGACCTACGATGGGTTTTCTGTGGTTTCGCCGACGGGTAATGAAATAACCACACTTTCGATTTAACAATTTGTCCTCCTATCTTATTGATATTCTGTAATTTAACAATTTCACCTCTTTTGCAGCCGACGTGGGCTCACGTCACACCCCACAGGGACTACCCGGACTACGTCCGGATGCTGGACGAGCTGCAGGACCACGACTTCCAGTGGCAGCCCTACCGGGACGACCTCGTCGAGGCTCGTGCACCTCTTGGTCTGTCGTCGCTTTGTACGCGTGACTCCGAGTACTGGCTTACGAGGAAGCCAGTACTCTTCGACATCTTTGTCGAGGAGTACTCACCGCACAGGTGATCGCGCCGATTCGAACTCTGACGGAGTTTCCCTACCGGTCGTGCACACCGTTCCCGTCCGTTTACTCAAGATGTTCGATACTCGTGCTTTCTTCACAATTGTTGTTATCGTAGTGTAATGGTCTAAACATTTCATAATGCTATAGGGTCACCAGACGAGGTCAGAGTGCCGGCGCTCTTTGGGCCCCTGCGATGGTCCGATGGGTGGAAGAGTGGGAACATGCATCGGAGGATATCGTTGACGAGGATCGGAGTACGACGGCAAAGACGTTCGACGCCAGCGTACCTACGGTGGTATGCGTACCGCCACGCGCTTTCGTGTCGGATACACGCCCCACGGAGATCGTGCACGTACCTAGCGTCTCCGACACGTACCCTGAGCACCACCGACAGGCTGCATATCAAGCGGTAACATTTCTATCTCGTATGGATAATTACTACTTTGCCTGCATCATAACACTTACAATTGTGTCGGATGTCGTGTTTTGATAATTGTTGAACAGCTTGACCTCGTCGTGTCGGCTTAGAAGCGCGCCATGCAATGGAGCGCATCGAACGGTATCCAGATGACGACAAGCGAGGTCTTTGAGTCCTTCAGAGGATTTACGACAAGTGCACGCGAAATGCACGTCGACGTCTGTTCTTGCGCCGATCCAGCGCCTCGCTTCCGTACTGCAGCGGCCCCCTGCCCCTTCTCGGTATAGTACATATGAATTATAATAATTAAATATACGTCGCACATATGAATTATAATAATTTAATATCGTCGCGTCGATCCACCGGCGTCCCGTGCTCAAAGACCGAGTGTCGAGGGACGTCGGAGGCTTGCGAGGTCTTTTCGCCTACTCAGGGGCGTGCCGGTCGTCCGGAGGCTTGCAGGGGTCTTTCCGCCCCCCTCAGGACGTGCCCGCGTCGTCCGGAGGTTTCCAGGCGTCTTTCCGGCCCCGGTACGATGCGCCCTCTACGTCGGGTGGGTTTCGCGGCCCAGTCCGTCCTTCTATCGACGTGCGAGCTCGTCCACTCAGCGGCCTCGCTGCTTTACTGGTCGTTCAGCCACTGCTGCGCCCACTTTTGATGGTTAGTTCTCCTGTTTTCATTTTCGATAGTCGCATATGTGATGATACTTACAAATAAACACATTGCAGATCCTGCGTTGCCCTCGGCTTGGGACAGCCTAGAGGCGGGCGCCGAGATGCGTTACAGCCATCTCGTCGATCCACCAGTGTGCCAGAGCAGTCCTTCGAGTACTTCTACGTGAGTCAGCAGGAGATAGGGGCGTCACAGTTGCCTGAGGCACCCCCTGTCACCTCGCAGCAGTCGTAGCCAGAGCATGCGACACCGGAGCCACAGCCCCGACCGCAGCGAGACGTCGGGGCCCCGGACCGCTTCACTTTTCCCTCTACACAGCTCGGACGTGCGCGCAAGTCTCGAGCTGATGGTTCTGTTATGGGCGTGAAGCCTAAGAGGGGGCGTCCGTAGGACGTATGTTAGTACATACCTTTTGTTTGTTGTTAGTACCGCTACTATGTCACTTTCCATATCTTATTGTTATTAATTTGTTTCTGTTATTTTATGCACGCTCGACTGTACACCGCAATGTTTAACGCTCGACTGTACACCGCAATGTTTAACGCTAGACGACGTAGCGTCCGTCGTACCTGGTAGCGCAGTGCAGCGCAACGTCTAAAATGCCTTCGATTTTTTCCTATTATGCAAAACATATCGCAATTAAACTCATAAATTAAATACATAACAAGTCGCACGAACATCAATGATACAACCATTGTAGCATAAGGTCGTCACTCTGAAATACCTACTATTTTACGTGCATGGCCACGGCTGTGTAAAAGGGTTGTGGCATTCGCACGAACACCACGTGGCTGAACATTGAGAAGTCGCTTCCCACGTTGTGTGAAAATACCCTGGATATTGTTCTTGCATGACCGATCTTCGCCGAAGAACTTCTGCGTTCGGTGTGCTGGGGTAATGGCATCCACAGAGGCATGAGGTGTCACTACAAAAACGAGTTGGGATGTAGTGTTGATCGAGAACCATGCGGTTTGACCGGCTCGCGTTTGCCGTCGGCTGTTGGCGACGCCCGAGGACGCCGCTGAGTTGTTTGTTGTGCGATGGTCAGTAGTGCACGGAGCACGCTCTTCAAGCGATCTATCTTTGCGTGGAGACTTGCGATATAAAAATATGCAGCGCTCGGGTAAGGCTCATCCATCCACATAGTCCATCCACATGTAACATCTGGAATCTGTGAGTTCAATTGATATACTTAGTCTGCGCACGAGATGTATGACGGAAAATAAGGACGATACTTACGTTGTAGTCTGGGCACCGGTAGAATCTCGACCGATGAAGCCTTCATGGGCGTGGTCGAACCATCGCACTGTGGCGGGGTTACCACACTGGCATTTCGGCCATAGCCATATTGAAGCATAGCTTCGATCTCTCAGGAGGGCTGGACCATCTCTCCAGTCGTCGTAGTCCAACACACGCATGCCAGATGCAGGCGGACGAGCATGCTCTCCTGGACCAAATGACTCCCACCATGTATCAGGAATGAACGGCCGTGTGGAAGGACCCCAACTTGCCATGGTGTATGTGAGCTTCTGCGGTTCGAAGCTTATGGAGACACGATATTTATAGATGGAAAGGGTACCACACTGTCACGGTGAGAAGAGATAAATGTTAAGTATTTTTTAAGCAATAATTCACGTATACTGTTCGTGAAATTGACCAGTCACTGTCAACACTGTTAATCCCACCCCTTTCTCTCTCCGTCGGTGCAAACATGTCCTTCCGCGTGTCCTATCTCTCTCCGTCGGTGGACACGCTTTGAAGCGGACGCGGACGTGACAGACAAATAGCAACAGATTCTACATTGCTTATACAAAGTGTCAAAGCGACATGACAAAGCACAAAGAGACAAAAGCGATCACACGTTGTTCGTACACGTAGCTTATACACGTGTTTAAAAGCGACTTTCGCCCACGCTACTGATGCGAATCCGATGTCAATTTCCTTTAAATGGAGCACCGGTGCCCACGAATCTCGCACCACACTAACACCCATAGCACATATCTAGTTTTTGAACACTCGTCAATTGCACAAGAACTATCTTCAATCGCTTTGAGGTGGTCTCTTATTTCATTCCGTTTAATTGTGACAATATTTTTATTTTATTCATTCAACCTACTTATATGTGTGTTATATATGTTTCATCGTCCTTGTTATGTGTAGTAGATGGATAACGTGCATACTACTACTCGTCCATTTGTGCCACCTAGATGGTGGCTTTCATATGGCCCAGAGTTGAAGCACACGAACCCTCTCGAAGATTTGCCGATCGTATCGAGAGCTCACTACAACACAAATCCTACGATGCTTAGAGATCCGAGTTCTATAGAGGATGGCGCGGTGCCTTCACGGGATCGACACGGTCGTGCAGATTTATGATCGTGTTGAGATGGTTTTACGGGCCGTAGGTTTTACCGATGTCCCATGTTTGAGGTGCGTATACCATCAAAATTAACCATATTAGGTTAATAAAAGGTTATTCAAATAAACTCGATTTTTTGCGAGCACAGATTGTGGCTTTACAAAATGGATGGATGATCCATACCCCATGGCTGCATCTACATACATAGACTATCTCGCACGGAAGAATACAAAGAAGCGATTCTGATCGAGTAAATGGTCTATTGGTGTGCAAGTGATGAGTGGGAGCGAATGCGATTAGTTCTTGATCCACAATTTGAGGCGAACCCCATGCACCAATTATAAATGCCTTTGTGGATGTCACTACCCGACAATCGAACGAATTTAGCGCGCTAAGCGAAATAAATTTCGGAGAGATACGCACATCGAAGATCCGACTCAGAGAAAACCTTTCATGCAGCACTTTCGGTGGTGCATTTGTCCATGTCATTTTCCGGATCAAGCGCCTTAAGCGGATGCGTATTTGTATTCGATCGAAGTCGAACAAATAAAGTGTCATTTTACCTTCTCTTATCATTCTCGGTTGTCACCGTCAAATTTTATGGTTTCTCACAACCGATGCTCAAATATTAAAATAAATTGATTAACGTGATACAAGTCATCGCACGTTATATGGATAAAACAATTTAACATATTAGCGCATCATAACTAAACCTAAACTTCCCACTCGCTTGTGCGAATAATTTTCTTGCCGCCCCTTTTATAGCCGAAGCGTCCGTTAATTAAATTATCAACAAAACCTAATTAGCTTCCCTAATTAGCAATTTACGTTGCATGAGCGTATTAGAGTTTTATGGTCGAGAATCCGGCGGCACCGCACGAATTATTATTGTCGAGAACCGATGGCGATGGCGAGATAGGAAATGACGGTCTTTGGCGAGCACGAATTGATGGCGATCTTGAATCCGATGTAAAAACACTACGAGTGCTGCGTTTTACATAAAACGCCATTGAATGGCGCTTTATATAAAACGCCATCGAGCAGGCGCTATTTAAATACCGCCCATTGAATGGCGCTATTTAAATACCGCCCATTGATCGGGCATTGTTTAAATAGCGCTTTCTTTGACGGGCGTTTATAGTCGATCGCCCGTCCGATGGGCGCCAGGATGCTATTTTTTTAATTTTTTTAAACGGGCAATTTTTTTTTAATTTCGATTTAAATTAATGCTAGTACAGTAATAAATTCATATTGTTTGGCTCGTGGCCTCGTGGGAGATAGCGTTTGGTTCCTCCATATTTGTGCATGCAATTAGCCCACGACACTTCATCAAACACATTGGAGGTGTCATGGGTGCACCAATCCATATTGTCATGTCTTTTAAATTGTTATGTCAGACATCGCGTCCAATGCTTGGTTGAGCCTTTTTTGAACTCTGACGTGCCTCTATGCTCAGTGATGGTCTCTTCGAGAGCCATAACTCTACCCGGTCCTTGTCATGGTATCCCATCATTGGACGGTCGCCACCATGTTTTCTTGCCCATTTCTTGCCCATCTCATTTCTTCGTAGAGGTCTATATGGATTGGATCAAGACCGGGTTACGCCTTAACCAAGCCTAACCCGCTCTACATCACGGATCCATTCTGCCAGCCTTGACCTGACTCATTGATGCGCTGGCTTACCCTAGCCTGAGGAGAAAGAAAAGGGGAACTTGAGAAGCTGACCCATCGTCGTTGTTGGGAGTTGGATGAGCTGTGGTTGTTGTTTCCATGAATGGGGGTAGGAGTTCTTGACTGTGGGGAAAGAGTCGTTGTCACTACTACCTTTGGGGGAGGCCAAAGGAGCCACCGCTATGGGAAAGGTAGGAGGAGCTTGCGGCCATAAGGAAGGATCCACCGCCACTGCACCATTAGTGGATCCTATAGGATGTTACCAAGGGAGAGCCCACCACGTGTGGTGAAGAAGAAGCCAGCGACGTCGCCACTGCCCCAATCATGAAGGAAGTCAAAGGAAATCAAGGCCATAGGTAGGAGGGGAATAACACCACTATTGTGGGAAGGAGCCACCGTCGAAGAGGACATCTCTACCAAGGATACAACCATTGCTCCATCTTCCCCTATGTGCACTCCTATCGCTACGATCGCTGATCCTTCCACCAGGTCATCGTCAATACCTAGAGGCATTAATCCTCAAGCTCGGCCTTTCAAGCCCTCCTCATTGGATCAATGTCTTAGGAGCACATCCCAAGGATGGTCCAATTCTAGGCCCAATTCTTGACTCATTGGTTTGTTTAACATTAGCTATCCATCTTGTTCTTGTTCTCGATTGTTCATGGGGATAAGGATTCATCATGTCTAGGCGTGATTGATTGACTCGAGTTTGTGAAGTTGAGATTGCCAATCCGCTACCTCGCTAGTTGGTAGCGAGGATCACAACTTCATCATCTCCCATATCAACATATCGTTCTTATCAGAAGATCGAGACTCCATGTTGCTGCGTCATCCTTTGCTACCACCGCTAGGGTTGGCGCGTGGAGGACATGGATGTGGAGGCATGGAGATTGGGGTGAGGAATGAGGGCGGAGTGGATTGGGTGGTCACGAGCATGGGTGTCTTGGTAGGGTTTCTATTTTTTGAGTGGGACCATGGAACTTAGACCCTGTTCTCATCACCATATTTTATTTGACTTATCTACGTATCTAACTTATTTTCTAACTTGAAGAGCTATTCGAGGTAGTTTTAAGAGTTAGATCCACTTCGTTTATTTGTGTTTTAGAGCTAGACAAGTATTCAAAATAAAAAATCAAATTCAAAAAAATCAAATTCTTTTAATTTAAATAAAGATAAGTACATATACAGATAAGTCAAATAAGTGTAATAACCTAAGTAAATATACATCCAGTGGTTGAGGAATAAGACGGGTCCGATCAAGTTACAAGTTGACCGTATATATTTTGTGGTTAAGAAACAGGACGGGTCAGGTAGCTCATGAGCTTGCTAGGGAGGCTTTTTCTTCAAAAATTTTGTATAATTGGGTCGATGAACCCCTGGTTCTATTCTGAATGTTTTGATGAACGATGTAACTATTTTCTCATTTCTCATATCAATAAAGCTCGCCAAATGGCTTTCAAAAAAAAAAAAACAGGACGGGTCAGGTCAAGTTACGAGTTGATCCAGACCTTACAAGGATGCAACTGGGGACGGGTCCTACCTCCACCGGGGCCTGGGCTATCGTACAAGGAACTCACTGCATCGCCGAGCCTGTTTCACTGGGAATGGGAGTTCGCTACGTACACTTCAGGTCAGCACAAAGAATTTGCGTGATTTGGCCTAATTTGCAGATTAGGCTAGTCGCTAGTCGCTGCCTTTCATGGGCTAGACCAAGCTCTATGCAACCAACCAAACAGTCCATCACCAGTCTCATGAGTGATTTTAACACAAAAAAATGATAATAATATTATAGGGACGCGGAAACTGGACAGCTGGTTTTCGAGTTTCAACCAGGCAGAGAAGAAAACCCCAATCGCCGATCGGACGGTGAGGATGAGTTAACAAGGAAGCGTCAATGTCACCGAATCAACCTCACATTAGGAAGAAAAAAAAAAGACTAATCCAGCTCGCTAAGCAGCATCAGGCATCCTCGATCTTGGATTCTTCAGATTCGTGCTCGCTGAGCAGCATCAGGCATCATCTATCTTGATTCTTGGATTCTTCAGATTCGGAAACGCTGCAGTCACACAGAACGTGGTTGCACGAGCCGTGTCGGCGTCGTCACAAACCCACGGAGCTCACGGGCATCCCAGGCTTGCACCGTCGGGCGCCGCCGGCCAGCGCCGCTGTTGCAAAGCCTCCCAAACCCGCGGGCATACACTGCAATTGCAGGCTGCAGCGCCGGCCTGATAAAAAGATTCATATCGAAATGTTCATGCCAATATCGATGATGATGGTGATGTTAGGAGATGCATCCGTGCAATTTGCAATGGGGATGAACAGATTCGAGCCACATAGCATTCTGCAATTTGGTTTTTTATACAATGGACAACATGCACGGATGCACCGCCACAACGGAGGGGGAGAGGGACGTGACGTCCTCCCTTATCGCCTCCGCCGCCCCACAGTAACAAAAAGGAACCCGTCGGCGCGCCGGCGACGTCAGCCCCGTGCCGCGGCGGCGGACGGCGGAGGCAGAGGGCGGGAGGGCTGCTGCGGCGGCGGGTGGTGGAAGAGCGGCGGCGCGTCGCGGCCGCCGAGGTCCATGGACGACTTGGCCGACGCCGGCGGCGCGACGAAGCGGGTGGAGAAGTCGCGGTACCCCGTGTAGTCGCCCTCGGGGCTGACGGCGTGGCCCTCGTCGAAGTTGAGCGCGTAGCTAAGCGGGTCGTAGTTAAGCTTCCGCCCACCTCCGGCGCCGGCTCCGGCACCGCCGTGCCGGGGGCCGCGCCGGAACCGCCGGATGAAGGTCTTCCACCGCGGGCCGGCCACCAGCTCCGACCACTCCCGCACCTTCATCAGCGCCTCCACCCCGCGCCGCCACCAGCGCCGCCTCTCCCCTCCCCTTACTCCCCCTCGCCCTTCCCCGACCCGGTCCCACCACTCCTCGTCCGCCGCCGCAGCCGTCGCCCCCGCCCCCGCGCGGCGGGCGTACGAGGACGACGACGACTGCCATGGCGCCCAGAAGCAGCAGTACCGGCGCCCGCGGCGGGAGAAGAACTCGGCGTCGGCGTCGGCGTCGTCCAGCCCCGCCGCCGCGTCGCCGCCGGCGTCCATGGGGATCGATTTGGGTGGTTGCTTAGGCGTTTTCTCGGGGAGGGCGACGAGTGCGGCGCCGCGCCAAGGCCCAAGGGGGCGCGACGCGAGAGGCGCGTGGGATTTTATTGGGGAGGCGGTTTCGTTGGTCCACTTGTCAGTGAAGGGCGGAGGGGTGGGCGCGCCCCAGCACCCCAATCGCCGTCCTTTGGCCTCGTGGTTCACGTCCGAATGATACTGCGGGCCCGTCTTTGTCAGTGGCACGGAGACGTTTCCCTTGCCGTTTTGTCGTTACGTGCGTGTAATAATTTATTGTCGATGACATGTGGGCGGAAACATTGGTGGGGTGTATCTGTCAGTGGGTGGTCTGGCAGGTAGGTGTCTCACGTAGACATGGTCGGTGGAGCGCAGTGGGCCAGTGCCCTAGTGGGGTGGGGATGTGTCTTTCAATAGTGATTTGTGCCACAGACAGGTGGGGCTGAGCAACATAGGGGCATGGTTGTCTCTTGTGGACTAGCAGCCAGTGAATTAGGGTTTTCTACCAGAACCAGCGAGGTTTACATGTACATGCATGGCATGTGACATTAGTATAGTAAGGCAAAAGTGTATTTTAAATTTTTTTTTTTTTCATATCGAGACATCAACTGCGGCCTTCAACATCAGCGTGCGGGCGGCAGTGAAATTCAAATGCGCAAACGGGCGGGTAGGCGGGCGCGCTATTAATGTTGCTGAAGGCAACGATGCCACCGCTGCTGTGCATGCTCTAACTTTAAAAAAAATGGTTAATTTTTTTTATGGGTATCTATATAAAATTATGGTTTTACATGCTTTTAAACTATAGTTATACTTTTTTATTTTTAAAATTTATTTTGTATAAACATTTCTAATACTTAAATTTATTTATGTACGCTCACCATGATAATTTTGTTGCATTTTTTTTTATTTTTTTTTAGATTTTTGGAATTTCTTTTTGATTTTTTAAGTTTTTAGAATTTTCCCTGGTGAGGTGGCGCAACCTGGTTTAAATCCATGTAATGCTAGTTTTGAATCAAAGTCACGTCGTAATGTTTTCTAAATCAAATAGTGTTTTGTAACCCATTTATGTGAAATGGAGGTTCAATAATGACACACATGCAACTAATCCATGAATTTATTGTTCTACGGGTGATTTGAACGTGGTTCTCGATTAAGAGCATGTACAATGGTTGAGACAACAGCTATCTCTAACCATTGCCATGTCACTTATAAAGATGACTTAGAGACAATTCATACAATGGTAGAGATGGCTTAGAGATAACTGTATTTTTTATGACACTTAATCACACACAAGATTTCTTAATTTGCGTGTAGAGTCATCTTTTGCATTGGAGACGGCTCAACTCTCTATGCGCACCCTCTTTTCTCCACATCATTATCTATCCTACATAGCAAACCTTATAGATGGCTTAGAGACAGCTGACATGTATCATTGTACATGCTCTAAGCACCTTCAACCTACATAGGAGTAGTTCTTGTGGGTCAAGAACTCAAAGTTGTTGCCTAAGACTTGGGCGTTTAAGTTGGTTCAGCTTTGAGATTTTTATCTGCGATTATGAGATTCTTTTACCTATCATTTTACTGAAAATCTAAAATTTTAAACTAAGAGAAGTAACCGTAAGAGCACTCTTATGTATAATGTTTCATCCTAGCAGTTTCTAAATTATCCCTAGTAAATGCACGGTCAGCTCACGGATGAGTTTAAAGAGAGAGAGGGAAGAGAGGCTGGAGCCGTTGCTTTCCAAAACGACGACGTTAGCAGCCAAATCAAGGAGCTAGCGACGGCTTGGAAATGACTCCCAACCTTTGTATGGAAGTCAACTGCAATTGTGATATGAGGTGTGCCCTATGTGGCAATTCCCCCAAATCTCCGTTTCCTCGTGTGAAAAAAATTCTCACGCACCTCTCCAATGGGGTCTGCGCCTCTGTTGCTGTCGCCCTCTTCGTCGGCGAACCTCCGCCCAGGAGCCACGCCGCAGCAACAATCATGTTTAGATTATGTTTGGTTTCTTCAAATCCAAAATTACAATAGTGTTTTATCAGGAAGTCGAATTTAAGATTATGGTTGGATAAAAAATCATGACAAACTCAAAGTGTGTTATGGTTAGATTATGGTTCAGATTGTAAATTTGAATCGCTATTAAAGTTTAACTATGATAGATGACAATGACTAACTCAAAGTGTGTTAAAAATAACTAGACATCAACAAAAGAGTGCAATTCTCTCTCTTTTCTCCTTTGGGTAATTGACTAGCTCGGTCGATTTTATAGCAAAAGGTTTTTTTTTGAGAGGGTACAAAGAAGATGCACACAACTCACTCCCTAACTCCTAACCCCTAAACTAACACACACGCACATGCGTGCGTCCTAACACACACTAGAAAGCACGTCTACCCTAAGGGACAACAATTAGGCATCAAGACACACGCATGTCCGTACCCCTACGACTCTAGAAAAATTATAGAAAAATACGACACACAGAGCCAAACCTGGGGTTTAAACTCTGATGGGTAGCGCTGCCATTGCAACCTCTATCACTAGACCAATGTCTTATTCGCAGCAAAAAGTTATGTGTCCTTTTGTAGCTGAACCTGAATGACACGTACGTGGACATTATGTATATGAAAAAGAGTGCATTTCTTAAACTGCAATTCTTTTAACAATAACTAGACAACAAAAATGACCTCAAAATTGGCTTCTATATATAGCACTCCACTCAATTTTGCCTGAAGTACAAGTAGTTTATTGAGCTTGATCTTTAAGTCTACCTTTATCCCTATGCTAAGTTGGTAAAGTCTTCGCCTTCGTCTCCAGGAACACAGCCCATAGACGAAAATGCTTCTTGCCGGTAAAACAGGGCCCAACTCACTTTTGCGATCTAGGGGTTGGTCATTGACGATAACCATGAGCAAGCATGATCGTGCGAGATCTTCGTGATTTCTTAGCCCGTATTAGCACGACTTAGAGGATAATATGTAACCTTCTCCCCAAGAACAATATATACCTGAGGTAATATTAAATATTTTACTTGACAATGACAAGTAATATTTAATATTTTATCCAATCTCCGACACGGTTCTCGACGATACCTCTCCATGGGCCAAAATTGTAGTTGTATTTTTTGGCTTGAGCAGCATGCTAGCATCATGTTTGCTGTGCTCACATTAATTTAGCTCAAACTTGAAGGAAAAGTAAAGGGTATTTATGTTATGTTGCCAGATCTGTGTATTGCAATCTGAAAAATTATGGGTCTACGATAGAGAGAGAGTTCTTAGGTCTAGATAGAAAACGAGGGGCTCTGAGAGGCTAACAAAATGTTAAAATTTAGTTTTAAGAGCTTTAAAAAAAATAATTATTTAAAAACACTACTAAAATGCAAATGTTTGGCTAATAAAAAAAAAATCTATTTATAGTCTTATAGATTACAATCTTAATATAAACTTAGGGGCAAATCCAAACAACGGAAACCCGTAGTCTCGTCGAGAAACAAATGGTCCAAATTAACTAGCTCCCGTGACCTATGGACACAGATCGTTATCGCAGATTGCTTCCAAGCAAAATGAAGCAATCCTCGAAAGCTGGCGTTGGATCGATCATTGAAGTATTGCGTGCGTAACCATTCGTTGTTTCGTCCGGATTCGGATATATCCTAAACCGGCACACGTTTTTATACTCATACGTACTTTGATTACTAATTAATAATGGCATGTTTTTAAGAACATATAAGATCGTAGTGTAGAAGTAAAAGAGCACGCATAGAAATTTATGAGGTGTTTGGAAGCAATCTCAAAAACTCTGTTTTGAAAATCATGGTATTAGCAATACGATGATATTTTTGGAGTATTGTAGACTCCACTCCAACCCAAGGTTTTCTCACTTGTGCTAGCAAACCATGGTATTGAAAAACCATAGTATTTCATAGTCATAGCAAAACAAAAACCATAGTATTTCATGGTCATAGCAAAACACAAACCATAGTATTACAAAACCATGGTTTTCAAAAACTTTGTTGCCAAACAGGCCCTTAGTGTGTATACAACAGGTCAACAGCCAGTTATAGTGTAGTGAATAATTAAAGAAAATACATATAAAATAGCAATGCACCTATAGCGGTACATGTAAAAGGCCTCACTCATTGTACATATTGTTTCTTATGGTTATCGTCGATTACCATAAGAAACAATAATATCGATAACTTATCGATATTGGCTGCCATTAAACGTTTAAACGCTTTTGGTTTTGGATTCTTGGATCAGCCGTGCAGGCCATGTCACCCTAATTGTTTCGGCCGTTGGATCGGACTGTGTTAGAACCATCAACATATTGTTTCAACTCGATGAAAACCTAATTCTTTTTCTCAGGATCTCCTGAATAAAATTAGGAAACAAAGCAAGTTGATTAGATAGATTCAGTGGAATTCATATTTCCTAGTTTATAAGGAGGTTGTTCCCTAGGCATCGATGCTCGGCCCCGGTCAGATTGACAACTTTGCATAAAAGTTATCATGGTCTTTGATTTCACGTTAATTCGTACAGTGGTTCCTTGCCTGTGCAAAATTTCGTCCACACCACCCCCCATGTTTTCTACGCTCCACACACAATCCTTTTGCCTTCATAAGTAAACCCGTGGTTTACCAAAATTATGTCCCACGTGCCACTTCTTATATACCTTCGCCATTGAGACATGTCCAACCCCACAAACACTAACCCCCCGGTAACACACCTGCCCATAACCTTCATCCCGTCGCGCCACCTCTCTACCGACGGCGTCGCTGCTGCGGGTTCTAGCCTCCTTGCCATGCCAGCATGTCTCCGCTGACAGTGTCGCCTCCGCGCTAATTTGTGGTTTCTGACAGCGCCGCCTCTGCATCGGTCCGGTGCCTCTCCTCCGCAACCATCACTACTCTGCGTTGGTCCTCCTAGCCATGCCGATGCCACTCAGCCTCCGCCGCTGCCGCCCCCTCAGCTGGCTCTTTGCCGCGATGGCATGATGTCTTGTGCGATGGCCGACCCAGAGGCCGGTGCCACCACCCGCACCGACGTAGGCTGCTCATAGCCTATGTGCGAACTCCTCCTGAATTGGCTCCAGTTTAGAAACAAAGAAAAAGAGATTTATAAACCATATACATCTTGTCGTTATGAGTGCTGGTTTGTCATCTCAACATAGGGAATAGGTGTGCAGTAACAATACACATAAATTATATTAGGCATGAAACGCTTCAAAAAGAATGAGTCAAGAAAGGTGTATAAGTATAATGGAGATGGTGTGTAGATAAATTGTTACTATTCAGATAGTCTTATCAGATATTATGCAAGAAAATATAGGATATTATCCATCGAATATGATTGGTAATTTGGTATGCATGATATATTCATAGTTTCATATCAAACATTCGGATATCCGCAACATTATCCAAATCACTATCATCCCTACTCACAAGTCATATTATAAAATCTTAAAGACACTTGGTGTCTAAAAGTTTACCGAAAACGGCTCATGTGAATCATCAAAGAGCTCGTACTTTGAGATGAATGATTTTGATTTAAAATGGCTCCGGACAAAAAAAAAAAGGGTTTACAAGGACGATAAGACTGTTCTCTTTCCAAACGGATCGGCTTGTTTGCTCGCTACCGGCATATGCTGGCCTTGCTAACAAGACAAGTAACCGATCAATGTGACAGCATGAAAGGTTCTGCAACTTGCCGCAGCACTTCCCGTGGCAGTTATCCTCGTCCAAAATGGTCTTGTCTAGACATGAACACAACAAGCAGCACTGCAACAAGCATGTTTAAACAAGACATGACAAATTTTGACACAACCGAACAAAACCAAATGAAACCGGGAATGAAAAAGAAGATATATATATCATTTCATTATATTCAATTGGACATATGGACAATTAAGAAGATAGATAAGCCTATGCGGAGCTTTCTTTGGAGGGGAGAGCATGATTGCAGTTGAGGACATTGCTTGGTCAACTAGCATAAAGTTACTAGGCCGAAGAATTTTGGTGGTTTAGGTGTTAAGGATATCAACGCCCTAGGCCATGCTCTCCACCTTCGCTAGCTTGGAACAACACTGCTGAGCATTTTAGACCCTAGAAGGGATCGAATTTCCCATGTGACAAGGTAGATAGTGGGTTTTTCGAAGCGGAAACGTCTGTGATTTTGGGAAATGACCGAGAAACAACCTTCTGGACCTCTCCTTGTCATCAAGGGAAGCCTCTGAGTTTACTAGCTCCCAATTGCTACCAGTTGACTAGGGGTATGGGCTCAACTTTCTATGACGCATTAAACCTTCTTCTTCCCCTCAATCTTCTTGCTCTAAGCCTTGGGAAGGATTTAAGAAGAGAGATCGAGTGTCTTGTTTGCTAGCTTCATCCTTCAAGCACTCATTGCACTAGTCGGATTTGTTATTCTTGAAGGTTGAGCATTCCTAGATGGCTAGGAGTCGCTTGCGAGCCACCATAACTTTGTATGGTGCATCAAGGAAGTTTGTGAAGGCCGATTCCACCTCCGGAAGGGGAAAAAAATCAAACAGTGAATCTGAGAAGAGCTTGCTTCACCCTCGAGAGGTAGAGTTAAAAAAGACCCTAGCTGTGATGGCCCGTTGGGCTCTTGGTATGCCCCGACCCATTTTTTTGGTGATAAAACCACTAGGAGAGGGACGGCATCAGGTTGTTGCCCAAGGAAATACCTAGTCGCCGCTGCTATTTTTCCTAGCCGCCGCGTCCTTTGCTAGTTGTCACCACCGCCGCGCAACCAACGCTGGTCGTGCCATCGCCGCGCTTGTGCACCATTGTACCCCTGCCCCGTCGCCACTGCCAGCGTAGCAACCGCCACCCGCGCACGTGACGCCGATTGTGATGCCGCCACCTCGCCATGTAGCCACCACCTCCGTCACTTGGCGTCGTCATCTCTTGTACTCGCTGTCGTCGCCGACACTCTCCGCCGTTGCTCACGCCGAAGTACCTAGTAGCTGCCCTCGTTGGTGGTCGGTTGGGAGGAACAAGGAACTGGCTAGGTGAGAGAGAAGAAAGGAAAGGAGAACAAAAGGGAGAGGTAGGGTTCCTCCCAAATCCATGGGAAGAGTTGCAAACTAAGGTAATCTTCTATGATTTTTCCCTGTATCTGATGATTATGGTTGGACTTGGGATAAATTGCAAGCCCTAGAATGGAAGGTGTAGGATTATATGGTGGTATGTTTGTGCAACATATTAGTCATTAAAATTGTGGATTTTTTGTCGACAACCAGGGCTAGGTAATGCTACGGAAAAGGTGGCTAATGTTTCTAGCTTTCCAATGAGCCCAACAACACATTGGGTAAGCGGTTTAGGAAATATAGCTTCTGAAGCGCTGCCATTCTGTTTCAGGTTGTGGCATATTTTCATTTATGTGATAATATTTATGGCTGTCTATTAAACAATTTAATTTCTAAGGGATTACAATAAACCTAAAGCCAATTGCATTAGGGGTTGGAAAGGGTAAGGGTTAGATGGTAATGTAGACCTTGTATAATGCTTGATAAGGGTATCAACTATTAAGTCGGTTGATGGCTATGTCTGTATGTAGGTGTCGCTTATGGGACGGCTTTGACGTCTTGTCCTCCCGACTCATTTGGTAACCAAGGCAAGTATATGTTAAACACATGCTTGTTTGATGCTATATGACTATGTGGTTCAATTGCTTCGTGACTTTTCTTATCGTATGGTTGGAAGATGGGTTTATATTGTTTTGATGTGATTTGAATATTTTGCTATTTATAGTTAAATGATAAAGGTTTATAAAAATTGTATGACAGAGGAGGCATTATTGCATGATGATATTGTTGCATTGCATCAAATGACAAGAGCTAACTTTGGGTAGGCATCCCACAGTCGTGGGAGGGAAAGTCCTACTTTGGTAAGCACTCCACGGAAGTGGAATAATTGGTCCCCGTCTAAAACAGGACGGGCAAGGTGCAGCATCGATAGGTGCGCATCTAACTATACCTATATGAGCTCACAGTAGACGTATGTGCATTGCATTACTCGAATTGATGAAAAGTGAACTGTCTGGAGTATTGGATGGAAGGTTGTTTCTGAGTATGGATTCATGGATGAAGTTTTATCGTTCTTTATGTTTATACATATACTTTGCTGAGTATTTTTGAATACTCACTCTTGCTTTTATTTGGTTTTTAGGTAATAGATGGCATCAACATAAATGAAACTTTTGGGAAGCATCACATCATCATGAGCACTCACTACTTCTCACATTAAAATAAGTGAATAGTTTTACTTGTGTGACTTAGATATATTAACTGGTTATATCATTTTAGGAACAATTTGGAACAAAAGGTTATGTTAGAATTGAATTTCTTAAGCCCTTGTGGATTGCGTTGTTTATTGACATATTGGGCTCCACCTTCGCCAAAGTAAGGTAACTGTTGGTAGTGTTCGGTTTTCATTGAGATGGAACAAGTACTAGGTTTTTTTTGTGGTCTTGGTGGATGTTAAAACTTAATATATTGTAGATTTTATAGATATGTGTTATCTCTTTGGTGTGAATTTAGAGAAAATAGAGTAGATGCTGTCGAAATTTTATAGTTCGTAAAAGAGCGAATCGAGGTGTTACACCGGCTTAAGTGTGAGCTAGCCACCTCAACAGAGACGTTGGATCCTCTTAAGGATCCGAACTTTGGAAACAAACATTGACACATCTCCTCTTTGCTCTTGTTTTCCTCTAGTTTTGTTTTCTCACATGGTTTTCTTATGATTTAAGCTATTGTGTGGTTGGCTAGCTCTACTGTGTTTTATTGCATCTATTGTTATGGCGCATCCTCTTTTTGGTGCAGGTGGAATATTTAATTAACCCTAACTCTGTCTTCAGATTAGATTGTCTGTTAGTTTGCATTGGACCCTTCAGTAATTATCGGAGTATCTAGTCTGTTCGGGGGTTGCTGCTTTTAGTGCCCGGTGATTAAGGAGATACTAGTTGATTTTATCTTGATAAAACCTTTGAAAATGCTTGAAAATACATTTTAAAATATGCAAATATAAGTCCTTGAATTGGTATCTATTACTCCCTCCGTTCCAAATTATAGGTCGTTTGACTTTTTTGACACGTATTTTGACCACTCGTCTTATTCAAATAATTAGTGAAAATATGAAAAAACTCAAGTCATTATTAAAGTACCTTTCATGATAGACTAAATCATAACAAAAATAAATTATAATTATAAATTTTTTTGACTAAGACGAATGATCAAAGTACGTGTCAAAAAAGTCAAACGACCTATAATTTGGAACGGAGGGAGTATGTTATTTACAACCTGTACGTTTCTTTTGACTTCTCCATTTAGCTAATATTGTTATTCCATAGAAAGCATGCGAGCACCATTGATGCACTTACCTCATTTTTGGGAACCATTAATTTTAAAGTGAATAGATCTTTGTCTTGCTGAAGATTATGACTTTGATACTATGCTAGAAGAAATGGATCAATTCGACATATATTTCAAGTCCTTTTCCTATTAGCACAAGTTTTGTAGTAGTAGGTCTGCAAATTACCATCTTTTGGTATTGTAATGCAATAAAACTCTGATAGTTGTGTAATAAGAAGTGTGGTATTGTATCAATTTTATAATGTTATATTATTTAGTGGAGAGCAATTTTTGATAATTCTATTATTGAAAATTGGTCCCACAGCCTAGTTCCTTAAAATTTTGGAGCAACCGCAATAGTTAAGCCTAGCAACATTCTAATCATGGTGTGAAATAGTGTTTTTGATATTTTCTATATTATTTTTTATTCGCTATTTGCATAATAGGTGCCGGCTAATATTTTTGACATAAATAGACATCCGTCATATATTAGAAGGGCAGTTGACCATAAGTTGCACGATAGGATCGTTCTTTCATGATGTCCAAAGGTGGCTCACAACGTTGGACCCATAGCTCAACCATTAGACAGATGTCAACATGATGTTAGACCTATAACCCAACCCTCAAGCAATTGGTGCCAACATTACACCAAGAGTCATTTGTGCCCAATAGTTAGCCATCTATTGTTCAAGGAAAAAGTCTATATTATACCCTGAACTATAACCCTTCATCTACATACCTCTTGAACTACGAAACCGTATACCCTACCCCGCAAAACCGAGAAAAAGGTGCGAATAACCCCCCGAAACGGTTTTGAGGGTGGTTTTGCCTACGTGGTGGGGTGAGGTGGCAATCTACTAAAAAATATATTAAAAATAAAGAAAAACAAAGTGGGACCCATCTGTCATCCTCTCCCTCCCTCATCTATCCTTTTCTTCTCTCACTCTCCCCGTTCTCTCTCCCCTACCTCTCTCTGCTGCCCACCGCCGCCCACGCCTACCGCCACCATGCAGCAGTTGCTCCTCGCCCTGGACACCAGTGCCGACGCCACCTGGGCACACTGCTCCCCCTGCGGCATGTGCCCTCCCAGGACTCGTCCTAGAGCTTGTCGCCAGCGGCGCTGTTGCCGACGTGTGCCTTTGCGTGCACCAAGAGGAGGAGGAAGATGGAGGACTCAGCACACGCAGACATCATCAGTGAGCTCCCCGACGAGATCTCGTCGAGGTGGCGCTAACTCTTCTCATCGCCGCTGTGCCTCCCCGACACCGTCGACGACAAGGACCTCTGGCCCGGCAAGGCTTGCCCATTCTCCGACAAGCAGTGGATGGAGCAAGCGCGATGGTATGGCCGACAATGATCGCCTCGTCATTGCACGCGTACCACCATTGGGAGACCATCCGTAGCGGGCACGCGTCTTTGCGATGCCCATGGGCATGTGGGTAACAAGGCGGCGGGCCGTCGGGCTGCGGCGGCGCGAACCTGCGGCGGCGACGCGGATGATTGCACGGCGACCGTCGCCGCCTCGCAGCAACCCGCCGCCCAAAGATCTTGCAGCAGAGAGGAGAGATGGGAGAGGAAGAGAGAGAGGAGAGAGGAAGAGAGAGATGAGAGACTTACAATGGGCCCCTCCTTTCTATTTTTATTTATTTGTGATTGGTCTGCCATGTTAGCTGCCACATGGGCAAAACCGTATCAAAAAACGCTTTGGGGGATTATTCGCACATTTTTCTCAGTTTTGCGGGGTAGGATACCTGGTTTCGTAGTTCAGGGGAGCATGTAGACGAAGGAACATAGTTCAGGGTGTAATATAGACTTTTTCCATTGTTCAATGGTCGGGCATTAGGGGCCACTTTGGTTTGCAAGTGGGAATACCATGATAGAGTGGGTCATCCATCACCTCTTTATAGGGATGATTGCCTGTTTGCTACCTGACAATCACCTATTTTTCTTGAAAACATGGAAACATAATTTTGCAATATTAAAATAGGAGAAAGAAAAAGAATGCAGAAAGAAGAAACAAATGATAAAGCCCAATATGAGAGCGGAAAGCAATTAGCCCAATATATGTGTGTGTGTGTGTATTAGGTGGTGGTAGCCCACCGGGAGATATACGCACATGCCAAATTGCCAATTCGGCTGCACGGCCCGATTACTCCGCATCCGAGGAAGACCGGAGTCCACGTCTCGTCTAGGAGGCGGGGACGAGAAGCCTCTCGAAGCCCGTGGCGCGCCGCGCGACGGGAGACGCACCCAACCCACCACACCACGCTCCAGCGAGGATAAGCTTCCGCCTCCTCCTCCCGCGGCGCGCCGCCGCCTCGCGCCCTCGCCTCCGAACAGCTAGGCACCCATGGCCGTCCTCCTCCGCAGCACCTCCTGCGCCGCCGCCACGACCGCCGGCTCCTCCTCCACCCTTCTCGCCACCGCCTTCCGCCGCACCGGAGGCCGGCGCGGCGGCCTCCGACGCGTCGCCTTCTCCGCCCGCGCCTCGGCCGAGCCGCTGGAGGTCTGCGCCAAGGCCTCCGTCACCGTCCCCGGCCGCCTAGGCGACTGTAAGCCTCTCCTCTCTCTCTTTCTGCGCGCGTGCGTGCGAGTCATTCCCGTTAAGCGATTCAGAAACCGCAAGGGATTGGATGAGTTGGTGATGTCGGTGGGTGCTGAGCATTATGTTCACTTAGGTTGTTCTACCCTTTGTTTGTGCTGGATATGGAAACACGGATATGCAACGGAACCATATTCATGCGATGAATGGTTAGGTTCTAAGAAGAAGAGATGAATGGTTTCTTAATATACTTGTGAAACCAAATGTGGAAAGATAGGATACTCATTGCAGGGCCAGGATGAGGTTGTAGTTATTAAAGCATGTAGTTGGGATTATACTAAATTTGACAAACGAAGTTTGGGTCTATGTGCATCTTTGAGTTGCCATTTCTGCATATTTGATTGTTTTATGATTGTTCACATTGTCAACATGATAACATAATCTATAATTGGCGGACCCAGGAAAAGAGTGCTAGACATGGTGTATTCTCAGGTTCTTAGCTCAACAAAAAAATACAATAATTGTACAAAGGTGGCCTTTCTAGGTTTCAATCACACATACCATATACTAAAGGCAATTAAAACAGCAATACAGACATCTTGTGATGAATGTAAATTAATGGAAAATTCTGAAGTAGTTTTCCAATCTGGATTTTGCAATAATATCGCTTCACTTAAATGTAGCAATCTAGCCAATTTTGAAGTAATTTACCAATTTCGTGATTTATCTTGACACAAACAAATTGAATGGGTCTATGTTTTTCAATTTTTTTTGCCAGCTGAAGGAAATACCATGTCACATAAAGGCATACCGCTGCACATTTCACTGGATTAAAGCAGCTGGTACTAGAGTAATATACACAATCCATGGTCTTGTTAATAGTAAATTTATATATTGTGCAAGGCACATCGAATTCAATACCAGCATCTGATTGATAAAAAAAAAAAAAATCATTTGTATACCTAGAATTTATTTATCCAATAGGAGCTACGGCTCTAGCCAGAAGTGGAGCTGTCTCGGCTCGAGCCAGGAAACGATCCTATGCACCCAGCAACAGACCGTGCAGGATAGGATTGAATCATTGGTTCAGCTCATCCTCGTTGTATCATAGAGTCCTTTATCCACATTAGTTATCTATTTATCATGTTAAGACTGTTATTTCCAGTTGTTAGGCCATCTACTATCTTCAAGGGTTTTGTTAGTACTGATACCATATAAAGGAATAAGAAAACCAGAAAACGACACGTTGTTTGTGCCACCAATCCAGTCCAGGTGCTGCCGTCAATAACCGGCTGGTAGCGTCGTACCGCTGTTAGCCCATCCCTCCCCCCACCCTCGCCCACAACGGCTTCCTCTTCTTCCCTGTGTTCCTCTGGCCCTATGGCCTGGGATGTGGGCATTCAAGCTAGGGAATAACGCGTTACAATTTTATATGTTCTACTATTGAAACAACCCCCTCAGAGTTTAATTTCATATGTTGATCACAGGTCCTTTCACTCAAAGAGTTTTGTTGACCATAGAGGAGAAACACCTGCCATATGATATAAAACTAGTTGATCTCGCTAACAAACCTGATTGGTATGTATTTCCGAATTTATATAGTTGGTGCATGTTATTTTGCTTCATGTTTCTACAACCTTTATGCTTCTGTCTTTGCTTCACCAGGTTTTTGAAAATTAGTCCAGAAGGTAAGGTGCCTATTGTGAAGCTTGAGGAGAAATGGGTTGCTGATTCTGATGTTATAACTCAAGCAATAGAAGAAAAGTACCCTGAACCATCCTTGGCAACTCCAACAGAAAAGGCTTCAACGTATGAAGTATTTGCAGTGCCTTCATTAATAGTTATGTAGCATTTCCAGTGCCTTGATTAATAGTTCTAACATAAAAATAATAACTGTGATGTGATATATAGTTAACTATCTGCAATCATAGATTATATTTAAATTTTGGTTTTGACATTTCCTGATATTCTTTCTGCTATATGTCATTGCTATTGTTACTATCATTTAACCATCGTGCATACATTTCTTTACAGAGGGTCAAAAATATTTTCCACCTTCATTGGTTTCCTCAAAAGCAAAGATTCCAGCGATGGAACAGAACAGGCACTAGTCAATGAGCTGTCTTCTTTTGATAGTTATCTAAAAGACAATGTAAGTGGTCCTAGTGGAAATTTTAATGTCTCATGACACAGTCCAACTAGGATTGTGATTGCACAGAAATAGCTGTACATCTTCAAGACTATGTTGTGGTCCTATCTACTTGCCAGATTCACAGTGATTTTTTAAGTTCTTTTGGGCTTGTCTTGTACCTCATCCATCTCTATGCATTACATAAGATCCATTTCTGTGATGTGTGAACACAGAAGCAAACACTAAAGGGGAATCCTACAATAATTGGACTGTTGGAGTTAAAGCAAGGCTAGAAATTCTTGCATTGGTAGGATTTGTTTAGGGGTAAGACACTAAGACCTGCATGTTCAATTCTAGGGCTACTCCTGTGCTTGTTTAGTTTATGAGTTCGTATTGGAATGGCATTTAGGTCCACATATTGTTGTGTTCAAATGAGTGAATTAAATTTGTTGATCTTATTCAACCAAATAATCTGAGGGATCATCTCAGTTCTTTTCCTTGCTCTGGCATTTCTCCTTTTTATTTGATTTCATCCTAGTGTTCAATCATCATGTCCATCGATTAAATTGTAAAATCAAACTACACATAATTCTAGCTCCATATCATGACCAACTAATCTTAGCTAGAATTTCCTTTCTAGCTGGTAGTATTTTTTAGCAGATGGTTGTGGTATTGTTTGGGCCTATGGCTAGAATGTCTCTCTATGCTGTCTTCATGTATAATATGATGCCTTTCGGCCAAATCGTACGTTGCACTGTTTCTCTTTATGTAATGACAATTTTGTTCCAATCTGAGTGTTTGTGAAGGCAGCCATCTGCATTGATATTCATAGTTCAAATATCTATATACCCATACGAAGTGATGGCATTAGTTTTATAATCACTAGATCATACGTGCTAAGCATTCACATTTAGAGGACGTTGGTTGTCCATATCCTATTATATGGTGGTTTCGCCCTCAATGATTTTAAAGATTACATTTTTGCCTCACTCATGTAAAGCTACTTTAAGTCCATTGAACCGAATACCTATCTGCAGGTTTTGTTTCAGGGTGCTATATTTGTTTAACAACATTATCTCTCGTCAGGACTAAATTTGTGTTTGGTGATTTGTCAATTTTGCAATGCTTCTCCTACATGTGCTTCAGCAGTAGCCAAAAGTGGAACTGTCTTGAAATCATGTTCGAATCCTCATAAGAGTTTACAAGTAGAGATACTTGGATAAATTAGCCCAGTTAAAGATTAATCTATTATGAAATATCTTAAATTTGTACAGCCTCTTTCTTTTTAATGAAATGACAGTGCTCTTGTCCGTTTGCTCAAAATTTTTTTCTTAAGTTTCATTTTATTTGTGTAATTTAATGTTTTATATTGTCTTGCTAGTTTTATTGTTAATATTCATTTCCAGGACTGCTTAGCTGAAATTTAAGATTTACATGATGTCAGATGCTGTTTGGTGCAGGGTCCATTTATTAATGGTGGAACAATTTCTGCTGCTGATCTCTCTCTCGGTCCAAAACTATATCACATGGAGATAGCTCTAGGTCACTATAAGAACTGGTCTGTTCCAGATTCACTCTCACATGTGAAAACATACATGAAGGTATTTTTGGCTGTCCTTTTTTATACAAGAAAGTTTACATTTGTCTTTTTTTGGTAGTTTGTGCTTGATTTTGCTTTCTGTACTGTCCTGACATGTAAATGAATCAGAGTTCCATGCCATTTTTTTACCTAGTGGACACCCATTGAAAAATGAACATGTAATCATTACATTCAGTATTGAGTAATTGCATGGCATGTGCACAGTGAACTATGTTATTAAGTAAAAGCTATGATTAAACAAACGTATTTCAGAGTGCAATCTAAATGCTATTCAGTGATCAGGTCTCTTACTCAAACAGCTGACCCATTTTTTCAAAGCATATGTTACCTCGTCTGTGAGTTGAATTTTATACACATGTGCTAATTGTTCAGTCGTAGTGGTGACCTATTATTATGTCCAATACATGGTTCAAGGTACTCGTAGAAAATTCGCCTGTCATCTTCAATGTACTTTGAATGACAGATTTGTGTATTAGGTAGGTACAGTATCACCGTATCAGTTCATAACTGGGGTACCTTTTCACTTGTAATTTTTTCCTTGGATATCCCATATTCCTATTCTAAATGCAACACTTGAATTTGCTGTTGCAGACAATTTTCTCAATGGATTCATTTGTCAAAACTCGTGCTCTGCCAGAGGATGTCATTGCTGGATGGCGCCCAAAGGTCATGGGTTAAATCACATTTGCAAAGTAAGACGCTTATAAAACAGAATTGTCTCGATAGAAGTAAGGCCTATACGCGCACAAATATTTTTGTGTTGAGGCTACTTTGTTGTTTCTATGTGGCCTGAAATGATGATGATTACAATGAAATGCATGGGTGGTACTTCATATGATTGGTGATACTTCCCTAATGATCTGGAAATATCGAGAGCCTCATTATTCTCAGTATTAGTCTCATGGCAAGCCATGTAACACATGATTTGGTGCTATACGAGAAAGTCCCTTACTGAGATTAAGCCTTGAGGCTACATGCTTAAGTGCTTGCTTTTTACTAAAAAACTATCATTTTACTGAAATTTTCTTCTATAAGAAAGATAGATTTAGGCATATGAGGTACATGCATTAAGTCTATCTCTAATTATGAAAACAGATACAAGGTCTCTGGAATATATGTCAAATATCACTTTCTTTATTAGGAAATGTTTACTCGATTGCTAGTTAGTAGTGATTATATATTGGTGAACTGATGGTGGCTCCTAGTAGTTATCTGAAGCCTGGCTCAGGCTGCCAGCCTTATTAGCTGATTTAGATTGCCTCTACTGAGTTAGTATAAAATGGAACGATGCACACTTCAAAGTAATTCTTATGTTGCTGATAGCATGAAAGCATCCAAGCATTTGTAAGCAGGCGTGAGAACCATTTATTGTCTTACAGAACTAAAATATTATTAAGATAATAATAATATCACTATTTTGATGCTTGTATGATTTCATGTTGAACTTTTCAAAACATGTCCAGATGTTTTTTTTATGCTCCAGTATGATATTGATTGCTCTCGAGGAAGAGGACCTGAGCTAAATATTGCTGTTTTTCTGAACTTGCTGTCAACCTGTCACAGTACTATCTTTATCGTTCACAATAGGCCTGACCAATTAACACACAAATCTGAGTTGGTAGTGAGTGTTTGTAGGGGAGTGAGAATCTACCATTCTAGTACGTGAGACAGATGTGTGCTGTTACTTTTTTTTTTGCTTCAAATTACTTTCATGTAATGTGCAATTGATTTTAATGGAGACGTGATGTTCTCAATTGTTTATACCAAGTGACTTATGCGATGCTTTCTTTCATCCTTATTAGGAGACCGGTGTCCATCAGAGGATCTGTATGGATTTATTTCTGAGCTTTGTCTGTACATGAATGATGACTAGGAAAATTTCTGTTAAATTTTCAGTACATAGCCTTGAAGGTATTCCTATGAGATCTTTTGCTTTATTATAAAATGGAAGATGACAATTGCAATTGTGAGAATCATCATATGGAGAATGGAAATTGTCATGGAACCTCGCTTCTTTGTCAATAGAATAAAAATGGAATTGTAGGCTTTTAGCTGCTTTCTGCATTGATTCAATGTTTCTTACACATTACTTGCCAAAATCTATAATCTATGCTACAAACCAGTCTATTGGTGAGCTGATGAAAGATGAATTAATAGATCAATTCGTTTTTTTTTGCAATAGTTAGCTCAGAAACACTGAATGTGAAGAGCCAGAATTATAATCATTTCGACCATCCTAATCCTAGGTCCCACAAATGTGATATACCATTCTGCTTAGTTAAGTCATAATCTTACCAATATATTCATCCAATCTTTGGGGTTTGATAAAGCATCCCTATGTATGAAATTGAGTTGATGCGTTGTTCATTGTTGCTTCTTTTTCACCATGCTTCTGTAACAGTCACTGCCACTAAACCTGCAATAATTGATAAAGAAGCTGCACTCAGCATTAATGATTGCACAAAATTTCCAATTAAATCACTCACGTGCTTTCGGTAGCTGATATCTTTTAATACACCTAAGAGTACACAGAGTGAGAGATTTTGCAACGCGTATTGTCAAATCTTCTTGATCTGCTTTCCCTTGTAACTTTTTAAAATGAACTGGTTTTACTTCCATGTAGCTGACAATCACACTGAACTGACATCAAAGAAACCCTTTATGCATTACATGTAAGCAGTTTTGTTTTCTTTCAACTCCGACCTTCAAATCGCCCGACAAAAAGAGTACATGTAGATAAAATAAAATCCAAAAAAGATTTGGTCACTTTGTTCTTTTTGACAACCCAGAATTAGTCTTCAGTTCACACAATTATTTTGTACAGTGAAGGGGGATGATGTCCACTACCCGCTTTGCACTTCTTAGAGGCATGAAGTGCTGCTTTCCGTTGGATACAATGATTCAGTATCATATGCCTTTGTTCAATGACACACAGCACACCACTTTGGTCTTCGTCTATTTCACATGATTAGCCACATGTATTCTATTCAAGGATGTTATCAAACGAAACATTGTGGATGTGCCCCCATCGTGGAAAGATATATTCCGACTATTGCCTCATTGTTCTTTGGCTCCGTGACGCATGCATGCGTTAGCATTGCACTTTTTTCCTCATTGGTTTGGAAAGTTGCCAGAATGTTCAATTCGCGAAACCCGTGATAAACTAGAGCTATGAATTGCATGTGATGAATACCGACCGAAGAATCAGGGTGTGCCTACTACAGTAACAGTTAGCATTGCAATTTGTTATATTTTGGGTTTCGAGTCTGCCGTAACGGTTGCGCTTGGTTAGCCCTTTGCCGCACTTGCAGAAATTTGGCATAGTTTTGCCAATCGATGTGGCTGTCACAATTTTTTATTAGTGTATTGATCTCTCTAGCCGGGTTTGAATCGGTTTAATCACGAGGATCACCCAATCTTTCTGCCAGTATTTTAGTGGAATATTGGAAAACGGAGGCCTACTTGTTACCATGTATCATCAGCTTACCGACTGCTGAAAATTCAGTGCTCGTAGCAAGCTTCACTCAGCCCTGAGCCCCAGGTATCATGCGCAGGCGCGTAGCTGATACATACCAGATACCACGTCAAAGCTATGGAACCTTGTTTCAAACTATAAATTGAAAAGCTAGTGGGTCATCTCGTCTCATGAACATATAAACATATCTCAATTCTGGTAGTTCTTGCTAGACCCCCGCGTCGGGCGGTACGGGGCCGACCCCACATCCTTCTCCAACCCCTCCCCACAAACTCGACCGCCGCCGGCGGTGGCCCCCCTCCCTTCGTTTTCCCTTCCCCCTTCCTCCGCACCTGATGAGGACATCATTGACGCGGTTGTCCAAGACGAGAGGACATCGAACTCGCTGCCGGGTCCGGTTCGGACTTTTAGGACCAGCGCACCTTCAAATGGACGTCCAGATCATATACGATGTCCAAATGAGACAAATAAAGACTCTACGGAAAGATTACGAGATAAGCTTTCCAACGGATCCGACCATGCCTCCAAATTCAATCCGAGTCAATGGGAATCGCGAAAACAATCCGACGGACAGAAACTTGACGGCGCTGCGTCGCCGTATTTTTGGGCTCAAAGCCCGTGTACCCGAGTTAGGGTTGAGCACGTATGGGCACCTGTTTGGATGCCCCTCCTCCTCTGGCCGCCGTCCTATATTAGTCCCACGCCGTGCTACGTCTTAGTTGGGTTTTGTTTAGTTGATTTCGTCACTGTCGTGTGAGATTTCGCCTTGTTCTTCTTGTGTCGGCTAGACCAACAGGACCAAGTTTTTGAACCCCATTATTCTTAATATATATTCACAATTGAGATTGCTTATCTTGTGTTCTTGCTCGTTCTTCGGTTGCCTGCAGGAATCGTCTTTCGTGGACAGGTCGATCGTGCCTCTAGTTCGGTCGATAACAATCATCGTGGTGGTTTAGCGATCGCCGGGATTTCCAGTTCCTTTGCGGGGTTGGAAGCCGGATCATTTAGGTCTTCGTAACACCTACCGAATTATCCTTACCATCTCTCACCAGAAGATCGGGACCCGTGTCCGCGCCCATCAAGTGGTATCAGAGCATCTGTTGCCTGGTGAGAAAATCTTCGTTTTCTGTTTAGTAGATCGGTTTTGTACCTAGTCCAGAAAATTGCCCCTCACAAAAAGAGTTTGCATCTACTATTTTTCCGAGCCACGTTTAGGCTTTGCAATTGTTCTTGCTGTATACGTAGTTGAGTTTGTGCCCACAGTTCGTCGTGTTGCTGGTTAGTCAAGTCTAGATTGGTTTAGCTGTCTTTGATCCAAATCGAGTCCTACTCGGTTTGCCCCGCTAGCCGTCTTGTGCTTTTGTCCCGCCATCGCAAACCATAGATTGGTCGCAAACCGTCTTGTGCCAATCGCCCTTTATCGCTAGCCCTCCAATTCAGCCACCGCATACCCACTGTTTGTCGCCGAAACACAGAAAAACGGCAAAACAGCCTATCCAGGAACCCTGATCCGAAGACCTTTCGGTAAAACAGCCATAACTTTCTCCTACGAACTCCGATTTGGGTCCACGACCACTCGTTGGAAAGATCTCGAAGAGATACATCCAATCAAAACTCATTAAGTCTGTTTTGGTCAAATTTGAATCCCGAAAATCCATCAGAAAGACCACCTATCCGGTCTTCAAAGTTTCTGCACGCCTTTCAGAGCACACTCCAGAAATTGAATCAACCACCCCAACCTCTAAATTGAAGGGGAAACACCTCTGTATCTATATTTCTGTGTTGCTGAGGCTGAAAAAAATATCAGAAAAATCATACAAAAATAAAAAAATTGTGAAAGAAAGAGGCCGCGCCTAGAAAAGAGCCGCGCAGAGATTAAAAAAAAGGAGAAGAGAAGTTGGCAAGGGAGTTCTCTGTGTTCAATTACAGTGTGCTTAGTTTGATCTTAGCCCTTTGTACCATTCTTTTGTGCTATCCCTACATTCCAGCTTGACCTACATCTAAGACTAGACGAGTTCCAGCACTTGTACTACTTTGGGCTATTATTCAACTTTGTTTTGCTGTTTGAACAATTGTTTATCCTTTGCTATATATATAAGCATGTCCAAGCTCCACCATCTACTAATCAAGAAGGGACGGATCCTAGCTATCGCTTTACCACCCTTTGCGTTTAAGTTATCACCGACCAGTTGCTGATTGTACCTACTGCTTGCACGGTAAGAACTGGTAAGAACAAAGGATAGGTGCGAGAGAGGGTTGTTGACACCCACACACAATAGTACCATATAGTATATATATTCTAGTGTGTTCTTGTTGGTTCCACTAACTATGTCAGGAGAGAGTAATAATAAGTCTGTGCTTAACGCTAAGTTCGCGAAGTACATGGAGGACCAGCAAAAGGCCATGGCTGATATGGCCAATAGCATCACTCAATTGGCGAATGCAAACGTCCATGAGATGGAGCGGCTTGAGAGAAGGATTGTCAACTTGATCATAAGAATGGAAGACATTGAAAGGAGAGCTCCTGCCCCTGCTGCTCATGTACCTCATGCACCCCCTGCTGCCCCAGTGCCTATTACAGCCCCTGCTGACCGTCGCTCTTGAGCTGATGAGGTTGAACAAGCTGAGAATGACTACGTTGCTGATTCTGAAGCTGATGACGGATTTGATGTGAACAATGATCGAGACCATCGGAGATTACGTCACAACCGATAAGGTATGGCAAGGAACCGTCAAGGTAATCGTGAGGTGCGTGATGACTCATTAGTCAAAGTTAAATTGACAATACCTCCATATGTTGGTAGATATGATCCTGGCGCTTACCTTGATTAGAAATTATTGGTAGATCAAAAATTTTCATGTTTTACAGTCTCACCAGAAGATCGGGACCCCGCGTCCGCGCCCATCATCACCCCCAACCACTACACCTAGAGGAGCTCCTTTCATTCAAACCCTAGCCCCGGCGTCCCCTCCGTCTTTCTACTTCTTCCCCCTCCCCATCCTCTCCGACCGGCGCGGCGGCGTGCCCCTCTTCTTCTTCGGTCGGCGCGGGCAGCTTGCCCGGCAGCGCACAATGTTTCCCCGTCAGATCCGGCGCTGCCTGGTGCTTCGCCGCCAGATCCAGCGCCGCCTCTTCCCTACCTTGTTTGCGCCTGCCTCTCGCGGCGGCACGGTGCCCCCTCCCTCTTGGATCGACGCGGTGGCCACCTCCTCCTCCTCCCGAGCCGGTATGGCGGCCGCCTTCTCTTCCCGAGCCGGCGCGGCGTCCCCACCTCAGCTTCTCCTGCGGTGACGCGGCTAAGGGCGGTCGGCGGCGCCCATCACCTCCCGCTCCTACCTTGGCATGGGCTGGGCCGGTGGCGCTCGGCCGTGCCGCCTCCATTGATGGCGACTCCTCACGCCAATCTTCTCGGCGTCGAGGCGACGCTGCTCCTGCGGGTCCTTCGGCGATGACCAGCGATGGCGACGGCGGTTGTGGCAACCTGTTGTGCATGGCAGGGCGGCGGTTCCTGACCAAGTCCACAGATCGGCGACGGCGTTCTTCGCAAGATTGTGCGCTGCCGGCAAAGTGGGAGGCCGGGGAGACCCTCCACTGGTCGGATCTGGTCCTTCCAAACTTCATTGATCTAGAGTACTCCCCCTGTTCCTTATCCCTCCCCACCCCTTCCATTTTGATCCTATCAAGATTCCATGTCACCGCGTCTCCTCCCTTTCTTTGCTTTGCACGCGACCACCTTTGCTCTACCCGTAGCCAATGACGCCCTCGTCGCTCCTCCCACATCCTTCGACCGCTTTGTCCACCCTACCTTAAATCTTGTCACCAGTGCTGATGCGCCCACCGTTGTCACCCCAACTTGATGCCTCGCTACCAGCATCGATGCACACACCGTTGTCGCCATGTCTCAACTCCTTGCCACCCCCCACCATGAAACCCTTGCTGCCAGCGTCCATGCACCCACCGTTGTCACCCTGTCTCGATGACTTGCCACCCCCACCATGAAACCCTTGCTGCCGCCGTTGTCGCCCTGTCTCGATCCCCCCCCCCCCCCACCACATACACACACTATGAACCCCTCACCACCTGTCCATTAACTCTCCTAACATCCCTACGTACCCCCCTCTCACCTCGCGGTCATGGTGGCATAGATGGAAAAAGTGTCAACGCGATATTGTTGGAGATGAGGAAGAAGGTGAAAGCCCCACGTAACCTTGAATCGACTGCATGCATCTGCGGATCAGTAAAATCGTTTTTCCTTTTCACTCGGGATCAAACATAGGTGTCGGCTCCTCGTTCTAGTGAATTGCTAACCTTTAAAAAAACCGTAAGCTTCTCTCAAATCTAATAAGTCTCATGAATTCCATCGGGTGTACATGCCCGTGTTTTCCTCCTCTCCAGCTAGCTCACATGCTGTTTCGTGCCCATCTTCCTCTGCGCTCTTTCATGGGCGCTTGCCCACGCCGGTAAGGAAGAAGAGATGGGCTCCGACGTTGGCCGAGATGCCAGGACGGCTGAGCCTGACCTGTCCGTACGTCGCCGGTGCATGGCCGGACCAGATTTGCAGCACTGTTCAGTGCTCATCTCATCCAATATTATATGGGCCCCCTTATCTCTCGTTTTCGGGGGCAATTAAGCTTGCATGGACAGGCGTCCGATGCGTCCATCTCCAGATAGCTCAGCCGAAAGCGCCGCCGTCGCTTAAGGCATCTTCGCCGCCGCCTTCCGCGTAGAACGTCGCCTGAGAGGTCGGCATGGGGCGTCTCATTCTCATTTTTCTCAGCCGTACGCGTAGGCCTGGTACGATTGCTATCAGATTAGGTGGACATCAAACATCAACTGACGCGCGGCTCCTAGCTAGAGCTGTGGCATTTCACTAGAGAGAGGTCATCCAGGTTCGAAGGATGCATACACTATGCACCGCTGCATGCAGCCACTAGAATTTTTTTCGGCGCAAAAGGATCTGCATGTGCATATATAACGAAACGAGCGTGGTGTGCCACACGATTTGCGTTGCCATATATATGTCTTTTGCCTTAATCCTTAAATTTCATATGAACTCTTATTCTTAGTATTTTCTAATTCAAATTTATGCAATTTTAGAATTTTTTTAGTGGATATGAACTCTTTCTTTTAATGTAAGATGGTCTCTTATTTCTATTATTTTTTTCTTTCGAGTTTCTACATTGTTTTTGTTGTGACTAATACATGCTCTTTTCAAATCTGCCATGAACTCTTAATTTTATTATTTTTTAATCCTAAATTTCTTTCTTTTTTGCAGTTCATATGTGTTTTTTCTTTTAATCTAATCCGTTATAATTCAGTCCCACAACAATTAACGGCGTAAACTTTTCTCTTTTTTCTGATTAATATGAAAAATTCTAGGATTTTAGAAACTGTGGTGGCTTCAATATACCCTGTTTTAATTATACAATGAGCATAGTGTTTCGCTTGCTTGCGAGGCTAGATTTGTTTTAATCCTTTAATTTAACATGGTCTCTTATTTCTATTATTTTATATTCCATATTTATGCGAATTTTTTTTATTGTAGTTGATATAAACTCTTTCTTTCAATCCGACATGCACTCTTATTTTTATTACTTTTTATTTCAAATTTCTATTACTGTTTTGTTATAACTAATACAAACTCTTTTTATCAGACATGGACTTTTATTTTTATTATTTTTTATTGTAAATTTCTATCTTTTGTTGTAGTTGACATATACTCTTCTTTTAATCTACAACATTATAATCTAAGCTCATTAAAATCGATGGGTGTAGATTTTTATTTTTCTCCTAGCAGCAGCAGCAGTAGTAATTGGTAGTAGATAGATATATAAATAGATATGGTGCAACATGACAATCCTACAAAATAGAACCTCCATCAATGAGAACAAAACCTCTTGCTGATAATCTCTAGTCTCTTCTATTCATGTAAATATGATGTTTTGGATAGGGGGCGACTAGCTAACAGGTTCCCGTCGGGAGCCCACCCCGACGGGATCCCTCCCTCCACTCACCTCGCCCGCGCCTCGCCCGCCCGCCTCCTTCCTCCACTCCCGGCCGGTGGCGCCTCGCCGCCGCCCGCTCTCTTGCCCCGCCACCCCACCTCCTCCTTCATGCTGGCCGGCGCGGCGCGCCGGGCCGGCCCGCCTGCCTGCCCAGCCGCCCGCCCGCCGTGCCGCCGCCCACCTAACCCAGGGGTGAGGGGTGGTCCCTCCACCGCTGCCCAGCCGCCGCCCCCCCGGCTCCCGACCTCCTCTAAACCTGCGGATCGATATTTTCCCTAACCCTACCCGAAACGGCGGCGAGGGCGAGGGCGACGGCGGCGGCAGCGAGGTCAGCTCCTCCTCCTCCTCCTCCTCCTCCTCCTCCTCTGCACAGCGGCTTGGACACGTGTCGCATGGGGACGGATCCCGTCCGGATCCCGCCCCGGACGGGATCCCGTTGTTTAGAATTTCTGTTTGGATATTGACACCGTCTTGAAAACGTAACTTTCACCACTAATTGCTAATGCAGTTAATTTATAGAAGTACGCAAAAATACAACACTTGCCCATGTGTGGTGCTTACGAGACATGGAACATGTCGAGGAACTTGATGGCAATTCCGGGCTGTTCTATAGCCACTCGGCCTCCAACACGATCGAGACTGATAGGAAGGCAAACAGAAGGAATTAGCCGGAGCATCAGGACACAGTACCACTGCGCTCTTGGGCCAGTCAACCGCTGCCCGGTCGGGCGAGCGCCGCGCAACTCGTGGCCCAGGCCCACGCGTCCCCCCTCGCTCCTCCCGGCTCATCGATCGCCGCCCCGATCGCGGCGCGCAACCACATCGCTTCGAGCGCCGGCCGCCGCTCGCCGCTGGCCCCGCACGTCACGGCGTGTCCGTGTCGGCGTCGGCGCCGGCGCCGGCCACCGCGCGCCGCTGGCCCCGTCAAGGCACGTCGGCGCCGGCGCTGGCCCGCCGCGCGCATGGACGCTTCCGGCTCGTCCGGTTGCGCGAAGTGGGGGGCGCGCGGTGTTGCTGTTGCGTGTTATGCGTGGTGCGGTTCACTTGGCGCGCGCGTCCCCGTCCCCACGGCCCCGCCCGCCTGGCCGGACGGGAGCGTCGTTTCTCCCCACGGCGAAGCTGTCGCCGCGCGCTTGTCCGGCACAGGCGGCCCATGGCCTCCTGTCCTCTGGGAAGAAACCGTCACATGCGCGAGTTGGCGGGCCATTAACTGAAGTTGACAGGAGAAAAGATAGGCAAATGTAACTCTACGGAATTGCTCCATGTCACTCATCTGAAATTAGATAAAATTTCAGTTGATATATTTACACTAGCAAATAACAATTAACATATGGTTCAATGTTATCAAAATTGTACGACTTAACTGAAAATATTTATATAGGGACCGACTTATCATTAGACGCCTGAGAGTTATTTATCTCAATTGATTTTCTAGACCTTTTGATCAAGCGTCTCGATCTATAGGACATATAAAAGATCTAATGGTAGATCATCTAGCTATGAGAAAATCGACAGAGACTTATTTAAAAATCAAGCGTCTCTATAGGACATACTATTTTGACTCGTATCTTTAGTTAGCCTCTTGTTTACCTTATTTTCTTTTAGATGAACCTACAACGACTAAAAAATATCATCTCGTTGATAATTGTACCTTTTTTTACGATGTCAAACTATATGTAGATTTAGTTATTAACTAATGTAAAAGACATTGACTAAAATTTCCTCCATTTTTCAATTGACTAATGATGAGTCACGCCCATAAATGTATTACACCCTCTCATATCTACACTCCTAACTAGGCTTCAAACTCAGGATCTCTTGCCTCTGATATCATATTGAGTATTAATATACCTAAAAGGTTAAGCTGATGAAAAAGACGAATGATCAACCACTATAAATATACTAGAGTGGACTATCTTTAAAGGGAGGCACTATTGGGCAGGTGCCGGCAATTTCAGCATTTGTGCAAGCACATGTCACGTACACGCATGCACACCTCAGGTAAAAAAATTCCACTATCGCAAAACATTTTTTCCAATAAATAGAAATGTGTAAAAACAGTAAAAATTTAATGGAATTTTTTGCGCCTACACGATTTCGCAAATTATACGAGCAAAAAATCTTTCGAAGTGAAAAATAGAAAACAAAATAAAATTTATAATAAATAGAAAACAAAATAAATCTATAATAAACAAAAAAACAAAATAAATCTATGATAAACATAAAACAGAATATATCTATGCAAAAATCGACCTCGGCAAAAAATTCCACTATCGCGAAGCGTTTCTTTCATAAATGCAAATGTGGAAAAACAGTAGAAAGAAAGTGGAATTTTTTGCGCCTGCATATTTTAGCTAATTGCAGGCGCCTGCAAAATAGCAATTGCGATCTTTAAATTGCCTGAGACTTAATTAATTAATTATCAATTGATTTTCTAGGCTTCCCTTGGTTTATACAGATCTATTGTCACACCCTTGATACCATCCTCCCCTGATCCCACCCTGACCTTGATCACGACCCCCTCCTCCCGTAACTCCCTCATCTTTGTCGATGCCACTGCTCCACACGCTTCCATTGCCTCTCCCGCCCTTGTCGGCCCACTTTCCTATGGCCGATGGTGCTGCTCTAGCCCCATCCTCCCACCGCTTGCGTCGATTTGCCCGCCACTGTTGTCCGACCATACTCGTGGCTCCGATGCCTCCACAAATTCTCGCTGCCCCACCGTGGCCCCATCCCTAGCAGCCAGAGATTTCAGGTAAGTCAAAATTGACCGATGCAGTCCAATTTAACAAAGTCCGTTATGTTTCACCACAGACTACGTTCGTACTCCCTCCGTTTCAAATTATAGATCGTTTGACTTTTTTGACACATACTTTGACCACTCGTCTTATTCAAACAATTATTGAAAATATGAAAAAACTCAAGTCATTATTAAAATACCTTTCATGATAGACTAAATCATAACAAAAATAAATTATAATTATAAATTTTTTAATAAGACGAATGGTCAAAGTACATGTCAAAAAGTCAAACGACCTATAATTTGAAACGGAGGGAGTACCTCCGGACGGAAGCATCAAGCATGCGGGCTATGCATGCATGCATGCATGCATGAGCTGCCAACGAGCTGCCCACCCCGGCACCCCGTCACACGCGCGCGCGAGATCGCAGCCGGGAGATCACATCAGGAGAGGAGGCGTCGACGAAGAATCCCCGACGCGGTGTGCGCGGGCGCGTGCCGCCGAGCGCGTCGGGACGGCGCATCGCGTCACTGCACTGCACTGCCGCCGCGGCATGGCAATCCGTGCTGCCGACGGCGCCGGCCTGCATAGCTACGTGCATGAAACAAACCGAAGCAGGGGGCGTCCCCCGCGCGAGGGACCAGCGCTCGTCCCTCGCGCCTCTCGCCGTCCACGTGTCCCCGCGCCGCCGTTGGATCGAGACGAGCGACGCACGCCTTCTCGGCTTCACCTCGCGCATGCTCGCCTGTTCGGCTCGGCTCCCCCAACGAAGAGCGGCTCGATGCGAAACGCCGCAACCCCAAAACCCCAAGAACAGGGGAGCTGCCAGGAGCAGCAGTCGCTGGGCGGCCATGGCGAGAGGTGCCGGTACTTGCGGTCGCACCCACCGCAGGGGTACGTCGACTACCTCCAGCTCTTCTACTGTGGCTTCGGACGACGGCCATGGCTGGGCAGCTCTCCATGAACTCATCTGCTTCGTTAGTTCTAGGCTTCCTAGCTTCATTTGAATGCCTTTTATTATGTATATGTTGTCAGCACTCTCTGCTTGCCTATATGACAGATTTTTTTCTTTTAGCGCTCACAAATTTGACTGAAAACCTGCCTGTACACTATATACTTTCATGTGCATAGGAACAAAAAAAACCCGACCTAAAGAAACTCTAAAAAAATAAATTGAACATCACATCATATATATCAATTTTTTTCAAAGAATTATCATATATATCAATTTGAGTTTATGCAAAAGTACATCAGAACAATCTCTGCCTGATCAATCAGGGTATGCCTCTGCCTGATCACAGACAAGAACACACTGCACTGTCGTCTCCAGTATTAAAGTGAAGGGCGAAGGGCGCTGCAATCTCTCCAAGTCTTCGCCAATGTTCCCGGCAATTCCCAAACCAGAATAAGATACATCGAAATTAACTTTTACGCATCTCAAATTCTTCACACGCGGCCTGCCTTGATTTCTGCCATGTAAGATTTAGCCTGCCTCAATTTCTTTAATCGTAAATCTGAATGATTTGCACAGCTTCATTGAGCACTCTCTTGGAATCTGCACGTGCTACTCGCCCACTTTGAACTCAAATGATCGATGCCATCGATCGAATTCGATGCTGTGGCTGCTCGTGCTCTTGTACCTCCTCGGCGACACCGCTTCCGAGTACTTTTGCGCGTCGCTGGAGGGGCTCTCCGCCACGCTCCGCCTGCCGCAGGCGATCGCCGGGGTCACGCTCCTGTCCCTCGGGAACGGCACGCCGGACGTGCTCTCCAGGGTCGTGGCCTTCGCCGCCGCCGCCGGCGGCGACGACGGCGACGGCAACGCGGGGATGTCGGGCTCAGCAGCGTGCTCGGCGGCGCGCTGTTAGTGTCCACGGTCGTCGCCGGATGGCGGCGACGACGGCGACGGCAACGCGGGGATGTCGGGCTCAGCAGCGTGCTCGGCGGCACGCTGTTTGTGTCCACGGTCGTCGCCGGCGTGGTCGCCATTGTCGCTGGGCGCCAAGGTGACGCCTCCGTCTCCACCATCGAGCGGCGCGGGTTCGTCCGCGACGTGTGCTTCCTCCTCGTCGCGCTTTGCTACCTCCTTGTCGTGCTGCTCACCGCCACCATCATCGTCTAAGATGAAGAAGAAGAGCTGCGGTGGCCGCCGGCCGGTGGTTGCGGAAGGAATTGGGGTTTCGGCGTTTCGCAGCGAGCCGCTCTTTCTGGGGAGCCGAGCCAAACAGGCGAGCAAGCGCGAGGTGAAGCCGAGAAGGCGTGCGTCGCTCGTCTCGATCTAACGGCGGCGCGGGGACACGTGGACGGCGAGAGGCGCGAGGGACGAGCGCTGGTCCCTCGCGCGGGGGACGCCCCCCGCTTCGGAAACAAACAACCCTTTCGCCTCTCGCCAATGCATGTGCATGGGCACATGTCGCATATACATACAGATACAGGCATATTGCAGTATATAGGATATAGCTATCTAGCTAGCCAGAGAGCTAGAGTTGCACATCGATCGTTGCTTTGGGGTCGACGACGACGAATGGGTGCCAGTACTGAACTCGTCAGGCGCCTGTCCATGGCTCCATCGATCTCCATGCGCGACGCCGGGAAGCTGCCATATGCAGACTGAAGAGGCAGAGCAATTGGTGCTTTGCATGCTCGCTGGTTGGCTACAGTTGGGCCATGCTGGCAGCTTGGAAGCTGACAATGGAGAACGGGGGGCAGCGGTTCGACATGGGGACGCATATAATTAGCAGAGCTATATAGCAAGAGAGATCGACCATGCATGGATAGTCGACGATGCTTGATTTTAGGTGAATTATAAATTTATTTTGTTTTCAAATAAATTCGTATGAAATAAAAATAAATTTGCTAAGTTCAAATCAACCGAAAAAGAAACACACACCCGTTTTGATTGCTAGTTTAGTTTAGTAAGACGTGTGATGTTGTGCAGAAGTGGAACCCTTTTCAACAAAAAAAAAATCACGTACGCACCGCATATGATACTTAATACATTTTGTTGTTAACAGTGTGTCATTATGAAGTAAGTATTTCACGAACCATTATATGCTTGTTACATAATATTGTTGTGAAGTAAGTATTTCATGAGCCGACATATTCCTGCTATATAATAGGACTTTTTTAACACGCACCTCAATTATTTTTAACATATTCCTATTTATAAGTGTCGGTGTAATAAATACTGGGGTATGAAGAGTCCTAAGGAAGGCTAAGAGTGCAGACGGGCCCCACGCGTCAAAGGGCGACCGAGCCCCAATGCGTGGGCGAGCCCCTCAGCAAGATCAGCGGGCCCCACGCGTCGAGGCGGAGGACCAGGCCCGGCGTGGCGAAGCCTCTAAGGCCCCCCATGTCAAGCGGGGCCCATGTGGCGAGAGCATCCGGAAGGAGTCTTTTGACGAAGGCTTCCTAACTGCGAAGGACGAGTGCATTCAATATGACATTACTGCGGATAGGCAGATGAAGAGATGATTACGCCACAGTGACCTCTCGCAGTCACATTCAACTATCCATTGGGCGCAATGGAATTGACCGGCAGAGAGAGTTTGCCATCTTCAAGCCGGTACGCCGCGTCATAAGGAAGAGAGGCCCCGCCGCAGCCTCACCGGGCGTGTTCTCGCGGCCTGGAAGCCACTTCAAAAGGCATCGCGTGGGCGGCGCGCTTGCGCCAAAGAGCAAACGTTGCCTCTCCGCCCATCTCCTTACGTCTTATCGGTGTACTAAGCGTCTCAGACGCCTACCCCCTCGGCTCTCCGCTTGACTCAAGGCTTGTATAAAAGGGGAGGAGAGAGGAGGAGAGGGGTTCAAACATTCGTAACCACATTTCATACAACCACAACACGGAAAAGAGTTAAGGCTCGGCAGGAGTAGGATATTACCCGCGAGGGTCCGAACACAGGTAAACCCCGTGGCGTTGCTCCTTGCCGCGTTCCACGCCAAATCGAATCGAGCTCAACTCGATCGGCTAGCGGGATAGAAATCGATAGGGGTGTGATCCGCGTGGTTGAGCGGAGAGCACGCCGTCGATGGCGCACTGTGAGGGAGCGCTAGCATCAAGTTCGAGTTCTTGACCTCTCTTGAGCGGTGATGGCGGATCGGCAGCCCGCGATGGACCGAAGCGCCCTTTGGGCGCCGCGCGCCGAGGCGTCGGCCGCGGTAATGGCGGCGGATCACCGGGCGGCGGCCGCCCGATCAGCTCTAAGGCGACGCTCGCCTTGGAGGAGTGCACTCAAAGACAAAACCTCCATGCGGCGAGGCCTGCTGGACAACCCGCGGTTCCGTAACTCCGGACTCTCTGGCGGCGCCGTGGCTGGCCAGTTTGGCCCGCTACGTGGATGCCGCCGCGGCGGTAGTGCAAGTCGCGGGGGACGCGGGAACCGGTGTTTCCGCCTCCTCCCGCTCTTTGGTTTCCCCGCATCCCTCCCACGGATCTTCTGGTGAGAGGGAGCGGGGCCATGACGACAGGAGCCAGGCAACTCCTACGGGGGGTCGGCTGGGCAGGCGTACAGGTGGGCGGGATCTCCGGTCCCACTTGAAGGATCGTCATCTACGACACGGAGAAGACCTGCGCGACAAGCTCCGCGGGCGGCGAGGCCGGGACCTCGAAAATCCCGCGGCAGGACAAGAAGAAGCGCAAAGCGGCCGAGACCGGCAGTCTGGCCGCCGAGCGCGACGACGACGACATGACAGCCGGCGCAGCGTGAGCGCTGGCAGTGCGTAAAAAAGGAGGAGGTCGCGGCGGCGGCGCGCAGTGGTCCTCGAGGGCGGCCAAAGGCGATCGTCGTGGCCACGGCGGCCTCATGGTCGCATAACGAGGGGCGAGACCGCCCGTCGAGTGAGTGAAACGGAGGGACTTCTCGCCCCATTCACCGCAAAAATTCCCACGACTTGGCTGATTGCCATGTCGCCAAGAACCGGTGGACAAAGCGCCGTCCAGCGGCAGCAGCGTCCGGCGGCAAGGGCAAGAAGCGGCTTCGCTTGGTTTTCGGCAGCGGGAGCGAAGTCACCGCCATCCACGGGCGGATCGCCACCTATCCGTCCCATGCTAGTTTTAAGCGTGCGATGAGGAGGTTCGCGCCACCGTGCGGGCGTTAGGTCACCAGTACCGTGTGGTCGAGCGACCGATCACATTCGATCGAGCCGACCACCCACCAATATCACGCCGGGTCATCTCGATCGTGGTTGCCGCACGGTCCGAATGTCAAGCTTCGGACGGTCTTGGTGGACGGAGAACTCTCAACCTCCCTATCCGCCCGAAGTCGCCAAGGCGCCCAGATCCAAAGCAGCAGAGCTTGGCCGGCGCTCCGTTCTTGATCGCACGGGCCGAGTCCGTCCCTCCGGGGTAGCGTCGATCTCCGGTAACATTTGAGGCTCGACAACTTCCGCCGACGGAGATGCTCGAGTTCGAGGTAGCCGACTTCGACCTCCCGTGACAACGCCATCTTGGGTCGGGCGGGCGTGACCAAGTTCATGGCGGCCCGCCACTATGCGATATGGTGGTGAAGATCCCGGCCCGCGGTTCCATCGTTTTGAAAGTGGACCGCCGGAGGCGCTCCGCTGCGACAAGGACTTCTCTTTGGCGGGGCGATCGGCGCTCAGAAGGCCGACGCCGACTTTGGGAGTTCTCCGCGAAGATCCGTGCCTCCGGTTCGTCCGGGAGGTTAAGCGATCTTCTGAGCGAGTCGACCTGCTAAGACCGTTCGGGCGTGGGCGCGCTCGCCAAATAGGAAGGCGAGCATGGCGGAGTTCGTCGTGAGTGGACTCGCGGACGCAGGTGAAGGCGTCCTAGTGCCTCGCCGTGAACTCTCTTCTTGACGGTTCGCTCCGCTTGAGGGGGGCAGTGTCGCCCCTGGTGTCTCCATCGGCGACATTGTCCAGCACTGGTGGTCTTTGGAATTCGCGCCACCAACAACGTCGCGAGTACTGAAGGATCGCTCCCGGGCTCGTGGTGGCCGACCACAGGCATCCGTATTTGCAAGTAAAGCGATTCTCTCTGGTCATCAACCAGGCGAGAAAGGATTTCACCTGCTCGGATCCCGTCATGGCGGCCTACCTGGCGGAGGTGCGCCGGTTGGAGCGGCACTTTGAGGGTTTGGGCTTCGCGCACGTCCCTCGCCGCGACAACTATATGGCGGATGAACTGTCCCAGATTGCCTCGTCAAGGGCACCTGTTCCGCCGGGTCTTTGAAGAAAGACTCACGCTGCCGCCTGTCATGCCCCCAATCTGGCGGGGACGACGCTTTCGACAGCAGCCCCACGCCTGGAGGAGACGCTACCAATCTCGCCACAGCCCCGGTTGGAGGAGGAGGCGGAAGAAGCTGCCGAGGCGGTTGGCGGAAGAACCGCCTCGCCGGGCGAGCGAAATCGTCGGCGACAATGTGCGGAACGTCGTCACACTCGTCCGGAAGGTCGGTGGATGGATCCGATCCTAGCCTACTGCGGGATGGAGTGATCCCCGGCGATGGCGTCGGTACCGAGAAAATAGCAGCGCAAGGCCAAAGCGCCACGCCATACGGTAGGTGGGGACCATATCGCCCGAGCGCAAATGGAGTTCTCTTGAAGCGCGTCATTGGGAAGCGGGAGTGCAATCCTCTCGAGATCCATGGAGGCATGCTGGGAGCCATTCAGGGAGCCGGGCGTTGGTCGGGAAAGCTTTCCGCCATGGCTTCTATTGGCCTACTGCCCTCCAGGATGCCTTCGAGCTGGTGAGAAGATGCGAAGCGTGCCAATTTCATGCTAAGCAGATCCACCGACCGCCCGGCGCTGCAAACCATTCCGCTCTCTCGGCGTTCGCGTGCTGAAATTTGGACATCTGGGCCCGTTCCCATGCGGCGACCGAGAGTTACACGCATCTGTTGTCGCCGTCGACAAGTTCACTAAGTGGGTGGAGGCATTGCCGGTCCCGGCGATCACGTCCGCAGCTGCCGCAATGTTCATGAAGAGCATCTTCGTCCGGTTCGGTGTCGCCAACAGGATCATCACCGACAACGGCGCTCAGTTCAAGAGCTCCGATTTCCAAGACTGGTGCGAAGAGCTGGTACCAAGTTGTCGCCGCTGCGTTCGCATCCGAAGAGCAATGGGCAAGTGGAGCGGGCAAACGCGGAAGTACTCAGAGGGCTCAAAACAAGGGCGTTTGACCGCCTGGAGAAGCGCGGCAAGCGCTGGGTGGAAGAAGTCCCCACTGTGTTATGGACGCTGCGGATAACTCCCAACAGAGCCACCGGCGAGACCCCTTTCTTCCTGGTGTATGGATCCGAAGCGGTGCTCCCGTCGGAGCTCACCTTTGGTTCCCCAAGGGTGGCGGCGTTCAGCGAAGACCGGAGACCACGACCGCGTCCAGATAAAGTAAACCTCCCGAGGTGGTCGAGAGAGGCGGCGATCCAGCCGCCGGTATCGCAGGCTTCGCGCCGTTATCAAGCAAGACGGGTGTGTGTGAGAACACTGGCAGTGGGCGACCTCGTTCGGCGCAAAATTCAGACGCAGGCGGGCCGCAACAAGCTGTCTCCCCTGTGGGAGGGCCCCTTTAAGGTGGTCTCAGTCTCCCGTCCAGGCTCAGTCAGGCTCGCATTCGAGGATGGTCGTGAATTGGCGAACACTTGGAACGTCGAGCAGCTGAGGAAGTTCTACCCGTAGGTAGCTGTTCAAGAGCTTTTTTGGTCTTCCTTTGGAGCCGAGCGGCGAGGTCTTCCTCCTTCCCCGCTCGCCTCGGGGGCTGCATTGTACAAAGCCATCTGCAGTATAAAGATAAGTTCTGTTTCCCGGTGGGCACCTGTTCTTTTTCGCCTTAAGTCTGTTAGAAAACCTTCTGTTGAAAGCTAGTAGCGAAAAAGTACTTAAGGCTGATGGCCCCTTAGTTGCAAGTGCAAACGCTTATAACTTGCGCTGGGTGAGGCGGCGGACGGAAGGAGGGTTCTAGCCCGGTGTGTCGGCTCGGTCTGGGCAATGCGCCAACGGCGGCACCGGCGTCTAGACCACTTCCGGAAGCTAGGCTCTCGCCACGCAATGTTTAAGGTCGGTTTGCCGAGAGGCCATAAGGGTTGAAGTAACCTGACGCCTAAGGAAAAAGCGCTCACTTCCAACAGAACGTTCTGTCTAAAGCTTTTGGCGATCAGTTGCTTAGCCGCAAAAAGTCTGTTAGAAAACATTCTCGTCGAAGTCGGTAGCGAAAAAAAAGTACTTAAGGCCGATGGCCCTTAGTTGCAAGCGGCTAACGCTTGCTTATGGGCGGCGAGGAGACGGGCGGGTTCTAGCCCGGTGTGTCGGCTCGGTCTGGGCAATGCGCCAACGGCGGCACCGGCGTCTAGACCACTTCCGGAAGCTAGGCTCTCGCCACGCAATGTTTAAGGTCGGTTCGCGAGAGGCCATAAGGGTTGAAGTAACCAAAAGCCTAAGGAAACAGCGCTCACTTTCGGCAGAACGTTCAGTCTAAAGCTTTTTGCGGTCAGGTGCCTCGGTTCCTCTTTTCGCAAAAGTAAAGAGTTTGCGCAAAGTTTGATTGAGACTCACGACAAAAGAGCAAAAGTTTGCATTAACAGGATTTGTACAAGACAAAAAAGATTTGGGAGTTGGCCTACTCCTCGTCTTCATCGCCCTCTGCCGGCGCAGCGCCGCCCATCATAGAGACGCGGCTGGCGGCGAGCTCGACCCGAGACTCTTCGATCCGGTCCAGCTGGCGCGAAGGCTCCCCGGTGGCGGCGCCTAGGTCGAACGCGACGTTCTGAGCAAGGCAGTTGCCTAAGATGAACCGCGCCGCTTCGAGAGCGCCGTGGCGACCGTCTTCGATCGACCGCGCCCGCATCAACACCGGCAGCTCACGCAGGGCGTCGGCAGCTCGCCCCACGGCGCTAGCATACTGCGCGGCTGTCTCCTCCAGCGGGGAGTACAAGGTGACGCCCAGCGGGTACAGGACGCCCGGGAGGCGTGGTAAGCGGCGCGAAGATGTCGGGCGAAAGCACCGAGGCGCTTCGGTGTGCTCCGCACGGAGGTCTTCGACGTCCTTGGTAGCCGAGGCAGCGACGGCTTGCGCCGCCGCAGCCTCACCGGTCACCGCCTCCCGTGCAGCTCGTCGACGGTCCACTCCGCCGAGGCCAGAGCGTTTTCCCGCGTCGCCCAGGTGTGGGCGAGGGCACGGAGCGCTTCGGCAGAGCGCCTAACATCGGCGGCGATGGCACCACGGCATTAGCGCGGCTGCGGTAACGGTCGAGGTTCCTCGGCCCTCGTCTCAGCGCGATCTCCATGGCGGGAGGCCTCGTCTCCGTCGGCGAGCCGCGACGGTAAGCCGGGGTCAAGTGAAGTCGCGCTGATGGAGCTGAGAGGCCCAGCGTCCGCTTATCCCACGAAGATAGCAGAGACAGGTTCAGGTATGCGAAAACATGCGGCATGCTAACCTAATGCAAAATGTACGTAAGTGTAGGGAAAGCCAAACTGAAGTGGCGCGCTCAAAGCGAAATGGGGGCGCGCAAGCCGCTTGGTTTGGAGGAGGCGGTGGGCTTGATCGCGGTCACCGCTGCCGTCGGGCGCTATTGTGAGTGGCGCCGGCGCAGAAGCACCGGTGTCGGCAAGCGCCGTGCAGGAAGCGCCAGCGCAGAAGGAGCGGAAGAAACCGGCGCAGCGGCGCCAGCTCGAAAAGTCGCCGCGCTCGCCCGGTGGCGGAGCGGCGGCGTCGGCAGCAGGCCCCACCGGAGGGCCGGAGGAGGCTTCATGGAAGCTCAGACTTGGCGAGCTCTTTGGGCTCGCCTCCTCCTCGCCCTCATCATCTTCGGCGAGGATGAGGCGGCGCTTCGAGAGCGCTTGTCGGAGTCGGCCGCCACGCCAGAGCGGCGGCAGCCTGTGGAAATTTCGCGTCGCCGCGCGGCTCGCGGATCTCGCATGGTCCCCGCCACTTGGACCGCCGGACCGTAGACCTCCATGGGAGGAGGCAGCATAAATATCGGTTGCGCTCCCGCGATCCCGCCGCAGAGGGGCGCGGTGGTCTCCGGCAGGAGATATCGCCCGATGGCGCGGTCAAGAGCCGCCGGCCATCACGCCGAGCACGTTTTCTCAAGACGTTCCTATGACTAGGCACAAGAGAGAAGAAGAAGCCATAAGTCACAAGAAGTCAAAAGAGAAGACATTCCAAGAAGACAAGAAACCCGAAAGATTGAAGGAACATTTACCTCCGGGGACAAGGCGGACTCCGTCGTCATCGCCATAGTATCGCCAAAGTGGGCGAACCCTAATGCGAGCCGGCAAAGGGCGGCCGCAAAAAATCCGCCGCAATGTGGGTTCCGGTGAGCTCGTTGCGGAGGAGCTCAGCGATGCGCCCCAGCATCTCCTCCAGCTCTGCTGAGTCATCAGGCAGAGACCCCCAGCTGGCAAGGGATTCCGCAGGACCCTCGGGGAGGTCAAGGTCGTCGCAGCCGCTGGAGTCCTCCACGTACAGCCATTGACGGTGCCAGTCCTTCCAGTTGGACTTGACCGTGACCAGGAGGAAGGCGGCGGCGTCGCGGAGCGTAAAGTTGCAGCTCCCAACAGCCCCGCTCGGGCGCGACCTCGCATGCAGCGTGAAGAGCCGGCGCCAGAGCGGGAGATTTGGCATCGTCCCCACGAACATCTCGCATAGGTGGACGAAGATGGTCAGGGCCACGATAGAGTTGGGGGAGGTGCGCTACCGATCTTGTAGAAGGCGAAGCACCGCCAAGAAGAACTCCGAAAGGGCTGGGACGAGCCCCCGCCAAGACGCCCAAGTGAAGGTCACGATCTCCCTGCCGCGGGGCTTGACACCATGGTGCCGGGCGCCGAACCGGACGCGGAGGTGAGCGGCGAACCCTTGAGCCGCGTGGCCGCCACATCTCGCCGACAGCAGAGGCGTGCAAAGCTGGCTCAGCGGTGGCGAAGATCCTCAGCGCGACCCTTGCTGCGTTTGGGCGCCATGGAAAAACGGTGGAGGAGTTGGCGAAAGAAGGTGGCAGCGACAAGGAAGGCTCTGTGGCAACAACGAAGAAGGTGAAGGGCAGTTTTGAGGACTTAAGCGTGCGGAAGGATTAGCCGCGGCGCCAATGGAAGTATTTATAGGCAAAAGGCGCAGCGAAAGCGACGGTTTGATTCCGTCCCCACGCCACAAGACGCTTATCATTGCCCCTGGGCCGTCGAAGATCAGCGAGGGCCCCCACATCGCCGGCGGGCGACCAGGTCCCAGCGTGTGGGCGAGCCCATCGGTGCGCCGGGCGAGGGCCCCATGCGTCAGGCGGACGTGTGGGCGAGCCCCTCGGCGCACGTAGGGTCTCCCACCGTCAAGTCGGGCCCCCGTGGCAGGGAGCATTCCGAGAGGAATCTTCTGGGTGAAGGTTCCCCCTGCTGCGGAGGACGAGCGCATTTAATGCGACATCACGCGCGGATAGACAGCTGAAGAAATGATTACCGCTACAGTGACCTTGCAGGTCTGAGCGGCTGTCACTATGGCGCAGCGGAATTGACCGGCAAAGAGAAGGTTTGCTTAAGATGGCCGCCCGCGTCAGGAGGAGCAAGCTGGGCCCCACTCGTAGACTCATCGGCAGGATCATGCGGGTCGAGGCCACTGGCGGTTAGCGAGGCGAGCTGCCTTGGCGAGGCGCCGCAACGCGTTGCTCTCTTCGCCGTGTCTTGTCGTACTAAAAGTATCAGATCGCTTACCCTCGCTCTCTCCGCCGGTTTAGTGCTTGTATAAAAGGACCGGAGAGAGAAGGGAGGGGGTACGTGCGCTTGGAACACGCAGTTCGCAAGCATTCTGTGACCACTTTCCATTCAATCACAACAAGAAAAGAGCTAAGGCTCAGCAGGAGTAGGACTATTACCCGCAAGAGGGTCCAAACCTGGGTAATCCCCGTGTGTTGTTTTTGTCGCGCCCCACGCCAATCGAACGAGCACGGCCGATCGGCTAGCGGTGTTAGAAACTGACCAGGGTGTGATCCGCAGTGGTTGAGCGGTGAACACGCCGTCAGTGGCGCGCCAGGTAGGGGAGCGCTAGCATCAGTTCCTTCTCTTCGACCTCACCGATGGCGGAGCAGCAGTCCGCGATGGATCTCGAAGCCGCCAGAGCCACAATCACAAGGCGTCCGCAAGCAATGGCGATAGATCAGCGGGGCGGTACTACCGCTTAGGGTTGGAACTCGGCGAAAGCGCAGCTCGCTGTTAGGCGGCGCTCGCCTTGAGGAGTGCACTCAAGACAGTAACCACTACGCGGTCAGGCCTCGCTGACAACCCACCGTGCCGGTGACTCGATTTCTGGCGGGCGCCGTGGCCGCCGCTTTGGCTCCGCTACGCTGGCGCTTACCAGCGGTGGTGCAGTGTTTCGAGGGCGGAACCGCGCTTCGCCGCTTCTTCGTTCTTTCTCCCACACCTCTCGCAGATTCTCCGGCGGGAGGAAGGCTTAAGACAACAGAGGCGGGCGACTTTACAGGGTTCGCTCGGCAGCGCATAAGGGGCGTAGATCTCCGGTCCCACTTTGAGGACCGCCATCTACGACGCGGAGAAGACTTGCGCGACAAGCTCCGCAGTAACACGACAGAGAGCGCGACCGCTGCTGAAGCCGCTGTCATGGGGACCAGCGAAGAGGACTCTGGATGGGCTGGTCCGCCAAGAGGCGTTTTCTTGCGCCGCCGTCCGGACGGCGGGCGGCGGACGCTGCCCGCCCGTGAGCAGGAGGTTCTCGACGCGGTGCCGCGCTTTTTCCAAGGAGTGCGCGCTGAGTCCAATGGCCGGAGAAGTTCCGACCCACCCCATCGAGAAGTAACGACGGCTCCACCAACCCCGACGAAGTTCTTGCAGATCTACACTACGGTGATGCGGCGGCCGGAGGATCGAAGGTCTGGCAACTATTTCCTTAGCCTCACCGCGAGCCCGCTTGCTCATGAACCTGTCCCCGAGTCCGGTAGAGGTCGTGGAAGGAGCTCGAAGCACTTCATCACCAACTTCTGTGGCACGCTCGAGCAGCCCGGAAGTCGAGACAACCTCCACAACGGGAGCAGAAGAAGGGAGAGTCATCGCTGATTACATCCGGGCTTCGCCCGTCCGCATACCATCCTCGACATTCCATCGACGCGGGTTACGGGCATTCGTGAGAGGCGCCCGAGACCCTAAGGTCAAGGAGAAGATGGCCACCCACAAGATCAAGACAACGGAGGAGCTTTTTCACCTGGCAAGACAAGTGCGCCCTTCAAAGCGGAGGCTCGCCGCCCGGCGGGGCGTATGGGACACCGCGGGCGGGCGAGGCAGGACTTCAAAAATCCCGCAAGAAGGACAAGAAGAAGCGCAAGGCGCCGAGATCGGCAGGTCATGGCAGCCGAAAGCGCCGACGACGACGACGACGAAGACGGCCGCACGCGGGCGAGCAGCGCCAAGCGGGCACAAGAAAGGAGGAGGTCATGCGGCGGCGGCGGGCGGCAGAACGGTCTCGCAGGGCGGTTAGGGCGACCACCGTGATCACGGTGGTTCCCTGCCGCCGCGACGATGGGCGACCGACCGCCCCCGCGAGCGAGAGGAGGGGCTTACTTATCCCATCCACCGCAACAGCCCCACGACGGCGATTGCCATGTCGTCAACAAGTTGGTGGACAAAAGCGCGCCCACGAGCAAAGCAGCAGAGCATCCGGCAGGCAAGGGCAAGGAAGCGGCTTCGCTTGGTTTCCAACAGCGGAGCGCCGGTTGCCGCCATCCACGGCGGATCGGCCACCTATCCGCCCCACGCTAGCTTTAAGCCGCGCGATGAGGAGGTGTGCGCCGCCATGCCCGCATTGGGTCAAGAAGGCTGTTGGCGTGGTCGAGCAACCGATCGCGTTTCACCAAAGCCGATCACCCGGTCCAAGACCGCTGCCCGACATCTCCCGATCGTGGTTGCGCCCACGGTCCGGAATGTAAAGCTAGGGCGGTGCCGGTAGACGGAGGAGTTCCCTCAACCTTCGTCTGTCCGGGCCGTCAAAGGCGCCAGATCCAAAGAACAGAGCTTCGACCGGGCGCCTGTTCTTGACATCGCGCCGTGGGCTGAAGTCCTCCTTTAGCGCGCCGCCTCCCAAAGGACGCTTGAGGTTCGGCAACTTCCGCACCGAGATGCTCGAGTTCGAGGTGGCGGACTTCGAATTTCCCTACAACGCCATACCGGGTCGGCCGCATCACCAAGTTCAAGGCGCTTGCCACTATGCGCATATGGTGGTGAAGATCCCGGCCTCGCCGCCCCATCGCTTTTGAAAGTGGACCGTCCGGAGGCGCCTGCCGCGACAAGGACTTCTTCATGGCGGGGCGACGGGCCGAAGGCGGACGCTTCGACTTTTGGGAGCTCCGACGAAGATCCGTGGCTTCCCGTTCGTCCGGGGAGGTTAAGGCGATCTCCCCGAGTGAGTCGACTCCAGCCAAGACCGCTCGGTAGGCGCTTCTCGCCAAATAGAAGGCGCCGTTTCTTCTCCAGCTTAACGCAGACGTGTTCGCATGGCAACCGCCCGACATGACTGGGTCCCAGTGAGGTGATTAAGCACAAGTTGGCAACGTTTCTGGCGGCCGACCGGCCATGCAAATGGTCCGGAAGGCGTAGAGCGCCAGAAGTTATCCGCCAGAGGTGGACAAGTCTTAAGGGCGGGTCGCCGCAATACGCTTTCATCCCCTCGGTGGTTTCACGTAACCCGCCCTCGCCAAGAAATCCAACGGCGTGGAGGATGTGCGGAGTTCACCGACCAACAGTATGCGTCGTCTGGCGACCTGCACTACGCTTCTGCGCATTGATCTCATCGCCGATTCCACAACAAGTAAAGCGAGTACCGTGTTTTCTCGGATGCGCATCTCCGTACCATCGATTAGCATGGCCGAAGAAGATGAAGACAAGATCGCTTTTGTGACGCCTACGGGCGCCATCGCTACACAAGGATGGCGTCGATCAAGAATGCAGCCCAACCTATCAGGCCATGCACATCGCTTATCGCCCCCAAATAGGGTGGAACCGGAGTTGTGGCGTCGACGACCGTGGTGAAGTCCAAGAAGGAGGAGGAGTTGATCGCGACCGGAAGAAACCTTCGCCAACCTAAAGAAGCATCGCATCAAGCTCAACCCTCGAGAAATGCGTGGTTTGCTGCTCCGTCGGCAAGTCAGCCGATTCCTCGCCTCCCGTGAGAGGGGATTGAGGCGAACTCGACAAGATCGCGGGCGATCGAGAACATGAAGCCCTACGACGACTTCCGCAGATGGTTTGGTAGGGTGCTTGACCTCCCGGTCATGATAGCTCGGCCTGGGATAAGAGTCTCCCTTATTCAAGCTCAAGAAGACCAACCAGGTTCGAGTGGATCGGCGGAGGCGCAGGAGGCGCTCGACGGGTCAAGAAGTATCTAACTTCCCCGCCTGCGGTTGGTCGCCTTTGACCCGGCGAGCCATCGATCCTTTATGTCGCGCAAACCCTCAGTGGTCAGGCAGCGGTGTTGGTGGCGAAAGAGAAGGCGTCAGCCCCATTTACTACGCCAAGAAAGTCCTCACGACGCCAAACAAGGTACACGCAGCACCGTAAGATGATTTCTACGCTGCGGCCGACGCGTGCCTAGAAGTCGGCCACTACTTTCAGGGCGAGAGATCACCGCCCCGACTCAAGTACTTTGGCGGGAGATCCTTCTTCAACTGCCGGGTTGACGGGCGCAGACGCTAGTGGGCCATGGAGCTGGCAGAATTTTCACCAAATTCACCCCCGAACTGCCATCAAAGGGCAAGCTGGTTCCCTTCGTCGCCAGTGGACTCGGGCGAACGCAGGTCGCGGCATGCCCCTAGCGTTCCCCGCAGGACTCTTCTTCGACGGTTCGCTCCGGCTGAGGGGGGCCGGGCAAGATGTCGCCCCGGTGTCTCCTCATCATGGCGACATTATCCCGCACTGTAGCTGGAATTCAAGGCCACCAACAACAACGCTATGGAGTATGAAGGATCGGCCACGCTCCGTGGTGGCTTCGACCGGGCATCCGGGCGCTGGGCGTAAAGGCGACTTTCCCGATCATCAACCAGCGGTAGAAAGGATTTCACCGCCGATCCCGCTATGGCGGCTTACTGGCGGAGGTGCGCCCGTTGAGCGGCACTTTGAGGGTTTGCTTCGCGCGACGCCCTCGCCGCGATAACTATATGGCGGATGAACTGGCCCCTGCATTGCTCGCCAAGGGCACCTCGCTCCCGCCGGGTCTTTTGAAGAAAGACTCACGCGGCTGTTCTGCCGCAGCTCTCTCAATCTCTGCCGCGGACGACGCTTTTCTCGACGAGCCTCAGCTGCCCGGAGGAGACGTCGCTACCAATCTCGCCATGGCCTCGGGGCTTGGAGGGAGGAGGCTAGAACCGCAGAGGCGGTTGAGGCGGAAATGCCGCCAGCAGTAGTACGCCGGGCGACAATGTACGGAACGCCGCCACACTCGTCCGGAAGGCCGTGGATGGATCCGATCCCTAGCCTACCCGCGATGGAGGATCCCGACGATGACGCTGCTTGGCCGAGAAGATAGCGCTGCAAGTCTGCCGCCACGCCCCGGTAGGGACCTGTAGACGCCAGTACGCTAAATGGAGTTCTCACCGGCGCGCCACGGAAGCGGGAGTGCAACTTTCCGAGATCCATGGAGGCACGCGGCGGAGCCATTCGCGGAGCCAGCGCGGTCGGGAAAGCTTCGCACACGGTTTATTGGCCTACCGCCTCCGTGATGCCTTCGAGCTGGCGGAGAAGATGTGAAGCGTGCCAATTTGATGCTGGGGGGATCCACCGACCCCAGCGCGCCGCAAACCATTCCGCTTTCCCGCCGTCAGCGTCCGGGGCCGGATATCCTGGCCTGCTTCGCCATGGGGCGACCGGAGGTTACATCGCATCTGCTCGCCGCCGCGACAAGTTCACTAAGTAGGTGGAGGCATTGCCGGTCGGCGATACAACTAATTGCGGCGCTTTGCCAAAATAACAATTGCGATCTTTAAATTGCACGAGACTTAATTAATTAATTATCAATTGATTTTCTAGAAACTTTGGTTTATACAGATCTATTGTCACACCCTTGATACCATCCTCCCTGATCCCACCACGACCTTGATCCGACCCCTCATAACTCCCTCATCTTTGTCGATGCTGCTCCATCACGCTTCCATTGCCTCTCGCCCTTGTCGGCCCACTTTCCTATGGCCGATGGTGCTGCTCTAGCCCGTCCTCCCACCGCTTGCGTCGGTTTGCCCGCCACTGTTGTCAGCCCATACTACCGTGGCTCGATGCTTCCACAAATTCATTTGCTTAGCATGGCCCCATCCCTAGACCCGGAGATTTCGGTAAGTCAAAAATTGACCGATCGCAGTCCAATTTAACAAAGTCCGTTATGTTTCACCACAGACTACGTTAAGTACTCCTCTAGTTTCAAATTATAGATCGTTTGACTTTTTGACATACTTTTGACCACGTCTTATTCAAACAATTATTGAAAATATGAAAAACTCAAGTCATTATTAAATACCTTTCATGATAGACTAAATCATAACAAAATAAATTATAATTATAAATTTTTAATAAGGCGAATGGTAATTGATACGTAAAAGTCGAAACAGCTATAATTGAAACGGAAATATCCGACGGAAGCATCAAGCATACGGGCTATGCATGCATGCATGCATGCATGAGCTGCCAACGAGGCTGCCACCCCGCACCCATTCACACGCGCGCGAGATCGCAGCCGGAGATCACATCAGGAGAGGAGGCGTCGACGAAGAATCCCGACGCAGTGTGCGCGGGCGCGTGCCGCCGAGCGCGTCGGGACGGCGCATCGCGTCACTGCACTGCACTGCCGCCGCGGCATGGCAATCCGTGCTGCCGACGGCGCCGGCCTGCATAGCTACGTGCATGAAACAAAGCAGGGGCGTCCCCGCGCGAGGACCAGCGCTCGTCCCTCGCGCCTCTCTCGCCGTCCACGTGTCCCCGCGCCGCCGTTGGATCGAGACAGAGCGACGCACGCCTTCTCGGCTTCACCTCGCGCATGCTCGCCTGTTCGGCTCAGCTCCCCCAACGAAGAGCGGCTCGATGCGAAACGCCGCAACCCCAAAACCCCAGAACAGGGGCTGCCAGGAGCAGCAGTCGCTGGGCAGCCATGGCGAAGGTGCCGGTACTTGCGGTCGCACCCACCATACGTCGACTACCTCCAGCTCTTCTACTGTGGCTTCGGACGACGGCCATGGCTGGGCAGCTCTCCATGAACTCATCTGCTTCGTTAGTTCTAGGCTTCCTAGCTTCATTTGAATGCCTTTTATTATGTATATGTTGTCAGCACTCTCTGCTTGCCTATATGACGATTTTTTTCTTTTAGCGCTCACAAATTTGACTGAAAACCTGCCTGTACACTATATATATACTTTCATGTGCATAGGAACAAAAAAACCCGACCTAAAGAAACTCTAAAAAAATAAATTGAACATCACATCATATATATCAATTTTTTCAAGAATTATCATATATATCAATTTGAGTTTATGCAAAAGTACATCAGAACAATCTCTGCCTGATCAATCAGGGTATGCCTCTGCCTGATCACAGACAAGAACACACTGCACTGTCGTCTCCAGTATTAAAGTGAAGGGCGAAGGGCGCTGCAATCTCTCAAGTCTTCGCCAATGTTCCCAGCAATTCCCAAACCAGAATAAGATACATCGAAATTAACTTTACGCATCTCAAATTCTTCACACGCAGCCTGCCTTGATTTCTGCCATGTAAGATTTAGCCTGCCTCAATTTCTTTAATCGTAAATCTGAATGATTTGCACAGCTTCATTGAGCACTCTCTTGGAATCTGCGTGCTACTCGCCCACTTTGAACTCAAATGATCGATGCCATCGATCAGATTCGATGCTGTGGCTGCTCGTGCTCTTGTACCTCCTCCAGCGACACCGCTTCCGGTACTTTGCGCGTCGCTGGAGGGGCTCTCCGCCGCTCCGCCTGCAGGCGATCGCCAGGTCACGCTCCTGTCCCTCGGGAACGGCACGCCGGACGTGCTCTCCAGGGTCGTGGCCTTCGCCGCCGCCGCCGACGGCGGCGGCAACGACAACGGGGATGTCGGGCTCAGCAGCGTGCTCGGCGGCGCGCTGTTAGTGTCCACGGTCGTCGCCGGATGGCGGCGACGACGGCGACAACAACGCGGGGATGTCGGGCTCAGCAGCGTGCTCGGCGGCACGCTGTTTGTGTCCGGGTCGTCGCCGGCGTGGTCGCCATTGTCGCTGGGCGCAAGGTGACGCCTCCGTCTCCACCATCGAGCGGCGCGGGTTCGTCCGCGACGTGTGCTTCCTCCTCGTCGCGCTTTGCTACCTCCTTGTCGTGCTGCTCACCGCCACCATCATCGTCTAAGATGAAGAAGAAGAGCTGCGGTGGCCGCCGGCCGGTGGTTGCGGAAGGAATTGGGGTTTCGGCGTTTCGCAGCGAGCCGCTCTTTCTGGGAGCCGAGCCAAACAGGCGAGCAAGCGCGAGGTGAAAGCCGAAGGCGTGCGTCGCTCGTCTCGATCTAACGGCGGCGCGGGGACACGTGGACGGCGAGAGGCGCGAGGGACGAGCGCTGGTCCCTCGCGCGGGACGCCCCCGCTTCGGAAACAAACAACCTTTCGCCTCTCGCCAATGCATGTGCATGGGCACATGTCATATATACATACAGATACAGGCATATTGCAGTATATAGGATATAGCTATCTAGCTAGCCAGAGAGCTAGAGTTGCACATCGATCGTTGCTTTGGGGTCGACGACGACGAATGGGTGCCAGTACTGAACTCGTCAGGCGCCTGTCCATGGCTCCATCGATCTCCATGCGCGACGCCGAGGAAGCTGCCATATGCAGACTGAAGAGGCAGAGCAATTGGTGCTTTGCATGCTCGCTGGTTGGCTACAGTTGGGCCATGCTGGCAGCTTGGAAGCTGACAATGGAGAACAGGGGGCAGCAGTTCGACATGGGGACGCATATAATTAGCAGAGCTATATAGCAAGAGAGATCGACCATGCATGGATAGTCGACGATGCTTGATTTTAGGTGAATTATAAATTTATTTTGTTTTCAAATAAATTCGTATGAAATAAAAATAAATTTGCTAAGTTCAAATCAACCGAAAAAAAACACACACCCGTTTTGATTGCTAGTTTAGTTTAGTAAGACGTGTGATGTTGTGCAGAAGTGGAACCCTTTTCAACAAAAAAAAATCACGTACGCACCGCATATGATGTAATACATTTTTTGTTAACAGTGTGTCATTATGAAGTAAGTATTTCACGAACCATTATATGCTTGTTACATAATATTGTTGTGAAGTAAGTATTTCATGACCGACATATTCCTGCTATATAATAGGACTTTTTAACACGCGCCTCAATTATTTTTAACATATTCCTATTTATAAATTATTAGGTTATGTAATAAATCTTGGGGTATGAAGAGTCCTAGGAAGGCTAAGAGTCTTGAGCCAGCCCCACCCAGCGTCGGGCTGACCAGGCCCAGGGCGTCAAGGCGAGCCTCGGCGCATCGAGGCGGGGCCCCATGGCGTCGAGCCGAGAACCCGGGCCTTGGCGTGGGCGAGCCCCTCATGCTTGTCAAGCAGGGGCCCGTGTGGCGAGAGCATCCGGAAGGAGTCTTTTTGGATGAGCTTCCCTGCTGCGAAGGGCAGAGTGCATTATGACATTACGGGCGGATATGAGAGATGAAGAGATGATTACCGCCACAGTGACCTCTGCAGGTGTTCAGCATCCTTGTGGTAGCAGCCGGAATTAGCCGTGAGAGTTTGCCATCTTCAATTTGTTTGCCCAGCGTCATAAAAGGCGGCTGAGCCGCCAGCGATCTCAGGCGTGTTCTGGTCGGAAGCCACTTCAAAACCACGCGTGGGCGGCGTCTTGGCTGATCGCGTTTTCGTCTCTCTGTCATCCCGCCGCGTCTTATCGGTGTACTAAAGCGTCTTTATCTTGCCTACCCCTCGGCTCTCCGCCCGGCTCAAAGGCTTGTATAAAGGGAGGAGAGAGGAGGAGAGGGGTTGAGCGTGCGTAACCACATTTCATACAACCACAACCACGGAAAGAGTTAAGGCTCGGCGGGGAGTAGAATTACCCTGCAGGTCGAACACAGGTAAACCTGTCGTTGCTCCTTGCGTTACGCTCAAATCGAGCGGAACCACTTGTCGGCTAGCGGGATAGAAATCGATAGAAGTGTGATCCGCGATGGTTGGCGGAGAAACCCGCCGTCGATGGCGCACGAGTAGAGGCGCTAGCATCAGGATTCGAGTTCTTGACCTCTCTTGAAGCGGTGATGGCGGATCGGCGATCCGCGATGGACGAGCGGCCAGGCGCCCCGCGGCAGCGTCGAGGCTGCGGCAATGGCGGATCAGCGGCAATAAAGTCGATCGCTAAGCGGCGCGGCCTTGGAGAATGCACTCCAGCACAAAACCTCCATGCGGCGAGGCCTGGCTGGACAACCGCGGTTCGGTAACTCCGGACTCTGGCGGCGCCCGTGGTAGCCATTTGGCCCGCTCGTGGATGCCGCGTAGTGCAAATCATGCGGGGCCAGCGGGAACGGTGTTTCCGCCTCCTCCGCTCTTTGGTTTCCCGCATCCCTCCACGGATCTTGGTGAGAGGGGCGGGGCCATAACAACGAGGCAGGCAACTCCCTACGGGGAATCGGGTGGGCGAGCGTCTGGTGGGCGGGATCTCGGTCCCGCGAAGGATCGTCATCTGACGGAAGACACAGCGACAAGCTCATGACGAGGGCAGGACCTCGAAAATCGGCGGCGAGGACAAGAAAAAGAAGCAAAAAGCGGTAGGACCGAGCAGGTCTGGCAGCCATGGCCTTGGCAGCAACAGCAGCTGACGACGCCTTGATGTGTGGCCGAAGCGAGAAAGGAAATCCGGCGTGGCGGCGAAGTGGTCCTCGTAAGGCGGCCAAAGCGTCGTCGTGTACAGCGGCCTTGATGCGAGCAGACCGCCGTCGATGTGAAAAAGCGGAGGGACTTCTTGTCCCATTCATAAAAATTCCCACGACTTGGTGATTGCCATGTAAATTGACCACAGTGGACAAAGCGCGTCCCTGGCGGCAGTCGTCGGCGTAGCGGGCAAGAAGCGGCAACGGTTTGGCGGGCCTTGAAGTCACCGTCATCCGGCGGATCGGCCACCTACTCATCCCATGCTAGTTTTAAGCGTCACGATGAGAGTCTGCGCCACCGTGCGGCGTTGAGGTCCTTGAGCGGTGAGTGTGGTCGGGCTGACCGATCACATTCGATCGGCCGACCACTGACCCGTCTTACCGGCGGGTCATCTCGATCGTGGTTGCGCCCGGTCCGGAATATCAACTTCAGACGGTCTTTGGTGGGCCAGACTCTCAACCTCCTATCCGCCCGAGTCGCCAAGGCGCTCGAGATCGGCGAGCCGGCCGGCGCTCCGTTCTTGTTTGCGCGCCGAAATTGGTCCGTCCCTCACGGTAGCGTCGATCCGGTAACATTTGGAGCTCGACAACTTCCGCGGAGATGCTCGAGTTGAGGTAGCGACTTGACCTCCGGCCTGGCGCCATCTTGGGTCGGCGTGACCGACCAAGTTCATGGCGACTGCCACTATCGTATATGGTGGTGAAGATCCGGGCTGTTGGCCCCATCGTTTTAGTGGACGCCGGGCTCATTGCGACAAGAACTCTCGCTTTGGCGGAAGCGTCGGCGCTTCGAAGGCCCGGCAACCGACTTTGGAGTTCCTCGGTGAATCCGTGCCTCACTGGATTCGTCCGGGGGTTAAAGCGATCTTCTGAGTGGTCGAACCTGCGAACCGTTGGTGGGCGCCCGCTCTCGGTAGCCAAATAGGAAGGCGAAACCTTTGGCGGAGTTAAATCGTAGTGGACTCCGGCGGACCTTGGCGAAGCGTCCTGGTGCCCTCGCCGTGAACTCTCTTCTTGACGGTTCGTTCCGAAGCGAAATTTGGGCGGTGTAATCTGGTGTCTACCGGCGACATTATCCTTTTGGTAGTCTTCGTTCCGCCACCAACAACGTCGTGGTCTGAAGGGCCGCTCCGGGCTCGGGGTAGCCGACCACAGGCATCCGTATTTGCAAATAAAGCGACTCTCTCTGGTCATCAACCCGGTGAGAAGATTTCACTGTTCGGATCCGTCATGGCGGCCTACAGTCTCGCCCGGTTGGGCGGCACTGAGGTTTGGGCTTGCGCCGTCCCTCGCCCGCGACAACTATGGCGGATAAGCTGTCTAGATTGCCTCGTCAAGAACTGTTCGGTGGGGTCTTTGAAGAAAAGACTCACTGTGACCGTCTGTCATGACCCCAATCTGGCGGGGGCGGCCCGCTCCCACAGCAGCTCCCGTCACGGAGAGCGTCGCCAATCTGCCGCTCTCCCGGTTGGAGGCGGAAAAGCTGCGGCGGTTGGCGGAAGAACGCCTCGCCGGGCGAGCGAAATCGTCGGCGACAATGTGCGGAGCGTCGTCACACTTTCGTCCGGAAGGTCGATTGGATGGATCGATCCTAGCCTACTGCGGGATGGAGTGATCCCCAGCGATGGCGTCGGTTGAGAAAAATAAGCAGCGCAAGGCCAAGCGCTCATACAGTAGGTGGGGACACATATCGCCCGAGCGCAAATGGAGGATTCTTGAAGTCGTCATCGGGAAGCGGGGAGTGCAATCCTCTAAGATCCATGGAGGCATGTCGGGGAGCCATTGGGGGCCGAGGCGTTGGTGGAAAGCTTTCGCCATAGCTTCTATTGGCCTCTGCCCTCGGGGATGCCTTGCCAGTGGTGAAGATCACGGCGATGCCAATTTCATGCTAAGCGGATCCAGACCGGCCAGTAGCGCAAACCATTCCGCTCTCTGGCGTTGTGATGCTGAAATTTGGACATCTGGGCCCGTTCCATGTGAGGCGACCGTGGAATTACTGCGCATGTTATCGCCGTCGACAAGTTCACTAAGTGGGTGGAGAGCATTGCGGTCCGGCGATCACGTCGCATTTGCGCAATGTTCATGAAAATCTTCGTCCGATTGATCGCCATCAGCAGGATCATCGGCGACGGCCTTTCGGTTCAAAACTCCGTTCCAAAGGCCCGGTGCGAAGAGCTTTGGGTACCAAAACGTCGCCGCTGCGTTCGCAGCATCGAAGAACAATGGGCAAGTGGAGGCGGGCAAGCGGAAGTACTCGAGAGGAGCTCAAAACAAGGCGTTTGACCGCTGGAGAAAGCGGCGACAAGCGGCCCGGTGGAAAAAGTCCCCAGCGTGTTATGGGCTGCGGATAACCCCAGCGAGCCACCCGTGGAGACCCGCTTTCTTCTGGTGTATGGATCCGGCGGTGCTCCGTCCAGACTCACCTTTGGTTCCCCAAAGAATTGGCGGCGTTCGGCGAAAACGGAGACCACTGACCGGCGTCGAGATAAAGTAACCTCCACGGAGGTGGTGAAACAGGCGGCGATCGGGCGCGGTGTCGTGATCTTCTTGCCCGTTATCAAGCAAGGCGAATTATTGAGAACAACGGCGGTGCGTGACCTGGTTAAGTACCAAATTAGAACTTGGCCCGCATAACAAATGTGTCTCCACATGGGAGGCCTTTAAAGTGGTCTCGATCTCCGTCGAGGCTCGGTCAGGCTTCGCGTCGAGGATGAGTGCGTGAATTGGCGAACACTTGGGCGTCGGCGGTGAGGAAGTTCTACCGGTAGGTAAATTTGTTCAAGAGCTTTTGGTCTTCCTTTGGAGTGACGAGTCTTCCTCCTTCCCTTCGCCTCGGGAGTACATGTACAAAGCCATCTGCGATATAAAGATAAGTTACATTTCCGGTGGGCACTGTTCTTTTTCGCCTTAAGTCTGTTAGAAACCTTGTTGAAAGCTAGTAGCGAAAAAAAGTACTTAAATGATAGCCTTAGTTGCAAGTCAAGCGCTTATAACTTCTTGTTGGGTGGTAAGAGGACGGAGGTTCTAGCCGGTGTGTGCAGTCTGGGCAATGCATAGCAATGACACCGCGTCTAGACCACTTCGGAAGCTAGGCTCTCGCCACGCATATGTTTAGGTCGGTTTCGAAGAGCCATAGGGTTGAAGTAACGGCGCCCTAAGGAAGCGCTCGCCAGCGAGCGATTACATCTAAAGCTTTTAGCGATCGGTTGCTTAGCAAAAGTGCATTGAAAACGATACGTAGTGGTAGCGAAAAAGTACTAAAGTGATGGCCCTTAGTTGCAAGAGCGAGCAGCAAGCTGCGATGGGCGGTGACGGAGCGGAGTTCTAGCCGATTAATGTCGACTCGGTCAGCAATCATTATGGCGGCACCAGCGATCTAGACAGCCAGGAGCTAGGCTCTCGCCGCATAATGTTTAAGGTCGGTTCGCGAGAGCCATAAGGGTTAAAATAACCAAAAGCCTAAAATAGCGCTCACTTTGGAAACGTTGATCCTTTGCGGTCAGTGCCTCGGTTCCTCTTTTACATAAAAGTAAAGAGTAAGTTTGGTTTGATTGAGACTCACGACAAAAGAGCAAGATTTGCATTATGAGGATTTACAAGACAAAAAGATTTGGGAGTTGGCTACTCCTGCGTCTTCATCGCCCTGCTTGTGGCCCGCCCATCATAGAGCCTTGGTGGCGGCGAGCTCGACCGAGACTCTTGATCCGGTCGGTGGCCTTGAGCTCCCGGTGGCGGCGCCTGGGTCGAGCAGCGGCGTTCGAGCAAGCGGTTGCCTAAATAATGAACCAGCGCGCCGAGCGCGTGGCACGGTCTTCGATCGACCGCGCCCGCATCAACACGGCGGCTCCGCGAGCGTCGGCTATTTCGCCCACAGCCAGCTTCTTGCTTGTTTGTCTCCTCCGTGAGTACAAGGTAGCGCCAATGAGGGGCGATCCCGGAAGCGTGGTGGCGGCATGTAGCCTGGCGAAACACCGGGCGCTTCGGTGTGCGCCGCCCGCGGTGCCGGCGTCCGAAGCGGCGGCAGCGCGCGCCGCGACCTCACGATCTGCCGCCTCCGTCAGCGGCTTCGTCGGCAGTCCACTCACCGAGGCGAGGCGTTTTCAGCGTCGCCAGTGTGGCGAAACGCAAGCGCTAATGACGCCAACTGCTCAGCGATGGCACCGCGGCATTGGCGTCCGGGTGCGGCAATGGAGGTTCCTCCGCCTCGTCTCAGCCTTGATCTCATGGCGGAAACCTCGTCTCCGTCGAAGAACGCCAGACGGTGAGGGCTGGCGAAGTCGCGAGATGGAGCAGGCCCAGCGTCCGCTCTATCCCACGAATAAGCGAGCGAGGGGTTCGGTATCTGGCTTCTGACATACTAACCTAATACAATATCGTAAGTGTGGAAAGCCAACACTGAAGTGGCGGCATACAGCGAAATGAAGGAGGCGTAACCGCTTAGTTCTTGGCGGTGGTGCCTTGATCGCGGTCACCGCCACGTCGAAGCGGTATTGCTTGAGTAAGCGTAGCCTTGAGAAGCACCATAGCGTCGGCAAGCGCCCAGTCGCGAAGCGTGCGCGAAAGGCGGCGGCCTTGTGGCGATTCAGGAAAAATCAGCGCTCGCCCGGGTAAGCGGGCGGCGTCGGCCAGCGAACCCCCAGGCCGGAGGAAGGCTGAGGCTTCGGGACTTAATGACGCGAGCTCTCTTTGGGCCGCCCTCCCTCCTTCCTCATCATCTTGGCGAGGATGGCGGCGCTTCCGGCCTTGTCGGTCGGCCCCACTTGAGCGGCGGCGCCGTGGAAACTTCGCGGTCGTAGAAGCGACTCGCGGATCTGCCGATGGTCCCCGGGCCGCTTGGACGCCGGACGAGACCTCCATGGGGAGGCGGCAGCGCAAATACGGTTGCGCTCCGCGGATCGATGCGGGTGGTCTCCGGCAGGAGATGCTCGCCCGATGAAGCGCGGTCAAAACCGCCCGATAACTAAGAACACGTTCTCGGCGTTCCTGCTGACTAGGCACAAGAGAAAAAAAAGCCATAAGTCACAGAGTCAAAGAAGACATTCCAAGAAGACAAGAAACCGAAAGATTGAAGAACATTTACCTCACGGGACTCGTCGTCATATCGCCATATCTTGCCCGTAGGCGAACCCTATCACGGAAGAGCGGTGGCTGACGCCGCAAATCCGCGCAATGTGGGTTCCGGTGAGCTCGTTGCGGAGGAGCTCGGCGTCTTGACATCTCCTCCGGCTACTGGCGAGTCATGACGAACCCGAGTGGCAAGGAGTTCGCGGGACCCACCGGGAGGTCAGGTCGTCGCGGCCGTTGAGTCCTCCACGTCTGACCATTGGTGCAGTCCTTCCAGTTGGACTTGACCGTGACGGGAGGAAAAGCGGCGGCGTCGCGAGCGTAAAGTTGCAATCCCACAGCCCCGCTCGTGGCGACCTGCTGTCACGGCGTGAAGAGCCGGCCGAGCGGGAGATTTAGCCGTCCCCACGAACATCGCATAGGTGGGCGAAGATGGTCGAGATTGATAGAGGATTGGGGAAGTGCGCCGCTGGATCTTGGCAGAAAGCGAGCACCGCCAGAAGAACTCGGTCTGGCGGGGCCGAGCCCGCCGGCATCGCCAAGTGAAGTCACGATCTCGCGGGGCTTGACACCATGGTGCGGCCGGTGAACGGACGGAGGTGGCGGCACGAACCCTTGGGCAGCGTCGCCCTCCTCGTCGGCAGCGGCGAGCAAAGCGTGACGGTGGCGCATCCTTGGCGACCCTTATGCGTTTGGGCATACATGGACGGTGGAGGAGTTGGCGAAAAGAAGGTGGCGGCGACAAGGAAGGCTACTGTGTAACAACGAAGAAGGTGAAGAGCGATTTTGAGGACTTAAGCGTGCGGAAGAATTGCTTGGCGTAATGGAAATGTTATAGGCAAAAGCAGCGCGAAGTCACAGTTTGAATCCGTCCACAGCCGCCGCTATCAATGCCAGCCGTCGAAGACCGGGCGAGGGCCCCCGCCACGTCGGCCGGCGACCAGGTCCCGTGTAGGCGAAAACCCGATGCGCCGGCGAAGCTCACGTCGAGCGGGCGTGTGGCGAGCCCCCGCCGCGTAAGAGTCTCCGCGTCAGTCGGGCCGTGGCGAGGAGCATTCGAGAAATCTTACAGGTGAGGTTCTACTGCTGCGGAGGGCAGCGCATTTATCGACATCGCGCGATAAACGGTGAAGAAATGATTACGCTTCTGATGACCTTGCAGTGCTGCGAGGTTATCACTATATTGTGAATTGACCGGCAAAGAAGGTTTGCTTAAGATGGCCGCCAGCGTCGGGAGAACAAGCATTGGCTCGTAGACTCATCGGTGTATTGTATGGTCGAGCCACTAAACAGCGTAGCGCCAGCCTTGGCGTCATAAGCAACGGCGCGTTCGTCTCTTACATCGGTGTCTTGTCGATGTACTAAAAAATCTTGTCTTGCCTACCCTCGGCTCTCTCCGTCGGTTTGGGCTTGTATAAAAGGCCAGGAGAAGGGAGAATACGTCTTGCTTAGAACCACCGATTCGCCGGCATACAGACCACTTTCCATTCAATCACAACAAGAAAAAGAGCTAAGGCTCGGCGGAGTAAGACTATTACCCGCAAGAGGGTCAAACACTGGGTAATCCCGTGTGTTGCTCTTTTTCCGTCCCGCTCAATCAGGCCGAAACACGGTGATCGGCTAGCGGGTTAGAAAATCGACTGGGGTGTGATCCGCGATGGTTGGCGGTGAACTACGCCGTCGATGGCGCCCTTAGTGAAGCGCTATCGATTCCTTCTTGACCTCCGATGGCGGAGGCGGCGATCCTTGATGGATCAGGGCGGCCGCCCGAGAGCGCTGCATGGCGTCGGCGCGGCAATGCGATAGTCAGCGAGTGGCCGACCCGCCTAAGGTTGGAACCAGCGGGAAGCAACGACCCGAGCCAAGCTAAGCGGCGCTGGCCTTGAAGAGTGCACTCGGCGAGAACCACCTGACGAGCCTGTTGGACAACCACCGGTGCCGGTGACTCAGGACTCCCGTGGCGGCGCGTGGCTGCGATTTAGCCAGCTACGTCGATGCCCATACAGCGATAGTGCGAGTTTTACGGAGGCGAGGCGGCGTTTAGCTTCTTCTCGTTCTTCTGCCCTCCACCTCGCGAATCTCTGGCGGCGGAGGGCGAACCGAACGAGGCCGGCGACTCCTACGAGGATTCGGCTGGCGAGCGTCAAGTGGGATCTCCGGTCCCGCTTGGAAGACCGCCATCTCGGACGGAAGACGCGCGACAAGCTCCGCGGCAACCTGACGAAGCGCGCGACGCTGAAGCCGTCGTTCGCGAGGACCGGCGAAGAGACTCCGTGAGACGCGTCCGCTTGAAAGAGGCGCGCCTCTTGGCCCGCCGTCCGGACCAGCGGCGGCGGCAACCCGCGTCAGGCGAGAGGCTCCAGCGTTGGGTGCGCGCCTTTTTTCAAGGAGGCTGCGCCCGAGTCCGATGGCGGAGAAGTTCCGACCCTGCCATCGAAATCACGGCTCCACCAACATGCGAGTTCTTGCGGATCTACACTCTGATGATCACGCATTTGGAGGATCGGGAAGGTCTGGCAAACTACTTCCTGATCCTCACCGTGAGCCAGCTCTTAGCTCTCATGAACGTCCCGGTCCGGTAAAGTCCGTGGAAGGAAGCTCTCGGCACTTCATCACCAACTTCGGAACGCGTTGGCGGCGGTCGAGACAACCTCCTGGCGTGGAAGCGAAGAAGGAGAGTCAACTGTTGCGACTACATCCGCGCTTCTGGTCATAATACCATCACGACATCTCCATCGGCGCGGGTTCTGCATTGGGAGGCGCCGAGACCCTAAGGTCAAGAGAATAGCCACCCACAAGATCAAGACAACGGAGGCTTTTCACCTGGCGCTGGGGTCGCCCTTGATGAGCTCGCTTCCGCCCGGCGTCAGGCGAGGGCAGTGCGGCGGCGAGCGAGACTAAAAATCCGGCAGCAAGGACAAGAAGCAAAGCGGCCAAGGGCAGGCGGAGTCATGGCATGCCGGCCTTGACAACAACAACAAGCAACGGCCAGAAGCCTTGCTTATGTGGCCAAACCTAAAAGGAGGCAGCATGGTGGAGGCGGCGAGCAGTCCCCGGCGGCTAGAAGCGACCACCGTGATCCGCAGTGGCCCAGCGGACGATGGCCGAACCGCCGTCCGCGAAGTGGAAGCCGAACCTATCCGTCCACGCAACGGCTCCCGATTTAGCGGTGCCATATGCGTCAACAAGTTGGTTGAACAAAAGCGGCGTCCTGACGGCGGCGAGCATCGGCGGCCAGCAAGGGCGAAGCGGCCGCTTGGTTTCCAGTGACCCAGCAGTTGCCGTCATCCGCAGTGGATCGGCCACCTATCAATCCACGCTAGCTTTAAGCGTCGTGCGATGAAAGTGTCTTGCCGCCATACCCGCATTGGGTCAACAAAGAGCTGTTGGCGTGGTCGAACAACGATCGCGTTGGTCGAACCCGATCACCGGTCGATGCCGCGGCCTGGACATCTCGATCGTGGTTGCGCCGGTCCGGAATGTAAAACTAGAGGCGGAGTCTTGAAACGCGGAGGTTCCCTCAACCTTGTCGCGTCCGGGTCGTCAAAGGCGCTCGGATCGACAGGAGCTTCGACGGCTCAGTTCTTGACATCGCGCCGTGGGCGGAATCACCGCTGAGGCGTCGACCTCGGTGGCGTTTGGAGGCTCAAACTTCCGCTGCCGAGATGCTTTCGAGTTAAAGGTGGCGGACTTCGACCTCCTAGCGCCATCTTGGGTCGGCGGCGACCAAGTTCAAGCAACTTGCCACTATGCGTACATAGTGGTGAAGATCCGAGAACCTCTTGGCCCCATCGTTTTGAAAGTGGACCGTCCGGGCTCACATTGCGACAAGAACTCTCGCTTTGGCGAAGCGTCGGCCTTCGAAGCGGGCCCGACTTTAGGAGCTCCTCGGCGAATCGTGCTGCCTCACTGGATTCGTCCAGGGAGGTTAAAGCGATCTCCTGAGTGAATCGAACCAGCGAACCGTTCGGTGGCGCCTCTCGGCGCCAAATAGGAAGCGCCCTCGTCTCCTTCCTCGATCCTATGAGCGATGTTAGCATAGCAACCGTCCGACATATTTAGGGTCCCCGAGGTGATTAAGCACAAGTTAGCGTTCGTGTGACCGGTCATGCAAATGGTGGGAAGCGATCGGTAAGCGCCGAGAAGTTATCCGCGGGAAGTGGACAAACTCTTAGAGGCGGAAGTCGCTCGCTTGGCGTCGCCCATCCTGGTGGCTCACGAACCCGTCCTCGTCAAAGAAATCAGCAGGCGGTGGAGGATGTGCGTGGAGTTCACCGACCTCGGCGAGGCGTGCGGACCCGTACCGCTGCCCGCATTGATCTCATCGTCGATTCCACGGCGGGGTGCGGCGGCTGTGCTACGGATCGTACTCCGGGTACCATCAGATTAGCATGGCGAAGAAGAAGACAAAGCCGCCTTTGTGGCGCCCGTGGGCGTCTCTGCGCTACAAGGATGGCGTTGATTTGAAGAATCAGGCCAACCTATCGAGGCCATGCACGCCGCTCATCGCCCCCAAATAGGGTGGAACACAGGTTATGTCGGCGACACAGTGGTGAAGTCAAGAAGGAGGAGGAGTTGATCGGCGACACAGGAAGAAGCCGCCAACCTAAATCGCATCAAGCTCAACCACAATGCGTGTTTGCCGTTCCGTCAGACAGGCTGCTGGGATTCCTCGTCTCCCGGAGGATTGAGGCGAATCGACAAGATCATGCGTCGAGAACATAGAAGCCCAGCGACTTGGATCACATTGCTTGGTAAGGTGCTTGACCTCCTGGGCAGCTTTATAGCTACTTTGGGATAAGTCTCCTTATTAAGCTCTGAAGAAGACCAACTTGATTCGAGTGGGCGCGGGGAGGCGTTCGACGAAATTTGAAAAAGTATCTTCCCTTGTCTTGTCCGCCCGGACCAGGCGGGCGATCCTTTATGTCGCAGCAAACCAATTGGTCGGTAGCAGTCTTGGTGGCGGAAAGAAGGCGTTGATAGCCCATTTACTCGTCGGCAAAGTCCTCTCGGCCTTGAAACAGTACCTTGTACAGAAGATTCTACGCCCGTCTTGCGTTGTCTTGAAGCTAGCGTCACTACTTCGAGGCGAAGATCACCGTCGACCAAGTACCCTGCGGGAGATCCTCTTCAACATGACAGACCCGCATCGCCAAGTGGGCCATGGAGCTGGCGAGTCGACCTCAAATTAAGCTCCCGAGCGGCCATCAAAAGGGCAAGCTACTGGCGAGTTCGTGCGAAGTGGACTCGGCGAAGCGAAAGGCGTCAGTGCCCTCGCGTGGACTCTCTTCTGCCAGTTCGTTCGGCAGAAATTGGGCGAGATGTCGTCACAGTGTCTCCACGGCGACATTATCCGGCTGGTGGTCTGGAATTCAGCGCCCCAATAACGCGTTGCGGAGTATGAAGGACTTTTCGCCGGGCTCGGGGTGGCCGACCACTGGCATCCGGCTGACTACAAGTAAAAGCGACTGAGCGAGGCGACCTTCTTTGGACATGCATGGACCCCTCCAACCAGCAAAGCCTGTCGGCCACCTTGTCAATGAGCGGTTGGAAGTGAACGTGACACAACTTCCGGATGTGGAGAGGAAGACCTAAATAGGTCAAGGGGAAGGTGGTAATTCGGGCAGTGAAATCTTGGAGTATGTGAGTAAAATCCAGGTCCTCGCACTGAACTGGCACGATTGAGCTTTTGGAGAAATTAGTACGGAGGCCAGTAATGTCGCCGAAGCGTTGGAGGATGAGGGCGAGTGCAGAGATCTCCTCTTTAACCGGCGCAATGAAAATGGCAGCATCATTCGTGTAAAGCGAAGTGCGCAAATCAGCTGGGATCCTTGGGACGTGGGAAAGGACACCCTCGGAAGTGGCAAGAGAGACCAACTTGCTGAGGGGTTCAATGGCGAGATCGAAGAGAAAAGGCGAAAGGGAATCTCCCTGGCGAAGTTGTCGGTACAATAAATACCGGGGTATGAAGAGTCCTAAGGAAGGCCAAGAGCGCATTAGGCGGGCCCCACGCCGGCGGGCGACCGAGCCCCAATGGCGTGGCGAGCCCTCAACAGATCCGGGCGAGCCCCACGCGTCGAGCGGGCGACCGAGCCCAGGCGTCGGCGAGCCCTCAGAGCGTCCGGCGAGCCCCACGCGTCAGCGGCGATTAGGCCCAATGGCGTGGCGAAACCCCTCCGGCGTCCGAGCAGCCCCACGCGTCGAAGCGGCGACGAGCCCTGGCGTGGCGAGCCCCTCAAGCGCCCAGCTGGCCCCACGCGTCGGCGGGCGACCGTTCCCGGCGTAAGGCCCCCATGTCAAGCAGGGCCCGCGTGGCGAGGCGTCGAAGCGAGTCTTCGGGCGAAGGCTCCCCTGCTGCGAAGGACGGGCGCATTCAATGCGACATCCGCGCAGACGAGCAGATGAAGAGATGATTACCGCCACGATGACCTCTGCAGTTTGATCAATCATCCCGCGTGGCGCAGCCGGAATTGACCGGAGAGAGGGTTCATCGTCGTCGGGATGGCCGCCCGTGTCGGGAGAGCAAGCGAGGTCCCACTCGTTCTCTCACCGGCGTGTTCGCACGAGTGCGAGGCCACTTGCGGAGTTTGCGTGGGCGGCGCCTCTCGGCCTTGATGAGCAAAGTTTTAAATCTCTCTGCCCCGTCCCTCACGTCTTATCGATGTACTAAGTGTCTTGTCTTGCCTACCCCTCGGCTCTCTCCATGGGTCCAAGGCTTGTATAAAAGGGAGGAGAGAAGCGAGGGGTTAACTGATTCTGTGAATCGCATTCCACACAACCACAACACGAAAAAGAGCTAAGGTTCGGCAGGAGTAGGACTGTTACCCGCGAGGGGTCCGAATGTGGGTAAACTCTCCGCGTCGCTCCTTACCGCGCTCTACGCTCGAATCGAACTGAGCTCGAGCTGATCGGCTAGCAGGATAGAAATCTGATAGGGGTGTGATCCGCAGTGGTTGAGCGAAGAGCACGCCGTCAGAAGTCCTCTGTAGTGCTTGATTGGGTTGCCAAGACGACCATTGAGGAGAACACGGAAGGAAGAAGAGGCCAAGACGAGGGAAATCCAGTTCCGCCACTTTACTCCGAAGCCAGGGCACGGAGGTTATCCAGCAGATATGGCCAGGAAACTGAGTCAAACGCCTTTTCCAGATCCAACTTAAGTAGAAGAGCAGGGGTCTTCGAACGACGGAGGCGCTTAGCTTTGTTTTGAACAAAAAGAAAGTTGTCTTGGATGTGACGTCTTTTAATGAAGGCGCTTTGAGAAGGAGAAATAAGGTAGTCCATGTGTGGGGCAAGGCGAGTGGAGAGGATGTTGATGAAAAGCTTCCCCAAACTATAAATGAGGCTGATAGGCCTGAAATCAGATGCTGTGGCAGGGGGTTCTTTTTCGGCAACAAGACGACATTGGCGCCATTCAAAGCTAGGAAGCCACCCGAGTGAAGATCCCAAAGGTGTCGCAGCACAGCAAGGAGATCTAGGTGCAGGAAGTCCCAGCAAGCCTTGAAGAACTCCTAGATGAAACTATCCGGGCCTGGGGCCATCCCAGAAAGTCCCAGCCACGCCTTTCGCAGTTCTCTCGTGCGTGCTTTCGCTCGAGGGAATAAAGCTAGCCGGCCGCGTTCACCGCGGCCGGTGGCCTTGGCGGCTCCGATCCGATCCGATTCCTCATCGCACGTATTAATTCCAGGTGAGTGGAGGAAGATTTAGGCAGGTGCAGCTCACAGAAAGCGCGCGCCCTTTGACAAGCGATAGAAAGCGCCGTGGTGCTGCATGCTTGTAGCACCGTCCGCGCGCCAGCTTCCCATTGGTTCGTTGCCGTGTCGCATGCGTCCCCACTCCCTCCATCGATAGTGCTTTCGATCTCTCTTTTTTTGGGGGGCAAAAAGGCTTAACAGAGCCGTCTTGTTATTTTAGCGTGTCGTCAGATTGCAGACATCGACGCAAATTTTATTCTGAAGTCTGCAACGTATGACGATACATTGAAAAGAACAAGGCCTCATATATATATATATATAGAGTTGGGCTATGGTCAGATTGAAGACTGGTGTTCACTAGCTCAACCGTTGGATCTAGCGATCTGGGGCGCCCACGTGCACCTTCAATCCAGCCACTTGCAGTGCCAGTGTGGAAGCCCATTGCCCGCAGCCCCATTCTCCTGCACCTCTCTCTCTCTCTCTCTCTCTCTCTCTCTCTCTTCATTCTCTCTCTTCCTCTTGCGATTCCCTCCAAACATGAAAACCCTAAGCGCCGCCCGAGGCGGCGAGCCCTACACCATGGGACGAGCCACCAGGAAGGCTAAATCGTCAGAGGCGCCGCCACTGCCACCGCCGAGCTATGGGCAGTACGCAGACGAACTGGTCTCAGGCGGTTGGAGTCGCCGCCCTAGACCAGTCCGTCCGTGCAGCCCACGGCTCGGCGGTGGCGATGTGGCGGCGCCTCGACAACGAAGCCTTCCGGTGGTGGCTCGCCCCACGGCTGTGGTGGCTCTCGCCTCGGGCGGCGCTTAGGGTTTTCATGTTTGGAGGGAATCGCAAGAGGAAGAGAGAGAATGAATGAAGAGAGAGGGCGAATGAGAATGGGGTCAAGGCGTGAGCTTCCACAGCTGGCACTCAAGGGCGTGCTCGATCGAAGGTGCGTGGACGCCCCTGATCGCTAGATCCAACGGTTGAGCTCATGAAGCACCCAGGTTTGGTCACCATGCAACTATAGCCCAACTCTATATATATATATATATATATGCACCTTGCGCATGAAGCCTTACATATGACTTGGATCTCCCTCTTGCCTATATATACACACATTCTCCCTCCGGTCAAAAACTATAAAATTCTATGATGTGATGTATATACGAGCTACTGATTTTTTTTAACCCAAGAAAATGTAAAATGTATCATCATAGAAGAGTTTTATAATATAATATTTCAAAGCTATATATTACCTTCATATTGATTATATACATGTAGTTACATACGTGCAAACCGTGCATGGGTACAGTTTTCACAACCGGATTAGTAGTGACAATTTTTACATCCGATTGACCGGAGACAATTCTCGAATTGAGCCATATGACACATATATATCTATTTAACCCATCATCTAGCGATAAATTTGCAAGATTTGCTTCATTTACTGATTATTGTTGCAATTTAAGGATTACTGCCGGTTTTCGGGCCTCGAATGCAAAGGAGGCATCTTAAAACTACCGCTCACTGTTTGTAGATAACAACAAAGGTATAAATGTACTCGGAGGTTGCACACTAATACCTAGGCATTCTAGTTGGACATCCACAAGTAGGACTGAAATTTTACCTTGAGGATCGTGAGCCACTCAGTCTCGGTTTGTGTGCGAATAAGCCCGTGCCAAGCCCATTTTTCTCCTCGAGGTTTGGAGCGAGCCTGAGCCAAGCCAAGCCTGGTTTGCTTGTGGCTCATTTGTATTAGATCCTAATAGACTCACCTCTGCAAGACAGCAACCCAACACACAACACATTAAACCTAGCTCCCTCACCCCTTCTCCAGTCCTCACCATTCCCTCACCAATCCTGACGCAAGCGACTCCTCCCCTCCACTCATTCTTTCCACTCAGTCTCGCATTCAGCGACAATGCCCCTCCCTCCTGTTCATCCTGGGCTCCTGACCGACCCCGATGGCATTGCCACCTCTCCCTCCTCCAGTCGACCGCGACGGCGCCACCACCTCCCCCTTTTCTAGTCCGACTGCGACGGTGATGTTGCCTCTCCCTATTGCTCGTCTTAGTCAACCCTAACAGTGACATTGCCTCTTTGTCATGCCCCTCCCAACCGACTGCAACGGCGCCACAACCTCCTCTTCATCCTCCTCCTCCTCCTATGACAGATCCACTCTGTTCTTTTCTCCTAGCTGATGGCGCCATAGCCTCCCTCCTCATGACCGGCACGGTGCCACTGCTGCCCCTTCCTCTCACCTTCCCTCAATTAAAGTCTCGCAAGAGCTCACGAGCTGGCTCGAGCTACTCGTTAATTCGCTTGGGCTCGGCTTGCCTGCCAAACAAGACCTATCTGAGTCTACTTCCTAGCTCATTTACTCTAACAAGTATGAGCCGAGCTGGCCCTGGCAAGCTTGAGCTCGGCTCATTTTCACCCCTATCCAGAAGTGTACGCCATTCTACTTCTCAAATTAGCTATCAATAAATGATCATGGTTTGTGCTGCACACCATAGGAAAATCAAACCCTAGTAAATGATCTGTTCTAAGATTTGTACATGCTTGTGTTGTAAATGATGTAAAAATTAACTTTAAATGTAGTTGCACGTATATATGAGAGTTGTTAGATCTGTTTCAAGATTTATGCACGTGAGAATCCAATCTCGGCTCCTTGCGCATGATATATACACTTTGATATATGAGTTCTTAGGTTACCAACGTTGATTTTGCTGTCAGGTAGCAAGAGGTAAAGTTTCCCTTTGTAACACAACTTTCTGTTTTTTTTTTTTTTTTTTTGAAAAGGGCCACAACCCCACCTCCATTTCCATTAGATAGAAATGAAAGCAACAGAGTTTAACGAGCATAGCAAAGAAACAGCACCAACAACCATCAAAGAGGAGGCGTCACAGCATCAAGCTTAAGCTGTAGCGCAACCTTTGTGACTTATGCGTGTTTTCATTTTCGTAAAAGAATGGAATCGGGATTTGCACCATTTGCAAAAAAAAAAAAAACAACAACAACAACAACGCCGCTCGACACCACTCCCATACATATCATCTTTCACGTTTGATTTGAGCTGTTCGTCAACAGATTGATCGATACCACTCCATCTTGATCAAAAGGTGGCCTCATGCTGTCGGCCGTCTGGACTCTGGAGATCGATGAATGTGTCACCCATCCATGCAATAGAAAAAGGAGGAGGAGGAAGTTTGGTAGTCTGTCGAGGCATGAGCACATCGCGGCAGCTTTGGCCTTTGGCGACATGCACGCCGCACGCGCGCCGAGCCAATCCGCCAAGTCAGGGCGTGTCTCCGCCTTTGGGCGGCAGGGCCAGCCGCACGCCCCCCCCCCACGTACCCGGGCACCGCGCCTGGTGGAGCCAACCGACATGAGCTGCCCAACTTCACAAATTTTAAAATTTGAGAATTTCAATTTCAATTTATAATATCAAATTTTGAAATACGGATTTTTAAAAAATTGAGTTTTGGAGTTTGCTTTCTAAAATTTTAAAGACTTTGATTCTTTGAAAATTCATACTCAAAATGTTGACATTACTGCGGATCGGGGCTGCACACTTTGGACCGCTTGCATATGCTCTTTTCTGCCCAGGGCATTTAAGCCCTTCTTCCTCTCCGAGCAGCTTGCACAGTAGCACTGACGGGCCGAGCTATTCATGCAGGGGAGGTGCTGCCCAAATTTTTAATTGAGGCTAATAGCTCCAAATTAAGATTTCTATGATAAGTAAACATGGTCCCAACATAATCTCATGTAGATGTTGCTTATCTTTTTGCATTGGATGTGGATAAATATTGAATTGTTCTTATTTGAATTAAAGGTTTTTGTTTTGCTAGCTCTTTTTCTCTAGATAATTTGAGGCAAGATGTTGATCTATTGGGGGGTTTAAGTCCTAAATTAGTTTTGTATCTTTCTTTTGATGATGCATAAGGTGTTGAGATTAGTTGGTAGGGGTGATTATTTATTTTAGAGCTAGATCTAGCTAGGTGCCTTAGTTTTTGGGAATAAAATTAAATTACTTTTGTGTATATGATCATGCAACTAAAAAAAATTGAGGGGTGCACAATAAATAATTGTTTTTTATTGGAAGATATCTATTTTGCTAGCTCTCCTCTCTAGATCTTTTGAGGCAATGTAGTGATGTATTGGATGGTTTTAGTTTCAAATTAGTTTAAAATAGTAGGTAGGGTGATTATTTCATTTGCTATAGAGTTAAATAGATTTAGGTTTTTTGCTAGGTTGGGAATAAATTACTTTTGTGTATGAAATGTAATTTAAAAAATTAGAGGGATACACAATAAAAATTATATATGTTTATAATTTAGGCAAAGTATAGAAAACAATTGAAAAAAGTTTTTTAATTTGTGAGATTTAGTTGGTTTATCTTTAAAAATGTAGAAAGTTTAGAGGTAATTAAAAAATATAACAATTAGTTATTTCGAGTTAAATATTTTAATTTTAAAAATATAATAAGTGTTCTTATTATTTTAATTGGTGCAGATGAACCAGTAATGAATGTATGCGGATCGTCGGTCAAGGGAGTTCATTGATGGCGTGAATGTTTTTCTCGATGTCGTCTTTTGAGACTTGCCTTCAGGAAGCTTCATACAGTGCCCGTGCGTAGATTACAGGAACGAGAAAGAGCACTCAATGCGAGGACGGATCTAGGACCACTTGTTGATGAGAGGTTTCATGTCGAACTATACATGTTGGACTCACTACAGCGAAGTAGAGCATACCAGCATAGAAGACGAAGAAGAAGCCGATGAAGAGGAAGTGACATATGATAGTATGCCGGACGCGACGACATATGAGGACGTCGAAGATATACAGGGCGATCAGTTTGGTGTGGATGATGACATGGACTAGATGTTGCGTGATGCAGAGGGGGATATCATAGAGGACAAACAATATAGGAAGTATCAGGATTTGTTGGAGGATCAGAGAACTCTTTTGTACTCAAATTGTGGTCAGGGGCACAAGAAGCTACGCACTACACTAGAGCTCATGCAATGGAAGGCTGTAAATGGTGTGTCAGATAAGGGTTTCGATGAGTTGTTGTCGCTCGTAAAGAAGTTGCTCCCGGAAGATAACACCCTGCCAAAATCCACGTATCAAGCCAAACTGGTTCTGTGTCCCTTAAGATTGAAATTACGGAAGATACATACATGTCGCAACGACTGTGTCCTATATCGCGGTGAATATGCCGACTTGGATGTCTGTCCAGTGTGCAAGGAACTCCGGTATAAGACGAAGCGTGACGATCCAGGTGAAGTAGATGGGGTGCGTGTGAAGAAGAGAGCACGGACAAAAGTGTTGTGATATTTTTATCTGATTCTAAGATTAGAGCGTATGTTTACAAACAAAGCGCATGCAAAAATGATACGTTGGCACAAAGAAGAGCGTAAAGTCGACGGAATGCTTAGGCATCCGGCAGATGGCTCGCAGTGGAGGATGGTCGATCGGAAGTACAAGGACTTCGCAGACAAGGTCAGAAACATAAGGTTCGGTTTGAGTACCGATGGGATAAATCCTTTCGGAGACATGAGTAGCAGCCATAGCACCTGGCCAGTCACACTATGTGTGTATAATATTCCTCCATCGTTGTGCATGAAGAGAAAGTACATAATGATGTCGTTGTTGATCCAAGGCCCAAGCAACCCGGAAATGATATCGATGTCTACCTGAAACCTTTGGTTGAAGATCTTCAGACATTATGTAACGGTATAAAGGTCTGGGATGAATACAAAAGGGAGTATTTCAATCTGCGTGCCATGTTATTTGTAACAATCAACAACTAGCCAACGCTTGGTAATCTGTCCGGCCTAACTGGCAAAGGCTTTAAAGCGTGCGTGCAGTGCTTGGAGCAAACCGATGGCACGTACATGAAAGGCTCTCGGAAGATGGTGTACATGGGGCATCGCAGGTTTCTTGGTCGGAGCCACGCGTTACGGAAGAAACGCAGAAAATTTAACGGGGAGGAAGAACATCGTGCCCAGCCGAGGTATCGCAATGGCAAGCAAGTGTTTGCTATGATGAAGGATCTGAAGGTAGTATTTGGAAAGAGTCCGGGAAGCAAATCTGTGCCGAATGATGAGGATGGCCATGCACCCATATGAAAGAAGAAGTCAATATTTTAGGACTTACCTTACTGGAAAGATTTGGATGTTCGACACTCACTGGACTTCATGCACATCACCAAGAACGTCTGTGCGAGCTTCCTAGGCTATATAGATATGTACGGAAAATCGAAAGATACAGTGAGTGCTCGGAACGACCTTAAAGTTCTGGGTATCAGAAAGGTCCTACACCCTGAAAAAAAAGGTACAGAACAACTGTACTTACGGCCAGCGAGTTACACTCTAAACAAAGAAGAGAAAAAAAAGCGTGATAGAGTGTCTTAGCAGTGTGAAGATGCCTTCCGGATACTCATCGAACGTAAAAAGATTCGTAAATATGAAAGAGAACAAAATTGTACACCTAAAATCTCATGACTGTTTTGTGCTGATGACACAGTTGCTTCCGGCGGTTTTGAGAGGTGTACTGCTCGAGTGGGTACGGGGGACAATCACAAAGCTGTGTTCGTTTTTCAACGCCGTTTTCCAGAAGTCATCGATCCAAAGAAACTGGGTGAGCTGCAGACTGACGTGGTACAAAGTATGGTTAGTCTCGAGATGATCTTTCCTCCTGCCTTTTTTGATATCATGGTTCATTTCACTGTTCATCTAAGCAAAGAGATAGGTATTCTTGGATTTGTTTATCTCCACAGCATGTTCCCTTTTGAGAGGTACATGAGCGTACTAAATAAGTATGTACGTAACCGTTCTCGCTCGGAAGCATGCATTGCCGAGGGTTATGTGACAGAGGAGGTGGTCGAGTTCTATGTGGACTACATTGATGATCTAGACCCCATCGACATCCCTATATCACGCCATAAGGGCAGGCTACGGGGTAAAGGGACACTTGGAAGAAAAGTAGTTGTATACAACGATCTTCAGACATTTAAGCAAGCACATTTCACTGTATTGAAGCAATCGGCAGTGGCCGCCCGTATGTCCTTCAATATAAGAATGCTCTACGTCACCAGTTCCGAGAGCAGACTGATACGTGGATAACACTGAGGCACATGGATTCTTTTGGCGCATGGTTACAAAACCATATCCTCAAGAGTAAGTCCAACAATGAACAGTTGCAACGTCTGGCTCGGGGACCATCCGCTGAAATTGTGAGATGGCAGGGATACGAGATAAATGGTTACACATTCTACACGAGATCACAAGATAACAATAGCACAAATCAGAACAGCGGTGTCCGTATAGAAGCCGTCGATAACAGAGACAGGGTGGACACATATTATGGATTCATATAAGAGATATGGGAGCTCTACTATGGGCCTTTGAAGGTCCCATTGTTTAAGTGCCACTGGGTAAAACTAAACGCAGACAGTGTGAATGTCGACAATACGGTATGACTACCATTGACCTCCAAGAAGTCGGCTACTTGAGAGAACCATTTGTTCGCGCGATCGAGGTGAGACAGGTCTTCTACGTATTGGACATGTCAAGCAGACCAAAGAAGAATCAAATCAAAGACAAGCAGAAGGAACCGCCAAAACGACACGTGGTTCTCCAAGACAAACGAAGGATTGTCGGAGTAGAGGACGTTACTGACGAGGAAGAGTACAATCAGTTCGATGAGATCCCTCCATTTGCAGTAGATGTTGACATAAACATCCTGGATGACACAGGCACGGATGCTCCGCACATACGCCGCGATCACGATGAAGGAAGAATTGTACAGACAAAAAATATAAATGATTAGGATGACCTTTATTATGTGGTCGTATTAACTATATTATGTGGTTGTATGAATCATGTTATCATGTAATAGCAATTTTTAGAATTTATAAGATGGAAGCAATATGGTAGTAAGAATAATGGGCTAAGTACATATTTAGAAATGAAAGTAATGCCAAAAATGATTTTTTTTTAGTTTTTTAGAAAAAATAATGGGCTAAGTACATATTTAGAAATGAAAGTAATGAAAAAAAGATTTTTTAGTATTTTTGAAAAGAATAATGGCCTAAGTACATATTTAGAAATATAAGTAATGTAAAAAGATTTTTTAGTATTTTTGAAAAAAAATAATAGGCTAAGTACATATTTAGAAATGAAAGTAATGCTATGCCAAAAATGATTTTTTAGTATTTTTGAAAAGAATAATGGGTTAAGTACATATTTAGAAATGAAAGTAATGTAAAAAAAGATTTTCTAATATTTTTGGAACAAAATAATGGGCTCAGTGTATATTTCTAAAAAAATTAAAAGACAACGGGGCTGTAAGATCAAGTTTTGGTATTGATGACAACAGGGACTTCAAGATTAAACCTCTTGTGTTTCATAGTTTTTCTCTTATACTCTTTGCGTGAGTCTTTGTTCCTGCTCAAAGCCTGCTACATCTACGTCAAGACAAAACAAGACAAGATCACGACAAGACAAGACAAGATCACGACAAGACAAGACAAAGATCACGACAAGATCACGACAAGACAAGACAAAGATCACGACAAGATCACGACAAGACAAGACAAAGATCACGACAAGACAAGATAAGAAAAGACAAGACAAGATCACGACAAGACAAGACAAGACAAGACAAGACAAGATCACGACAAGACACAAGACAAGACAAGACACAAGACATGACAAGACAAGACACAAGACAAGATATAAGACAAGACAAGAAAAGACACAAGACGCGACACAAGACAAGACAAGACAAGATCAAAACAAGACAAGACAAGACAAGACAAGAACCGAGGTGCACCCTGTCATGACCAGGTCATCAGGATGCGTCCGATGCCGGCTGCGCTCGCGATCGAACACATGGTGAGCATCGTTTTTCCAGATCCGGAGTTGCACAGTGAAGAGTATCGGACGGCTTCCGATAAACCCGTCGGACGCGTCCGATAAGCCCTTCCAACCTAAGTCGATTTACTGCTAGCCGTCTGATCTCGTTCCAAGTTAATCTCATCCGTCCATTGGCCCAGCCTGAACCCTATAAATAGGTGGGATTTCATAGGAGAGACTTGAGAGAGCTCATTTGTTCATCCCTTAGCTTTGAGAGAGTGAGAGCTCCTCCCTAGTTCATCCTCCACCCCCTTAAATCCAACATGAGAGATTGAGATTGAGAGGGGGAGAAGAAGAGAAAGAAGAAGAGGAAGAAGAAGAAGCCATATCTTGCCTCCTCCGGTCATCCTCGAAGTTCTTGTGCCTTCCCCATGACTTCTTGGCCTAGCTCGATGGTGGGAGAGGTGGTGGTCTAGTTGTGCTTCCGGTATTGTGCTCTTGGACTTCTTGTCACCGGGATTCAACTCCACCACAAGCTTCATCGACACGTGAACCGCAAGCAAACCCACCAACGTGGTGGTCATCGGCTAGGCGTAGCCGGTGCATCGTCTTCTCCAATGTGTCGGAGATGTGCTAAACCCTCGGTGTGCTCGAGGTCGACTTCGTCTGTGAGGTCGGGTGTTTCGGGGTCCTTCATGTGTGAAGGCTGCCGATTCTTGTACAAGTTGGAGTTCCTTTCCGTTGTGTTCGGGAACGAACCTCTTCTAGTGGATTGAGGACTAGGGACGAAAGGGTCCCGGGCTTTCCTGTGTGGCGAGCTTCTTCAACGAGAGTAGATGCTTGCACCGAACTCGGTAAAAAGATCGGTTTGCCCTCTTGTCTTCTTATTATTTGCACTTGTACTTACTTTCGCTACTAGACTTGCTTAGGGCTCATTCGCTAGTTGGGTGATTAACTTGACTAATTGACCAAGTTCAACGAGCGAATAAAATTAAAAATAGTCCGATTCACCCCCCCTCTTGGCCTTAGATCCCTTCAGGGGCGCAAGCGGAGCTCGAACCCGCGACCAGCATGGGGAGCCCGCACTTAAACGCCACGCGCTAGCCAAGTGAGAGGAAGTTTCTATTCGACATAGGAGGGCGTAAGAACTTCTTAAAGGATATCTGTAGAGTGTGCGTGTCCCAAGCCCGTGGCACGGAGCCAACCCTACAAGCGGTTGGTGGTACGAACCGCTTGTAGAGAGGTTTCCTATATAAGGTTCCGACCACGAGCCCGAAATTTTTCTAAGTCCCCTTCCCTCTCTTCTTCAACCACAGTTCCGTGGCGATCTGGGAGCGCGTCGCCGCCGCCACCGTCAAGTCCCCTCGCCACCGTCTAGCACCGCGCGGCCGCACCTCGCCGTCGTTGAGCACCGCGCGGCGGCCCCTTCCCGGACGCTCCACCTCGTCGTCGAGCACCGCACACCTGCGCAGGACGCGAGGCACTCTAGGGAGCGCGCAGGCTGGCCTCTTCCCACACTGCCGTCGAGCCCCTTCGCCGGCGAGCCCTCTCGCTCCCGTTCGCCGTGGACCTTCTCCCCGCCAATTTGAAGACAAAGGGCCGAGGTATCGAGCCCCCCTCTTTCTCCTCACCTCCCTGCTCTGTGATGCACACATGTTGTTCGACGGAATGCGCAGCCACCTCGCTCCCTCTCCTCCCTTCTCTGTGACTTGAACTCCTGCTCTCTGTGATGCTCCCATTGCCTCTCTCTATCCCTGCTCTCGTCCACTCCCTCCCCTCTCTGTGATGTTGCTGGATGTTGCTCTGTGATGCTACTGGATTTAGGGTTTGGGGATGCTGTCTCCCCTCTCTGTGATGTTGCTGGATTAGGGTTTGGGTGCAGTCTCCTACTCTCTGTGATGCTCCCATTGCTCCCCTCTATCCCTGCTCTCGCCCCCTCCATCTCCTCTTTGTGATGCTGCTGGATGTTGCTGGATCTTGCTCTATGATGATTGCTACAACTTGTTTGGTACTACTCATTGGCCAAGTTTGGTACTGCTATTGCTCTAACAGTTGGAGATTATACAATATGAGGTTTAAAGGCAATTAACAGTTGGATGGCTAATTAAATGTGGACAGATGCATTAAATGTTCTATTATTTCACGTGCATGCACAGTGATAGATGGCACACTCTGGACGTGACCTCCTTGATTTCGATGCGGGACATGATTTTCTACTAAACGAAATCGCGATGGGCACCCTCATAAGTTACGTTGAGGCCAACCCGGTGGATCCAATCGGTAATTAGGCCGCCCCGGCTCAAGCCGGTGATCACGCCGTCCATGCTCAAGCTGGTGATCCAACCGGCCAGGCTGAAGCCAGTGATCAGGCCATCCAGGCTGAAGCCGATGAAACTAATGTCGACGGCTGTGAGGTATATATAGCCTGAACACTGAAATGACCGTTCCTTATCATGTTACTTCATAGTAATAAACCTCTGACACGTGTTCCTGTTCTTTTTTCAAGCAAAAAACGTCCAACAGACAATCCAAGCAAATACGAGGGCCTAACAAAAAGCCGTTGACAAAGTACGTGATTATTCAAGTTTCAACCACTGGGAAGCCCTAAGCCCCTCTGTCGACATTTGCCCCCTTCAATAACGCCTGCGGAGACCTTGTGAGGGATCACGTCCCTATTAGCATCAAAACATGGCCCAAGGTTCCTACGGCTACCAAAGACCTGCCCCGGAAGGATATAAAGGAAAACTTCACGATTCCAACGGCTTACGAAAACAAGTACAAGAAATTTACTCTGAGTAAGATGGCATTATGCTTTCAGTCGTGGAAGAGTGAGCTCACTAAAAAGTACGTGAAGACCGGAACAACCCCAGACTTCAATAAGTATCCAAAACTAGCGAATCACTGGCAAGCATTCCAGGAGTACAAGTTGTCGGCTGAAGGCAAGCCCGCGAGTGAGCAGAACAAGGCCAACGCACAGAAGAAAAAATACCACCACCATCTCGGGTCCGATAGTTACATCAAGGCTATGCCAAATGGGAGAAGCAGGAAGAGGAGCTTAGGAAAAGGGTATAATACCAGAAATAGAAGACTGAGAGCTCCGTCCACGCAACTGGACCTTAGGCCACGGGGGAGGCTGAAGGATGACGGCAAGTTAGAGATGGCACCACAAGTGCAACCCGTGAAAGAAAGGATTGTGGAAGCCATTGAGAAGCAACGTGCAGGATCCTTGGTGGTAGACAGGGAGAATGACAAGCTTACCTACGCACTTGGGAACACAGAGCATCCAGGAAGGACACGAGGTATTGGCAAGCAGGTGCCGTGGCTGGCTGGCTTCTCAAATGATCAAGCCACATACTGGAGCCGGGAAAGAGGGAAAGTAAGACAACACAATAGAGTCAGCAAAATCGGACGGGAGCTCAAGGAGCACAAGGAAAACATGGCAGAAATGCTAAATCGGGAAGTGCATGCTGCAATCGCCAGTCTTCAAGGACCAGGTGCGCTTATCGTCATGCCTCCGGACAACGTGGTTAGTCCTCCGGCCTCCGGTCGGCGAAGCAGCTACGCGTCAAACAACGTGTCGACCGACGAATCGCAGGCCCGTTATCCCGTGGACGACAACACCGTGTCCCGCCGATGTGAGCTACGCGTCCAACTGCACAACCTCACCCTCAAGGTGGCTTACGGCATGGCCTTCCCGGTGAAGTCGGGCCAGACATTCCACTGTAACCCGATACCCGCGGGATACTCCAAGGGCACGGTGGACGAGGTGGTGGCCGGATTTGATGATATGGAGCTCGATATTGCCGGAGGAGACGATGTGACCAAGTTTGGAGAGGCCCTCCATAACATCATCCTCTGGCGGAAGAAGTATATCTTGTTTCCTGATGGTGTGGAGGTGACATCTCTATCGAGACAGAACTCACCTTCTCCACCAAAATAGCCCACTCCACCGAGATGGAGCTCACCTCGTCCACCGAGACAGGCCACGCCACCACGTAACGCCTCGCCGGTGAGACATAGCACTCCACCACCCGCTAGCGCTGTGCACAGAAGCCAAACGACAGAAAATGAAAGAACTCGAAAAAAACACCAAATGAGATGACTCCTGAGGAGCTAAAGAAAAAGTCCAAGGCAGCTGTGGACGCATGGATCCAGTCACTTAAAGATAGAACAAATCCACCGCCAAAGGGACGAATTGATCCAAAGATCGCAAAAAAAATCGCGACAACTGTTCAGTACCGACCGCCTCTTTGTACCGACTACCAAAGGACTATCAGAAAGCACGTCTTCAAGAGTAAACAACCTCCGGGCATGTACATGAGCAAGGAAGAACAGGAGGAGGCAAAACGTGTACAGATGGAGTATGACTTCATGAGGGAAGCTGGCCTCGATATCATAGAAGCCGTCTGTGGATTAACTGATGATCTTTCAACGACACAAGTCAGGTGGCCATTTAAGCTAGGCCAACCGTTGGTAGACACTAAGGAGATACGGAAACTACCGGTCAAGATGCGACTCGCGCATGAATGGTACGAGCACACGTCCGCCAGGAGATATACTTTACTAAGCGTCTCGTTTCAAGAAGAACATTTGTTTTGAGGGAATAATGAAATGATAAATCTTGATTTTGAAGACTGGTACCATGTGTATCAAGGAGACGCCGTCAACGTGTCCTTCATGACCTGTTGGTGCCTATGAGTGTCGACCATCTGAGTTTATATATATCTATACCTGCTGCTTGCCGAGAACACCAAATTAATTGGAACCTTAATTAATTAACTCAATTAACCCATTTTCTGTAGAATGGAGATACAAAGACTTAGAAAGCATAAGCCGTACTCGATTGGCTGTCTGGCAATACCCTGAAAAACAAAAGGAAATCCACGACTACATTGTACATGCACTAGTACAACAGCACTACAAGCCATACATACTTCTGCCATTCCACTTTAAGTACGTGCTGATGTCCTCACTAACATCTCGTTCTTATATTGCTTAAGGCCCATGATGGTAGACTATACATGTACTTAATTACATTTCATAATTGTTGCAAATACAAATAGGTTCCACTGGATCCTTATAGTCATAAAGCTTGACCAAAACAAGATCATCATCCAAGACTCAAGGAGAAAACCGCAAAAAGAATACCAGTGGATAATTGACCTTCTTAACAAGACGTTCCTGAGCTTTCAAGAGATTCAGAAAGGACATTTTAAGAAGGAATTCGATATCAAGATAAGCGACTGGGTACGCTAAAACGACGTAATTGCCTCTGATCGATTAATATTTCTTTCCCTTACTGATATGTAATTGCCCCGCATCGACCATAGGTAAAACGATAAACTGCGGGAAACAACCTATATGGCTACTATGTGTTCCACTATATCCAAATGATGTGCCACGGCGAGCTTGAGCCTCAAACTCCTGAAGAGGTTCGTATATATATGCACGCAACCATGCATCTAGCTACAACATAATAACGTTCTTATGTACTCCATTAATTTACATGGGTGCTCGTATTTATTTATTTCCCACTTTAATTGAATTGGCAGCCCAACATGGATAAACATACTGAAGTGTTACCACATCATCGGGTGCTCGCATTACAAGAACAACTACTCGGCTTCATTTTCGATGAGGTCATTAACTCAAGGGCGAGTTCCACTTTCGAGAACCATATTTCAACACGAACGAACTAGGGACGACTTCTACGTCGTCAAAGAGCGGCAAGAAGAGTACTGCAAAGAAACAATGAACTCTTTGGTCCATTTTGCCCCATGTATATTAATTAGAAACTTTATAAATTTGGCTCATTATTATTTCATGCATGTGTGTCTAGGCCGGTGTATATATAGTGTACATTATTATATATATATATTATCTAATATATTTAAGCTTGTGTGATCGCTAATTATATGCTCATCGTATATGTATTTAAATTTAAACGACAAATTAAAAAAAAAACCCTGCCGAAATATATATATATATATTTAAATATCTATTTGCGCCGCCCCTAAATTAACCAGCTAGGAAAGTGCACGTCTCCGCAAGCAGTTATTCAACCGCTTGCGGAGATGCCTCTCTACAAGCGGTTGGTGCCTCCAACCGCTTGTAGAGAGCTCCCACGTGGCCTACAGGCCCGCCCGGGCAGAGCCCTGCGAACCGCTTGCAGAGGGGCATCAGTCGCGGTTGCCTTGCATAGGCCTTACGAGCTGCTTGCCATAGCGCGATCCGCAGTTGTGTGAAACTCATTAAAAATTAAAGTTTCAAAAATTTCAAAATTTTTTCACATGCAATGAAATTTCAAAAAAATTATATTTGAGTTTCGAGACTTAGAGCTACAAAACATGAGTGTCAAAATTCCAAAATTCTAATTCTATAGTTGAATTTCTAAAATTTGAAAATGCAAAATTTTGGAAATTGAAAATGCAAAATTTTGGAAATTTGAAAAATTTCAAATGTAAATCTTTTTTAAAAAGTATAGCTGCGCTTTTACAAAAATTTGATTTTAAAAAAGATTTTGAAGTTGATTTTCATAACATCCTTATTTTTATGCAGATGTGGCTAGCTATGTCAGCATTTAATCGCAACGTGGCATCCACCTAGAGATGACAATTTTACCCATGGGTTTGGGTACCCCACGAGTACCCGACCTGATGGGTTCAGATATGGGAGTGGGTTTATACCCATGAAATATTTCGGGTTCGGGTTTATTTTCATGGATACCCATGGGTACCCGAAAAGTAATAAAAATTAAATATAATATGACATGTCGCCGTGTGTTATCAATAAATATGTATTGATGAAAAGGCTAAAGTATAAATATAAGTTTATATGTTCAAAGTTGACGAAAGGTTAGAGTTGAAATTAATTAATGTCATATATATTGCATTGAATATTGAGATATAGACTTATTATATATTTCGGGTTTGGGTATGGGCATGGGTTTATACTCTTGAAATATTTTAGGTTCTGGTTCGGGTATAGTTTTCGGGTTTCGGGTTTGGGTTATGAGGGGCTGCACCCGGAGGTACCTGACCCGATTGCCATCCCTACATCCACCTCAGCTCTAACGACCACCTTGACTAGTACGTCATCATTTGATGGTTGTTTTAATGGTTTTGTGTTAGCCATCATTTGATGGTTGTTTTAATGGTTTTGTGTTAGCCATGCAAATGGAGACAAGTCTAAGAGGTTGAGAAAGTACGGTGCAAGTTTAGGGGCCAAGTGAGAAATGTTGTAAGTTTAGAGGGAGGCTACAGCACAATTTTCTCTCAAGTTTTTTCTAAAAATACTCCTAGCTAGGCATCAGGCTCCACTAAACCCGTTAACTCCCAGTGTGGTGCTCTCTTCTTTCATTTTCTCTCGGTTGGAACTAGCTTCCATACTAGTTTTTGAACCGGTACTATTGGTCGGCTCAACTGACAGAGATGGTACTAGAAATGGTTTTAAAATAATTTTAGAATATTGGGAGAATCAGGACTTGAATCCAAGACCTTTTTATTCCAACCTCACCCATTGAGCCAACCCACCTCTTGTCACGTTGTAACATAGCTAGGATATGCATGGTCTCTTTTAACCTATCCACCAACCAAGTCATCACTACCAGTTCGTGGCTATCGGTAGTTATAATGCCGGAAGCATCACTATTGGTTCGTATCACAAACTATTACTAGTGTGAGCACATCAGTACCGGTTTGTACCTCCAATTGGTATTGGATGGCCCCGGCGGCCCCGTAGCCATTGAGCCGGGACCGATGTGACCATCGATCCCTATTCATGCCTAACCGATATTGATGGGTCGGTATCTAAACCTAGTTATCTAGTAGTGACAGTTTTTTTAAAAAAAATTGACTTTTTAATGTCATTTCTCGATAAACTTGAAGGACCAACGCACAAGATGAACATTTTCAAAATCTGAATTGCACACTTTTAGTTGCATAAGTGAAAATAGATAAAATATAATACATATAGCTAGTTTGACTACAACTAGCAAAGGCAGCGCACCGTCGGAGGCCACACGACGGTGCGCGCCAAATGCTTCGCGCGCAGGAAAAAATTGTAGGCCACGCGCAGCGCGGGTGTAAGAAACGCTGCGTGCGCGGAAAAAAAATTGGACGCCATAGCGGTAGCAGGGATCGAACTGCGGGCTGCGGAGTGAAGGCAGCGCCAGCTAACCAACTCGCCTATTCACCCACGTTGGCATGTGGCTCACCGGTTTTTTATTTTTAAAGATTAATTTCGTATGACTGGTGGGATCTTGCTGGACAAAGCAATCGGACGGCCAGAGACTGCCGGGCAACGTGGCGACGGGAGGGCAGTCGCGCGGGCGAGAGGGCGACGTGGGCCTGTTCGGGCTTTGTAGTATAACATTGATTATTTAGACAATTCAATCGCGGAGCAGCGCGCGGGTGGCTCGGCTCGCTTTAGGGCCGGTTGGCTTCCCCGGGCGCAGCGCAGGTGGGGGTGGCGCCGTGGCGGTGATGCCTGATGAGTGGTGGGGTTGGCCGTACGTCGCTGCGTGCGCGCGCGCGCGGGGCCGGCCATCTCGCCGTGTTCCTCCGCGCGGGCGCACCATCATGCCCCTGCGGCCCTGCCACGCATGCTTCACGCTTGCCGCCCGCTGCTACCTCTCCCATGGGGGTTTCATTGCTCCGACCTGCTGCTGCTCCGGGCTTGTCCTGCTTTTTGTTGGCTGCGAGAGGAATAGATCGTCAGCTTATGCAGGGAGCTGTCTGCAGACTGCAGATGCTGTGCAGTGTGGGCGCACGCATCATCATCGTCATCGTCATCACAGAACAAACATGTGGGACCCGGATTCCGGAAACCATCGGGGTGGCTCCTGCACTAGCTCAGGATCTGTCTTGCTACCATTTACAACAGCCGGATAAATTCATACAAAGCGATATAGAGCATTCATTTATTAACCAGAGTACATAATGGCTCGGTTTACGTAAACCATCAGGCAAAATAATACAATACCAAAATGTACACTTATCAGAGTTTAACAAAATGCGGAAATAAAAGTGTCGGGTCTCGAGGCTATGCCCAAATCCACCAGGCAAGCGGATGGAGTCCCGCCTAACACCCGTCCTGCACGTCAGCTCCTAGCTCTCCTGGGCTCCAGGAGGAGAATCCAGATCCTCACCAACCAAATCTCCCATACCTAAAAATGGTAAATGCGGGCGAGGATGAGCACACCAACCGTGCTCGCGAGCCAACTCCCCGCCTAATGTAATTAATGATAATAGGCTTTTTGGTGGGGCTGAGTTATTTTATTTGCAATAGTGCTAATTTTATAATACCATAATAATAGAAAACCTAGAACTTAGCCATTTTATAAAATAAAGACGTATTGTGCTATATATGCAATTCAAATCATCATCAGGGGTATTTCAATAACAGGACAGCACCTCGTGCTCCCAAACATAGCGGATCCAAGCCATCCCGGTGGTCATGGTCCCCGAACAAACAGGCAGACCGGCACCTCGTATCGTCTCCAACAAGCAAGACCATACCCTCGCAAGGCGTATGTCTTCCTAAGTGGCGGCAGACTCACCCTCTCGACGAGGCGTGATCCCCTCGAGCTCAACTAAGGCCAGGATCATGAGTAGAGTGTTGACCGACTCAATTTTCGCACTCAGACAGGAATGGGTACCCAAGTGCATGGATAATATCTAGGGCTTATCTGGGTTGCATGGTAAGCTCTAGATAGTGTACAGAGCATCACCGTAGGTATGGTAATGATGGGACTAGACTAACCCATATGTGGAACCAGCTCCGTTTACATTGATGGTCATAAACCAATCATTGCAGAGCGTTGATAGAAAGTCTATATCGATCGAGTGTTGATAGCAAAACTATACTGATGCAAGAGGACTGATCCGTCATCCCATCCGCAACGTTGAGCAGCCAGGATGAAATCCATTGGACTCTAGACTTATCCAGGTCTAAGCATAACCAAAGACTTACTAGTCAAAAGGTTTATAATCTATTCCAAAGTTACCAAATGACAGGGATGGAAATATATATCAAGGATGGGATTGTGTTTAACAACGCTAGTAATAAAGTGGGTGATATCTAGACCAGATCAAATAGCATTTTGTTTCACATATTTTATAAAAAGAATACATAAGCATGCAATTTCATAATGTAAAGCAATATAACTTTAATAAATATTGGGATAGAAGAATGATCTAAAGAATTTGGCTCACCTGGCCCTTGAGCATTGAATACCAGGCCTTTATGTTGTCCTTCCTATTCATTCAGATCTAACGTGAAGATACACATGGCACAAAAATCTCAAAAGAATGCCGGCAGCATGATGCATGAACAAATATTCTATAATCATCACGATTTAAGTAAAACTATCGTAAACCACTAAGTCTTACACTTATTTTTATACGAAAACACATGAATGTATATGTATGCATGATAGGATAAATCTACCCATATGGAGACCCATAATATCAAAATAATTATTTGAAATATATCACAATCATAAATGCATTCAAAACCAGTATTCAAGCATTTCTAAACAGTATCAAAAATAGAATAATAAACATTGCAAGGATATGATAAACCAAGCTTTTCCTTTTCATAAATCAAACTTGTCTATAATAAGGATAATATGAACAAGGCATACAATTCTAAAAATCTACAATTAAGTTATAAAGCATTACTAGCAAAATAAATAAATTTAAATAACTGGGGCTAGAGCAATTTACATCAATACAAGTATAGCAGTAATCCTAGTTTAAGCAGTTGACCTAGAATAGATTTCTAAATAAAGATACAAGCTAAAAGAGACAAATTCACATGCTCACATGCGAACAATAATTTAATAAAAGGCAAAACAGTGAGATATAGCATTTCAGAGGCTACTATAAATTTATACAATTTTCTTATTCAAAGGAAAATACAAATTAAGCAATAATGTAAATACAAAGCAAGATTAAAGGACTAATCTAGTATTACATATAAATAGAACAGTGAAATAGAGCAAACTATATTTTTACTAGGTTTCAGATAGAATATAGTAATTACCTACAAAATTTCATATTTTTTAGAGGTCATAAACTATTTTTAATAAACATGAGATGCAATTCTAGTTAATCCATTCGAGGGAAATGGCTATAACAATGCTACAAATAAGATATAGGAATACAGAGAAGTCCAACACACAAGATTATAATTTTAATAAAATATAAAGGCTATATAGTATTTAAAATAATTTTCTCACAATTTCAAAAAGTATCTAGATATTTATAATAAATCAAAAGCTTTATAGGCAATAAATAAAATCGGTAAAGGCTGGAAAACACTGAGAACGGTGTTGGCCTGGAAGGCGGCCCATGAAGGAGAGGTCGACGGGTGAACCGGTCCGCCCGGGGCGAAACGCAGAAGGGAGGAAGGGCACACGCTTCCACTTAATATGACAAGGGGGACCAAGGGCCCACGCGTCAGCCGTACCGAGCGAAACCGATGGGAGGAAGCAGTGTGCAGCGTCTTTGGGATCCAACGGTCAGCCACAGAGAGGGATTTAAGCAGGAGGTTTAACCATTAATTGAGAGGGGTCCCCCAGTCAACGACCCAAGAGCATATGACATCAGCGTGACATCATGTCATCTTCTTCCTCCGGACGTCCGCGACGGTGAGGGGAAAATGAACGGCGGCGACGCTACGGGGCACAGTTTTGGGCGTTCTCGGGCTCTACGGAATTAGGGAGAAGGCCCGCATCTAATGGTACCGGTTTGGTGGCCGGAGGTGGCCGAGGGCGGCATGCCATGCGCGGCTTACTGGCGGGTTCGGGTGAACTTCGGCCTGACAAGATCAAGGCTGAGAGGAGCACAACCGAGGTCCCGGCAGCGAGAGAGGAGAAGTGGATGCTCACCGAGGCGATGGGTGTGCCGGGGAGGCTCAGGGTTGGCTTGGCGCCGTGAGCAGCGAAGATGACTAGAACAGGGGAGTCATCACTAGGGAACTCCGGCGGGACCTGAGCCGATTGCGTCAGAGGAGAGACAGAGGGTGTCGTCGGGATGCTCTACTGGAGTTAGGGCCCCTGGGATGTCGGTGGCGACGAGAAATTCAAAAGACGGGAAATACCTATGGCGGCGCTTGGCCGAAACAAGGCAGAGGAAGAATGGGGGGAGGGTGATTGAGAGAGCCTAGCTGGGGGTTTTATAGCCTTCGGGGCGCCTCCTTGGGTCTCCAATTAAAGGCGGAGGAGTGATGCAGGCGATGACGCAAGCTCCGACCAGGGCACCTGTTTCCATGGGGAAAAGGCGGAGGGGCGGACGAAATCGAGGCAAGGCGCGACGCTCGAACCGGATAATGGCGAGCTCCGTGTTGGTGAGGCGGTGAGTCAGCGGTGGAGGCGACGACGTGGCGTCCAGGGAGCGAAGGGGCACCACGGCGCAAGTGGGCAAGCCGACTAGGAAAGTGGGCGAATGGGGGGCAGACCGGTGATTTCGTTGTGGGAACGCGCAGGGAAAAGGGCGACGCGTTTGTCGGCATTGGAAGACGGCGGCACTGGCTTCAAACCGGAGGGTAAAGGGGGGTCCTGAGCGTGCGTGCGCGAGCAGATTAGGGCGCGGGAGCCGTCCGGGCACGAGGGCGCGCGCTGGGCGCGGACAAGGCGCAAGCGGCTACTGGCGCGACAGGCGAAGCCAATGCACGAAGCAGAGGCGATGGGATCTTTGGGGCGACGTGGACACACCCTGGTGGCTGGATCTCCATCGGATGGCGCAGAGGTGGTAACTGGAGGCTTCAAAGCAAGGCAGAGCAGGGGAGAGGGAAACAGAGAGCAGGGAGAGAGAGAGAGAGAGAGAGAGAGAGAGAGAGAGAGAGAGCAGGGAGCAAGGCACCTAAGGGGGAAAAAGGAGGATTTCATAATAGAATTTGAAATCCAAATTTGAAATATGAATTTAGTGCAAGACTTAAATTCTAAAGTTTAAAATATTATTTTTGGGAAATGACTTGTATGCACAGAATTTAAATAGGTGGTCAATTGACATAAAGGAATTTAAATTGCTTATTTGAAATATGAACCTTTGCACAAGGTTTATATTTGGGAAATCAAAATATTGCTTTAGGATTATATTAGCAAACATATATTTAGGATGGCCAAAGCATTAACATGATCACATAAAAAGGTAATTACAAATAAAACTACAAGTATTGAAATTGCAAATTTTGAAATAAAATATTTGCATGAAGGCATACATCTTGCAAGAGGGTTTCAATGTAAAATAAAATTCATTTCTTAAGAGAGGCTTAGATGAATATTTCTATATGATGAAAGTATTTACTTTAAGAAAACTTACAAAAATAGGTTTATGGAAAATGTTAAAAGATGGCAAAAACTTGGGTATTACTAAATGACATGAAATGCCATATAGCAAAACCTATAATAGTTTTTTAAACCATAAGGGATATTTTTCCAATATAATTTATTTTATATTATTATATACATATATATTTGAAAATGCAAGTATAGTAGCAAAAGGTATTTAAATTCAATGGCAAAATCTTAATCACATAAAATAGTTTTCATTATTTTAATATTTTAAATTGTTTTCCACTAGTCCCAAAATTGAGTTGTTACAAAACAGCGGTGATGATCCGAAGTGGGGGGTTGTACAGACGTATATCGCTCGTCTCGTATCCGTTTTGTTTATTTTTTGGTAGACCATGTGTGGCAAATTCATTTTTGTGATGAGTGTTTGACGATGTGTTTAATGTCGCTTGTTGAGATTTTGGTTTGAAAGCTGATTTAAAAGAGGTTTTGAATTGCTTGAGCCAGAATCAGATTCATCAAAATCTATTAGAAAATATCCATCAAGCTTAACAGCATAGATATAATAAAAAAACAAATCATATAGTATAGTAGCGAGTGACCGTAAAACATTGCTTATCCAATATATTATCGGATATCTATTTTCTAATTTAAATTGATATCGTTCGGATATTTAGAAAACATGAATACAAATTGGATATGGATTGGTTATCACTAATTCCGTATCCGTTTCATTTATGTTCCAAATAATCAAAATACGGGTACCGACAGGATACCATTTTTCAGATTCAAATCAAGTTTTAAACGTATCTGGGCTTGGATCGGATTGGATTTTCTGTTCCATTTGCATCCCTATTTGACGCATAATGTCGGTGAATTTTTGTAAATAAAACGAAATGGCATACCAGTCTGACGCGGTGCGGCTCAAAATCTAGGAACCGAAGCTTTGAGAGAAGCGGATTTAGAATCTTCGAGAAACTGAAGCTTTTGCACAAAAGAAAAATCTTTTGTTTTGCAAACGCTCAGAATGAATAAAGAAAACTTGTTACGTACATGTAATATTTGAGTGATATATCTGCTGTTTTATTGTGGATGCGCTTGAAACTATTGAACACACTAACACTGTGCAATGAACTAACTATACCAGGTACGATACATCCACACCAACACCAGTGAACCATATTAAGGCTCACTTGTACAGTTACGATAACGTGAGTCGTCAGGCACGGATTCTGTCGATCAAATCTGTACTCTTGGTGAGCAATGGCTACTGAGTATACTCCAATATTCCATTTGATAGCTACTTTGTCTGGAGGCTGTAGCCACCTTGTGATCGTTGCAGCCCTTCTCTGGACAACTTTTTTCTTAAATTATTTTACTATCGGAAATTCGTTTCCAATATTCGATACAAGTCTCTTCACGATCTCGAGTTGACATGATAATCCAAAGTCGATTTCAGTTTAAGCTTACCGAAGACACCTCTCGAGGCTCTCAAAGTTCAATCTAAACAGAAAAGCAAATATTTCAATATTGTCTTCAATAAGATCAAAGTTTTCAAATAATATATTCTTCTTATATTTTTGTAGCCACACAAAAACACTTGTATAAATATGTCTACCTCTCATGCCATCACATCGCAGATGTCAACGATAGCTCTACCACCGTTTGAAATAGCAACAATCCAATGTGAAGTCCCGCCCGACAAAATTAAACTAGGTCTCTATCGCCATTTGAAGTGTTGACAAAATCTTTGTCGCGGCAAGACAGTGGATGCCACTACGTAATTCAAATGATTTAAAGTATTTTTGTGGTATTTAAATAAAGGGGCTATTTTGATAAAAGATAACCTTTTTAAAAGAAACTAGAGGGGAGTCAGAAATGTGCTTTTGTATTTGTAAGGAAACTACTTAACATCTTTTCTTTGATTGTCATCTCGCCAGGTTGATATAGAGATTCTTCTATATTGCTTTTGTTTAAGGCCTTGTTTGTTTGAGCTTCTAGCCAGCTTTTAATCTCAGAAGCTAAAAGCTCAAACAAACAGCCAGCTTTTGGACCCCCAAAGAAGCCAAAAGCCACCAAAAGACCAATTTGTACTGTGATATGAGCTTTTTCCAGAAGCTAGTTTTTTATAGCTTCTCATAGAAGCAGCTTTTAGAGAAGCTGCAGCTCAAAGAAACAGGGCCTAAATCCTCTAGAAGTATCATTCACCTTTAAATGATTGAAGTCATGGACTTAGTGTTCATCGAAATAAGTTAATTTGGATTAGTGTTGTTGTATTACTTTGGACTATTTGGTTTTGTCGAAATGATATTATTTTATGACAAATGCAAAGGTATATTATTTGTGTAGGTCATCTTCAAAGAAGCTTATTGGATGTGCCAATGAACATTGTTTCAACATGAGAATGATACGGACACAATTTCCACGTCATGTCACTTAGTCTATTTTTCCTTTCTTTGCCATGGTTTTAAATAGCGGGCTAAGGCAAATAGCGGTATTATTTTTTCAAAAGCTAAAAGGCTATAGCGAAGCTATAGCGGCGCTATGGCAAATAGCGGTTTTACAAAAAAAAATCACAAAAATAGGAATAATTGTTGCACAAAAAGCTGGTAATTGGAAAATTTGATTAGTCCAGGGAACATTTCTTAAGTTCACATTACAACATAATTCAAAAGATTATGAAATATTTGCATAAACACTAGTCATATCCATTTAAATAAGAAGCAAACACATTACTTTATAACTACTTAATCACAAGATCATAATTAACACCTAGAAAAAGTGATTGCGATATATTCTTCTACAACTTCATTATAGAGAAACTAATTTATGTGATTATTTAGTAATTCAATATTTATAATGTTACCTTTTATGTGAGATAAACTAAGAATGAAGTAGAGCATAACAAAATACATTAGTGATAGTTGGAGTTTCAAAAGACATTGAAAAAAGTAGCATAGCGGCGCTATAGCGGCTATAAAAATAGCGAAAATAGTGGTCAATTTAGCGGCTATAGCGTGCATAGCTCTCTTACCGGAATTTTAGTGCTTAGCGTAGCGTTTGATGTCTGAAAAAGCTATAGCGGAGCTATAGCCGGCTATTTGATTGCATGTTCTTTGCCAATCATGGGTGAAAAATTCATCATAGAATGGGTGTTGATTGGGTTTAGTTCTTACTTACTGTAAAGTAGACTGCTCTCGCTATTTGGTGCAAAACTTTGTTCTTTGTATTGGCTACATACATCCTTGGATGTAGAGACCGAAATATTTTTATTATCTAAAAATCATACTTCAAACGGTGATAGATGACATGGTGGCCATCGTGGCACCCGCTGTCTATTCCTTTGATAGCATTTAATTTGAAACGGTGATAGTGGATAGAGCTATCGCCACGACAAGGAATAGAGGATAAGATTGGGGAAAGCAGGAATCGAGTCTAGTTGTTTTGGCTTCTCCTAATTACCATATCTAATAGGGTTCTGTGTTGGTGCAAAAGTTCGTTGCATGTGGTGTGTGTTAGATGTGCCTAACCTCTCTGTCAAAGGAGCGACCTCATCAGTCAAAAGGAGGGTAAACTTAACGGAGTAGGGACACTAAGTGGAGGAAAAAAATTAAAACATTGATTTGGAAGGGAAGAAAAAATTATTGGTGGTGGATATAGGTTTTCAACTTTCTCTGTGACACATAAGGAATTTCCTCTATTCTTTTAGTGTTAACCTGATTTCCTAGACAAGCATAACCTAGGCCTCGTTCTTTTCAAATAGTCGTCTTGTTGCGTAGACATCAGAAGAAATTTTGTTATTTTTATATAGCATATATGTTGTGGTAATTTGTAACGATTTTTTCGTGCCTTTTATTAGTCCTTCCAAAGATTTTAAAACTATTTTTAATTATTTTTTATAATCTTTAGATCTCTTTTCGAGAGCTTTCAAATTTGCTACAGTATTATGCCGATGCAGCGATACGTCGAGAAGAACAAGGCCTAAAAGACCGTATTTCACTCCCATATACACACTGATGCAACTGCGCTAAATCTCATAGATTCACGCTATCCTCGATCGGTCGCCTTTTCCAGAAGAAAATCTTGCTCCACATGGAACATGTACCAAACATTTCGGCCATATATCGCTAGCTAGTCAAAGAAGAAATTAAGCATCTGTGCTCTCAGGTCGTCGTCGTCCCTCTGAAAAAATAAAACGGCGGAATTTTGCAGCAATCAGTGAACGCTTTTTCTGCCAACCTGCTGCTAGTGCTAAACTTTCTCCGGTCTCATGGGAATCATCACAATCTCTCACCCTTTTCTTTTCTCCCTATTTTTTTAGTGTAATTCTCTTTCGCAGAGTTCATGAGGAATCATTAAGCAAGGTTAGTCAATAAGGTGAGCCAATGTACTTGTCGCCATATATCCTACCGACCGACAATGTTCCATGACCTGCTGCAATTTCCATCAGCAAAATTATCAAGTGTCAACCTAACCAAAATAGATAAATAAAATACGGAGTACGGCGGCTCATGTATACCAAAAAGAAAAATAAAAAGGAAAATGCACTTGTACATCCGACAAAATTGTATTTGTTGGTGCAGCAATTTGTTGTAGCACTAACAAGAGGAATGATTGGCGCTGCCGTCGTACCGTACTACAAGCACAACCGAACCGCCGTGTGATCACCCCACAAAAATGCTTCCTACTGCTTCCAAATTATCTTCTAATATAGAAGAACATGTTTTAATATGAGATTTTGAACTAATTCAAGAGAAAAACTTAAGCTTAGGATCCTAACGGAACTTCATGTATCCTATAATGATAAGTGGTGTACGCGTAGAAGAGAAATAGAGAAAAATGTAGCATGGCTCATGTTTACTAAAATGATTGGCTTAATGGCCTCTCATGTGCAAGTGCAACTACACCAATATCATTCTAGTGGCAAGCGATAATCTATTCTTCACGATAGACAACATACCAAACCGTGAGAGAGAGATTAAATGACACAAAGATTATAACTTGTTTCGAGCGTGAAAATTTCTCATCAACTCGCGAGACCACCTTACATATTGTTAATATCACTAAAATGGTAGCTCTGAACCATGATAAACCACATGCGAGATGATCAGAAACGAAAGATTTGCTCAAGAGTCAGGGGAAGGATATACTCAACGGAGTGGGCCCAGCTTGTCGCTCGATTGGTCCACATCAAATCCCACACCGCCTGGTGGCCCGGAAAACAATCCTGGACCGAATTGTTACGTACCCTGGCGAGTTGTGGCTAATTAGGCTTCAAATTTAAAGCTTTTGATTTAACGAGTGCAGTGGATGATGCGATGATATATACGTGTATCAATCTTGAAGAAATTCCACTTCGATCTTACTCAAAGATATATATGTGGAATTTGAATATAGTATGACCATTTCTAATCTTTGCATTGCTCAATAATTAGGTGAGGTGGCCGTCTCCCACAAAAGAAATAGTTACGCAATTAAATCCCCTGAATAAAGAACTATATTGAATTGCCTAAGAATCAAAATTATAAATAACTAATCGATCGAGAATTTCGGGTCACAAGATGTTGATTAATTGTTGATCATTCGGCTCGTACCAATTGATCAGCACCACCACACATGTTAACATTAAGTCATTAAGACACTAAATTGGCATTACTCTACTGCCCCCGACATGTCTTATCAAATGAGCAATTAGTAACCTCAGCTTGATCAATGCTACGACTAGCCGCAATTTAGAACTTTATTTTAAACCTCATGTACAAAAGAATCTATTTAATTTGTCATATTTGAAAAATGTTAACCTGTGATGTTGCAATCCTAATTAATGAGGTGGAACAAATCTGTAGTCGTGTTCAGTGTTGAAACATTAAACATGAAAACTGGGAAATGGTATGGTGTGCCGTGTGATTTCTTTTCGCTCTCAGGAGCGCCTACCCCCTGTTACAAACAGAAGTGTTTTCGCAACATGAATTGACAACCATCAAAATATTTAAAATAATTTTTTATAGATAAAGTTTCAAAAAAAAACTTGACTTTCATGTATCTCAGGCTATAAATATTTGTGCATAGGGGGTATAATTTTTACATGCATAACATTGCAAAAAATATTTAAATAGCGAAGCTATAAGCATTTTTATTGTTCAAAGTGATAATGAAAAAAAAGGACATGAAAGATACATTTAATTGATCTCACAAGATATATATAGATATTGCTGCACGTGGTTGATTGGTTGCTTAGATGATCCTCCCAGCCAGTCATCAAGTGGGAGCTACGTGGAGTGGATGCAAAACCTCACAAGCTCGTAGGAGCGGAAGTTTGATTGTCCATATTGCAAAGCTAGATTATGTATCATTTTTTAGATAATTGAATAACTTTCAGACTCTACGTTATGAGGTGTACATAATTTTTCGCAAAAAAAAATGTTAGCATAAAGCTTACAACATTAGCTAAGCTAGAAATCAAAACTCATTGAGGGAACTTAAGCACCACAAATCCTGTTATTATAATATCGTACAAGCTTGAAGAAGAAAACTCATCGAGGGAACTTAAGCACCACAAATCCTGTTATTATAATGTCGTACAAGCTTGAAGAACTATACGGTGACCACCTCCAAAAATTGGCAACATAAGTCATTACAACAAAAACAAATAAAACAAAACATCACAAGCAACCCAACAATAACTCATCTTTTTTTCCAATAGTCCTGCTCCTTGAAGCCAATCTTAACTAATCTCTAGACCAATCGAATAAATTGACAATCAGACAACAAGTGATAAATATTTTGTTATTGTTGCAAAAAAAAACAACTTTTTGGCTACCTTCCGCTTTCGTTTGCAAGGTTATCCTTGATTAATAAAAGTCCTCTTCCTAAAAACCTGGCGAGCAATTTTGTCTTTAAATGAGATACTTAGTAACCAAATCAATTTACTCGAGCGGGCTACATAGTAGTCCAGCATGCTTTGGTATATTGAGTGAACAAAGAACAATACCACTTTTGTGTGAATTCCATAATAATAAGTCTTGTTCATTACATTGTATTGATTGGTATCTAGGAACAAAATTACACTAACCAGCCAGATTCTAGTCCACTAATGCTTAATGGTAGGAAACAATAAGTGGTCTTGAATCAACCACCTTTATATTTGTTACATGTTTCTTCTAAACAACAAATTATTTATCTTCCCCAAAATAAAAATGGTTCACTTATATGAAAACTTAATTTTCAGCCTAGATAACTGCAAGGTGCAAATACCCCATTTGGTATTTTTGGTGAATATTTGTGTTTTGGTGATGATGATGACTATGTAACTATCAAGTGATGGCATCACGTCTAAGGATGTTCTAATTTGAACCCAGGAGTCGAGTTCGGTTCAAATAGTTGCTTAAGACCTTATTTTTCATTTTGGCTTGCGTTTGAGGGGCTATTCAATAATTTGATCTATTGTGATCTTTTCTTTTGAGTTCATGGAGCACCTTGTGTAGGTACCTGTAAGTGTTGCCAAGTCTTGCAAAGTTTGAAGCTTGTTGGGAGTTTTGGTCCAGCAGCCTCGTGTTTATCGGATGGTCCGGCATACCTGTCTGGAGCATGGACGATTCTTTTTGGAGAGTCTATTGGGTTCCGAGAACATCCTTTTGTTCGACCAATGGATCCCCAGATAGTTTGACATGCTGGACGGATGCATCTAAAAGGGTTCTGGTGCAGGCTGTCCACGTCGGATGGTCCGATGGATAGTTCGGCATGTCTGATTGATAGTTCCAGTAAGTGTCCAGGTGGTCTCGGGGGCATTTTCGTTTAGTGGATCATTTAACGGATGGTCCAAGTCACTGGACAGTTACGACTAGAAAGGGTTTTGTCATTGGCCATCCACGTCTAGTGTGTCTAATGGTTGCTTTTAAAAGGGAGCCTCCTGGGGTCGTGTGGTGCCGAACGTTTTGGGGTATGTGGCATTGTCATACCGTCCGATGATAACCGTGTAGCTACCAAATAGACGAACCCTATTTTTATTGTTCATTAAAAAACCATTTGGAACCATTGTCATAAAACCATTTGGAAGAACCCTATTATTCATTAGATACATATGAGAAAACTAAATGTGTAATTATAAAACCTGATTTCATAGAAACATATGAAAATATTAATTGGTTCTTCCTACAATAGACATATGAAAATATTAATTGGTTCTTCCTGCAATAAAGGTTCTTCCAAATGGTTTTATGTTTGTCCCATATATAGAAAATAACACCCACTTGAAGTCACATTCTTCGTAGAATGAACTTGCATATTGGATTGATCCAATGTAAAGAAAACGACCATGTTAGCTCCCATAAGGATTCCTCCAAATCGCTTGCGACCACCCGATGGAAAGCCTATCTCATCTATTTTCCAATGCATCCAACTTCACCTCTAAATTCATCCTACAAAGTTAGGATATACTAAAAATATTATAGCTGACATATTCAACAATGTGTTGTGGCAACTTCTTTGAATCATGTATCTTGTAATTTGAAAGGGGGTAGGCCTAGGTTGGGGATGTGGTAGGAAACCCTAGCACATCCTCCATCTTGGGCACCACCCCTTTCGGCCATCTGTCCACCATAAAAACTAGTTGTTGCCATAATATTTGCTAAGGTTTTGTTAATTTAATTTAGTAGTCCACACCCACACACACCCACAACGATGCTTGGGAGGCATCGGTGAAGAAGAGGATTGGGTTTTTAGATAATTGGTAGGGAGTAGTTTGGGTATGTTAATATTTCATTAAGTACTGCAGCAGAATGTAAAAAAACAGCGAGGATGACAAAAACCTAACGAACTTGACGTGAGTGCTATTTTGAATGACATACATTTCGATGGTATTTTGGCAAAGAGGTTGAAACTGAATGGTATGGGGCACATTATCAAGTTCTCTTGTGAAAGATATGTTCATGAAGCATCGTCACAGCTGATTCATTTCCTTGCATTCCGGAGATTACGAAACTGAAGCTACGACTATCACCACGTCACATATTATTCTCAACGACGCTGAAATTCAACATCAGGCCATGCCACAGGACGAACAAGAGCTCTAGAAATTTCATCAAAGTAATCCATTTTTACAAGGCCATCCATTAATTCGATCCAAGCCATCATCCTCCTCCTCCCTTAAGAAACAAAAAAACCCAGACCCTGAAACCTGAACCGGGCCCTTCTTCTTCAACCAGCCCAGCTCTTGTCCTAAACAACTTGTTTTCTCCATCTCTACACCTAAGAACCCTAATCAACCTTGTCCATGCATGTCCCCTGCAAGCGCATGCACCCGCTGCAGTCCCCTTGTCTCCTCCCCTGTCCCTTAATCCGGCACGGTGGCAGAGGCTGCAATGTGATCAGGCTCTGCTGCAGCCTGAACTTTCTCTCTTTTCTTTTCTCCTCACAGCCCCATCAGGATGTAGTAAACGAGCGTGATGGGCAGCGCGATGAGCATGCCGAAGATGACTCTGCAAGAGACCAGCACAAGCCAACGGCAGGTGAGACAAATCCCCTGGGTGTCACGAGAATTTAAGCATCAACTGTTCAAAAAAATTAGCCCTGATACGCTTTGCATGCCAAAATACGATTATATATTAGTATGCAGATTTTTTTAGTGGTACGAGAGCAGAAACAATTGATTATTCAGATCGAGAGCGAGCTTGTGGGGGACAGCCATGGAATCGGGAGCCACTTACGCCGTGCTGAGAATGTCAGGGTGCACGCTGTACTCCTTGGCGAAGACGAAGGGGACAATGCCCTGAGGCAGCGCTGCCTGCTCCAAAAAGAAATGAGGGGGGGAGTTATAGCCGGTGGCGACACGAAGGTGGGGAGGAGAGGGAAAAGGCGCGCGAAAAGCGAGGGGTTTGTGCGTGCAAAGCGTAAAGCGAAAGCGAGGTTTGCCGCGCTTTGGCGGAGCAGAGGGCATATCGGCCATGGCCGGCCACTCGCTCGGCTGCTGTTTCGCTGCTTCTTGCTCTGCTTCTTTGTCAGTGGGTGGGTTCTCTCTCTCTCTCTCTCTGCATGCTTGCTTGCTCCGATTACCTGGACGATGGCGACGTGGAGGAGCGTGCCGCGGAGGCCGACGGCGATGGAGGCGGCGGCCATGACGGCCGGCCCGGTCAGGAACCGCACGGCCATGGCGAACGTGGCCACCTTGTTCCCGCACGCGATGATCCGCGGCTGCAGCGCCATGAACAGCCCTGCACGCGTGCGGCAAATCGCTTGTGTGTTAATGCTGCTAGAACGAGCTGGGTGTGATGTGTTAATTGCGGCAGAGCGGCGACGCACCGAGGCTGAACATGGCCATGCCGAGGCCGGCGTCGGAGAGGATGGCGATGGACTTGATAACTATCGCCGGCATCTCGAAGTTCCACCTGCATGCGAACAGATTAGTTCGAGGCGGCGGCGGCGATGTGGATGTGATTTGGTTACCGGAAGCAGACGAGGGACCAGATGAGGCCGATGAGGCTGGAGTAGGTGTTGGGGTTGCGGATGAGCTTGCGCCACACCATGATCAGGATCAGCCGCGTCATCACGCTCGTCGGCGGCATCGCCGTGGGCGCCGCCACGCCGGCCTTCCCCTGCTCCGCCGCAGCCTTCTCGTCGCCAGCCTCCGCGTCCCTCTCCGCCACGCCCCTGTTCCCGAAGCTGAACTCGTCCCGCTCCGCGTACTCCTCCCCTCTCTCCTTCCTCCCGTCCGCTGCACACCAACAACAACACATCAATCAGCGCCGCACAAAGCGCGAGCTCGGGGCCACTGGAACCATCGGACACCTTTGCGCGGCGAGGCGACGGCCATGCGGACCTCCTTGACGGCCGCGGCGGCGTCGTTGTACTCGCCGCCGTTGCCGAACACGTCGGAGACGGGCGACGCGCTGGAGCTCCAGACGAACATGTGCAGGTCCTTGCCATCCTCGCCCTTGGCCTGCCCGTTCGCCGCCGCCTTCTTGGCCTTGAGCGGCGGCGCCGCCATGGCCGGGTTGGGCGCCGGGTACTGGCCGCCGCCGTACTTGCCGCCGGCCTTGCCCCCCTGCGCGTCCTCCTCGTAGTTGGACGGCCGCGGCGTGGCGCCGGTGCGCACCCCGAAGGCGACGTCGCCGGCGGCAAAGTTGGAGCTCCGGCCCACCATGGAGTAGAAGTCGGTGTGGTTGAAGCTTGACCCCCGCGGAGTCGGGTTCCGCGACGACTGCAGCGAGTAGATCTCGGCGTTGGTGAGGTTGCTGGGCCGCGGCGTGGCGCCGGAGAACCCCACGGACCGCCGCGAGTAGACGTCGGAGCGCGACGCGTTGGACCGCCGCACGGTGACGTGGATCCTCCCGTCCTCCTTGACCTCAGCCTCCGTCTCCAGCAAGTCCCGCCTCCCGTCGAGCGAGACGACGTCGGCGTCGACGACGATGGAGGCGATGGCACCGGCGGTGTCGGGGAACTGGTCGGCGATGAGGATCCGGGCGCCGCGGTACTCGAACATGAAGAGCATGAGCGTGTACCAGATGATGCACTGGAGCACAACGATCTGGACCATGAGCCCGCCGGAGAATTCGCCGTACATGCCCTTGAGCAGGGGGATCCCCATGACCAGCGTGTTGGGGAGCGTGGAGAGGGAGAAGAGGGTGATGGTCCACTCGAGGGAGCCCCGCCGCGAGAGGTGGCTCCACAGCGTGAGCAGCGCGAGCACGATGAGCTTCTGCAGCGTGTCGGCGGCGATGAAGCGGAGGTTCATGGCGTAGGGGTCGTTGGTGGAGATGAAGTGGAAGGAGAGCAGCGGCACGGCGAACAGCGCGACGAAGCGGTTGATCCCCGAGCACTGGTCCGGGGTGAAGATGCGCCACCACTTCACCGACCCGTACGCCAGGATCATCGCCACGTACAGCGGCACCATCGCCGTCATCACGTGGTAGAAGTCGGTCCCGGTGATCATCTCCGCCGCCGCCGCCGAGGAACCCTTCGCTGGCGGTGTACGTCGCCGGCTCCGGCGAGGGGAGCTTGCTTGTGGCGGCGCGGCGATCGAGTAGGTGGGAGGAGGAGGAGGAGGAGGCAGGCGGGGGAGCCAATGAGGGGGAAGTGGGAGAGGGAGTGGGCGACTGTGTGTGCGGGTGATTATTTATACACGTCATGTGGGCGCGGCACACCCCCGACATAAGAGAAAGAAATAGGGCTTTCGCTGTAGGGAAGGAACAAAGGTTGGGCTCCTTTTCAGACTAGTGAAATTATGGAAAATTCCTAGCAACGGGATCCCGAGAAGGAGGAGGAGGAGGAAGGAGGAGGCATACCTCGACGCCGTCGCCCTCGCCGTCGCCGCCGTCGAGCTCGCCGCCGCCGGGTTGGGGTTCGGGTTAGGGAATATGTGGGGTTCCTCCGGGTGTAGAGGGAGGTCGGGGCGGCGGCGGATCGGCGGTGGGTGGGGCTCGTCGGGGCGGCGGTGGAGGCGGTGGCGCCACGAGCCGGGGAGGGAGGCGGTGGGCAGGCGTCGTGGGGACCACCCTCACCCCGGGTTAGGGTGGGCGACGACGGCAAGGCGGGGCAGAGGGAGAGGGCCGGCTGGGCGCAGGCGCCACGGGGCAGAGGAAGGAGGCGGCGGGGCGCGGGGCAAGTGAGCAAGAGGCGAGGGCGCGCGGGCGGAGGAAGGAGGCGGCGAGGCGGGAAGGAGCGGCCAGCGCCGCATGCCGGAAAAGAGGAGGCGGGCGGGAGGCGCTATCCGTCGGGACGGGCGGGAGCGAGCGGGTTGGGAGTGGGCGAGGCGCGGGAGGCCGTCGCGAGCGAGCGGGTTGGAGCGCTGGGACACGTGGCGGTGAGCGCTATCCGTCGGGACGGCGGACGGGATCCCGCCCCTAGTCGCCTCAAATTATATATGGGATTAACTAATGGAACTTGATGAAGCTCTATAGATGTATTATGGTTTTACGGTAGGATACTAGTCTCTCTTGCCTACCTAAACTAGAAAAAGGTATGTATAAACTACAATAAATTTTTTTAAAAAAAGTCTTTATCTAATATAGACTACTATAATAAAATAAAATCTATTTATATTTAAAATTAAAATGATACTCCTCGTTTCAATTGTAGTTCATTGTTGACTTTTGAACGTGTTCAAAAGTCAACAGTGAACTACAATTTGGAACGGAGGGAGTTGGAAAAGGTATGTATCAACTAAAGACTACAAAACAAGCCCACATCAACTAAAAATATTTAAAAAGATAATATTTCATAATAAAAATGAAAAATAGTTCATATCAATTATAACAAAAATTTAAAATGAAAATGAAAATAATAAAAAAATGTGTGTATCAACAATACTAAAAATAAAAGGAACAGAAATTTGAAAATATAGAAATTCATAGCGAGATTGAGGTTGACCGCTAAAACTTACCTTGATCAATACGAGTGGAATGTATATTTATACAAAACTATCTAAATGTTTGACATAAATCTAACCACAAAAGTGTGTGGAACGCTATGCTCGCTTTATAGACATGTGAGGTTTAGTGTTATGTTGTACTACAAGAATACAAGATATAGCATACGACTTTTTTCTGCTGCTTGTTATATATAGCAAGCTATCACTAAAACCCACAACAAATGCAACCCTTTCAAAATACTTTAGTAATAATTTTTAGTGGGAATTTAGAGAGAGCTATTCGACGGTATACCGTTCGGAACAGTCCTGACGGTATAGCTGCGTGCGTGTGGAATTAGTATGCACTTGCATTGACGGAAGCTAATTACTATGTGCATCCGTACGAAAACTGTTAGGTTTTATGTCGAATATGTGTACAAGTAAGTTACATAGACTCTGTGTTATAATATTATCTTAAAAAAACTCTATGTTATAATAGGCAGGGATGGTTTAGAGTTAAAGTCGGACTCTAGCCTAGCCTTCACTATATAAAGAAAGGCCGCCCTGGTGTGATCAAGACAACTACTACATAATAGTAGCATATATGTGAGGAGGTCAGCGGCCACCATTTGGTCGTGATCAGGGCAGTCGGTATGCTATGGTATTATGGATTGGGGAGGAGCGCCCATAATCAGAGCCTCACAAATGTATGCGAAAGCTGAGTTGCGTTACCAAATATTATGTTGTCTGGTGTCGTTCGTGATCTTGCATTGGCGTAAATCCTAGTAAAAACATTAATTATGTATCATCGGTTTTGAATTAAAAATATTGAACTAATTGGTAGCTAACAACTTTAATTAAGAGATTATCAACAACTATTTTAAGGTATAATCAACTGACTATCCGGCTTCGTGTTGAGTATCAAGGTATTGTAGTGTATCGAATTGAGTATTGGGTGTATCGTCATCATCAAAGCTATAGGTTTGAGTATCGAGATATTGGGTCAAGAATCTGGTATTGAGTCACATGCATCAAGGTTGAGTATCGAGGGTGTTAGTATGTCTCGGGTTGAGTATCGGGAGGTATCGTCGAGTACCAGAATATCGAGTCATGGCTATCAGTGATACCTACCTTGATAATTTTTAGTGGTATCTATTTGATACTTAATTATGTAGCCAAGGGATAATACATGAAATTTGTTATGCTCGTGACCCAAATTTATGCATCAAGACTTCATGGACAACACATAACACGTGAAAATAGGAGCGGACGACAATTGCATCTACAGGACTCGAACTCGAGACCTCCTGACTCTGATACTATATTAAGTTGCATGCACCGACTAATTCATCCAAAAGGCTAATTAAGCCGATGGGAAGGGCGGGTAATGCACTTATTCTAACACTCCCCCGCACGTGGAGGCTCTCTCAGGCTTCAGACATGGAATAGGAGTGAACAACTCATTTAGGCTATTTTCTTTTGGGCTTAACAACTTAACGGTCTAATAGCTTAACGATTTATCTACGTTTTGAAAATAGATATGTTTGGGTTTTTTAGTCCGTGTTTTTGTTGTCTCGAAGGTGGGTCGTAATACTTTAAAAAGAAAGTAAAACGAAATGGATTGAATCTCGAGGTTATTCGAAAAGATCTCGAAATTCAGTTGTTTCATCCGTTCAATTGTTCAGCGTTCAGATCGGCCCAAAAAATAGAACCTTAATTGCGTCGGTCATAATTCAAACTTGTGACCTTGAAATTTGATACCATATTAAGTTGCATGCATCGATCAATTTACTCAAAAGATTAAGTTCACAAGGAAACACCAACAATTTACTTATTTCAACCTTTATAGAGTTCTACGTGGGCCGATTTTTTTCCCCCTGAACTACAATCTGGATGAGTGGATGGTGCATATATATTTGAGAGGCAGCATGGAGGGGAGCCTCCTGACGTGTCAATCTCTAACTCCACATCCTGTCAAACTTTAAATTATCCACAGTATATTAAACAACACCAACGAGGCAACAAAGCTGCCAGGGTGCATTTGTTTTCTAAAAGGAATCCTAATTATAGTTAGGCTCTCTTTAGAGTTTAGAACGGTCGTGATTTCTAGGTGCGAACGGTCGTGAGAAAAAAATTATAGAACATAATTTTAATTTCATAGGCAGTGCCACCCCTATTGCATTATTAATGTCATGTCATATACAAATGATTATAAATACAACCCTCTCTAAATGTATTGTATTTATTAATTAATTTGTTTAATTATTATGTTCATAGTGAGGATTTATTATCAGCTAAGAGCAAGTGCATGCGCCTGCCTAGCCGTGACTCCCTTGAACCACCGTAACCACAGTGCGGCAGTGACCGTAACCACAGCTCACGGGAATATCAACACCAGCAATTCAGCAAAACTAACCTCGCCTCCACGGCTCCACGACGGCGGGGGGAACCGGCCGGCTAGGCGGCGCAGCTCGCCCCGCGCGGCGCGTACGGCTGCCACGGCATGGCGCGGCACGCCGGCGCGCACGCGCGCGACGCACGCGAACATGCGGTGCCGCCGAGCCGAGCTGACAGGGCGGCAGCCCAAAAGCTGCGAGAAAAACAATTCCGAAAGAGAGGCAGGCCAGGGCGGCCGCGTCGGGGCGGGCGGTGAGAGGGGCGGCAGGACGGTTGCGGGGGTGGTGATTACGGCGCGCTGGTGGCGCGGGCAGAAGCCGGCGGAGGGAGAGCATGCACGAGCATGCCGCCGCCGCCGCGCGCCGGGCGGCCGGCTGGCCTCGCTCGATTCGATTCGATTCGATATGCCCCTCGCCGCCATCATACTCATCGTCCGCGTGCAGTCCTGCCTCGTCCCAGGGTAAGTGTCCTTGTTGTTCGTTTCTACCGGGTCGTGTAAAATGCAAGGTGATTATGCACCAATGGTTAAGAAAAAAAATAATGTTGATGAAGTTAAATTGCAATTTTTTTATCTTATATTTTACAGCTAGTACTAAACATCCTGTAAACATTGATGCTTAGTTAAGTGTCTATCATCGTTATTTAATCAGTGGATGATATCCTTTAAACACAGAATGTTATCCTTTGTTACATTATGCATGACCTAAAAAAACCATCTTTTATCACTAAATTCTAGCACCTGTCGTGTGTTTTGGTACTGAAAATCAAACTGGGTTAGCCCAATCCCTCAATATAATTTAAATAAATAATTTAGAATTTATCACTCTAAAAATTGTTACTGACATGTTAGTCCTCGGACTACCAATTCGAACAGTGAAATACCTATGATTCACTTTTTTTTCTAGCCGAAAGCACACTGGAGCCAGTAGTTTGCTTTTACCCAAGTGTATTTGTTGTCGGTAAACTAGCATGATTACCATTAATTATTTTCAAAAACAGCCATCATCATAAACTGTTAAGATACTCATCGGACGATTCTCTGAAGCACATCAATGTGCATCACGTGGTGCGTGTTGTATTGATAATCAGGCTAGTTTTATTTAGCTTTATTGGTCGGGTTATAATATTTCAACAAAAAAGACAAACGCGGTCGTCACGTCACTGATGACTCTGTTATGGAGGCTTATTAGATCAAACTAGCCGCTCCTCCCTCACGGGCCCCCTCCAGGCGAAACCCCTCCAAACCCTAGCCCGGCGGCGGGCGGCGGCGCCCGGCCGCCTGCTGCCACCAGTGGGCCACTCGGCACTCTCTCCCCGCCGGTGCCAACTCCCAGCTGGAGAAACGAGGCCGGGCCTCCTCTTCTCTCCCTGCGTCGGTGGCGGCGGCGGATGGCGGGCTGCTGGGCCGGGCGCGCGCCTTCCCAGATCTGGCCATGCCTCCAGCGTGGCCGTGCCCTCCCGCGCCGTGGGGTCGAGCGAGGAGATCTAGGCTCCGCCGCACACGCAGGAGGCGAGGTGCTGGCGAAATCTGCGCGACGACGGGGCTCATGGCGAGGCCGGAGGTGAGAGAGAGCTTGGGCTACGCCGCGTCGGCCACCGTCTCGGTCTCTCTCGGCGCCGCCGCCGCCCTTCTCCGCCACGCCGTGGGTGCTAGCGTCCCGCCCGCCAGCCGTTGCGGGTGGTGGCGTGCCCGGCGCTACCGCCCCCTTCCCAAGCTCCTCCTCCCTCCTCCTCTCCGTCCTCCTCCAGATCCGGCAGCCCCCTTCACCGCCTGCGCCATGGGTCCGCCGCCAGCGCTGTTGCCGTTGGTGGCCGTCCCCGGCGCCGCCGCCCCCTTCCCAAGCTCCTCCTCCCTCCTCCTCGCAGTCCTCCTCCAGATCTGGCGGCGCCCGGTGTTGTTTTCACCAGATCTGGCCGGGGCGGCACCTCCTTCCCTCCCTTCCTCGGCAATGGCGCCCGATGCTCCTCCTCCCTAGCGTGGCGCAAGCGGCAGAGGAGGCGGAGTCGTCCCCCCTGGTCGACCGCGGGCGGTGGGTCCTCTCTCATCCTCGGCGGCGGTGCGGCGGCTGTCGGCGTAGGGTGTGGGGCGACGGTTTGCGGTAGACGGCGAGGTGCCCACGCCATCCGCCTCCTTCGTTCTTGGTCCCGACTTTGCTGCCTTGTCCCTCCCCCCTTGTTAGGGACCCGGTAGCCCTGCCGACCTCTTCCGAGCACGTTGGCACTTCGGTTTGTTGTGCTCCGTCGGGGCGCCGCTCGCTTCCCTCCTTCTTCTTCACCACCTTCGCGCACAGTGGTGGAGCTTGGTGTCGGCTTTCCCTCTTCCTTCCTTCTTCTTCCCCTCCTTCTGGGCCTGTCTTGGCGGAGACCGCCCGAGGGGACCGCTCTGCGAGAGGCCGAGTCCGTGGGCAAGAGGCCCGGTTTGGCGGTGTGTTGGCCAGAGCGGTTGGAGCGGGTGTGCTCCAGGGGTGTGTATCCGGTGGCCTCGTAGCTCGGCGTAGCTCGGCACTGGCTTCTTCTGCTTCTTCCCCCTCCCCCTAAGCCCGTCTCGGTGGAGGCCGCTTGGGGGGTCCGCTTCGGTGGCTGGCTGAAGTGGTCGGAGCAGGTGGCTCCAGGGGTGTGTGTCCGGCGGCCTCTTAGCTCTCCCGTGGTGGCGTGGTAGACCTTTGCCTGTCCTCGGCGACAAGGCGAGCCCTGTTGGTGACGGGGCTCGTCTCAGGCCGTCTAGGTGGCATGGCGTCTGGTCTCCTTCGCTTCCCGTGAGCTGGTCACTCGGCGTGGTGGCCCCTCTCCGGCGGCGTTGGCTGACGACCTTTTCCGAACGGCGTCCTCGTTCTCTGCCTCTTGACTTGGTCCCGTCCCCGTCGTCTTGACCCTCCCTTTCTCTGAGGGTCGGGTGGTGTGGGCGGCCTCTTTCGCATCAAGGAGCGGCGTTCGTCTGTGCTTTTCGGCTATTCGTCTTCGGCTAGCAGCTTGGTTCTTCTGTTGCTTTCAGCCTTCAGCGGCCTCTGCCTTATGCGCTAGTAGGGCTGGTCTTGGGTGAAAGCCCTGCCTTTTTTGGGCTGGTGTTGGCGTCACCTTTGGTGTCGTTCCCTCCTTGGAGACATCACTTTCAGACCTTCCTGTGCTCTGGGTGAAAACCCTTTCGGCATTACGACGGCGGCGGGTTCTCCCCGTTGTTTACCTTGTTGGAGACGTCGTGGTTGCCGTCTTGCGCTATGGGCTTCCGCTGGATATGCTGTTTTTAGGAGTTTTCGTCGCTGCGTGAGTGTTGGTGGTGTTTTCTCTTCTCCCTCTCCTGTATCTGTCCCTGTTCAGCCATTGGCCTAGTGGGCTTCGGTGTTGTTCCCGGCGGTGACTGGAGGTGTGTCTGGCTTTGGCTAGGGTTGCAGCGGAGCGCTGCGGTTGTACCACGTGTTTGCACGGGTTTTTATTTTATTTTCTCCTGCTTATCAATGAAATAGTTTGATAGTTCTTCTGCCCCCTCTTTCAAAAAAAAAAAACAAACGCAAGAAAAAGGGGGAAACGTTATTATTTTTTCTGACAAAATTCAGACGTCGATAACAGATCTTAAGAGGAGATAATCGTGAATAGTTGGGCTCCTCACTGGCTCCTCCTCACAGGGCTCTTGATCACTAGCTAGCCATGGAGACCACGAAGAGGTCGCAAGCAGAGAGAGCACCATCCGACAATATATCATGTAATTAATTCATAGCAAAGCATCGATCGAATTTGCAACGGTGAGTTTTCTCATTGGATGCAACCACACACCCCCAAAAGTGCAGGATGGCTGTAAGGTTTGCATCCAGTTCATGTCGCCCTGCAAAATGCACGCTTTTGAGGGCCCTCGAGGAGATACATATTATCGATTAAAGAAAGGACTGGAAAAGAAAAGCTAAGAGAAAGGCTGCCTTGTTATACCTGGCTAGCGAGGCCTTTATAGGAGAACGACCGCACAAATTACTCACCAAGATTCGAAATGTTTCTCTTCCTCACCTAGCATTATGATGGCAACAGATCATTAAGCCATGTTCTTTCCTTGAGTTCTTGAGTATAATAAGCATTTGTGCAAAGCAATGCGTACTGAACTTTTTGGTGTGTCGCTAATTGGCCCATGGGACGAGGGATTTGGCTCCTAATGCAAGCCTCCATCCATGCCTGTTTCCCGGAATTAAATCCTTTCAACCTTTTGGAAACAAAATTTGATGGGGGCACTATAAAGGGAACTACATGGCTTCTTACTATTCACTTTCACAATCTCTTAAGGTTGTAGCTAGTTTGGATGCGGAATAAAGATAGGATCGGACCAAAGACTCAGACTCGGTGAACAATTTGAGATCGATTTGGGCTTAGATTTATCTTGAGCCCCAAATGATTCGATATTTAGCCTAGTCTCAAGTTCAAAGGTAATTTGAGTCGATCTCAATCAGAGTTCGAGTAGCATGATTCGAGCTCATATACAATGCCCATCAAGGCATTGGTAATTGAGCATCATGTTATTCGAGCTCCGATAAAGCTTAAATAAGCCAAGCTCGAGTCTATCTCAAAAATGAAAATTGAGATACTATTTGTCTTCCGTGCTTAAATTAAATGCAAGCTTGACAGTCGATACTAACCAAACTCAAACACAGTGTTCTAAATAGCGGGCTATAGCGCCGCTATAGCGTTTTGGCCATGTAGACGCTAGGCTATTGCATATATATCCGCTATCACAACTAAGAGCGCTATAGCGGGATTTAGCGCCGCTAAACTGCTTAGCGGCAATAGCGTTTAGCGGCCGCTATTTATGGGTCGGATCCTCGCAGGCCAAAAGTGAAGCCCAGTCAAATTCCAGTGCTGTCTCGACCCAACTTAGGTAATGGACGTCTAATACAAGCCTGGCTGCTACTAGAAACCCTAGCCCTCCCATTCACCATCCCATTCAGTCCAAGCCGGCTACTAGATTTGTTGACATCAAATTTGTTATCTGTTTATGTCATTAGCGTCAATGTGTCGAACCAGTAAAGTACTAAATTTGTGTAGGAGTAGGCATGTCAAGCACTGCATCAATGTTTTTTGAGTTTTTACTTTGTTACTTTAAAGCATATAGCCGCTATAGCGGCGCTATAACTGTCTTAGTGTTTTCAGAAGTGCTCCGCTAAAACCTATAGCCCGCTATTTAAAGCATTGCTCAAACATGTAAGTTTATTTGTTTGGCGAGCACAAACCAAGCTGAGCACGAGCCTTAGTCATTACTTGAACATCATTAGATCCCAACTTGAGCCGACCAAGCTCACGCGTAGGCACATCACATCAAGCTAGTTTAGTCCATCTATTATGCAACAATATACTATATCATGACAAACAAAAATGTGTCTTTAAAGATGAGTAAGATTATATGGTCCGATTAGCATGAAGGTATGCTTTTGTTGTCTACGCTGTTATGCATGTGCTCTTTGTAGCAAACTGTTTTTTTTTTCCTTAGACGATGTAGCAAACTGTTGCAGTGATCATGTGGCATGGTAGAAAAGGTTTCGGATCAGGATTCAGAAGATGCGAATGTGTTGTGGATGGGTGCCAAGAATCGGGGCAAGCATGAGTCCATGCTGAAGTCAATTGCTCCATCCCGGTGCCAGTTATGGCTCGGGAGAGATCCCGGGCATGGGCTTTCGATGCCGGGGGACCCTTGCTTTGATGGATTCAGGTCATGCCACTAAGAAAAGATGGCAATGCATGCATGGTGTGTATCAAGTGGAGTATAGTATTTTCCTTCTCTCCTTTTTTGTTGTCCATTAGGTTTCATTCATATTCATATGTAACATCTTGCCCACACATGACTAATGAATGCTTCTCGCTTACTCTCTTGATCCTAGTACTCCCTCCGGTCATAAATAATTGACATTTGAGAGTACCATTTAAAGTTTTGAGAATTGACTCATGAATATCTTTTTAAAATAATTAGATTGTATAGATACAAATTATCGAAATTACTTGTGAAAAATTATATTTTGCCTAGTGAAACATTGGTTTTGTTCTTACAAAAAATGTGTTTGCTCTCGAAAAATGTTTTGCTTGTATAGGGCTAAACAACTTTCAATAACTATAGAAAATTGTTTTCATAATGTTTCATCAATTATTTTATTAGGGCTTCGATCATGTTTGATCAGTACAACGCTCATGTTTCAATCGTACATTGCAAATGTTTTTTAAAAAAATGTCTGATCTTTTTTCAAGGATCGTATGCTTGATCATTATCATGTCCCAAAAATTATACATGTAGACTTATCTCAAAAGCTCCTTCAATAATAATATTGTAATTTCAGTAATTTTTTAAAATAATACTAATTACTAATCAAAAATATATTTTAAAATTATATAAAATAAAAACATCGTATATTTGTGACGAAAGGAATATTGTACCTGCATATGCATGCCTTTCCTTTTTACAAGGGAGAATGAACATATCACGCGTTACTTGACACGTACTGCCTAGATGTTTGCAGCGAGTGAAAAAAAAATAGAGATTGGCAAGGCCCACATGGACCCGTTCCCGGAGCACAATGAGCGCGTTGGACCAACCAAAGCGACGAGGCCCAGCTCGAGGAAAAAACTGGGCCAATGGCACCGCTGCGAGCCGACGAGCCCGTGGAAACTCGGGAAGCGATGGCCGTTGGGTCCATGTGGGCGCGTGTGCTGCGGGGGAAAAAATACTATGGTATTCGATGCCACCGGTGCATAATTTTTTTGAATAACTGAGAGTTTACCGTCTTATTAAATATTACTATTCGAGTTTTTATTAATATGTATATGACTGGCATGTGGATCTTGAAACTACATGTCATTAGTGGTGAAAACGAGCCGAGTTCGAGCGAGCCAGCCTCCGGCTCGGTTCGGCTCGCTTCGTTACCGAGCCGAGCTCGGCAGGGTGTCCGAGCTGAAAATTGGGCTCGGCTCAGCTCGTTAGAAGCTCGCGAGCCAAAGGAAAACATTGGTTCCTAACCTTCTAAGGCATTAACCGTTGCAAAATATGAGTTGGTATTCTGCACACGTGGGTTTTGAGCTATTTTATGTGCCTTTTGACAATAGGATATATTATTTTTTTAATGATTAAGAGATGGAATAAATAGCATTAATATGTAAAACGAGGCAAAACGAGCCGAGCCCGTTTAATGATTAACGAGCTGGCTCGGCTCGCTAATGGCCACGAGTTGGAAATAGGGCTCGGCTCGTGCTCATTTACAAACGAGCCGAGCACAAGCCGAGCTTTTACCTAGCCGAGCCCGAGCAGCTCGCGGGCTTCGAGTTAAAGTTCCATCCCTACATGTCATCAAAACATGAATAATAAATCTCCGATTTATCTAAAGATGTAACAAATCCATCATCGGCGCCAAAATGACAATCAGGTAAAGGACCTTCGGGTTTTTCATGTTCTTTCTTAGAATGTCACGGTGTTTCGATAGAAATTGTATTAAAAATATCGCCATGTTAATAGAAAGTCTAAATAAGAATAATAGTTAGCTCCCCTTATGGGTCATAATCACTAGTACAAAGCAGAATCAACATGGCTTGCCATCGCCTTAACTTTCAATATTAGTGGTGGTTACACAATTAGGATTACTTCTGGCGGTTCTAAATAATAAATATAAATCTACGTCTTGTTGTTAATTTCTAGCTCCGCACCTGCAACAAAGGTTGTACCACCGCTTTTTGTGCTGTGGATACTAAGAAATAAGATTCTCATGGTTGCCCGCGTAGCATTTTTGTTTATCCCCACTTGGGTGTATGTGCCCTCGTGGGGCTAACCCCCCATCGCTGCACTATATTATCCTCTAAACTCGATCTGCATAATCAAAAACTATCTTGTGGTTTCCCATGGACACTGGCATGTGCTCCGGTTATCCTCATTCTCCTCCCCCAGTCCAGCATGGACTCTTATCAGATTTGACCGGTTTGACCCGATTTCATCGATGGGTTTGACCGGTCAAACCTCGGCCATCACTTACCAGCCTAGGAATTTCAAGCATGCCAGTTGCATTGCTTCCTTGAACAGTGGTATCTACACAGGTTAATGGAGCATCAAGTTCTTGGGACCAGGGTGAAGAAGGCATAGACTACCATGTTATGAGAGTTGATTGTGTGGTTGCTCTTGTGGGATGGCGTGTAGCAGGAGGAGGTCGGCCAAGGCTTTGCAGCATGGATTAGTGGATCAAGCCCCACAGGTGGATATATAGTATATTTGCAAGATTTGGGATGAGATTGGGTTGTTGGAATGTGGCCAAGCAACTCCTGTTCGTCCTCGCCTTGGACTTGGGTTTTGCATGATATCGATTTCCATGTCGGGGATCATCCGTGATCCCTGGAAAGTTGGGCTGCCTTGGCTGCTCGTACTTTCGGTGTATACTAATGTGAGCTATAGTTTAGAACAAAAAATTTATTGTCACAATCTTATAGGGCTAAATTAGTTTCCATGAAATTATCACCTTCCGACGTTGAGAAACTATCAGCGCAACTTCAAACATTGTTGAAATTAGATTCTACACAATAACACAACTCTAAAAGGCACACTTTAAAACACTATTCACTGCACTCTCTATCCATTCCTCTAAAATTTCTTCACACTTTACACTACACTCTAAAAGATTTCTTTTCTCTAGCAGACACTCTATTTCGACACATTTTATTTTACAGTTTCTGCTGCGGATGCTCAACACCGGAACAATGCGGAAGTGCTCTTAAAATTTTTAAAAGCACGTCTCACTCCTCTAAAATTACACTTTATTACATACAGAAGCCCTATATTACACTTTCCCTAAAATTTAAGCGCACTTCTCACTCCTCTCTTGCATCCACTCCTTTCTTGGCAAGAATCAGCCATCCCCCTCCCACGTTTTACAACGTGAGCCGCTCTAGATTCTGTTTTGTTCCACTCTACAAACCGAACCATTCAGCACAACTCCAGTAACTTCTTCAGATTGAACGCTCCATTGATCATAAGGAGGATCTCCGTTCGTGGAGTAGGAGCAAATATTAGTTTAATTTCTAGCATAATCATTTTGCTTTATTTGTGTTAACATGCCTCCTGCAGGAGGCTCGCAGTTCCAATGAATTAATAAAGGCAGCTCCCCTGTCCTTCCTTTTATAATCCTGCTACTCAATGAACTGAAGACAGCTCTTATGCATTTTCTTTTCTAAAAAAGAAAACTCCAAAAACTCAGGAGAGTAAGCGAGCTGGAGCTGCGCCGAACGGGACCACGGTAGACTGGTAGCCATTTTAGCTTTGCTTGCTCATTACTGGACTGAAATTATCACCTAGTGGAGCATGATATGCCTAGTGGAGCTGAGGCGAGCTAGTGCAGAGTTTCCTGCATTCTTTCAGGTATAGGTCAAAACCGTACCAGAGCGACACATGAAACATAAACAGGACACTCTTTAATTCACTGCTCGGTTTGGTTTAGTTCGGTTGAGCCAAAAGATGGGGTCTTTAAAAAAGACACGAAAAGGCTAAAAAATATTAAGGAAAATATTTTAAAAATCTTTAATTAAAAGAAACCCATAACGTCCAAAAAGTTATTACAGATATTACACTAAATGATCTATACAAAAATGATAAATTTTAGCTCAACCAAATAAAACCAAACCAAACCACGAATTAACGAGGGCTAGAAGGCAAAATATATATGGAAATGGCAGGTTGACCTAGGCGTAGCGACCTACCGGCTAGGTAGACAAGATCCCACGATCTGGGCCAACATTCTTCGGTGTAGATTGCCGTTTACACAAGCCCCAGGAAGGTCGTCCTCAAGTTCAGGGAAGGTGTCTGCAAAGTGAGGTGTTCAGATTTTAGTCCTCTATTGTGCATCCGGACGTACAGACAAGCTATAAACAATCAGGAATCCAATACCTTATCCTTGCAGCAAACTTCTTTTCCCCTGTTTTGCCACAGATCCTTCATGGCTTGATGCACACTTGCGCTGTTGCTCAATGTCCCAGCTGTTTTAGAAAGACAGCCCATGTGGAAAGAGAAGGTAGGGAAACTGAGCCCAAATGGAACAGTAGATAGCAAGTACGGTGAGTAGACAAGAAACATGTAGATCGGCACACGCTTCCAGTGGCTGATTCAATTTCTTGGTATTATTGCGAAAATGCATGTGGACGCAAAAGATTTCACCTCACAGAACAGAACCAGTAGATGTCTGCGGTAAAAAAAAAATACATGGAGGAACAGCAAGTGGTAGCTCCGTGGCTCAAAATACAATTTTACATGCTAAACTGGACCGCAAACCGCATCCAGCACCAGATTATTTCGAGGGCTGGGACTCTCGGAGCCTGGGTTACACCGCCAAGGCAGTCTCAAGCAGTATGCAAGCCAAATTGCCGTGGCAAGGCCAGTACACATTAATTTACACTGCAAATAGGGTACAGATGCATGACTTACTTAAGCAACAACGTTGCTCAGGGCATCAACCACTTGCTGTCGGGTGGGCAATGCGGGTATTGCGCCTCTTTCTGTCACAGTTAGAGCGCCACAGACATTTGCAAACTTCAGGGCTTCTCTCAATCGACCTTCATCCTGTTTAAGCCACACAGCTAAAGTTAGACTAGCAATAATGCCCCATGCAGCTGACTTTCAGACTTTACAGTTGGAAACAAATAATACTCTCTCCGTTCAGACTTTCAGACCTCACGAGCGCGCGCCCCGGGATCGGGACCAACGACGACAGCGACAACACTGACGTCAACAACGACACCGAGCAGCGTGAGGAGAACGACGACGACGCCAACACCTACGTCGTCAGCGACATCGAGCATCAAGAAGATGGTCCTACTGACATCGTCTTGCCGGTCTCCTCTCGAGAGATGGCTCCCAAGGCGACAAAGGTACAACCAGAACGACCTCACGGCACCCGGTCCTACGTCGCTCGACGTCTTCCTCCACGTCAAGCGCACCCGCAACTAGACCTGTTCAAATGCCGGGCCGGGTCGGGCTTCGGGCCGGGCCTGGAAAAGCCCGGTGCCGAAAAACCAGGCCCGAGCCCGGCCCGGCCCGGGGCGTCGGGCTCGAAACCGTCCCGAGCTCGCCCGGCCCGAAGCCCAACGCGGCCGGCGCCCGCCACGGCTTAAATCGGAAAAACCGGAACGAGGCGAGCCCGCCCGATGCACCGTTCGGGCGCCGCCGAACTCAGCCGGGTTCCCGGGCCTGGCTTCCCGTGATCAGGTCTACCCACAATGATCACGACATCGTCATCACTAGCCAAAGGACCGTGTGCATGCTGTGCCGGCACGGCCACGTCGTGTGCATGGGGACGCGCTGCGGCTTCAACATTAACGTCAAAGCCTCGGGCGTCGGCGTTTCAACCTTGAGGGCAAGGTTGTTTCACGAGGGGGGAGTAATGTTATGGCCGTGGCCCACATGGCACATAAACAATACCTGTGGGTACTGTAGCGCGTGGCCCCCAGGCTACGGTTATTTTAGAATATGTTTCTATCTATTAGGAATTAGTTTCTTAGAGTTCAAGTAATTCCTTTCTTACTGTTCAAGTCGATCTTTTCTTGTGATTTAAGTCTGTTCTCCCTATAAAAGGGAAGGTCATGTATCTTTTATTATCATCCAATCAAATGAATCAAAATTGAGAGTAGATCTCATAGGCGGTGGCTCCGATAACAGCCTAGGCGCTAGCTTCGACAATAGCTCGTCTCACCCGCGTCAAGGGCCGTACCACGTTCCAAAATATAAGACGTATTTTGACTCCACAAAAGTCTTTAAAGGTGAGTCTGACTGTTAGATTTCTCTATTATATATTACGAATTGTTACAATATAATATTATATCAAAAAGCACTTTAAAATATGAACAATTTGGTACAACTTTGGTATACTAACGATGCATATTATTTGATTTATTTATGGTCAAAATTTACTAAGTTTGACTTTTCTCCGGTCAAAATACGCCTTATATTTTGGAACGGAGGGAGTAGCATATTAGCTTGAAAGGGAAATGATGCCAATAACAATTTACGTAATTTACTTGTGTGTGGTATATTTTGGCTGTGATATGCGTGATAAGATTTTTCCAGACTTCAGGCTATTACATATCTCAGTAGATAAGTACATAAAATAAATAAATGGGGAGAAACAATGTGTAGGGAACATGGCATCTTGGTAAAATTGTAACAGCCACTGGCAACATATGTATGGTTGGCTGTCTTGCAAATAGGAGATATCCTTTCCTAGCCTTGCTGGATATGGTTTGGTGTTTTGTAGATTCACATCAAACTAACAACACCAGAATGGATGGTGTCCATGACTCCATGTCACACACAGATCACAGATGACACAAACACCAGCAGCTTACTACTACTTTTATGTTTATGTTTACAAAATAAATAGTACAATTCTATCAATTTGTTTATCTATGAAAAGCAAATGCAATGTCTAGACAGTTTAGGAATAGCAATTTGGTACAGGATCATAGTGAAACTGTGGTTCCAGATAGTTCAACAGAAAAGCTAGTTTTCTGATGAATGTTTGTCATATTTGAGAGATTTATATGATTACTGATTTCCGATTTGCATGTATCCCACTGATGACTAATGAGTAACCTGTCACAGCGTCACTCAGATGTTTTGGATAGTTGGTTTTTCTTTTTGTTCTTTTCGGTAACTTCTGGTATTTAAATCCCTTAAGGATAGAATCTTCAAACAAAATTTTAAGGATCTCAATCTAGCGGTAGCTAATCTTACTATATTAGAACTCAGACAGCTAAAAGTTGAACAGAACATTGATATATACAAGGTAAATACACAATCTGAAAAGCATTTGCTCAGGTTGTTGGGGCACATTCACGTTTATGATCTCTGGGCTTAATGTTATTTTAAAAAAACACAGAAAAATCAAGATTACTACGTTTGATAAATTTGTAGATAGAAATTTTGGCTTCTCAGCAGTCAGCAAATTATGCATGCCTTTTGCTATTGTTATTTAAAACTAATTTCTTGGACACTTATGTAACGATAACAAAAATAGCAATTAATTGGTCACACGGAAGCATCCATCTAGAATAACATGGATGAAGTTGCAGCAACAAAATTTCATTCCTTATGTTGCGTGCAAGCACGCAATGAGGGGGATACAGCTTTTAACACGGGCGAGACAAGCTGTTGCCGAAACTAACGCCTTTGGCTGTTGGTTGGAGCCACCGCCTATGAGATTGTATCTTAAATTATTTCATTGCTTGGATAATTGATAAAGGATACATAACATGCTTTTTATAGAAATGACCAACTTGGACCCTAAGAAACTGATCCCTAACTAATAGCAACTAATCTCTAGTAGATAGAAACTAATCATAAAATATCCTAACTACCTAACCACAACACGAGGCCCCGTGCTACAATACCACAGTGTTGTTTATGCACTACAGTACCCCATAGTATTGTTCGAGGGCCTTGTTGGCCTTGCCCATAACATTGCTCCCCCTATCAAATCAACCTTGTCCTCAACGTTGAAGGTTGTGAGATTTCGACGGTGTAGATTGATGCAATGACACCCAAGGTTTTGACGCCCCCATTGAAGATAAAGCGCGTCTCCATGAGCACGACATAGCCGCAATGGCCCCACATGGTTGCAGCGCATTCGCCAGTGAGGATGGAGAGTCGATGTCGCCGACTGTGCACTCGGCATGAAGACGTGGAGCGGCGCTGGGCTGGATGCCATGACATCGTTCCACAAGGGCCCTCATCGCCTTGGGAACCCTCAAACAGAAGACACACGATCCATTGATGTTGTTCGTGTTGACCTTCGCACTATGTAGTGGCTCCTCTGCTTTGTCAGCCTTTGTGATCTGTAGCGGCTCCTCCACCTTGTCAACCTTCATGATTTGTAGCATCTCCTCAATCTTGGTAGCAATGTCCACCTTGCCATTAGGGATGCAAGTGGGTTACTTTGCGGGTACCCGCGAGATCGCTTACTTCATTATAATACAATACACTAAGCCTCACAGTGCTTTATATATTTTAGTGAAGTAAGCGGGCTCGCGGGTACCCGCGAAGCAACCCACTTGCATCCCCACTTGCCATGCATGACATCAGTTGTGTTCTTTTCACATTGGTGGACCGCATCGCCAAACGTCAACATCGTTGGTAGTGTCACTGGTGTTGGGAGCGCATCGTCACACCATCTATTATCTTCTTCATGTGCTCCAGCCTGTCGACGATGGATTGGCAAATCTAATTGAAGTTCATCTTGGCGTGAGAATCAAATGGATGATCCCCGATTGTTGTACGCATGCTGGTGGTCGTCGAAGTTGCGACTCCTCGTGGCACCGTTGGTAGTAATTGTATGACTGAGGCGATTCAAAGGGACGCCGATCTTCATGAGGATGGTAGTCTTGATACCGCAGCAGCTCGAATGGTCATCGTTGTTTACGGAACCTTTGACCGTAGTCGTACGACCTCGGTTGTTCGGACAGACGTCGATCTTCGGGGAGCCACCCGTGGAAGTAGTACGGTTGTGAGCACCAGTCTTCATAAGCCATGGCGAGAGGATTGCCTAGCTCTAATACCAATTGTTGCGTGGAGGGTACGACCCTTAACGCGGGTGAGACAAGCTTTTGCCGAAGCTAACGCCTTTGGCAGTCGGTCGAAGCCACTGCCTATGAAATTGGATCTCAAATTATTTCATTGTTTGGATGATCGATAAAGGATACATGATATGCTTTTTATAGGGATGACCAACTTGGACACTAAAAAAAGTAATTTCCTAACTTGGACCCTAAGAAACTAATCCTTAACTAATAACAACAAATCTATAATAGATAGAAACTAATCATAAAATATCCTAACCTCCTAAACACAGCCCAGGGCCACGTGTTATAGTTCCGAGGTACTGTTTGTGAGCTACAGTACCCCACGCACACGGTACTGTTTATGGCCCTGTTGGGCCTGCCATAACACCTTCAGTAAACGAAAACAAAAGGAATGCAATTTTATGGTAGCCCTAGTTATACCTGGAGGAGTGCAAAGTCCACAGCAAGCTGAGATAGTATTCCAGCAACAAATGCATCCCCAGCACCAGTAGCGTCAACAGCGGAAACCTTTAATCCATCAACTCTCCCACTAAATTCCTGTTGTTGTACAATCCATATCATACAGTCTTTACACAGAACAAGTTTAACAAGTGACAGTAACTACGAATAAGATAGTAATCTTCACCATACAGGTTAAGCATGTTCACCACAAATAAATAGTTCTATTACTTCAGAAATGGATTATATACTAAATTTAGTATGTTGTTTTGGCAGAAAACCAAGTATACTCGAGGAGATATGAGAAATATAATTAATATGTTTTTATCTCATTTTCCTTACCAACAAAGATTGTTCTAAGAAATGATAAAACAAATAGTAATCTAATGGACAAAGACAGAACAAATTACCTTCGAATAATATCTACAACCATCAGGGCCTTCGGTAATAAGAAGCAACTTCAAGTTTGGATGGATAAGTTTTTTGACAACAGACTCATCATATGGATCCTCCCCATTCGTCAGAAAGGAAACCTCCTCTTCACTTATCTATTTCAAAGCAGTTGCACAATCAAGAAAATATAAACTTATTTCTGAACCCAGATAACTTGAGTTGTTAGTTGTTACCTTGATAACATCAGCAGTTTCCCATATGCTCAGGATACCATCTCTAGCAACCTCAGCTGATGACCACAGAGGGAGCCGCAAATTTGGGTCATACGAAATTAGTACCCCAGCTTCTTTAGCAGCTTTGGCAGCTGCAATATGTGCAGTTTTGCATGGCTCGGTTATAAGACTTATTGAACCATAATGGAAGATTTTCGCCTAGCATGGTTACCATGATTAAGTTAGGTTCAACTTTCTCCAATACACTACATGATTAAAGAAGCCAAGGTAGACGTTGTAGAGAAGTCTAGCCATTGCCATAATATCATAAGATAATGCTGTTTTCATACCTTCCTTATAAGGTCAAGGTCAAGTTCTTTTTCTTCAAGCAGCATATCTGCACTTGGGTTACGGTAAAACATAAATTCACGTTCACCATCACTTCGAAGTGTTACAAATGCCAAAGCTGTTCGAGCATGAGAATCGAACAGCAATCCTTGATTATTCACATTATTCTCCTTCAGTATATCAGCTAGCATGTAACCAAATTCATCATCACCAACCTGCATGTGTTCACTATGTTTGATTCAGCTTAAAAGCTATGGTAGAAATTGTGGACCTTCGATACAGGGCTCAGTATATCAGCTATGTTTGATTTGCAGAATGACTCACATAGATCCATCAGCTAACTCAAGTGCCAGAATATGCAAACATGGAACTATTTCTTGGCTCTTTTGTTATTTTCATTTTGGGCTGTTCTCTTCAGCTTATATTCTTATTTGCTTATAAGCTGAACTTTGAGAGCTTTGCGAGGTGGCTTAGAAAGTCCAATCAGCTTCGTCATGATTTTTACAACTTTCTGACACACCTTTCAGACAAAAAAGAACAAACAGCAAAAGTCAAAGTGTTTGACCTTTTAATTCGGAGATAAGAATATAAGCCAAAGAGAACCATCCCGAGCTTGGTAACTTTGGAGGTGATACTTTAATTGTTAGGCAAGATTTCAGATTTGAGTGCTACCAAGATGTGCAAGCATGGTGGAACCATCCAAATTGAATGCAACTGTGAACAAGAGTGTGCATGGTTTTTCACTAATATAATGTTTAAAATGCTGGAGAACTTATTGTAAACCATTCAAATGTTTCATATCAGTTCTTGATAGTAGATAGATTTTTTAGACACTTTGCAAGCGAAGAAGATTAAAGTTTAGGGATCTAAACAAAGGTACATGTATAGGAACCTGTAATTCAATTTACTTATTTACCCAATGATATTCAGAGTGTATGCCAGTATAAAAAAACTATATGTTAAAAACAAATTCATGTAGCCTAATTTGGCATAAAGTGCATTCACAAATGCTTGAAACTCCATTTAATCATGGTATTATAGCATGCAGAAACAGGAAGAAAATCTACAAATTACCTTTCCGATGAAAGCTGAAGACCCACCAAGACGAGCTATTCCAACTGCAACATTGGCAGGTGCACCTCCTGCAGCCTTCTTGAAGGCCGGTGCTTCTGCCAGTGACACACCATTGACAGTTGGCACGAAGTCGATCAGAAGTTCCCCAAAACACACAACATGTGGAGAGCCACTCGTTTCAGGGGTTCGGTCGCTATTTAAAACCGCTTTGGTACAAACTGTAGTTGAAAGTTGAATCAAACAAGAATGATATCAAACTCCATGGCTTTGACAGCATCATATCTAAAGCGACAAAAATATTAGCTTGGAAACTAAACATCTTTCAGTTCACACAAAAGATATAATAGTTTAACATGAGCAACAAACCCCAAACATTGCACATAGAGTGAAACCCACGTCAATCCATGAAAGACTACTGAATGATCAATGGAATCCAACGGGACCCATGTTATCAATGCTATAATGCTCTATGTTTCAGGAAACATGGTCACCCCAAAAGGCAGCATGCAGGTGAGCTCATTGCATCAACCACGAAAAGAGAAGCTTCCCTGGTTAACATAATATACATGCCAAACCATTTGGACTCAGCAATTAAATCATACACACCAAACTATTGTCAATTTATCCATCCACGAATAATTACAGATTTTTTACAAGCATGATGCCACTGCCTACACTCTCAGTATTAAAATATGACCTGGATTTGCATCTATGTCCAGCTTACATACATGCCAATCTCGTCTAGCTTCGTATTCTCCTCGAACTGTTGTCCCCTATCCTACATATGTACCCCTGTAGTTACGCAATTTTAGATGTGCCAAATTGCCTCGTGCTTGTAAATCCTCATATGGTGATATTTTCCTCCACACGTCTGTGGTTTTTTCTCAGAGAAGTTTACCACGCAAAATCCATGTCTTCTTTGCTACTATCTTGTCATGCATTTTATAACAAGCATTTTTCAATCCTTGGAGGAGTTGACGATGACTTTCTTCTTGAACTATGGATGGTTCTTTAATAATAGGCTTTGCGACTCTTAAGACATTTTTAGCTTGTTTGTAATGCTGACTTTAGTCCAAAATTTATGTTTGGTCGAGAGAGCATGTGACTGGTTTGTATGGGGCCATATATGTCGACATAGAGACTTGTTTTCATTATCTAAAATATCCCTACTTGTAACCCCTTTTGTGCCTCTGGTGGTTGACACGATGCTCCTTGTCCTCATGAACTCTTTAAACCACACGAAGTTTATGCCTGGACATGCCATTCACAACAAATCCATGTTGTTCGGCCACACCTAGCTCACATCTCAACTAGGCAGCAATGTCCATCCCCAACGCCCCCCATCTCTTAGCTCCTGCAGCTACCTCAACAACGGCATCAAACCCCGATAAACCCTAACCTCAATTATTGGCAACCAGCGTACTGCAAGTTTGTAACCGTATGAGCATCGTAGTATCGCACACTCTTGAGTCCTGAGTAGAAACCAGCAAGCGCCATGAGAACGTGCGTCCAGTACCTGCGTACGTCCGGAGCCGCTGGGCGGGCGCCGTGGGGGAGGCGGCCAGGGAGCCGGAGAAGCGACTGCCGCCGGCGCGCGGCAGCGAGTAGGAGGGGAGGCGGCCGGCGGCGCAGGGCGGCGGCGCGAGAGCCATGAGGATGCGAACGAGGGTATGGAGCCGGGCGAGGCGGCGCGCTCCGCGGCGACGGGGAAGCGGGTAGTACGGTATCGGCGGGGCGGAGCCGCGGAGGAAGGCGGCGGAGGAGGCGAGGGAAGCGAAGCGAGCGGCTGTGCCTGCTTTTTTTTTTTTTTTGTTTTTTGGCGCCGAGCGGCTGTGCGGCCTGTGCCTGGCTGGCTGCCTGCCGCTTCTGCGTTGGCGAGCGCCGAGCCGGCGAGCCGAGCGGACTGATCACTTTTTTTTTTTTTAATCAGAGCGGACTTACCACTTGACCAGTCCCCGCCGTCCGATGGTTGTTGTGGAACATTCCAAACGGACGATGCAAGATCAACGGCCGGTTTGAAGCATTTTGCAGAGGTTCGGCCACGTTTTTGTTACGAGAGGTCTTTTTTTCTACATCGAGAGCCAAATAGCCAGAATTGTTTTCAACTTCATATTGCAAGGTGGCATTGCCATTAAAAAAGAAAATTGTTGCCCCTCGGAGCATTTATCCTTGTGACACTCAATGACTCACAATTGATCGACATGTTACTCACATAAAAATTGACATATAAATTCAGTGTTATTGAGGATAATCCCCTCGCCCCTCAGGGCCCGAGCAGGCTCTGTCTTATTAACCCAAACTAGCTTTAGTTCAGGGGTCTAGAAGTCTCAGGTTACTTTTAACCTAGTGTGCTACCCTTCGTATGATCTAGCCCGTCAAGATCCTATGGGCTTTGGATATAGTGATATTATGCATTGATTGTGTAATGTTTTCTAATCCGCATATTTCACAAGTTTTTATGCAGGACACGAGTTCATATGAAGACCTAACTTGGCGTCCAAAACAATGACGTCTGGATATGAAAGAATTGAGTTTGTTTTAGAGAACAAGTTGAAGGTGTATTTAGCAAGGAATTCGCCATGTAATCGACTTAGCCATAGATAGCAAGGAATTCGCCATGTAATCGACTTAGCCATAGATAGTTGTCATGCTAGACATTATAAATACCCACAATATTACTCCTTGTAACACAATCCATACAATCTTACTATCCCAACACATCTGATCACCTCAGATACCACATCTCAGATACACATCTAGACACCTAGCGAGATTATATCTCGTCTAGGTTAGCTCCATAGCTTAATCTCGATCTCGATCCCGACACATCGATTAGAGCTTAGATCATGATCTTACTTGTACTTTGTCATCACATAGTCAAGAAGGCTGAACGTAGAGCTATTACCTCCTCCGTAAGGGGTTTGAACCAGGGTAAAAGACTGTCTCCCTATTAAGAGAAGAAGAGCAATGTTACACCTATCCAACTCAAAGAATGACACATACATCTTAAAAGGGCCTAAGTGCAAGAACTCAGATACTCCTGAAAGAGTGGTTGCTTCGAACTTGATCGACGAAGACGAATTCGTTGGAATTATAAGTATTACCACCCCATTTATCTTGATCCAGCCATACCCATTGACAAAAAGAGGAGATCAAAACCAAAACTAATCATGTCAGCTTATGACTCCATCTTGGAGGCTTCGACGAAAATGCATGATTCGAAGTGTCATCGAGGAATGTTCATGCTGGCTCCAGGCAAGCCAAAGCAAATGCCACCCGATGCGTACCTCCGTGCCAGGCAAAAGAACGTTGCTTGTCACAACTTGAGACGAAACCACTTGAGCGGTACATCGCCATCTTATTCGATTTACTGAAAGTCCAGAGCACCCATCCGCATTTCCACTACCCAAACAAGAGACAGATCTGAGGATGAGCGACCGCAACTCACCCATTTGCCACCCAGACTTACCAAGGCAACTTCCCCCCTTCCTCCAATCCAAAAATCTCCTTCATTGAGTGGAAGCCTATTCTTCCTCTAAGCTATTACCATTACAAATTCAGCAACCACCGACAAAGTTGAAGCCAAGGCCGAGGACACCAAGTATGTGAATAGTGCAAAAGGCTAGTCCCCTACTTTCTGATGCATTGTGCATAGTTGTCGTTGCCCTTAGCATGCTCCTTCTTCCTCATGTGTAGTTGGCCTCCTAATGGCTGAGGAGCAGTATGATAGACAAGGCATGGAAATAATAAATCAATCGGTCGATGTGCTACCCCGTGCCCGACAAGGGAAACGTCCATCAGGGTGTCAAAATTGAGCTCACCGCCACCTCAAACTCCAGTTGGTGCCAGCGAGCACAACATGAGGAGAGTCCTATGGTGGCATTGCAGTGAGGGAGGATGAATAGGATGTCATCATGATAAGAGTTGGAAGAATGAAGTAGATAAATAGAAGAAGAGGTATGGGTGTGGGTGGGTGGGGGGAGAGGAGTAAGAGATAGGGAGAAGGGAGAAGGGAGAAGGGAGAGAAGGATGTGCCCCCACTTTCACGTGGGCCTTCAATTGTTACTGTTACGTGGATCGTGGTTGTATTGGTGTGTACGTATCGGGCCTAATTAGTCCCATGTAGCCTATATATGGGCATGTATATATTCCTCTTTCTCTACTAGAAATTTGTCGGTTATTCCACAAATATATAAAGGATGCCCCCCACTTTCATGTTGGCCTTCACCGCATTTGTTAATGTTATGTCGACTATGGTCGTATGTGTGTGTGGGCGGTTGTATGTGTGTGCATTTCTGGTCCAATTAGACCCATGTAGCCTACATATGAGCATGTACATATTCCCCTACATTTAATAGAAATTTGTTGGTTGTTCCATAATTATTAAGAGCAAATTTAAGCACAAACATTGTAACATCCCGAATTTTTAAAACCAATTTGGCACGTTAATAATTTCTTAAATGCATGATTTAAAAATGTTAAATCATCCATGATTGCATCATGACATCATCATTTCATGCATTGCACCCTTGGGTGGAGAAATTTGGTAATTTGTTTTTCAGGCCTTTGGTAATAGATTTTGGGAAAAACAAAACTATAATTCCTAAATGCTAATATATTTAAAAAGGATATTTGAAAGAGTAATGCATTTGAGAAATCAGAAAACCTAAAACCATTTTTCTCCCCTCTCGGCCCAATCCGGCCCACTCCCTCTTTTCCCTCTCTCTTCCCCGCTCCTCTTTCCCCTCGGTTGGGCAAGAACTGCTGTGCCTGCCGCCGCCTCTTCCTCTCCTTTCCCTCTCCTCTCTTCCTCGGTTGGGCATGACCATGCCGCCCATCCGCTCATTGCTGCCCTCCTTGCGCCCATGATCGTTGCGCCTCTGGCAAGCAGCCCGCTTTGTCGGCCCGTCTCCTCCTCTGTTTCTTCTTCCCGTCGCGCGCCGTGTCCCTTGGTCGCCTTGCCTTGTTCCTCTCTCTCTCTCCCGGGCCTCGCCATTCGCATTCCCATGAAATCGCCGCCTTTACACTCTTCCGCCGGACCCTCTCCGTCCCCTACCCCTTACCTTGTCTTATCGCCGGCCGAACCACCCTCGCGTTCAATGCGTTCACCTACACGGCACCGGCCGGAATCGGCACCGGCGTTCGCCAAACCGCGTCGCGTCAAAGGTCGTTCGATCGCGGAGCTCGCTTATAAATGGGTATCGCTACCTCCGCGCCCTTTGCTTTGCGCCACATAGCGTCTTTCACCCGAGCCGGTGCGTTGCTCCTTCTCTCCGCGTCGCCGCCGTTTCCTCCGTTGTTCCGTCTCGGTTTCCGCGCCAACCTCACCACGTATTTGGCGCAGGTCGTTTCCGTGGAGCTCGCGCCGTTGGTTTGGAGCAGTGAGGCCCGTGCGTGTACCGGAGCCCGCGCCGACGCCGCCGCCGCAATCTCACTGCCTTGCCGTTTCCTTCGTCCTCGGTGAGCTCGCCAATCGCTTCATCCCACTCCCTAGTAGCTTCCGGCCGAATCAATCGCCTGTTGATGCCATTTATCGCCGGCGCCGTGTGATCCGTGGATCATCACCGCTGCGGATCGCCGCGCCGCCCGTTCCGACCACCTCATTGGATGGTTGGACCTCCAATACATTCGTCCTTCCCGTAACTAGATTCCCGCGTGGCCGATTGAACCACGGTGGCCGGAGTCGTCGCCGCCGTTGGCCGCTCCGCCGCCGGCTGGTCATCCCCTGTTTTTCCCCCCTTCCGCCTCTGCGGTGCCACCGACCGGTGGGGCCCGCTAGTCAGCTCGCTCAGCCCTTGCGCTCTCGCCTTGTGTGTGCCGCCAGCGTTTGCCGATGAGCGTTCGGACGGGCCGGCCCAACACCGATCAGCCCCTCCTCTTCTTTTGTTTTATATAGTTTCCGATTAAATCACTTCTTGGCACTAAAAGTATTTATTAAAATAGCTTGTGCATGCTAAAAATTCTGTAAAAATTAGTGGAACTACTTTATTAGTTTCTGAACCTGGGAAAAGTATGTAGTTGCATGTCATGCATTTGGAATCCATTTTTGGTTAAATAGATATGCTCTAGGTGCATCATCATTTCGTGTGCTGTAAATATTCTATAAAAAATTAGGAAAAATGCTTTGGAGGTTGCTGGACCTTAAAAATATTATTTGTATGCATGGCATCCATCCGGCATCTGTTTTGGGTCATGCAAGTAATTTTGAGATGGCATCATTCCATGTGTGCATTACCATTTAGCATCATGTTTCCTTTAAATGAAAATGCATGAAACATGGGGTTGCTGCATTTTCCTTAAAAACAGCATGACATAAAATGTTTTACTTATGTGTGTTGTATTGCTTTGCATGCGTGTGCACGTTTAGGAGGTCAAGCTCTCGAAGACCCGATCGACGACGTCCCCTTCGCTTCCCCGGAACCGATCAAGGCAAGTCCCCCTTTGATCATATTGAGAAGCCATTTTCGGCTATTTAGAAAATGTTATTAGACTTGAAAATATGCATGCTAGTTTAAAAGATAAATGCCGTATTTCCTAGATTTAGTTATCATGACCAAATAGAAAGGTAAGAAATATGGTAGGATTAAACCTAAGGCTAAAATATAAATTGCTCTTATTTATATGCTCTGATTGTGGTAGGATAAATGCTTAAAATCATTTATGCGGAATGATTCAATCATTTGTGTGAAATGAGAATATTGTGAGAAATGTTTGGGAAAGGATGATTTAAAGATAGCGCATCAAGGGTGATACTTGATAGGAAATGATTTTCCTCTTACCCCAAAATCTTTCCGACTAGGGAGATATTTTGTCGGTTGGTGCAGAGGGCACCGTTTTGAAACTGGGCTAAAATATCAAATCTCCCCTAGTCTAAGGACTGCTCATCCTATGATCCTATGAACTAAGCCATTCTGAGACGACCTCGAGCCCGAATGGGGACGGCCCGATCGTTGGCCCTCGTGGTTGATGGTCTTGTGGCGAAACACCGTCTGGGTGCGTAGCCTCTCGAGGGTAAGGCGTACCCACTCTGCAGAGTTAAAACTGTCATGATAGCCGTGCTCGCGGTTATGAGCGTGCGAAGGGACTGATTATATGGTAGTTTCTTCATTTTAAAACCAATTTAGAAAAGGGGTTTGAAAAGAAAGGATTTGAGATGAGTAAGGATTTGAGAAGGATTTCGTTTGAGCTAGGTGCCACCGGCGATATTCCGGATTGGGTGACGGCCTACCGGAAAGTGTCGCGCGGAATGGACCTAGCCGTTTTGAGAAAAGAAAAGAAGAAAGGATTTTGTTCTCGCTATGGCACTGAGGCCAAGTGGCGAGAACCGTTTGAGAAGAGCCCAAAGAAAATGTTGAGATTTAATGTTTCTAAATTGCTTTGCCAAAACTAGGCTAATAAATGCATTTCCGCAAAATATCCTAAGCCTTCCCTGTACTGAACCGCATTTGCATAATTCCGGACTTGCGAGTACAATTTGTACTCACCCTCCTTTTCTCCCCTCCCTTTTCAAAATTTCAACAGCTGATCCATCCGAGTATGGCCCGCCTTCCGAGGAGGAGGACCCGGACTACGTCGAGGAGGCGTTCTCCGACGAAGAGTATGAAGATTAGGGCTACGCGTTCCTACAGCCTTCGTGCCTGTGGGATGAATAAAATTTTAGATGTTGTATTAGGCTTGTATCGCTGTGTACTCTGATTTGCGGCCTGCGAGCCGTTGTGTATGTTGTTTGTACCGGACTATGTTCCCTCTTGTAATAATATCGTTGGCACTGTTCCGTTTCTGTATATCTGTGTGTACTAGCCATGATCCTTGGGACTAGTACGGGTTTACGCAGGTGGAATCCGATCTTGTAAATCGGGTGCCGACAAACATACTCCTGAAGAATCCTTGGGACAAGCCGACGGCCAAAATCCAGGCTAGGCTGCTCATGAACATGTTCCCTCAAGTTTCACTAGGAGAAACTTTCCTAACAAGTAGGGACGAAAGCATTGGCATGAAGCTAGTGCAGCTAGTGCCTTAGGCCATCTTTAATAGTGGTATCTTTTGAACTAGATAAATAGTGTTGGGATAAAAAAGGTATCAAAATGAGAATAAAATTAAGATTTCCTTAGTGGCGGCTATCTTAGGGACAAAGAGCTGGGCGAGTTAACATGTTCGGCTGCATCCATGTGTTATGGCTAGCCGCAGAAGTCAGAAGTGGACGGGCAGGCACCAGAGCAATCATTGTGCCACTGGATGTGGATCGCCACATGTTGGATTAGCTCCGGCCTACTTTTCCACTTTCTAGGTCACGGATGAGGATGGCGATTCGCAGCTGGCGAAGGCAAAGGTTGTGGCGCTGCACTCCCACGGCACCGCCATTTCTAGTCTACACTTCTGGACTAGGACGAACGGTCTAGATCGACGACGGTAACAATTTTTGGCATAGTGTTTAACTAATGTCTATATCTTGGCCTTACCTATTTGTATTTTATCCAACTCTTGCTAAAAGGAACCTATTTGTTCGTTATATCAGGAACACTTCAGGGCTAACATCCAATAATCCCCAAACGCTCCTCCTCTCTCTATCTCTTCCTCTTTCCCCTCTTTCCATGGCATTAAGATTAAGAGCACATCACCGCTTCTGCTAAAGCCTACCTTTCATCTTTTCACCTCTCCTCCTCCTACTCGTCCCCTCACACTGAGCTTGCTTCAAACCACTTACGCCCTCCACGCTTAGCTCGTCGGAGTTGCTGACGTTGGTGTCAAGTAAGAAGATCCGCCCAACCACATTAGCGTCGTTGGTGCAGACATCGGCCAGTGCTTGTCAGGCTAGAGGGAGCGAAAATGGTTCAGTCATTGATAAAGGAGAATGGATGAAGGAGGAGATGGGGTGGATGATAGAGATCGAAGAAGAAGAGCATTTTGAATGGAACATGATTTTGGTACGTTCAAAATATGGGTTTTACCGTGATAAAACATTGTGTTCTACATGCTGAAACAATTTTGGTTCTACCTTCTAAAATGTTATTTTTTTCCACTAAAACATTTGTTTCGCCCTACTGAAACATTTGGTTATTCCTACCAATTTTTTTTTAATAAATGTTGAAACATTTCCATTTTTGTTCTACTGAAACATTTTTTCCGCCCTACTAAAACATTTGGACATGCCCGTTGAAACATTTAGTTCCACCTATTGAAACATTTTTTAATAAATGTTGAAACATTTCTATTTTTGTCCTTCAAAAACATTTGTTTTGCCCTATTGAAACATTTTGTTCAATAATACCAAAATATTTGTTTCGCCCTATTGAAACATTAGGTTCTATTCTACTGAAACATTTGCTTCGCCCTACTAAAACATTTAGTTATACCTGTTACATCATTTAATTCTACGTGCTAAAACATTTTTTAGTAAACGTCGAAACATCTATGTTTTCTCTGCTGAAATATTTGTCTTCCCCTTGTAAAACATTTGTTTCGGCTTACCGAAACATCATTAAATAATTGTTAAACATTTATATACTCAAACATTTGGTTAAACATTTATATACTGAAACATTTGTCCGTATTGAAACAACATTTGATTTTTAACCTTTTTTTATTGGATGTTTGATTCGTACTCACCTGGTTGTTATATACATCTTATTTACTTATGGGCAACATATCCTATACAATCAAGATTCCGGTGCAATTACCGCGCGACCAAAATAATAAATGCCATTAAAAATTCTCCCAAAAAAAAGTAGATGTATTTCTGAACTTACCCTACCATTGTACAAAACTGCAAATTCAAATTCATCCTTTATTAAAAGTTACAAAAAATGGAAAATTTTATTAATTTGGTCACTTTACATTTCATAATTTTCTCTTTTTAACTCATGATATAGGATGTATTTGGTAGGGTGTATTTAGTCTTAGAACTTTATATAGGTAGGTAGAGTAAACAATGAAGTATGACAACAATTTTTTCACGACTTTGTTAGTTTGGTTGTATGGTGATTGCACCGTAACCTTGATTGCACATTTGCACAAGATATGTTGTATTACTTAAGATAGATTTAACGCTATTCAGCACTATTTATCAGCCTTTTCTCTCTTATATCTTATTGTTACGTGCTAAATTCGGTTTAAGTTAGAGTAACACTAGACTTGTCCTAAATTTATAGACAAATAAGTTATCAAGAATACCCTATGTCATGTAACATCGGCGCTTCTAAAATGATACTTCGGCCAATCACTAGCTCGGATAGGCTCCCAAACCGACATGCCAATTCTTGAGGTGATGCTTCGTTGCATCGTTTCACCTTTCACGGCCGGAGGCCTTATCTTCTTCAGAAGAAGGGGTGACACTGCAGTACTACTATTGTCACACATGACATAACCAATATATGTTGACGTTGTGCCTATGTAACATCCCGAATTTTAAAACTAATTTGGCACATTATTAATTTCTTAAATAAATTATTAAAATGCATAATTTAAAAATGTTAAATCATTTATCATGTTGCATCATGACATCATCGTAGCATGCATCCTTCTGGATAAACTTGTGCATTTAAAATTTTCTAAGTAAAAGTATTTTGGCAAAATTTGATAAATGGTTAATGCAATATTTTATTTAAGCCATTCCCTTGTAGGAAATTATTTGGAAATGCCTTTGGGAAATCAGTTAAACCTAAAAGCATTTTATTTTTCCTCGGCCCGAACCGGCCCAGTCTCTCTCTCTCCCTTCGTTTTTCCCCTGCTCCTCTCTTCCCTTCGGTTGGGCCGCCAGAGCCGCACCGGCCCGCTCCGTTTCCCTTTTCCCCGCTCTCTTCCTCCTCTCTGCTGGGCCGCGATTTCCGCGCCGGCCCGTCTCCGCCGTAGGCCGTCTCCCTCGCCCCTGCTCGCAGTGGAGCCACCGACAGGTGGGTCCCATCCGTCAGCCCCTTCCTCCTCTCTTCTCCCCTGCCTCGTCTCCCCTGTTCGCCAGTCGCCGGCGCTGTTCGTCCTCCGTCCCGAGGCCTCGTTGGCGCGGCTTCCCACGTGGACGTGCGTCCCGATTGCTTCCTCCCGGACCCCCTTCCCTCTCCGCCATTCCCGGCCTTGTCACCGGCCAAACCCGTGACGCCGCCGTCTCCCCCAACACGCCACCGGCCGGATTCCGCGCCGGCGTTCGCCAAACTCCCGCGTCGTGTCATGAACGTCTCGGGCAAGGGATGCCTATAAGAAGGGCACTGCTACCCCCTTTGCTCCTTGCTTTGAGCCACCGCTTTGTTGGATTTCCGAGCCGGTGCGTCATTTTCTCCCCGTCTCGCCGCCGTTCTTTTATTCCTCTTCCACCTCGCCTCCTTCCTCTGATCCGAGCCCTTGGGATTGACTCGTAGGTTGTTCCAGTGGAGCTCGCGCCCAAGGGAGTGAAGCCGTGCGGTCCGTGTGTTCCACAGTTCGTGTCGTCGCCGTCGCCATGATTCCGCCACCTCGCTGCTCCCTTCGACTCGGCGAGTTCAAAGGTAGCCCCTCCACCTCTCCTCATTCTCGTTCCCGGAGTATTTGGGACCCGCGGCCGTGCATTCCGTCGTCGCCGCGTTGTCGTGCCGTCGCCGCCGCCGCGAGCCGCTGCGCTGTTCGCACAATCCACCCCACGGGACGAATGGTCCCTCGATTGGTTTCCCTCACCCGCATCTCACTTCCCGTGTGGCCAATCGATTTCCGGTGGCCGGGATCGTCGCCGCCGTTGGCAACGCCACCGCCGGGAAGCCATCCCCTGTTTTCCCCTCTCTACCGCGCGGGAGTCGCTGCCGTGTGGGGCCCGGCAGGACCCGCTTGCCAGCCACGCGTGCCGCTCCTCTCGCTCAAGACGGTACACGCAGCAGCGTCATTGCCGCCGTTGTCGAAAGCCGACCAAAGGCCGTTCGATCCTCTCCCTTTTATTTCTATTTTAATTTCTGGTTAAATCATTTGTTTGGCATTAAAGTATTTGTAAAGAAATAGCTTGCATGCTAAAAATTTCGAAAAGATTCAGCAAAATACTTTATTAGTTTCTGGACCCTAGAAAATTAAATATATATGCATGTCATGCATGTAGCATCGTTTCTAGCTAAATAAACAACCTAGTAATGTCATTATTTCATGTGCATGTGAAAAGTGGTCATAATATTTACGTTAAATAAAAATAAAATGCTTTACAATCCCTGGACCTTAGAAAATGTTGTTGTCATACCATCTTTATAGTATTGCATATTAGTTAAATGAATATCTTGAGAAATGCATCATTTCATGTGGGCATATTTTTGTCCTACTACATTTTCTTAAAAAGCATTTGCATCAAAAATAATTTATTGATGATTGTTACACTGTCCTGCTTGTATGTGCGCGTTTAGGAGGTCAAACCCCCGAAGACCCGATCGACGACGTCCCCTTCGCTTTCCCCGGAACCGATCAAGGCAAGTCCCCCTTTGATCATATTGAGAAGCCATTTTCGGTTATTTAGAAAATGTTTACTAGACTTGAAAATATGCATGCTAGTTTAAAAGATGAATGCCGTATTTGCTAGAATTAGTTATTATGCCAAATAGAAAAGGTAAGAGATATGTTAGGATTAAACCTAAGGCTAAAAATATGGATTGCTTATATTTAAATACCTTGTTGTGGTAGGATAAATGCTTAAAAATCATTTATGCGGCATGATTCAATCATTTGTGTGAAATGAGATGTTGTGAAGAAATGTTTGGGAAAGGATGATTTAAAGATAGCGCATCAAGGGTGATGCTTAATAGGAAATGATTTTCCTCTTACCCCAAAATCTTTCCGACTAGGAAGATATTTTGTCAGTTGGTGCAGTACGGCACCGGTTTTGTAAACTGGGTTAAAATATAAACTCTTCCCTAGTCTAAGGACTACTCATCCTATAATCCTATGAACTGAGCCATTACAGTACGACCTCGAGCCCCGGAATGGGACGGGCCCGATCGTTGGCCCTCGTGGTTGATGGTCTTGTGGCGAAACACCGTCTGGGTGCGTAGCCTCTCGAGGGTAAGGCGTACCCACTCTGCAGAGTTAAAACTGTCATGATAGCCGTGCTCGCGGTTATGAGCGTGCGAGGGACTGATTATATGGTAGCTTCTTCTTTTATAAAATCCAATTTAGAAAAAGGGTTTTTAAGCAAAGGAATGGTGATAAGTAGAGATTTTGAGAAGGATTTTCGTTTGAGTTAGGTGCCACCGGCGATATTCCGGATTGGGTGACGGCCTACCGGAAAGTGTCGCACGGAATGGACCTAGCGGTTTTGAGAAAGGAAAATGAGAAAGGAATTTTGTTCTCGCTATGGCACTGAGGCCAAGTGGCAAGAACCGTTTGAGAAGAGCCCAAAGAAAATATTGAGATTTAATGTTTCCAAATCGCTTTGTCAAAACTAGGCTAATAACTGCAATTTCCGTAAAATATCCTAAGCTCTCCTTGTACTAAACCACATTTGCATAATTCCGGACTTGCGAGTACAATTTGTACTCACCCTCCTTTTCTCTCATCTCTTTTAAAAATTTCAACAGCTGGTCCATCCGAGTATGGCCCGTCTTCCGAGGAGGAGGACCCGGAGTACGTCGAGGAGGCGTATTCTGATGAAGACTATGAAGACTAGGGTTGCGCGTTCCTACAGCTCTCGTGCCTGTGGGATGGATAAGTACCTAGATGTTGTATTAGGCCTGTGCCTCCGTGTACTCTGATTTGCGGCCTGCGAGCCGTTGTATGTGTTGCTTGTACTGGACTATGTTCCGTTTGTAAAATTAATATCGTTGGCACTGTTCCGTTTATGTATATCTGTGTACTAGCCATTATCCTTGGGACTAGTACGTGTTTACGCAGGTAGAATCCGATCTCGTAAATCGGGTGCCGATAGCCTACTTTCCCTTCTTCGACGAGCGCACCGGAGCATTTTTTTTTCTTTTTTTTTGAGAAAGGATCCAGATTTCATTGATATATAAGTCAAGCAACATACAACAAGGCTATGTCTTGCGAAAGAACGACATAAAATCCTCAAAGCTCAGATTGCAAGTAACATGACTCTAGCAGCTAAGCTCTGATCGAAATCGTCGAGAACGAAAACCGAACAAGACACCGCCGTAGAGCTTCTCCTCGTTGGCCTGTACATCAAACGATGACGGAAACGAAGAATAAATTCAAGAGTAGTCGAGGTAGCACTGATGTCCGTCGAGGCCAAAAACGAAGAGGAGGAGATCAACGGGATGCCTCCGTAGGCAACCATCATCAACGAATAAGCCATCATCACCCAAACCTGCTCAGATCCAACCCAAAACTCTTCCCCTTTCTCAACTCCCTACTTCTCCACCAGATAGGGAGTGCATCTTACCTTCATGCCACAGCTCCGGAAGAAGCCGCCACTGAGGTCGTACTAGAACGTATTATATCCATTTGAGGAAAGCGGTGTCTTATCGCTTGCTACAGTACCCAGAGAGGGGGTTCGTCAGGCCATTCAGTTCTTGCGGATTCGGTCGTCGTCCTCGTCGCAGGTGGCCCTCGGGCTGCCAATAGTGGGGGTTGACGCCTGATCCACGGGGTTTAGCGTATATGTTTGCTAGATCTGGAGTATAAATAGCTAATATAGACACTCTGGCGGTGGAGCGCTTAAGCTGGACGGTGCGGCGATTCTTGCATCGACGTTTCGCAGAGGGGACTAGGGGAGCATCGGCACCGGAGCATTTTGGTCAGAAATGGACAATGTTCAGACTTGTACAGGAACCAGGCAACAATAACATTTCCTAGGGTGCCGTACTATGTAATTCAGCTCGTACTTTTCCCTTTCCCCCTACGGTGTTTAGCAGATTTATTAGATGTTGCTGTTCTTGATCTCAAGATTAACCTGAGCCTTAGCCTAACAAGATCACCAAAAACTTATGCGGAATGAGGATTACTGACCGGAGTTCATCGAAGCCATTAGTCCCACTGAGTCGGTTCGTTGGGGACGAATTTGTAGGTAGCGTCGGCTTTCGAGACACCACCTGCACTGGCTAGTGACAACCCTTTGAGTCTCTCCCAACACGATGATGGTCGAGGAATTTTCAGAGAGTAAGATCTGATCGTCCGAGTAAGAGATCTTTACCCCTCACAAAGACGACTACCCTTTATATTTTGCGCGGGTGAGACTCGGGGGCAAGTCCAACGGGAAGAAAAATAAGACTGAGAGAATGTTGGTTGATCTTAGGCAACGGTCAGAGGGGCAACACATTAATCACCTACTTAATTAGTCTGCCCCTCATTATGCACCTGCCTAATGAGGCTTTACGCGGGATTCAATCCTGATTAATGTACTTATTGCATTTAATTACACTTCAAGATTGGAGGCATTTTCTTCTCGTTTGGATTTGCCGTCGAGTCTCGCCAGTGCTATATAAAGGGATGGCAGCCATAGGGGAGAGGTGACAATCTCTCTCCCGATTCTGACACCCCTAAACTCCCACCGATCCTAAGCGCACTATTGTGCATCAGAGTACAACATAGTACAACATCGAGGATGGGAGAGAAATGAAGGGCAATCCCTGGACAGTGTAGGTAGCGCCCGGAGGGGAAGGAATGGACAGTGTAGGCTTGCTCTGCCCAGAGGGGAAGGAATGGAAGGCGCGCGCTGCCCCTGCGGGTTCTGGTCGTACAGCTCCGGCGACTGCGATGGCCAAGCCCTACGCCAAGCACTACGCTGCATAGAAGGCAGATGTTAACAAGTAATCTTCCTTACTTTGTTTGTACAAAATCTGTCGATGCAAGTTATTCACCAAGTCGTTGGTGCACGAAAAACAATATTTGTCTACTCTCATTAGCATCTAGGGCGTTGCGATTAACAGTGCATTTGTTCAAATATGTCTAACCAATCAAACATCGCAATTTTTCTACGTTCCGTCCAACTCAACGCCGACTAACGTTTTTGCTCGCAATACTGGTAAGCACCAGCAACTTCCGGCCAATTAAAAAAAGGTCTGTGACCCGCTAACCTAATAGACACTACGTTCCAGTTGGCATCTACTGCGATGCATGATACTCACAGACACCACCGTTGTCCTCGGTGCGCCACGGACGCACAATCTCAACTAGTATATATATATCTTCCGGTTCTTTCTAGACGGATATACGACGGATCCGCCTGGCTTCAATCTGGAGGTTCTTTTCTTTTCTTTTCTGGTCTCCCCCCATCGTACGTGTATGCATGGGTGGAACGTACGCACCAAATGACGTTTTTGCTAATTCTTATTTTGTTCCTACATAATGTGAAAATGACGGGGAGCTAGCTCGCTGATGGCATAAGATAGTTAGGTCGGAACCGATGATCCAAATATATATGAAAAAAATGTTTTGGCTATCGTGAAAAAGGTTTACTTCTGGAGTTCGTGCTTGGAAGAAGAGAGAACATTAGAGAGAAGTTCCAATACATGGTTTATAAACATCATTTCTATAAATACCATGTCACTTAGAAACTAAAAAGAAACGGTGGATCCATTGCATTGCATCTTAGGCCCCGTTTTTTTTTAGCTGATTTGAACGGCTGAACAGCTGAACGGCTAAAATAAACTTCGAGAGCTTCTCGAGGTAGTCTCAAAATTCGGATCCATTTCGTTTGACTTGACTTTTAAAGCATTAGGACCCACCTTCAAAACAGCGAAAAAACGAACCCAAAAAACTCAAATCATATGTCTTTTCAAAACGTAGATAGATCGTTAAGCTGAAAAGAACTGGGCCATAATATTGTTTCCATCATTAATACTTTTTCCATTTTCCAAAGTCACCTTCTTTCTGCGCATTAATTTTAGAACTTTGGGATGAGCGTAGAAATGGATCTCCTTCTCTCTTCTTATTAATTCTGCTCCACGTCAGCTTTCCATCCTACTTGGCATGCGAAGAAACGCTGATAGAAACCCCATTGTAAGTGCCCTTATTAAACTCAAACCATATGTCATTTCAAAACGTAGATAAGTCGTTAAACTATTAAGCCGTTAAGCTGAAAAGAACTGGGCCTTAATATTGTTTCCATCATTAATACTTTTTTCCTTTTCCAAAGTCACCTTCTTTATGCGCATTAATTTTAGAACTTTGGGATGAGCGTAGAAATGGATCTCCTTCTCTCTCCTCATTAATTCTGCTCCATGTCAGCTTTCCATCCTATGTGGCATACGAAGAAATGCTGGTAGAAACCCCATTGTAAGTGCCCTTAGGCTATTCCCAGTGCAAAGTATCATATTTCAATATCCAAGAATGCCACATAGGATGAAAAGTACGATACTGTTAGAAAGAAACACCCTCTACAATGCATGATACCATACTCATATTTTTAAAACAATTAATTTGTATGATGTTGTGTCTATGAGAGTGGACCCATGGCATTGGATTTTGTGATATGGCCTAAGATATTGTGCCAAAGCAGTATCTTGCTCAAGATACAGCTTTCTTCTCCCTCCTATTAAATGTTGTGCCACATCAGCAAAAATTCCTATGTGGCATCTCATTAATGAGTATGATACTACCCATTGGGAATAGCCTTATTGAGCATTGGATGCCTACATGTCTTGATCCTTCGGTCACAAAAACAAAAACAAGTATCTAATTTGAAAATAGAAAGAATTAAAACTTTTAGCAATAACTAAAACACGATTTTATATACTTGATTTGAGTTAAAAATGTTCAACACACAACATTTCAAAGCTCTAAAATCTAGAAATTTACCGTCAGAAAAAATCTAAAAATTGCAAAGGGGTATATTGGGTATTATTAGAATTTATGTCGAATATATGTATGAGTAGAATTTTGAGCTGTAATAGGTAGAGCAGATTATACCGGAGTCGGACTCGCATCTAGCGATCAAGCTAGCTGATGGCATAAGATATTTAGGTCGGAACCGATGATCCAAAAATATATGAAGAAAATATTGTTTTGGCTACCATGAAATTGGTTTACTTATGGAGTTCATGCTTGGAAAAAGAGAGGACATTATCGAGCACTGGTTGCTTCTGTAGAGATCGTTCGGTCACAAAAACAAGTATTTAATTTAAATATAAAAAGAATTACAAACTTTTAACAATAACTAAAACATGATTTTACATACTTTTTGAGTTAAAATGTAGGACATATAACATTTGAAAGCTCTAAAATCTAGAAATTTACCTCCCAAAAAAATCTAAAAAAATTGCAAAGAGGTATGTTGGGCATTGTTACAATTGAATGTGTACGAGTAGGACTCTGACTTATAATAGGCATGGTAGGTTTGTGGTGGAGTCGGACTCGTACTAGCCTCGTATAAAAGGAGAGGGTCGCCTTGGTGTAACAAGAGCAATCAAGACAATAGCATAGACTCACAACGGGTCTCAACCATCCTGTCGTCGAAATTTTGATGGCTAGTATGTTACGGGATTGTTGATAGGGAGAAGCGCCCATAGGCATGCTCCACGGACGTAGTCAATTGGGCCAAACTGCGTTACCAAACATTATGTCTTGTGTGTTGTTCAGATCTTCCATTGACGTTGGGTTTTCTAACAAGTGGTATGAGAGTCAAGGTTGACATGTGGAGGATATTGTAGGAGGTACCATCAAGGATCTTGATGGAGCCACGAGAATCATGCAGATATGCAGCATCGAGGAAAATGCTCAGGTTGGCGCAACGTGGAGCATTTCGATTAGAGGAGCTATTGTTGGCAGGGATCGTTCAAACGTTGTGATGAGACTAATAGAGTAGCTATCAGAGTCGATGCGGTCGCAGTGATGACTCCAGTTCGCAATCAGACCAACGAGGTGACCATACGTGGTGAACAGTCGGAACGATTCAATGGGATTGCATCATGGCAAGGCATCATGATACTTTTGAACAATTTTGTATCAGTGATGTTGATAGCTAGGTGTCGCATGATCGTGCACGGAGGGTGCGCATGATTGTGCACTGAGGGTGCGCGGTGGTACGCTAGGAACCGCGCTTGAGAATTGGATCGAGAGGTGGAGGGACTTTTCATGGTTTTTCGGCTACCGGTGGACATGATCGAAAGCCACGGCGGAGATCATATGAGCAGCGGCAGTGTTGTGCAGTATGAGCTGAGGCAGAGGCATGCAAGTGTGGCCTAGACGCACATGGAGGCATTGGGCTGAGTATGGGGCGGCCCAGGCAGCATGGCAGGGCGGTGGCCCAGGCGGATCGCGGCCGCAACGGATCGCGGCCGCAACGGCCCAAAGATGAAGCGCGACCTTTGGTGCTTATCTTGTAGTTTCTTAGGGACCATAATATTTTTAGACTGTAATCCTTTCTTTTTCATGGAGTTTCCTCTTTCTGTACTTGACTTGATTTAATTTCTTTTTATCTGTTCGTGAATCATTGCTCAATTAGGGTGACCTACGTCATCATTCTCTCCTTCTCGAGTGATATTTTGACTGGAGGATTACGTCATCATTCTCTCCTTCTCAAGTGATATTTTGACAAGTAGAAGAATTACATCATTGTTCTCTCCTTCCCTCATGTCTTTGGGCCATTATAGTGGTGGGCCACTACGTGCTGCCTTTTCTTTTAACTGATTCTTAATTATTGTGGATTTAGGCTGTTAGTTTTGGGCTTGGGCCATATTGAGCCATTCCTTATCAAGTTTCTCCAACCAACATTCGGCGAAAGGAAATGTTAATAGATGTTGAATTTAACCCCTGCCAATGTTATATTCTTCTTTTGATTAATTAAAAAAAATTGGGGTATTTATCTTTTAGAGGAGTATGCCCCAACAAGCTGTCTTCCCAAAATCTTATTTCGGTACCATTCCGTAATTGGAAGAATCCCCATCTCAAAAAATCAGTTTTTACTTTCATAAGACCCTTCCAAAAGTCAATGTTTTATTAACCAAATATTTATTCTTAATCATTGTTTGCCATAAACCATTCTCTATCAATAGTTTAAGAAGTCATTTACTAAGTAAACATTTTTTTTATATTTAAATCATGAATTCCAAATCTTCCATGATCTTTTGGTGTACATAACAATTTTCATTTGGCTAGTTTATATTTTTCTTGTGATTATCACTTTGCCAATAAAGTTTGGATCTAAAATAATCTAGTCTCTTAAGAACCGCCCTTGGGATTTCAAAGAAAGACACCACGAAAAAAGGTAGACTACTCGGACCGAATTAATAAGCACTAGCTTACCACATGTAGATATGTGTTTAAATTTCAGTAATTGAGCTTTTTTGTCAAACCTTTTCTCCACCCCTTTCCGATCCACATTACTTATTTTTTTGTAATGCATTGGCATTCCCAAACATCGGAATGGGTATGAGCCAACTTCACACCCATACAAATGGGTGTAAAAAATTTCTTGGTCCCTAGCCTTTCCGAAACAAAATATTCTGCTTTTGTGGAAAACTATTTCTAGACCGTTCAAAAGTGCAAAGCAAAAATTTCATAATTTTTGCTTGCTCCATATCATGGTTCATGAATATTATTGTATCATCTACATATTGTTGAACTCATTATCCACTAAATGTGGAACAATCCCTTCAATCTGACTCATATGGTTGGCTCGTGAAATTAAAATGGTGAACATAATAGCCACAATATTGAAAAAATCGGAGATAGATGAGATCTCCTTGCCTTAGATCATTACTCGTTTGAAAACAAGAACCAAAGTCATTGACTTTTATGGCTACACTACCTTTGGAGATATAATGCTCAATCCAATTATACCACTTCCTTGAAAAACCTTTCATACAAAGAGTTTGTCAAAGAAAAGTTATTTGACCTTATAGGCCTTTTCAAAGTCAATTTTCAACGTAACATCAATTTTTTTTAAATACGCATGTTATTTATTTCCTTGCCTTTTATCTTTTTTATTTTTTTTTGCTCAGAGCACTTTACACCACATGTGCTCGTTTCCCAAGAGAAAAATTATACACAAATAGATGTTTTGAAGGTACTATCAATGGCAAGTGAGTCTATATCGATTTGCAAGTATTTTCCTTGCCGCTGATAATATGCAGGTCATAATTAATAGCGATATAAGTATATATTCTTAATCTTAATTCTTCTGGAGCGATACCATCTCATGCAATGTGGATTTCATTTTTTTTTTTATACCTCAACTTGTTGCTTCGATCTCTCCTAGGCTGCTAACGAGGCCTCCTTGTCTCATCGATCGGCAGGAAGCTAAGAGTTTTGTCTCCACCCAAGCAAGCAGTGGCATGCATGGCATCAAAGCTAGCTTGATTGTTCAGTCCAACATAGAATAAAACTATTATAGCCCACGCTTGATTGCTTTTACAAAACAATTGAAACTAAATTTGTTAGAATATACAGCGCTTCAAGCCTTAAGTCCAAATTCCACATAATAGTCATAGAAAAAGGTAGGTGCACAACCTAATTAAAATTGAAATTTCTTGTGTGGTGACCCTTTCAGCTGGTGTGAACAAGCCAATCCCTCTAGCTAGTCCGAACTCGGACGGCTGACTTTTGCAGCAACGAGTGATCTAGATCAACGACGCTTCACTGCTTCAGCTAATTAATGACGATGAGACCGTGGGAATTAGCTAGGACATGGAGAATAGAGCAATCACTACTAATGTAAGAAGTCAATTAATTTTATCAGTCACGAGTTAATTTGGATACAATTAGTGCAGAAATTTCCAAATTATAATTTTGATCAGCGTATACGGAGGCGAGATTAGTCTAGAGCGCGGAATCTTCCGTGCCAACATGGCGGCAGGAGAGCCACGTGCATGGGCCCATTAAACTACGCTCCCTCACTTGTACGAAACCCAAATCCGAAGTCGTCCAACCACGCCACTGGCTGCGCCGTGGGCCCACCGACCCACCCGGACGGGAGGGGGCAAGCGGGATCCCAGGGGCCAACATGGTGGTGGGCGCGGGCTTTCGAGGAGCCGAGCCGAAGCGGGGCCCACCGGGCCACTTGCCTCCCCGCTCGGCTCGGAGGCGGAGCCCGCCCGACGGCAAGTGGGCCGACACACGAGCGCCCACCCGGCGTCCACCTTTGCGTGGGCCCCAGGGCGCAGCCAGTGCGCCCCCTACCGTGAGCCGCGTCCACGGACGCCGCTGGGCCCGAGCCGCCCGCCCCGGCTCCCGGCTCCGCTCGGTGCTCGCCGTCGCTTTCCCGGCTCACTTTCCTGCATGTCCCCTTACAAGTTATTACTCCTTCCTCGCCTCCTGCCATGTGGGCCTGTACCATTCTGACCCCACCTGTCATGGACTGTAGGTGTTACCCTGGCCAGCCGTGTCCGCCTCGTCCACCAATCGGAATTTAAATTAAGCTAATGGCACCCAATTTCTCTTCTCTCTCTAGCTCGTTGGGAGGAGAGAGAGAGAGACAGGGGGCGCGGGAGAATAGAATAGTGGGAGGAGTGCAGCGCGGGCGGAAGCAAGCGGCCAGTGGCAGCGAGGCGATGGGTAATAAGCGGGGTTAAATTAATGCGGCTTGGGGTGCTCGTCGTAGGAAGGTCAATAGCGCGACGCGAGCGGCTCCACCCGCCGTGCGCCTCCGCATCCGTGGCCATGTTGGATCCGCCGCGGCAGCACCGGTGGTAGCGGCGGCGGCGGCGGTGGCGGCGATGAAGAACTTCCTCAGGAAGCTCCACATCAGCGACTCCGCCGGCGATGGCGCCTCGTCGCCGGCGCCTCCCCCGCCGTCCTCCAAAAAGGGCGGGGGCGGCGTTGGGGCGCGCCACGAGCATAAGCATGCGCCTGGAATCTCGAGCTGGCTCAGCTCCATGACCGGACGGCCGCACGCGTCGCAGCAGCCGCTGCCGCCCCCCGCAAGGACCGCGGTAGAGGTGGAGGCGGAGGCGAAAGCTGGGGCGTCGGCGTTGGCGTCGTCGGTTCAGGAGATGAGGGCGGCGGAGGAGGAGATGGCCAGGAGGGAGTCCCGGGAGGAGGAGGAGAGGAAGAGGGAGGTGGAGAAGGAGAAGGAGAAGGAGAAGCAGGAGGCGGAGCTGGAGGAGTACCACATGCAGCTGGCGCTGGAGATGAGCGCGCGGGAGGATCCCGAGGCGATGCAGATCGAGGTGGCCAAGCAGATCAGCCTCGGCTCCTGCCCGCTCCAGAGCTCCCCGGCGGAGGTCGTCGCCTTCCGCTACTGGGTATAGTTGCCTTCTCACCCCATGCTTGATCGGGCGATCCTATCCTTCCTTCATCCCCCGTATCTAGTCCGCATTGCAACTGCGATTGGATCTCACTCGAGCTATGATGACGCTGCTTGAACGGTAGATTGTTCTAGTACATCCATTTTGTTAGTGGAAACGAGATGTATCGCACTCGCACGCTTGTTTAGTGAAATAAGTCCATTACGACGTGCTGATCATAGTGGTGTTCTTTCTATAACTGTTCTATTCAATCATGGAATGGATGACAAAATATGAGGTGGTCTGGTTAGCTAGCTTAGCTTATATGGTATATGCTCATTTCCTTTTCTGGTTCCGTTGCAATGATAGAGAAGAATAGCATACCCTGTATTGGACAGTTGTTCACCATTCCGACCTGTGTTTTTTCTTTTAGGCCATCTCCAATGTAGTGCTTAGACAAGTGCTTAAAGAAAAAATCAGGTTTTTTTTGCCATGTAGGTGCATGGGTGCTTAGAGAGAGGTATGGATGCTTAATTAAGCACCATGCTGAGAGAGGTGCTTAGAGAGTACCTAAGCACCCATATAAGCTTCTATGCATTGAAAATAAGTTTTTCTACATAAAAGCTTAGTGACGTGGCAGCACCCTCTCTCCTTAAGCGCCTGCTATAAGCATTTTGCATTGAGGATGGCCTTAGAAAACTCCACGTGATTTGTTGTGGACCCTGTCAAGTAATTGTTTTCAAGTATATAATGAAATCCCCATATGCAATTTTGCAGCAATTTGTACCTGAACAGTCAACCCATAGTCCTGAAATAGGCTCATTCTCCTTGAGTTGAGAGTTGAGACTTTTAAGAAGTGAATATTTCTCTACTTATTGTGGCTCTTACCATTTTCTTACTTGCCTTATATGGTAGATTTGTTCGTGCTTCACAGAGTTTCAATGCCCTTAGCTATGACGACAAAATCTTGGATGGTTTCTATGACATTTCTTCCATCTGGGACGATCCCACATTGGCAACCATACCCTCCTTGATGGAACTGCAAGAGCAACCTATTTCACGTGGAGAAAAAATAGAAGCTGTATTGGTCAACAGAGCACAAGACTTAGAGCTTGTAGAACTTGAGCAGAAGGCATTCATAATGGCTGTGGAATTTCGCTCAAAAAGTTCGGAGTTTGTTGGCCGCATTCTGGTTCAGAAACTAGCTATTTTAGTTGCAAACTACATGGGTGGACCGGTGCTTAATCAAGAAAGCATGCTGTTAAAGTACCAGGACATGAGCAGTTCCCTGAGAGATAGTATGAGAAGTGCAGTTCTGCTTCTTGGCCGGCTAAAAATTGGTCTGGCTTGTCACCGAGCGCTGCTTTTTAAGGTCAGTAGTGTATTGCGCTATGGTCAACAATCGGAACCCTAATTCTTTTGCTAATTACAAAATTTGCCTGTTAACATTAAGAACTAGACATGCAAACGATGAGTTTATTCATCTGTTCTCAAATGCAATATCTACTTTGTTGTTCTCTAATTTAAGTAAATGAATTACCTGACTATCGAGCATGTTCGGAGTGACTGAGTTGAATCTTGAATCTGCTTGAAGCTGGTCCACTTCGTTTATGTTCTTATTATGAGCTTTTAGAGGTGGCTTCATGATAACAAAAAAACTAAATTAAAGCGCCAAATCATGTTTCTGTTAATTAAGCTTAAGGTCTTGTTCTTTACAGCTTAAATTAAAATTAAAACTACCGCTGGAATTTTTTTATTTTTGTAGAAGCTAAATGGTGTAGTACATTTAGTCATTTTTATAGGTTTTTAAGTGGTTCTTCTTAGAGTTTCTAATTTTTTTTATATATTTTTTTGGACTCTCCCAGGCCTCCATCTAGGGGTCACAATTTTTTCAGATTATATTTTTGAAGGCCTAAGCCACTCTGAACATGCTCATACTCCCAAATACTTATGCTGAATTCTTGACAATAAATTTAACGCATAAACATCAACAATTGCTAGATTTTTCCTTTGGCTATCTGCATCATGTTAATATCTACTTCTCTGCAAACTCAATTCTAGGTTTTAGCCGACAACCTCGCTGTTCCTTGTCGACTAGTTAAAGGAAGGCAGTACACTGGATCAGATGATGGAGCCTTGAACATTGTGAAATTTAATGATGGAAGGTACTTGTTAATTTCTTCCCAGCAGCAACTAGTTCTTTAAGGGCTTTAATACAAATGGGATTAAGGGTTAGCTAGTTGTATCTGGTATCTATTTTTCTTCCTTACATCAGTGTTAGCAATAGAACAATGAAAGTTGTATTACATTAATACATTACATGGTACCATCTGTATGGCACCTCATTTTTGCAGGGAGTATATTGTTGATCTCATGTCAGATCCTGGTACTCTTATTCCTTCAGATGGTGCCGGCTTGGGTAGAGAATTGGAAGAAAGTTTATTTGCAGATAATCACCATATTAACAAAGATGACAGTAACACTCAGTTGGGGTCTCCCTTTAGTGAAGCTTCAAGTTCTGTTTATGGCTCTTTCGATAACGAGTCACTTGAAAAAGGATCTACACCTAGCAACACTACACAGTCTGATCCTTATGGTGGAACAACTGGTCAGAGTGGCAACCAAGGATCTGTCCAATTGAGTTCATTTGGGGAAGTATCAGTTAGCACATGTGCAAGTGAAAATCTACCTATTATTCATGAATCTAAAGGTACAGATCATACCCTTGCTGTTAAGAACAAAGATAAGTCGGTTGAGGCAAATAATTCGTCATCAAGTTCACCTTCATCTTCCGAAGTTGGTAATGCTCCAGCTGTACGGAGGATGAAAGTGAAAGATGTCTCAGAGTATATGATTAGTGCTGCAAAAGAGAACCCCCAGTTAGCTGATAAGATCCATGCTGTCTTGCTTGAAAATGGAGTTGTGCCACCACCTGACTTGTTTTCAGAAGAATCTAGGGAACAACCAAAAGATCTTATTGTGTATGATACATCTCTGTTTCAAACAAAAGCTGAAATGTTAAAGAAGATGAACGAACTTGAATCTACAGCCCATATTGATCTTTCTCATGGTCCTTCGTTGCCACATCATCCTGGACATGAACTACAAACAAAGACTGTTCCTTATCGGATGCCTCTGGATCTTAAGCCTGTCCATGGATTGGGTATTTACCACCCCTCAGATTTCCGTGATAATGCCAAGTCTTCTTTACCTCTGTATGAACCATCTGCACTCCCCCAGGAAGACCCATTACAATTTATGAAGCAAATGCCTGTTACGGCTGCTGCTGTTGCAACTGCTGCAGTGGTTGCATCTTCAATGGTGGTTGCTGCGGCTAAATCAAACTCAGATATTAAACTTGATGTGCCTGTTGCAGCTGCTGCAACTGCTGCTGCGGTTGTTGCTACAACTGCTGCTGTTAACAAGCAATACGAATACTTGGATCCTAGTTGTCAATTGAGCTTGCCAAGTTCTTCAGAGGCAAATGAATTGATCCAGAGAGTAAGGCATGATTTCTTGGATAAAGATCATCTGGGCATTGATCATGGAGAAGATAATGTCCTTGAGCAAGAAAAGGATTTGGTTGAAGTGCCTCAGATAGCTGAAAGAATCTCTGACAAATCGACCGGCACAGAGAGTGCAAGATCTGATATGGTTTTAGATGATGTTGCAGAGTTGGAAATCCAATGGGAAGAAATTACTCTAGGAGAGCGTGTTGGGCTAGGTATATCTCTAATTATTTCAGTAAGCTCATTTTCTTAATAGCATTGCTAGTACATCTGAACTACCAATCTCTTTTCAGTACTTCTGAGCTAATTTTCCCATTCACGAAGCATGCCATTTTTTTTTTGAAGCAATATAATACATGCCACATAACACAATGTTGCATTATATTTCAAATTTTTGTCCAACTCTCTCTTCTTTTGTTCCTTAGGTTCCTTTGGAGAAGTTTACAGGGGGGAATGGCATGGAACAGTAAGTTTATTAATTTAAATGGCCTGTTGTATTTCTAAATTATCACCAAGTTGGAATAAATAGGCCCAAACTTTTGGTTGAGTGACAAAAAATTTAGTGAAGAAATATTTGTTTCTTATATCATAGTCAATATGTTGCCAAATACCAAGTATAAAAATGAGTTATGCCTTTTTACCTTTTCAAAATTTAGTAATGATAAATCATCTTCATCACTTTAACTCTGGTAACTCTTGCTACAAATCACACCTATATCCTAGACATTTACTGTAATCTTAGGCACAAAATCATATTCTCTGATATTTTAACCATGGATCAATTACACATTGTTGCAATATATGGATCACATGCGAGCTTTGGTGCTTATCTTCACTACCTTTAGGAGTTTCGTCTTTGGTTTAAGCCAATCTAGTGGTCATTACAATGCATTCAAATGCCCTTTTTAGACTACACGACTACACAATAGTTCTAACTACATTTCATAAAGGCCTATTTTTGAAATATTTCGTACACCTAGTGTTTTTTTCAGACACCAATATTTGCTATAGCTATATCATTTTTTTAATTAGGTTCTGCCTGTGGCCATCTTAACTGTAAGATGCTTTGGAACTATATGTTGAAGGTTAAAATGTTAAAAGCAGCACACAAAGAAATTGTTGATTTGATTAACTTAAACACACTTTTTTCACTCCTTTTCGTGAATCCTAATAAATTTCCCATCACTTCTTTTGTTATGCTTTTTTTGCATTATCAATTTATGCTTTGTGTAGGAAGTTGCAGTCAAGAAATTCTTGCGACAAGATATTTCAAGTGATGCTCTGGAAGAATTTAGAACCGAGGTATCTAAATTTTCAGATTTTTGAAGACTAGGAACTGGAAATTTTTTTGCTTTAATACCTTTTTTATGTGAAAGAATCGAAAAATATTTAGCCATGAGATAGTCATAGGGTGCAATCATGCAAAGACTTCACATATCCTCCATTTGGCTGACAAAAACATATGTTTGAGTTGATATGATCTAATGCAGACGTAGGTTGCCTGTGGAAACTGGCAATCATGTATTTTTGGCCAGGGGATCAATTTATTTTAGTGGCACTAATTTAAGAAACGTTCTTTGACCTCTAAAGACTAAAATAACAACAGTGCTCATGTTGGTTAATTTTGGCAAACTTATAGATTGTGTTGGGTCATTTCAATATTGATAGTCAACCTGTGACATGGGCGCAGCCCGCAGTCTACACGTATTGTATTGGCGTGGTACTTTCACATGGGGCTGCCCAGGTACCTTTGATTCTTATATGAGGATTATATTAGTTAGCACTGAGATAAGATTAGTATCCTTTATATAAAAGTTCCTTACTAGAGGTTAATTTCTGAGGAAGCAAGTGAGGTATCCCTATAAAAGGGATATGAAGTGCCCATTATCAATATAGCAAGAACTATACCAAAAGAGTCATTAGACTATCTATCTCCCTGTCCCTGATAACGGTCGGCCAGTGACAGCCTTGGATTCATCGTGCTTCTTAGGTTCAGGGCCATCTTATCTATATTGATGACAACATGATACTCATTCAATAAATGGTTACGGTGTGAATTTGCATGTCTGACTCTGACCCATTATGCATAAGGTGGCACAGTAATAATTCATAAACTATTTAACGTGCTGTGTTCATTTGCAGCTCTGCACAATCTGAACTTTGAAAGACCATCAAAATTAACGAGTTACCCGAACATGACATGATTTTTGGTGATTCCAGTTTTCAATTAAATACATTTGTGGCATAAAAAGAGTTGGTGATTCACCTTTGGCATGATACGAGCCTATGACATGAAATAACCTATTAAAATGTCTGCTTTATGATGGTCATTCAATTGCTTACCAATTTTTTCCATGTTTGGTTAGATTATTCACAGCTGCATACTTCTAATATTGCAATGTTAGGTATAGATACAAGTCGTCATAGGCCTCTTGGTCCTAGACTCATTAGTCAACCTTTGACAGTCTACACAGGCCCCTCGGTGTCAACCTGCATATATTAAACAATAACATGTTTGTGGCACTCTTTCTGGTTGTATAGGTGCAAATAATGAAGAGATTGCGACATCCAAATGTTGTTCTTTTTATGGGTGCTGTTACTCGTGTACCCAATCTTGCTATCGTGACTGAATTTCTTCCAAGGTACCTTTTATTCCCTTGATGCAGTTTTTTTTTCCCTTTTGAATTTAGAACTTCTTTTCAATTTAGCAATTCCAAGTAGTATTACCACACCATTTTTTTCTTATAACCTAGTATCATTCACATTATTTTTGACAAAATGGACGGATGGTTCATATTCTTCATTTCTGTTATGAATGAAATAATGGCTTCTGAATTTATTAGCCGTAAATCAATGCTGTAGTAGGCTTGTGTGGTGCTAGTGTTGGATGACAAAAAGGACGAGATATAGGTAATGGAAATTACCTGGTGTTCCTAACTTTCTATGCCATTGTTGACCAGATTTCTTCAAACTGTTTTTGGTCTACAAAATGACCCTTTTACCCCTGGTTTTCTAATCCCCTAAAATTGGAATTCAGACCGAATTTTGAAGTTTAGAATCTTACCAAATTTTAAATTTAAAATCTGGTCAAATTCTAAAATCTGGCCTAATTCTAAAATTTGAAATTAGATCTAATATGAAAATTGGAAATCTAACCAATATTAAAATAATGTGAAACCTGTCCAAAATTTTAAATTTGAAATCTGACCGATTTGAAAATTTTGAAACCTGATCGAATTTTTATAATTTGAATTGACCAAATTTGATTTTTTTTAAACCTGAAAGAATTTCAAAATCTAAAATTTGGCAAAACTTGAAAAAAAGGTGAGATTTGATGAAAAATTAAAATTTTGAAATCCGTCCAAACTTTTTGGTCAACTCACATGGAAAAGAAAATAGAAATAAGAGAAAATGGAAGAGAAGATGTTGCCAGGTGGGCCCGATTGTCAGAGACACATTAAACATGGTAATATGGGCATCATAGTAGGTTGTAACAGTGTTAACCAACGGAATGACATAGAAGACAATGGCATACAATGTAATGGTGATTTTGTGATGGCACAAATGATACTGCAATCCAAGCCAGTGGCATATAGGGTATATCCTCTAACTAGTAAGTAGTACGATACTGGCTTTTTACACATGCAAACAATATTTTTTGCTTAACTGTTCTGTGAATTGAACTAACAACGTATCTAACAAATCCAAATCAATCTAACCAATATAACTAATAAGCAGTACAATAACGGTACACTGCGTGTGTGAACATTTTTTTTACTGTACTGTTCTGCACATAACACTGTGCCCCTAGGAACATGAGGTAGTTTCTTCATATGGGTCAACCCCATGAGAAGGTGATGCACAGGGTAGCTCAATCTTTGCAGCCACAGAATCTATGAAGAAAAGATAACTAGCTGATAATATTCTAGCAAACAACTGAATCATCGCCTAATCTGTAATCACAACTCTACCCCTGAAGGCCTGAACCAATCATCACGAAGTGATGAAAATTGAAGAGGGTGAATAATGTACATTCAGAACCTGCTGAAAGTGAAAACTAGAAGCGGTAAAAACACCGACGGAAGTAGAATGCTCTACTCTCATGTTTACCAAACTAACGCCGTGTACATCTTACGGTGTAGAGGCTAGAAGCAATTCCATTATCTAAAAAAAGTTGTGGCAGAACACTATTTCTGGTATATGTTAAATAACTAAAACTCTAAATCCAATAGTTGGGACTAGGCTTGGTTTATATATCCAAACACAAAAGTAATTAAATAAATGCTACTCTCTTGACTTGACCATTCATGCCTACTAGGACAATGGATTTCTCAAGGAAAAAGAACAGACTGGTTTTGGACATAACAAGCTAAAACAACTAACCATTGGCCATAGTTTGATGTATAATGTGGCTTAAGATGGATCCCGAGGATCTGAAACTTATGGGTCATTTCCTATCTTGGTGCATAGATGCAACCCCTCTTGGTTTTCTTTGAATCAAATGGAAATAAAGATATCTCCAACTCTGAATGTAGGCAGTGCTGTGTTTGTTATATTTTTTCCCTGGTTCATTTTGCATAGGAAGAAAGCCCATATAGAGATAGGCAATAACCAATTTGGACTGGTGTTCTATGAGATTGGTACAGAAGGAAACATCCTCTCAATATCTCTTTGGATTCTTATTGCACAAACTGTTTCTGATTTGTTAATAGAACTGGTCAATGTTGCTATACTAGTTTCTTGCTGAAGCCATGTTTTTCTGAGCCAAACCAAGATTATGATGCAAAGTTTTTATTTCTTGTGCTAAGCAGTAAGCTTTTCCATTTCCCTTTCTATATTATTCCGGCTGAACCTTTATTTTTCATGAAGTGGTTGCACCTTTATTTGCACAAAGTGGTTGCACATTCATTTGCACGAAGCTGCTGCACCTTTGCTTTACATATCTTATCCTGCTCTCCTAGACCAAGCTGCCGATTTCTACAAGAATTGGTGTTTGAACGGCACTTGGGCCCCCGTCATTTCTGTTACCACCATGCGTGCTTTCTGTGAAAAGTTCTTCACAAAAAACATTGATGTAGTAAATGTGGCACATGCTAAATTTCATGGTTAAATGCATCCATACTATAGAGTACCAAGAAAGGCAAGGACTGCATGTTATTCACGGTTTCACACTTCTACAGCACAGATGACTTGGCCATTAAAATTTTTCCAATGGTCATATAAAATTACATTTACTACATCTATTAATATTCCAGAATTGCACATCAAGAATAGTTTGAAAACTGGGATGTGTTGGACACCAGGACCTGTTCAGTGTAGATTATGATATTGCTAATATTTATCACTTCAATTTCTAGACATATTGATCTTGGTTCCTAACTGCAATATTGTACAATACAGAGGTAGTTTGTTTCGGTTGATCCATCGACCCAATAACCAGTTGGATGAAAAAAAACGTTTAAGGATGGCGCTTGATGTGGTATGCCTAAGCTAGTTTGTTATCTTGGTTCACACATATGTAGAAGTTTGGGATAAATATATTTTTTACGATTGGTTCTTGTTTTCCACAGGCCCGTGGTATGAATTATTTGCACAATTGCACCCCTGTTGTAGTTCATCGAGATTTGAAATCTCCGAACCTACTCGTTGACAAAAATTGGGTTGTTAAGGTATAAACAGGTCCCATTACCAGTGACATGCCTTCGATTTAGTTATTTTTTAGCTAGTTAACCATTTTCACTTTGCTTTTATTTAGGTTTGTGATTTTGGTTTGTCACGTATAAAGCATAGTACCTTCCTTTCCTCAAGATCTACAGCTGGAACGGTAAGGTTGCTTATGTATTTCTAATCAAATATTTCCATTTGTAATAGAATAAGAACACCTTTTGTTTTCTAGAGCATCTGTTAGTTCTGCTTATTTATGAACTCATTTCTGTCACTACGTGTATATGGGAGGACTGACATAAGTAGCTAGAGATGGTGAGAATGCTATCTGCCAGGCCTAGAAGCATATTTGGGGTTCATGATTTGAGTTATTTTGATATAATTCTTCTGTTAATTTGCATGATTAATTTATCATTTGATTGCTGCGGTTAGGTCACTGTCAAAACTATATCTTCATTCCTTTGGGTACGAGAATAGAACTATTGGAAGGATGTCTAGATGATGATATATTAATCATCCATAAGGACAAAATAAGCTTGTTGCCATGTTAGCAGAAAGGTCTTAGGCACAATTGATCTAACTGGTTCCTGATTTGTTCTTGCTGTGTTTAATTTACTACGGTCAAGTTAGTATTGCATACAATAAGAGTGTAGAACTTTTCTGGTCTCATATCTGTGTATCTTTTGTAAGCTATAGTATATGTAACTGATTTACTTCACACATTAGCATTACATATGTTAGTCAAAGGCTTGTTCTAGGTTAAATATTTTTTGAGGTTCCTGACCACCTGTGACAATCATAGGCGGAGTGGATGGCACCAGAAGTACTTCGAAATGAACCATCAGATGAGAAGTAAGGTTTTTACGTTGCTATATAGTTTGTATGGTTTTTTTTTCACAGATGGGTTTTTTATTGCTGAATACATCGTGTGTTTTTGCAGATGCGATGTTTTCAGTTATGGGGTTATATTGTGGGAGCTTTGTACATTACTACAGCCATGGGAAGGTATGAATGCCATGCAAGTTGTTGGAGCTGTTGGTTTTCAGCAACGTCGCCTTGATATTCCAGCTGATGTGGATCCTGCCGTAGCAGAAATAATACAGAGATGCTGGCAGACGTGAGTAAGCTTTAACTTGCTTGGTTGCAATTGGTTGTTTTCTAATATGTACATCATTATCTAAAATATATATTATTTTTTCTCTATTATGTATAAATGATTAAATCTTTTTTGTGAGTTAATTTGTTTCAGGATGTTATTTTGTTTCAAGACCTTATGAATTTTCGTAGCCACATCTAAGTTAGATAAAGTTTTCCTTTTTTGCATAATGCAAGGAGAAACCATAAGTTTGAAATATTAGCAAATTTACGTAACTTCAGTTTCTAAGCTGGACATTGCCATTGCTAGTGAAATTCTTTTCTTTTTCATGCCAGAAAAAACGGTAGTGCTCAACTGCTCATGCTATTCCTACTATTTTTTTTATTTCTGTTTTCCATATGTAGTAAAGTTTGGATGACCCTTTTGCTAAGGTATTTTCACTTTCAAACTGGTCATAGTTGCTAGTGTCCTTAATTTTAGAGTTTAAAACTTGTTCAGATATCAGGTTTGTAGTTATTTGCTTAGGGAATAAAATGATTAAAGTTTCTTGCATAAAAAATGATTAAAGTATCTGCCATATTTCAATTTGCATGAAATGACAATTCATATTGTTATTGTGTGTGAATGGATAAAAGAAAATCAAGGCAACTCCTTTTTATTTCATATTTAGTCTGTATGACTAATCAGAGTATGTTTAAAGAAGTTCCTATTTTATCATTATGTGTGATGGGAGAAAGAAATTTCTTTCACGTTATACTGGAGACTCATAAAATTCTAAAACTTAATTACCTTTTGAATATCTTAAAGTATGATGTTTTCCTTGCCTTCCTTTGCAAACATTTTATATGTCCTGACATTATTTAGATGTTGGCTTAGTGTCTCAATTCTACCATATATTTTGTTTTATTGTAGAGACCCAAAGATGCGTCCGTCATTTTCGGAAATCATGGCTGCCTTAAAACCATTACTGAAAAACTCACCTGCCAACCAATCAACACGACAGCGAGTGCAAAAAACAGATGACTAAGAAAATGGCGATCAATATCAGCTGAGAACACACAAAAAAAAATGGTGCATTGCCAAAGCTTTCCAGCAGCTGACCATCTGTAACTATTCCATTATTTTGTATAGCAACACCAAATGCATGTGCTGAAAAAGGCGAAATTTTGGTCCTTTTTGCCCTTAAATACAGTTGTAAAGTTTCCACTGAAACAGCCAGAGGCCCGCTGAGCATTACTGCATCAGCACATCTGGTGAAAGCCAACCCGAATAAACCCATCCTTCAAGCAAAAGAAAAGGTAATTTGTGGAAACACACCATAATGTTATTGGGCAATGGCGCATCAGAGTCGGGAATCAACATGCCAGGTAGAACAGAATCTTCTGTGTAGTTATGTTCTTTGTTCTTCTTTCAGCTCTCCACAAAAAGGTGGAGTATTCATGTTGTTTTTTTAAAGAAAATGTTTAGCCCCATCAACTGCACTGTTATTCTACAGAGTTGTTTCACCTTGAGCATCAGGCTTGAAGCCACTGTGTATATCACATCGTAGTAAATTTGTTAGAATTATCAATTAGTTGCAAAAGAAAATCAATTGTTTGTACTTAAATCACCATTCTTTACTGAATTAATGTTGAGCCTCATTTTTTTTATTATCGGATAGCGGGGGGAAGTAAAGAGGAGAGGAGAAAAGGTAGTCTTCAAAGCAGTGTTGAGTTTCCCCCTTTTTTTTTTGCGTACCCCGTATTTCTTGGTGTACAACAAGCATCCTATACAGTGTAGAGCAGTAATTGAAACAATGAAACTACATCAATCAGCTGTTTGCTGCATATGAATCTATATATATATGGAGAAAGGCTAGCGTGCTCTCGGGTGCACGGATCTCTTCGTGCTTCCAATGCGTTTTCGAAATCCGACATGCCTAACAACTGATCCGAACCGTTGATCTTGTTCGTCTTATTGAAATGTAGCCAGTGATCAAGTTTTGTAAGTTTTTGAATTTATTTACTATTTGTTTTCTATTTTCAAAAATCAGCTTTTTTGGACGCACCACGGCTAATTGGAAGGCTGATTTTTAAAAATAGGAAACAAATAATAAATAAATTTAAAAAATTACAAAACTTGGTCACTGGCTACATTTCAGTGAGACGAACAAGATTAATGGTTCGGATTAGTTATTAGGCATGTCGGATTTCGAAAACGCGTTGGGAGCACGGAGAGATCCGTGCACCCGAGAGCACGCTAGCCTTTCTCTATATATATGCATTATATATGGCAAGAAGCTACTGGACGGTCTCACAATTCTTTCTTCTCATTATCTGTGCTCATCACTATTTATGGCAATCGTGAGTTGCTCCTTGTCATGACTCATGTCTATACCACCATTCCTGATGCTGCCGGTGATGGGCATTGCATCAGTGTCAAGATTCTACTCAGTTACATCGACATTCTGTCCACCTTATAAAATCTTGTGCTGGACTAATTTCTTCGCAGCTGGATCTGGTACCGTATGTGTGATTGCGGCTGACTTGTTACAAATGAAGCTCGTCATACAGGCTACAGTACAGCTCGTCTGACTATCAGCCTTATAGGCCAGCACTAGGACCCATCTTTTTCTTGAGAGGGTAATAAGACTTGTCTTAGAGACAATATTACCTCTAGTCAGTGTAGATGCCCTAGCAATGACGGCAATCGATAGCTAGTTGTTGCAATTCGGTAAATCCCTAGGATTTAGGAAATTTGCATGTTTGATTGTTTGGATGACCATTGTGGAGCTAAGCTGTGTTGAAATATAGATAGATATGGCTAATCTTTATCTCTCATCTCAGTGCCTTACTTGTAGGAGTGTTTGTTCTTTGTTTGTTTTATCCTCCTCTTTGAGGAATCTGTTGTAACTTCTTCGGAGCAGTATATAAAGCATTGATGCCTAGAGAAGTTCTCTACGGCAGCCTAATCACTTTCACATGGTATCAGAGCCATCGATCCCATGACGACCACACCCAACACCTCTTCCGCAACCTCTGGTGTGATCAACACCAGCGCCATTTCAGCTATCACTGGTGGTCAGTCCACCATGGCTCCATCCTTCAACCATGCCATCACCGTCAAACTCCATCTTGAAAATCATCTTTTATGGAAAGCGCAGATGCTGCCGTACCTGCGCAGTCAAGATCTGATCGGCTACGTTGATGGCACGATCGAGGAACCAGCCCAGTTCAACTCGGAGATTGTTGATGAGAAACTCGCCAGGTCCCAAAACCGTCATACAAGGCCTGGTATCAACAGGATCAATTGGTGCTAAGCGCACTACTCTCATCGATGACCGAGGGTATTCTTGGTCAGGTCGTCTTTCTCTCTACCTCTGCAGATGTCTGGAAGGCACTAGAGGATATGTTCGCTTCCCAATCAAAGGGGAGAACCATGCAAATTCGTCTCCAACTTGCCAACCTCAAGAAGAAGGATATGGCAATGTCGGCCTACATCCAGAAGGTTAAGAACCTGGCAGATCAACTTGCCTCAGCTGGTCGTCCACTTCAAGAAGAAGAAGTTGTCTCTTATGTCCTCACTGGACTTGGAAATGAGTATGACTCTGTTGTTACCTCATTATCCACTAGATCTGATGTTGTTACTATGAATGAACTGTATGCACACCTAGTGAACTTTGATGCTCGGCGAGAGCGAGGAGAGCACCACATTGTTTCCTCGGCCAACAATGCTAGCAGGCATGATGGAGGTGGTCGTGGAAGTGGTCACAACTCTCAGATCAGAGGCCGTGGCCAAGGTGGACCAGGGCGTGGCAGAGGTGGTCGCTACAGCAATGGATCACCACGCCCAATGTGCCAGATCTGTGGAAAGATAGGACACAATGCCCTTCGCTGTTACCACAGGTTTGATCAAGCCTATCAAGATGAGAAGACACCATCTCACTTCAAGTCGACTGCATCTGCATCAACTTACAAAGGAAACACAGATCAAGCATGGTACCTTGACGCAGGGGCAACTGATCATCTCACCAGCAACCTTGACCGCTTGTCAATGAAGGAACCATACAGAGGAGGAGATATGATTCAAGTGGCAAACGACACAGGTATGTTCATCTCTCATATTGGTCAATCTTCCATTGTTGCTAAATCTGGTGCTCATCTTAAACTCAAAAACACTCTCTGCATTCCACACATTGCAAAACATCTCCTCTCAGTTCAAAAGTTTGCCACTGATAACAATGTCTTCTTTGAATTCCATCCGGCGTATTTTCTTGTTAAGGATCGAGCCACAGTGAAGGTTCTTCTGCACGGCAAGGCTGAAGGAGGGCTATATGCCTTGCCTCATGGAATTCCAGGGCGCTCTGCATATTCTACAAGGCGTTTCCCCAAGGAACCGTGGCATAAGCGGCTTGGGCATCCTGCATCGGCTACCATCCACTCTATCTTTGATTCCAGTGTCCTAATTGAATCAAATAAAGACCCCTTAGTTTGTGATGCATGTATGCAAGCTAAGGCACACCAACTCCCTTTTTCAGTATCCAGTCATGTAACCTCGCGTCCTTTGGAACTTATTCATACCGATACTTGGGGCCCAGCTCGAACCTCAAGTAGAGGCTTTCGTTATTATGTTATTTTTGTGGATGATTATAGCTGATACTCATGGATCTACCTATTGAAATATAAATCTGATGTTGAGGAAGCCTTTCATTGTTTCAAATTCTTGTCGAACGACAATTTAACTCAAAAATCCAAGCAGTTCAGTCTGATGGTGGAGGGGAGTTTCTAAAACTCTCTGATCACATCAGTCAAGTAGGGATCAACCATCGCATCTCTTGTCCTCACACGCAGCAGCAAAATGGCATAGCAGAGCGAAAGCATCGCCACTTGGTAGAAACAGGTCTAGCCCTTCTAGCTCAAGCTTCCATGCCTCTCACATATTGGGATAAGGCATTTCTATCTTCTCTCTATCTTATAAACAGACTCCCAAGCAGAGTTCTTAAACACACAATACCCTACACTAAACTGTTCAAAACCAAACCAGATTACTCCATGCTTCGCAGGCTGTGCATGTTTTCCAAACTTAAGACCTTATGCTTCCAACAAGTTGGCTTTCAGGTCAAAGCAATGTGTGTTTCTTGGGGGTTATAAATGTCTTGACAAAACCACAGGACGCATCTATGTCTCCAGAGATGTTATCTTTGATGAAACACGTTTTCCTTTTGCCGAAATAAACCAAACTGAGCCCTCATCCACCTACACTAAAACAACCATTCTTGCACCAATAATCATTCCTTCATCATCAGCACCAGACATAGTGACTGCACCTGACCAAATTGAGAGATGTGACATTAACCATGTCAATTCTACTAATGCTCCTGTATTACCTGCCTCTGTTTCAGCTGATCCAGAAAGTCCAGACAGTCCCACAGGTGTGACTATTGAAGAAAATTCAGAAAATACAGTGGAGGGTCCTCCAGGCAGTGAAAGCACTCTATGTCATCCCATGCAGACAAGGCTTCGAAACAATATCACACGACCAAAGACTTTTAGTGATGGAACTGTGAGATACCCTATCAATCGTCGTGCTTTTAGTGTAGTCACAGCCTTACCCACATCTATTTCACAAGCTCTTCAGGTTGCTCACTAGCGACAAGCTATGGAGGATGAGATAACAGCACTGCGTAAGAATCAAATGTGACATCCTCTATTTTATCGTATGTCACTTGTATTTTCGAAAACCCAAAAGTAAATTAAAAGGGAATTGTTATATACAAAACCCTGTTTTAATTAATTTAAACTAAGGTTTATGCCAAAATCCTAGAAGACCTTTTTAAAAAATTCTGGGAAAATTCCCAAAAATCCTAAATGCCATGAATTAGCCACCCTCCAAATTTCAAGACCAAAGCCCAAGGCTAGCCTGTGTTTCCGCAGTGCGACGCCGTCCTGCCTGGAGCTCGTCGGCCCAATGAAATGACGAGCAAACGTGCTAGACCCAAACCTAAACTTGGTGGAGACATATTTGAGGCCTAAACCTGCCTAGATCCAGAAGCCCAAGTCCAAATTCGTTTATTTGCAAAAATACCAAAAATAGGGGAGTTCTAAACCTATTAGGAGTAGAATTGGAGCCCAATTCAAGTTCTACCTATTTGGAGGCCTACCCTTGGTCGACCAGAGCAGTATATAAGCACCCCAAGACCCCCCTCAGAACCACAACTCGAGATCCACCCCAGAGCAACCCTAGCCGTCGCAAAACCCTAGCTCGAGGTGAGTTTTGGGGTATATCTCCCTGTGCCTTGCGCAAACCAACTTGTAGAAGCCACCATTGCGTAGATCTCATCGAAACGGTCCAGTTGAGTACGTATTTCATCAAAATCGGTGGAGAAACGCGCCCAGAAAAGCTCGCCGGAGTTGCAGCCCGCTCCACCGCCGCCCTCGCAGCCGGCGACCTTGGCATCCGTGCCCCGCCGCCCACATTCGCCGCCGCCAACCCCAAATGAGCCACTGTCCCTCCCGCCACCGGCCCGCGCCCGGCGCTGTGTCACCCCGCTCACGCGTCGCGCGCGCGTTAGCCACCGCCATAACCGCTAAGCGCCGCCGTGTGTCAAGCCGCCCGCTCCTCTTGCGCTAAGCCTAGCGCGCATACGTGTTGCAGCTGCAGCCAGCCCGCCAATCGCGGTTGCCGCGTGTCGCCCCTGTCTTGCGGTTGCGGGCTGCAGCAGAGCGGCCGATTCGGTCGGTTCAGTCGGTTTCCTCGGTTTAATCTTTTCAGACTTTTCTGATTTTTGTCAAACTTCCAAGATTTGTTTAGGGAGTATCCGAACTCCAAATTGAATGATTCCAGAACCATTATTTTCCATAAATCCCCTAGAATTTTATATATTTAATTGGGATATATGTTCTGTGGTGAATGTTGTTGTTCTTATGCATTTGCATTATTCGTGTAGACCGCCCGTGTTCCCGGTGCTTGGCGCTGTTCCCGGAGTTTCAAGGAGGAGACCCGCAAGACGCCGAGTACTACCAAGGCAAGATAGTTGCATCTTGCTGTCTCTAGTTTGCAAAACTCACCCGTTTATTGTTTTTATTTCTTTCTCATGCATAAAATGATGGGAAGGGTAGAAACCTAATATTCACACTGCGTCATTAACCCTATGAATTAGCCATTTATTGCCGCCTTATTTGTTATTCCTAGCATGTCCTTGTGCATAGATGCTAGTGCTCGTGGGTTATTAGTTGATAGGTTATTCATCAATTATTAATCTTGTGACTTGGTATAATTGGAGGTGCTGAGTTGCTTCATAACCTAATCAACAAAAATCTACGTGGCGTGTGTTGACTAAAGGTGGCATAGTCGGGTGGTTTTGTGGATTGTGGATTGTTGTGGAAGTAGTCACCTTGGTCTAAGGACTTTGGGCGTGTGCTTATCCGGCCAAACCATACAAGCGCAACCATAAGTGCTAGCTTAAGCATGAGTGCGCCATGTGCTAGTCCTGGCTTAGTAGTTAGGGAAGACTGTTAACACACTTTACTTTGAAAAGATTGGGCTGCGGTCCGTTGGCTCAAGAGGGGGGCCCGAGTGCCTAAACCTTAGAGAGGGTATCGGTGTTAACAGAGGGAACTAATGAATCGCCTTGTATTGTTACTTGGTCTGGGCTCCTAAGGAAGAGCTAAGATGCAAAAGTACCACTCGGCTTATGGGTAAAGTGTGCTATACTCTGCAGAGTTAAAACTATCATGATAGCCGTTCCCACGGTTATGGGAGGGGAGGAAGGTCGTACATGGTAGTCCCAGGTGTTTAATAATAATCTGATGGGTTGGTTTTGGTTTTGAGTATTTGAGGCCTGTGCAGTCTTGCAGAGGGGTTTTCGAAGCCGAGCTCTGTTTGTTACCCTGGGGAGTTCGTTTATCCTCATTAATTGTTCAACAAATGATTTTACAACACTTTAATTAATCTTGACTAGAATAAGTGTTTATGCAAATTAACCACCCTGTTCTTGTTATACCCGTGCATTCATATTTAAGGATTCTTGCTGGGTAGCCGTATACTCACTATACAAAAACCATGGATATATTTGTTTAGGAGAAGACTCGATTCCGGTTTGCCCACAGGATCAGGAGGATTCTGTGCCGGACTTCGCGGAAGGCTAGCTATCGTCTCAAGGGTCGAATTAGAGAGCATCGACATATTATTTATCTTGCATATCATTTGGATTTCCGCTACTCTGAATATTATTATATGGATCTAAACAGACTATTGTAATAAGTAGTTGTGGTACAATTATTTTTGTATTATTATAATATTTTCTTAGTTATGATGATTGTGTTGTGATGCTCGACCCAAGTCGCTCATGAGTTGCTAGTATTGATCTCTGGGACTAGCAATGGATCATGGGTAGATCCCGGTGAAGCCGGGGTTGTGACATCAAACATGGACGCTTGTTCCACACACAAAAGGGCAAAATTTGGTTGACTGCAAATGGATCTTCAAAGTCAAACAAAAGGCTGATGGGTCAGTTGATAGATTCAAGGCACGTCATGTTGCCAAAGGCTTCGGTCAACAACCTGGCATTGATTACACAGAAACTTTTAGCCCAGTGGTGAAATCAACTACGGTGCGCACTGTCATGGCGATTGCTGTCTCTAGGGGGTGGAACCTTCGTCATCTTGATGTCTCAAATGCTTTCCTCTATGGAAATCTCGAAGAAGTTGTATACATGAGACAATCACCTGGTTTTGAAGACAGCCATCGACCTCATCATGTGTGTAAATTGCAAAAAGCTCTATACGGATTGAAACAAGCTCCACGTGCTTGGTACTCAAGATTATCAACCAAGCTACAATCTTTAGGTTTCATTCCTTCCAGGTCTGCCACATCTCTCTTTGTGTTTCATCAAGGTGATATTACTGTATACATGCTGCTATATGTTGATGACATAATCATAGTGAGCTCATCCTCTAGTGCCACATCCAAGCTAATAACCAATCTTCAGAATGAATTTCCTATCAGAGATCTTGGAGAGCCAGGCTACTTTCTAGGCATTGAAGTTCATAAGCATCAACATGGCATAACCCTGACATAGCACAAGTATGCTCTTGACATACTTGAGCGAGTAAAGATGCAGCATTGTCGGCCTATGAACACTCCCATGAGCAGTACTGAAAAACTGTCTAAAGAGACTGGTACACAGTTGTCTGCAGAAGATACACATTTATACCTAGTATGGTAGGAGCACTTCAATATCTCACTCTCACTAGGCCAGACATATCTTTTGCAATAAATCGGGTGTGTCAGTTCTTACAAACTCCCACTGATCAACATTGGTCAGCTATGAAACGCATTCTTAGATATGTGAAGGGTACATGCAATCTTGGACTGAACATTCAGAAAACACAGTCTTTACTGCTAAGTGCCTTCTTTGATGCCAATTGGGCTGGGTGCTCCGATGATCGAAGATCAACAAATGGATTTGCAGTGTTCCTTGGATCAAACCTCATATCGTGGAGTTCCAGAAAACAACAGACAGTGGCTCGATCAAGTACAGAAGCTGAGTACAAATCCCTAGCCAATGCCACTGCTGAGCTGATATGGTTACAGTCACTACTGACTGAGCTTGGAGTTCCTCAGCCCAGAACGCCTGTTTTGTGGTGTGATAATCTCGGGGCAACATATTTGTCAGCAAACCCAGTGTTTCATGCTCGTACAAAACACATTGAGGTGGATTTTCATTTTGTTCGAGAGAGAGTTGCTCTGAAGAAATTGGAAGTCCGATTCATCTCTTCCTCTAATCAAGTTGCAGATATATTCACTAAAGCTCTGGCTCAGAATCCGTTTCAGAAAATGTGTCGCAATCTCAATCTAATGCCTTTAGGTTGAGATTGAGGGGGTGTGTTGAAATATAGATAGATATGGCTAATCTTATCTCTTATCTCAGTGCCTTACTTGTAGGAGTGTTTGTTCTTTGTTTGTTTTATCCCCCTCTTTGAGGAATCTGTTGTAACTTCTTCTGAGCAGTATACAAAGCATTGATGCCTAGAGAAGTTCTCTACGGCAGCCTAATCACTTTCACAAGCTGAGCCTATGCGAGTTCACTGCATTGCAACGTACTGTCGTGTTAAGTAGCTCATACTTGTTTTAAGCTAGGACGAAAACATTTCACCGAACACCCTGAGGACCTTTCTCGATGATGCCCTCTATGTTGCCAGGGCTCCACCCGTTGGCGGAACGCTCAGAACAGTTCGGGGTGCATCCGTCCCCGGGACACACTTGACACTTCTAGCAAAACAGTACACAGACCCTACGAAGGGATGGCCCCCCAAAAAAATTGTAAGGTCCGAAAAAAACCGTGCTTTTATTGGTGTTTTTGATGGAGTTTTGGTGGCGATGACAATGTGTACCTCGTAAAAAATCAATAAAGTCAAGGCTAAAGACATTTTAGGGTGAGCTCAAGCGTTGAGAAAGGTTCATCTAGTTGATCTAGAGCTTTATTTGTTTTTGTTGTTTTTTTAACGGATTTGAGATCTCTTTTAACATTTTTTTGTAGGTGCAAGTGACGGTGATTAATAACAAACATATTTAATGACAATGCTTGGTTTAATGCTTATTTAATGACACACTCAAATATGCTTATTGCTATTAGATTAATATGTTTATTGTTAAGATTGGTTTAGTCTCATCCTATTTAAAAAAAATCATATATGTCAAGTGGATAAGCTATTCATCCTAAAAGGTATCTCTTATACTAATTGAAGCATGCAACTACTTTGTGTAAGTCCATGTTATTGGTTGATTAGATTTATGCTCTTTGTATCATGACGTATTTATTTGAACATAAGTATATTATAAACATGTTCCTTGCTATTAATGATCCTCTAAGTCTATTCACAAGATAAACTTCACTATATTTAAATGGTTTTGTGCATATATGCTATCCATTAAATATTCTCACATGAACGTAATTTAGGAAAGCTTAATCTAAACTTCATTGTATTTAAATGGTTTTGTGCATATATGCTATCCATTAAATATTCTCACATGAACATAATTTAGAAAAGTTTAATCTAGATTGTTTACAACTTCATTCTTACTTCTAATAAGAAATTGCACGTGCGAGTCTTGATTATATTCTCATGTGCATCATTAAGTGAAGTTGTGTTTATGAAATCAATTATGTGCATGAATTTAATCACCTCTCTAGTGCATATAGATTAAATACTATTCATCATGATGTACTTATTAGAGAGCTTTCTTGTGCCAAGTGTTTCTATTCATATTGTGCTTCTTTATGTGAAACATTTGCACAATTAATCGCTCACAAATATCAAACTGATCCATATTTATTGAGCTTTTGGACTAATGTATTTCACAAGTGATCTGGAAAGAATTAGGTCCTATGAATTTGTATGATGACCAAGGTACATTGAAGGATGATGGTTATGTCGAGGTTAACAAAATGACGATGTCATCAAGAGTTGAGTACTAAGTCAATGTCGATTTGGCAGGATGATCGTCGAGGAGGATGATTGAGTCAAAGTCTAATGAGATGAGAGTCTCATGAGGTAAATCAAATCAAGGTTGATAATACGAAGACGTTATCAATCATTCAGTAAAGGTCATCATGCACAACGCATCAAGAGTGCTCAAGACTAGAGTGCTCAAGACTAAAAACGTTGTTGAACCTCAAAATGAGGAAAGAAGACGATAAGTGATTTCTCCTACCTTGTATGATTTTATTTATAAGTTGATTCTAAGGATTATCGTACTATTAAGAGGGATGCAACGTCGAATAGCTTAGGTGTGTTTTAGTGCTCAAGTGATCAATCTTTAAGAGAGATCGAGGGAGAGGAGTGTTGGTGGTGTCAGAAAGTGAGAGTTTTAGGTCTTTCATGGCTTCCTTTATGGTTGCTGCTTCTATCCTTTGGGATTTAGGTAGTGAGACCTTGTGAGTTGTGTAGCCCTTGTTCTTAACTTTCCGAAGAGCCCAAGATCATTGAAATCGGAGTTCGGAGTAAAAAGTTACATCCGTTTCTATCAGGGGCTATGTGCTGTGTATCGGACTATCCGATATTTATATTGGAATATCCGATATATCAAACTATCCGATGCTTGATCTATCCGTTAAAATTATCGGACTATCCGATATGTTTTGACTTCTTATTGATTGATTTTATATTTAAACATCTCTAGAATTATTCCAGAATCTCAAAAATAACCATTGCTTTGAGTTTCTCTCACTTTCATATTGGACTATCCGATATCTGTCAACATCTAACGGCTAGTTGCTGGGAGAGTCTATTTATTGCCTCCCTCTTCCTTGTGTTTAGGGGTTGGCTTCCACACCATTTTGAGCAGAACTTCCAAGCAACCTAGGGCTTCTTGCTTTCTCCAGTCTCGATCTTTGTGATCCTCTTTGTGAGAAGAATTGGGAGGGTGTGTGAGTGCTAAGTGAGAAGAAGTCTATTTTTGATCATCTCTAAGTCTATTCTTTGTGGGCATTTATTACTTTTGAAGGTTGAGGACTACTAGACGGTTAGAAGTTAACCGCGAGCCACCGATGCTTTGTGTGGTGAGCCATGCGAGTTTGTGAAGGCCGATTCCATCTCCGAAAGGGAAGGAATCAAGAAGTAAAACCGAGGGGTCTTGGTGCGACCTTGGTGAGGAAAAGGATTGAAAGAGACTCGGGCTCAAGTGTGACCGAGCCTACCTCAATGGAGACGTAAGATCCCCTCAAGGATTTGAATTTTGGGAACAAATTTTCGAGTCTTCACTTTACTCTTGGTTTCCTCCTTACCCTCTAACTTGATTTACTTTGATTTGTGCTTATACTTGTTGCTTGTTAGCACCCTCGTGTGCTATTACTCTCTCTTGTGTTGTGGATTTGATTTTGGTGCAACTGGTATCGTTGAAATTGCTAAAGGGCTCAAACCCTAGTTTCAGCAATATCGGATAGTCTGATTTCATATAAGATAGTCCGATCTATATCAGACTATCCGATATAAACATCGCAACATCTGATATTGTTTTCTGTTGTGCTTAATATTTGTTGAAAATTGTAACGCCTATTCACCCTCTCTCTAGGCGACATCCCGATCCTTCAGATTTAATGAAGTTTTGTCTATGGAACATCTTGGTGTGGTTTTAAACTAGTTTTTGTTTCTGTTTGTGCTTAGGTCGTAGGCACTGTATGCTATGGAGTACTAGAAAACATCCCATCCGGTCTTGTTAGGAAGGGTCGATGTCGGTCAGATGTGGGTGTTAGACATTACGGGGTACCAAATTACACCCCATCCCATTTTTTCAAGTAGGTGTTTGGTTCCTGGCTTTGGTGGGCGTAAGCTCCGGATGGTACAGGGTATCGGATGGCACCACGTCTCATTTATCCAAAAGGTGGTGCGGGTACTACTGGCTTCTCGTATGGTATGACGTATCGTAGAGGGCACCAGATGTTTTCATCTAGAAGGGTTGCAACCCTAGTGGTTTTGGGGTTCTATATGGTCTAGCGTGGTATGTCCATACGATGCCACTGTTTAGTGTTGATTCACGCTAAACACTATTCTAAGATCCATTTCGGTGAGAGCCACAAAAAACTAGGGTTTCTATCTTTAGAGGTGTCCATGGGAGTCTGAGGGTTATTTCTCCTTATGTTCTTTCTTTATGGGAGATTGACCTCTTTGACACTCAATTTGACGGCCTCGTTCCAAATGACATTAAGTTTAATCGCCTTGACGCGTATGACATCGGGCACACGAATTGTTGATCTCAGTGATATTTCACCTATTTTTCTTAGTTTAATATTGATTTTTCCTCTTTTCCTCTAATGTCTTGTCCATTTTGCTACTATCTCGACTCCTCTGCCTCGGACACGTGCAGTGGTGATACGCCGCCGCCGCCACCGTGGAAGAGCCGCACCTGGACGGCAACGGCACAGTGACCTTCCTGCCCTCCCCGCCCCTCCCTCGTTTTCCCTTTCTCCGTGGCCCCCTCCTGAGCTCGGCGGACGACGGATCCATGGCGGCGGTGGGGCCTCCGCCTGGGCGCGCACGACGGGGCTGAGCTTGGGGAGGCGCCGCTGGGGGCTCGCGGTGGCTGGGTCGAGCTCCTCATCGAGACACGCAGTAGTGGGGAGGCGCCGGTAGGGCTCGCGGTGGCAATGGTAGGGTGAGCTCGGTGACAGAGAAGATGGCCGGGGTAGTGGATGGAGAAGGGGCAAAACGATAAAGTCACGTGAGTTAAAAAAGGTAAATCAACAGATATTTGAAATAAATAGGTGAAATGTCACTGAGATTATAAATTCGTGTGCCTGGTGTCATATGCGTCAAGACGATCGAACTTAATGTCATTTGGAACGATGCCGCCGAATTGAGTGTTAAAAAGGTCAATCTCCCTCCAATGAAGACTTGATCCAACAAGATTAAGCCATCTTGGGTTTGTTACTCAAGTTTTTTGCTATTGAGGAAGTTGTCTGGTGATCTATGAAGGAAGAGCTTCGCTTTGATGATTCGTCTTGTATCTATGGTCTTCCTTTGACAACTGCGGCAGATGCAAAGGTTTGGAAATCCCACGCCTCACCTAGAATCATCAGGTCGGGTGGGTGTACTATCCCTGTAATTGTCATGGAGCACCACACCAGTTGCTCTTACATGGCAATGCACGGCTTGCCTTGTGCAATAGTAACGAGCGGATCCGTTTTGGCTCGCTTGGTATAATAGTAAGAAGGAGAAATTTGTGTATACTAGCCGCTTTGGCGCCGTGGCGCGCGCCGACGAATGGCGGCGCGGCGGGCGGTGAGTGGGCGCCAGTCTGGCGATGTGGGTGGCGTGGGCGGCGAGCAGCGCGCGAGCAAACGCACCAACAAAAACGATAAAAAACCAGCGCGGCTGGGATTCGATCCGTGGGCGGCTGGCTGAGAGCTGGCTCAGCTAGCCAGCCGGCCAAGCTGCCCGCGCTGTTGAGGGAAGAGTAAAAAAAATCGTTTTATACATAAACTAAAGAACGGACGGCTGGATCTCATTGCGCACGCGATCGGACGGCTCCGGCGACGGGGCGACGTGGGCTTGGCGCGGCTTGGAGGCTCCATGTGGCGAGGTGGACGGGTGCACCCGGCTTTGTACTATTTATAGATGTCACTTTCGAAGTGTGGATTCATCTGATTGCCACTTAATGGATGGGATTAATCAAGATGTCACTCTATGTTGTGTCTTTCGTTTCCATACCATTTTGGCCCTTTTAAGAATATGTTTGGTAATTACCCTCCTCGCTGGCACACAAAAATGACCTTTTAGCTCCCATCTTTTTCCTTCCTCACTTCTTCCTATGTTGCCACTATCGGAGCCTCGTTCCCGACGAAAGAAGCTCCACCGCGCGGTTCTCTCTTCTTCAATGAATTATTTTAAGCTAAAATCTACATTAGAATACAATACTCCACAAAAAAGTTATAGACCCTTGATAAAAGGCGTGAAAAACCAAAAAACTATTAAAAAATTTGGGGCTCTAAGAAGAGGCACTAAAAGCCTCACAAAAATAAGTAAATAGCTACAGAAGTTTTGATCTCTTAATTTCCGACGATAGCTCTTAATTTTAAATTAAATAGGAAAAGAACATGGCTAGAATTAAGGAGTCAATCTCTAAAACTGCATCATAAAAATACGAACTTTGTAGGCGACATATCTCGTGTACAAAGGTTTCGTATGTATACACCATGTACACTAACTAATAGAAGCCATGAAAAATTCTTAAATAAATTATACATGTACTTCATTGGTTGCTCTATCTATGTGTGTGGACCAATTTCCGGTAAAAGATTTACCAGAAACTAATCCCCTAGGATGAAAATTACACCACTCTAGAATTAGTATAAATTCATGCTTTAATATCAGAGTGCAAAATTATTGTACCAACTTGTGGTAAAATACAAAATACTCCTACCGCTAAGTTTCTGATATAGGAAAAACTAGATTTTTTAGCCCAATGATATATCCATATCTTCTAAGAGAGAGAATAAATTCCAAATCTGCAGTAGAGAAAAAGGGGTTCTATTCATTTAAAATGAACAGTTCTCGAATAACGGGTAAGTACCAACCGTACTTGCAGGTTTTTATAGGAATATGGATACTAACTATATGCAATTAGAATTAAAGAAGGGTTATGGCTATGTTTCATGTAGTAATAATGCGATATTTAAATAAAGACTTATCACTTGATTAAAGCATATTTTAAAACATTAAAATGGATTTTAAAACAATTATATCTTCTTTCACCAGACCTTATCTCCATCACCTTTTCCAAAAATTAAGAGTATTATGAATAAAATAGGCATCACCCAGCTGACACAACCTCATATACCCGAGATAGGGTCCATCCATGTTTTTGTTATCAGCTCTGCGGAACCTATCCAACTTTACCTGTGACGTCCTCTATTTTGTCGTATGTCACTTTTATTTTCGAAAACCCAAAAATAAATTAAAAGGGAATTGTTATATACAAAACCCTGTTTTAATTAATTTAAACTAAGGTTTAAGCCAAAACCCTAGAAGACCCTTTTGAAAAATTCTGGAAAAATTCCCAAAAATCCTAAATGCCATGAATTAGCCACCCTCCAAATTTCAAATCCAAAACCCAAGGCTAGCCTGTGTTTCCGCAGTGCAACGCCGGTTTGCCGAGAGTTCGTCGGCCCAATTAAATGACGAGCAAACGTGCTAGACCCAAGCCCAAACTTGGTGGAGACATATTTGAGGCCTAAACCTGCCTAGATCCAGTAGCCCAAGTGCAAATTCGTTTATTTGCAAAAATACCAAAATTAGGGGAGTTCTAAACCTATTAGGAGTAGAATTGGAGCCCAATTCAAGTTCTACCTTTTGGAGGCCTGACCTTGTCGACCAGAGCAGTATATAAGGACCCCAAGACCCTCCCCTCAGAACCACAACTCGAGATCCACCCCAGAGCAACCCTAGCCGTCGCAAAACCCTAGCCCGAGGTGAGTTTTGGGGAATATCTCCCTGTGCCTTCCGCAAACCAACTTGTAGATCACACCATTGCGTAGATCTCGTCGAAACGGTCCAGATGGGTACCAATTTCGTCGAAATCGATGGAGAATTAAGCCCGGGAGAGCTCGCCGGAGTTCCCAGCCGCGCCGCCGCCAACCTCGCCGCCGCCGCGCCTCGGCGTCGTGCGTTCTCGCCGCCACCACCACCAGGCCGCCTCTGTCTTAAGACGCGTGTTCGCCCGCCGCTAGCTCGCTAGCCCGCTAGCGGCTTGCGTCTCGCTTAACCACGCGTCGCCGCCGCGTTGGTCTCGCCAGAGCCCAACCCCGCCGCGCCAAGTGTCGCCGCCGCGTCGTCTCTGCCCGAGCCACAGCGTGTCAGCCCCACTGTGCCCCCGCGCTGCGCCAAGCCGGCCTGGTTCACCGGTTTGGTTCGGTTCGTCGGTTTTCTCGGTTTATTCTTTTCAGCCTTTTCTGATTTTCGTCAAACTTCCGGGAATTGTTCAAGGAGCATCCGAACTCCAAATTGGATGATTCCAGAGCCATTATTTTCCAAAAATTCCCTAGAATTTTATATATTAATTAGGATATATGTTCTGTGGTGAATGTTGCTGTTCTTATGTATTTGCATAATTCGTGTAGACCGTCCGTGTTCTTGCTTGCTTGGCTGTTCCGGAGTTTCAAGGAGGAGATCTGCAAGACGCCGAGTACTACCAAGGCAAGATAGTTACATCTTGTTGTCCCTAGTTTGCAAAACTCACCCTTTATTGTTTTTATTTTTCTCATGCATAAATTGATGGGAAGGGTAGAAACCTATTATTCACACTGCGTCATTGACCCTGTGAATTAGCCCTTTATTGCCGCCTTATTTGTTATTCCTAGCCTATCCTTGTGCATAGATGCTAGTGCTCGTGGGTTATTAGTTGTTAGGTTATCCATCATTTAATTAATCTTGTGACTTGGTATAATCGGAGGTGCTGAGTTGCTTAATAACCTAATCAACTAAAACCTACGCGGCGTGTGTTGACTAAAGGTGGCATAGTCGGGTGGTTTTGTGAACTGTGGATTGTTGGAGGTAGTCACCTTGGTCTAAGGACTTTGGACGCGTCCTTATCCGGCCAAACCATACAAGCGCAACCATAAGTGCTAGCTTAAGCATGAGTGCAGCATGTGCTAGTCCTGGCTTAGTAGTTAGGGAAGACTGTTAACACACTTTACTTTGAAAAGATCGGGCTGCGGTCCGTTGGCTCAAGAGGGGGCCCGAGTGCTAAACCTTAGAGGGGGTATCGGTGTTAACAGAAGGAACTAATGAATCGCCTTGTATTGTTACTTGGTCTGGGCTCCTAAGGAAGAGCTAAGATGCAAAAGTACCACTCGGCTTATGGGTAAAGTGTGCTATACTCTGCAGAGTTAAAACTATCATGATAGCCGTTCCCACGGTTATGGGAGGGGAGGAAGGTCGTACATGATAGTGTCAGTTGTTTAATAATAACCTGATGGGTTGGTGTTTGTTTTGAGTATTCGAGGCTTGTGCAGTTTTGCAGAGGGGCTTTCGAAGCCGAGCTCTGTTTGTTTCCTTGGGGAGTTTGTTCATATTTATTAATTGATCAACAAATGCTTTTACAACACTTTAATTAATCTTGACTAGAATAGGTGTTTATGCAAATTAACCATCCTGTTCTTGTTATTATCCTTGCATCAATTATAAGGACTCTTGTTGGGTAGCCGTGTACTCACTATACAAAAACCACGGATATATTTTGTTCAGGAGAAGATTCGATTCTGGACTGCCCACAGGATCAGGAGGGTTCTGTGCCGGATTTCGTGGAGGATTAGCTATCGCTGAAGGGTTGGATAGAGAGCATCGTCATGTTTATTATTGCATATCATTTGGATTTCCGCTACTCTGATTATTATTACTCTATGGAGTTATGAAAACTATTGTAATAAGTGGTTGTGATACAATTACTTTTGCATTATCATATTATTTTCTTAGTTACGATGATTGTGTTGTGATGCTCGACTCAAGTCGCTCATGAGTTGCTAGTATTGATCTCTGGGACTAGCAATGGATCATGGGTAGATCCCGGTGAAGCCGGGGTTGTGACATTACCAATATAACAACTTATTAATTATTATATGGTTGGATTCTCAATGTGTCATTTTTATTCAATAAAACCTAATGTTTTGCAATATGCCACATACTGTGCAGATATTGAGAAAATAACCTCAACAATGCTGAGCTCCGCACAATCACCATGGTAACCATGCTAGTGACTCACTCGCTCAAGTATTGCGGAAAACCATGCAAGCATTGTAAAAACACTAAGGCAATGCCCTGCCCTCCAAGTCATTACGGTAACCTTGCTAATGAAATGAGCCTATACATTTCCATTTTCCTTCACAATTCATTTCCATATCAATAAACCACTTTATCATATGGACAATAATTACTATTCTATCTTTTGGAATACACATATATAGATTTCCTTTTCTAGAGTATGCAAGGTTTAACCATTTCAGGAGAGCTTTTAGCCGTGGAGTTTGGATTATCAAGTTAGAGAATTTCAATAAGTAAATAGCTAGAAGGTGGTGCAATAATTAAATAATAACTGATAATTAGGAATTTCAAAGTGCATCAAAGGATATGAAGACCTCCCTTTAGTGGATTACTCGGATCCTACGAATTTTGCGGATATTTCTGAGCAATTGATCCAGGCGTCAACGTCTATTTATAGAAAAGGTGAAGAAAATCCAATAAACATTTAAATTATAAAACAAAATGAAAATGCATGAGGCATGAATGCATGGGAAACAATTTTAGGTGGGATCTTTTCCGGGAAAAAGCTAGGGTATGGTGATGGTTTGTATGATTTTTAATGTCTCATAAATAGAATGGGTGAAGAGGGTTTGGCTTTAGCTAGGATGATGAGAGATGGTGGAGCAGGATCATTTTGGGAAATTTCTACATGGGAAAGGATGTTAGGGGGCATGACTTTATGTGGTATTTGAAATTCCAGGGTTTGGATTTAGCAGCAATCTAATCCTAAAGGGAATTTATTGGAGATAAAAAGGGTGGAAATTTTGTAAATATAACTTTAAACAAAATATCAGATAAAAGGCTCTTATTTGGAATTTTTGAATTTAGGGTGAACTTAAAAGGCATTTTCCTAGGAAAAGCATTTTTAAGTAAAAGAAAGGTAAAGGAATTTATTTATGGGATTTAATGCTGGTAAATGGGTGAAAGATTATGAATATAATTTTAAAATGGAACATTTATAAAGAAATAATTTTATTTGTTTTTTGGAGAATAAAGATAAATATAAAAAGGGCATTTTCCTTTTAAAAAGAGGATGAAGAACATTTTATTTTTAGAATTTAATTATGAAAAGTGGATATTTTATATTCTTACAAAATACTACTTTGAATTCTAGACTTTTGAGAAATTTTGTAGAATTTTTCAGAAGGGATTTGCTATTTTATCTAAAGTTGAAAGGTGTTTCTGGATTTAGAAAATAAAAGGAGAAAGGAATAGGCTAATTGGACCGAAGCTGGGCCGGTCCACTAGCTCGCGGCTGCACAGGCTGTGTGGACTGAAAGGTGGGGTTAACGTCTAGTGAGAGGAAAGGAACGACTGAGGATGATGGATGGGACCCGGCTGTCAGAGAGAGAGAGAGATGGGGAGGAGGCGGCGGGAGTCACCGGCGACAGCGAACGACAGCCGGAGGCGGAGTATAGATGATTGCAAGATGCAATTGGGGGCATGGGGATGCTAACTGAGGTGACGATGGTGCTCGAGGTGGCCGGGGTGGCCGGAGAAGGCGGCACGACAAGGTCGATGTGGCGGTGGCTTCGAGAGATGACGGCGACGATACTCCGAGCGATACGGGTGGTTGGTGATGGTGGAGCTAGCTTGGCAGTGACGAGTGGAATCTTTTGTGTGCTGGGGTCGAGGCTGGAGAAGGACGGAGGTGGCTGGACGACAGCTCGCCGGAGTTGGGGAAAGAGGCGATGCGGGAGCGGCTTCCGGTGACGGAGGAGAGATAAAAGGGGCACGAGAAGGAGGCTTGGTGTTTTAGTAGGTTGGCGGGGGTCCTTTTTATAGGCCAGCCGCAATGACGATGAGCCGAAGATGGCATGCCACGGCGGTGGCGGCAATGCGACGTGGCAGTGAACAATCCACGAAATGTCGCGATCGGATAGGGACGCTGAGGTGGAGGATGAGGTTGCCACGACGGAGAGCAATCCGAGGGTGCAAAAATCACAACGAGAGGTTTGGAAACGACACCGGAGGAGATATTTGGTGAGCGCAGCGGCGGAACCGGCGGTGGCGACGGTTTTGGAGGCAGCGGTGACGTCCCAAGTAGGGGTGGACGAAAAGCTCGGGCTCGACGAGCCGTTCGAGATCGGATCGAGCTCAGATCGGGATCAATCGGGATCAGATCAAGCTGGAATTAATTTCGAGCCGATCTCGAGCTGCGTCTCGAGCTCGGTTGTAAAACGAGCCGATCTCGAGCAGCTCGATTTTAGCTCGAAAACTCGAATAATAAGGATGCAGTATGAAGAATTGCAGACAGACAATAGGCCCATTCGGCCAAGCCAAGCCAACCAGGCCCATCAGTCATGCAGAAGACGGTACTTGGGCCTTGGCCTCTCCTCAATCCTCATCTAGTCATTCACTCATCCTCTATTCCTCTCTCCAGTGTCCTCACTCGGTCACTCCCGAAGTCCCGCTGCGGCGGCGGCGGCAATGCCCTAGCTCTAGCTGCTAGCTCCCAAGCCCAAGCCACCCACTCGCGTGCGTGCCGTCGGACCACCGGTGCGGCCCCGGCTTCACCACTCGCCTCGCCCGATCGGCGATCGCCCGCCCCCCCGCCGCTTCGTGGTGGTGGTGGAGAATCTTGGCGCGCCAGCGATGGCGTTGGGAGGAGCGCGGTTGGCCCAATGAGTGATGCGATGGCCGTCGACGACGACGATGTTGAAGTAAACCAGTAACCCTAACCCGGTAGTTGCATTGCCACTATAAAATGATGAAAAATGAGGTGTATATTGCTTTTCGAGCCAAACCGAGCCGATCTCGAGCTAAACCGATCTCGAGTTCGAGCCTTACAGTTAGCTCGGTTTATAACTGATCCGAGCTCAAACCGAGCTCGAGCTTGGACAGAGTCAGCTCGCTCAAGATCGACTCGAATCCACCCCTAGTCCCAAGGTAGACGATGATGCACAACCATCCGATCGAGGAGAGAATAAATTACGGCCGCTGGATCTTCTTAACCGAACCGGTACGGCGGTTTCGGGACGTGGCTTAACGAGAGGAGTTGGATTTGGCAGTTTTGCTCCGGGGCGTCGGATGCAACTTAAGCGCTCTAGGTGGGCCAATTTGGGCCGAAACCGAGGCGGGAGAAGGAAAATGGGTGACGCCGAAGGCGTAATCCGAAAATGGAAACCGCATTTTGGCGAATTTCCAGAAAAGGAAGGGTAGGGTTTAAATGGATAAATAAATTCCTGAAAATTCATAAAGGTTTAAAGAATTTGTAGAAAATTGCAGAAGTCTTAGAAAAATGTGATCTTGGGCTCCAATATCCATAAAAATGAGGGGAATCCAAATATGAGATAATATTTGATATGCTATGAGATGGTTTTCTTTGAAATTTAGAAGAAGTCATTTTCTTAATGGGATTAAATGAGAAATGCATTTGGAGAAAGCTAGAAAATGCAGAGTAGCTCTGGGAACTTAAATAGTGATTTTCGTGAAAAATTTTCATGCAAAATTTAGAAATTTTGGGGATGTTACACTATGTACAATGTTTCAAGATTAAATTTGTTCTATATTAAAAGTTATAAAAAAAATAAAATTATAATAATACAAATAGTTTAAAATTGACAATTTTTTTCTCTTTTTCTAACTTTTAATATTGCATAAATTTGAACTTAGACTGTGATACGCAGGTCACACTTATCAATTTTTTATATTTTTTATTGACTTTATTAGTTAGTGTATATATAACCGGAAAATTCTATATACACATGATACGCTGTCAGCTTTGGAAAAATAAAATGAAAAAAAGAGACCCGCTTCCCGTCATCCCGTGCCGTCTCCGCGCAATCGCATCCGGCATTCCCGCGATCCAGCGTGCCTGTGCCTTCCCGAAGCCACTACCACCACGTCCACGTGCCCCCACGTTTCACCAGATCGCGTCCACCCCCATCCCCACGACGCGCTTTCCCACGCCTTACTCGAGGAGTCCGAGTCGCACTACCCCAGTCCGGTGCCGGACGCGGATCAGGATCACCACCGATCACCACCGGCCACCACCTCGCGGGCGAGCGCCATGGCGACGGCGGCGTATGGGCGCAGCCACAGGCCAGGCGACGAGGTCGACGACTTCGACGAGTTCGACCCCACGCCATACGGCGGCGGCTACGACCTCTTCCTCACCTACGGCCGCCCCCTCCCGCCCTCCGACGAGACCTGCCACCCCTGCTCCGCCCCCTCCACCTCCTACGACGCGCCCCACTACTCCGCCGACGAGCCCTCCCCCTACGCCCACCACGCCAAGCCCCAGCCCGCCTACGGCTTCCGCCCCCAGCAGGAGCAGCAGCAGCCGTCCTATGGGGGCGACTCCGGCTACGGATCCAAACCCCAGCCCGCCTACGGTGGCGACTCTGGCTACGGATCCAAGTCCCAGCCCGCCTACGGTTTCCGCCCCCAGCAGGAGCAGCATCAGTCGTACGGCTCCGGCTACGGATCCAAGCCCCAGCCCTCGGAGGAGGACACCTACGGATCTGGGTACGGCAGGAAGCCGCAAGAGGAGGGGGGCTATGCCTCCGGCTACGGACGGAAGCAGCAGCAGGAGGAGAGCTATGGGTCTGGGTATGGCAGTAAGCCGCAGGCGGAGGACAGCTATGGATCAGGGTATGGGACCAAGCCGCAGCAGAAGGAGAGCTATGGCTCTGGGCATGGCTCCGAGCAGAGCTACGGTTCGGAGTATGGGAGGAAGCCGCAGGCTGAGCAGAGCTACGGATCTGAATATGGCAGGAAACCGCAGGTTGAGGAGAGCTATGGATCGGGGTACGGGAGCAGGCCGCAGGGAGGAGAGGATTATGGAAGTGGTGGGTATGGGAGGAAGACTCAGGAGGAGAGCTATGGCTCCTCCGGGTATGGCTATGGCAGGAAGACCGAGGAGGAGAGCTATGGTGGTTCTGGGTATGGATATGGGAAGAAGACACAGGCGGTTGAAGGCGCTTATGGCTCTGGTGGGTACCAGAAACCGAAGCCGTATGGGGAGGAGACTCAGGGTTCATATGGTTCTGGCTATGGAGAGGAGAAGCCCAAGTATCAGAGTGGTGGATATGAGAAACCAAGCTATGGTGGAGGAGAGGAATACCAGGGGAGCTATGGCCGCAAGAAACATGTAAGTCATCATCCCTCGTTCTTGTGCAATGCGTTTGTTCATTGTGCATGGTTTAATCATTTGTTAGTGGCTAACTGTTGTAATAACTTGCTTGAAGGAAAAAACATGATATTTATTACTCCCTCCGTATCAAAATGTTTGTCACTTTTGACTTTTGAACAAACGTTTGACCATTGGTCTTATTCAAAAAATTAGCACAAATATGTAAAAAAAAGTCATACTTAAAATATATTTAGTGATAAAACAAGTCACAATAAAATAAATGACATTTGCATAATTTTTTTGAATAAGACGAATGGTCAAACGTTTATTTAAAAGTCAAAAGTGACAAATATTTTGATATGGAGGGAGTATGTGTTACTGTGGGGTTTACAACAGGATGGATATGATGAACCTAACCATTATTTAGCCATTCAACTTTTAGGATTATTAACTGAAAACAGCTTATGGAATTCGGTACGCATAAGGAATTAGCATGCCAATCCAAAATGCAAAGCTTGTGTAACTAATTGCTACTAAACAATTGGCTTGCAAATAAAAAAATACGATATAATATAGGAATTATATATTGAAAATTTTATTTACAGTACAGAATAAAACGCTGCTAGCAAGAACTAGTTGTGCATGGCTGATTCAATCATGAACAAGTTCTGAAGTACATAGTTCCCAAAAGTACATTTGCAGTTTCTGTGTTCCCAAAAGTATTGCAGTTTCTGTATGTTTGGTAATACTGCTTGATTCGTTATAATACTTTATTCTTGCGTGAATTCATCAATTTGTTAAATATTGATATGCTTGTGCAACAGTTGGATATATGTCATTGTTCTCTTATCCACAGTAAAATACAGAATTAGCGTAGGCAAACAAAACACCACGAATGGCATTCATTTAGATTGAACACCCAATTGTAACTTACTGGAATGCAACTTCCTGCTTGTGTCATGATTCCATGGTTATCTGAGTTCTTCATTATCAATCTGTGTCTTTTGAGCATACTTATGCCTGTAAATTAAGATTAAAGGCGTGAAGAAATGTTTGAAAACTGTGAGAAACAGGAGTTTTCTTAATTATCTTCTCTCAGTCGTACTGTTAATAAATTTTACTGTCCCACTTGTTTATTGCAATTTTTTTTCGTGTTGTTGGGCAAGATTATTTAGTGCATTTCTTCAGCCAACCAAACATTATGTTTCCAGTGTTGTCACAAACCCTAGGGAAAAAAAAAAAGAAATCTACGTCGTGTTTAAGATCATCTCATTAGCCCTAAAATGTCATGCTGCTGCTTTTCAGGATGACGACGACTCTGATGATGAAAAGAAGAAACATTACCAGAAGCATCACCATCGCCGCCATGGCTATGATGACTAAGCTTATTCACTGTGGTCTTGATCTACTGCTACTCTACGTTTGGTTGCTGCATGAATAAAAACATGGCCTTGCTTGCCTTCTTGGCATTGGATGTTTATTTCGCCCCTGCTATGTGCGTGGTTTATATATTTGTACTACTATCATCATATTTGTATGTTTGAGAGACATAATGAAGAACGTTGTTTGTCTGCAGAAACTGAATTCTGCTCTGTTTGTTCATATTGATGCTGTTTTCTTTCCCTCGTACGGGAACCTGCCAGGAGGAAATAGCCCTCCTCTCCTAGATGTTGGCTCTCTTGATTCGGTTTTTTTTTTTTTTTGTTGGCTCTTTGGAAAAGTTGAATGCCTTCAAAAAAATGATGAGAAAGGTTTTTTTTTTTTTTGTTTGGAGATTTTGAGAAAAAATTGATAAAGCCTTGAACAAATTACTTGCGACGAATGGTATGTATAACAGGATAGATTTCTTCAGTTGACTTTGACTTTTAGTTGGTTTATAAGCTGAAAAATAAGGCCAGTGTTCTCGCGCGGTTGCCGGTTGCTGTCTTGGCTTTTGTTTCTGCCGCTGTCTGTATTGAACTAAGAGGGAGCAGTTAGAAGTTCTGATACGAAGCTGATGCATGTGGCATGCTCGTCTTGCCTGCGATATTTTCCTTTTTCCCTCCGAAACGGTCAATCGGCGATGGATCATCAGCTGCTGTTTTTGAGTGACCACGATGGCTTCAGCTCCACCACTGGAGCTCAAGCGGGTGTCGGCTGCTGCTGATGTGACGCGACGCGATGCTGTGGCTCCATCTGATTGGGTTGAAATAACGTCGGAGCGGTTTGTTTGTTTTTTTTTGTGTGGCAACCTATCTGACTCATTGTTTATGCCCCCACAGTCCCTTGATGCGCGTTCCAACTTTAGGGATACAAATGGGTTGGTCCTAGAACTACTTTGGTCCTCACTCGTTTATTTATTTGTATTGATGAGCTAGTGAGGATCAAAGGTGGTTCTAGGATCGGCTCATTTGTATTTCTATTTCGACTAAAGGTATTCGAACGCGCTGAGTCATACGACACTCAACCCTATCTTTGTTTTCTCTCTAAAAAAACCTATCTCCGTCCCGAAATGAAATAGGTACTATTGTTCTTACATGACAAATTTAGGTATGATGATTTCTTATAAAAATTAATGACCTCTGCAGTTAAAAAGTAAAGTTAATTCCTTATTTTCCGTCGTCGAACTTTGAGGTTCCTTATTTCCCACTAAAAATGTTTGGCTTTCTTATTTACCATCTATTTAAAGTTTGGGGCCTCATTTACCACTTCCGTTAGTTTTGCCGTTAGATTTGATGGAGTTTTATTTAAATTTGATAGAATTCAATAAAATTTCATTTAAATTCACCAAAATTCAACATAATTTCATTTAACATTGTTGAACTTTTATCTAAAATTCTCGAGGCGTCCACCCCACGGGGTGGGGTTTTAAATGGAGTTCTCCTTCATGATAACATGCCGAAAACCTTGACGGTGAAGCAAGAATCAGCCAAGATCATTTTTTTTCATAATGTTGTGCTAGCAAATCCGTAAATCGTAAGGTTGAGAATAATCAAGTTTGAAAAGTGTGATTCATTTCATTTATATAAGAAAATATACGTATTAATGTTGTACTCCCTCCATTGGAAATTATAAGACGCACACGCATTATAAGATTCAAACTTGAACAATAATTTATCTAACAATATGTAAATTCTGTGATGAAAAAATAGTACCGTTGATACATATTTGAAAGTATTTCTAAAGCTATAATAATTGTGTTAATATGAATGACGTAGATCAAGAGAAATCAAGGTTTAAGCATAATTTAAAGACTATATGCTAAATTAAACCGTATGTTTTTAAAAATATAGATCGAGTACACTGCAACTCCCTGATCACGCGTTACACACTTATTTACATGTCAGACTTTTTTTAATCTAAAATAATAGGCCAAAGAAGGGGAGAAATCATTGGGACCAGGCACCAGCCAGCCAGCAGCGGCCAAGCGGCGACTCGTTTCACCGTCGCGTCACGCCTTCCTTCCCTCCCCTCCCTTCCCGGCGAGCCCTCCTCCTCCCCCACCTCCTCTGTCTCTGTGCGCCAACCACCACGCGCGCCAGTGCGCCACCGACCCGGCACCTCGCCGGCCACCGCGCTAAGCTGCGGCGTGGAGGCCTCCTGGCCGTGGCTCGCGATGGAGGTGGCACCGGCGGAGGTGGCTCCGGCCCGGGCCCCTTCCTCCGCGGCGGAGGCGGAGGAGCGTCGCGCGGCGAGATGCCTCCCCAGGCTGGTCGCCGGCATCCTCTCCGGCGCGCTCACCGGCCTCTTCGCCGTCGGTACGCGCGCCTGGCCCTCGTGCTTTTTTTCGCCCTTCGGGTCTTTGATCACGGGCGCTTCTTCGGTTGGTTGGCGAAGAAATCTTGTTCCTGCGACTTCTTCCTTCGTCGTAGCATAAGAAACTAGAGATGTTTGATAGGAACTGTACCAAATCTGACTGCCTTGGCAGCCTACATATTGGGCTTGTGTGTTCTGCCTTTGATGCGGATTCGTGGTGCATGCTTGTGAATTGTGATGTATGAAGCTGGAGGCTTGACGGGGGCGGTCACCGGCGCGTTGGCTGGAAGAGCCTCTGACAGCGGCGTTCTCCGGGGAGCTGGGCTGGGCGCGTTTGCTGGTGCTGTACTCTCCATTGAGGTCCTGGAGGCGTCTCGAGCTTACTGGTCCGCGGACCGATCAAACCGATCAAACATGCAGAGCACATCACCCATGGTCAGTACCACAAGCATTTTCAGCAATTCGATCATTTCAAATTTAGCCAAATTTGTGGATTATAATGTTTTCGCCTCTTTTTTTTTTTTTTTTTTGCACATTTGTCTAACAAGCACCGTTAATAATGTTACTATCTCCGAAGTTGTTCATTTTTATGGTGCTTTAATTCTCTTGCTGGTTCCTTTGATCCTAGATAAAGAAAGCTGTCATTTCTCAATTGTTTGATGCATTGTTTTAAAATAGCACAGTTTTAGCAAATACTCCCTCCAGTCAGACATAAGTGATGTTTTGAGATGATTGCAATCAAACATTTTGAACTTTTGCCGTCGATATCTTTATGGATATTTAGATTGGAAAAATGAAAATGATATGTATAAATTTTTCTCGGCAAGTGGTTCCATAATAACATGAAGTATTAGGTTTTATAAATATTATAATATAAACTAGTGCAAAATTTATATTTTGAAGACCATGCCAATGTCTAGAACATCACTTGTTTGTGTCTTAAGGGAGTATGTATCCAATTTGTTTTGATAAATGGCATTAATTGACCCATGGCGGGTGTGCTCATAAGAAAATTCTTTGATCGGTTCCCAGGGGAATTTCATAGATCAACTACTTCATGCTCGGTTTGTGCAAGAGCAATATGAGCCATCACTATACACGGCATACCGTTGGCAGGTCAGTTGTAGTGCTCAATGACATCAGCAGAGTAGCTGTATCTTCTATTTGTGAAAAGTACTCAAATGAGAATCATCATTAGCAGGCTGGCTAATAATAATGATTTTTGCACCTGTATATTAATCCATTTGGTAATGGGTTATACAGATGATATGTCTATGGATTTTAAAACAAATGTCTGTACCTGATAGCACATTATTTGTTTTAACCGAAGTTCAGATGCTATTTGTCAACAGATTGAGACTACAGACTTTGGTAATGATGACCTGTCTGAGATCTTTGCGGGAGTTCCATCTGAAGGTGTCTCAGAAGATTCACTAAAGAAATTACCACACCATGTAATGACTGATAAAATGCAGGACTCAATTGGTGAAAACTTGTCTTGCCCTATTTGCTTGCAGGTATGGGTGTTGTATTGTATTCTTGTTTATTGGAGAATTAAGTAATCTTGTAGAACTTATTTATCTGTTTTAATGCATGATTTGACATATCGACTGCTTTGAATCTTTGAGGTAATTTTACTCCGTGTGCGTACTAGTTGATATCCTGTGTGTTTTGTGGCAATCAGAAAATGACGATTTACATAAATAAATTGCTGGATGGAAACTAGCAGTAATGCGTTAAGAGTTAATTTGGAGAAACAAATAGGCTAACAAATTATGTTTGCCTTAGCAATCATTTATTGAGATCTCTGAAGAATTCAGAATTTCAGATGTTTTGAAGGTATGATACTTGGTTGGACAAAAATCAAAGCATATAGGCGAAGCTTATAGTAGAGTTTAACCACAATGGAAAGGGACATCCACTGCACATTGCTATTTTGTTGTACAGCACATAAAGTAAAGCATTTAGCAGTAACCGATTGTACTTTGCCGTGGAGCCAAATTGCGTGATTGAGCTTGATGATACCAACTTTACCATGTTCTTTTTCAGTTACAGGCTTACTGCATTGTGAATATTTGGTAAACACACATTGGCTCTAGGTCATTTTTTTAGACTGCTCTTGATTAAACGTGGTTATTGTACCTCAACCCGCTCATATGGAATGAAACATAACTACCTAAGCAAGTGTTGATAGCCTACATTTATGCTTTCATTTGAAGAGATTGCATGCATGCATGTGCGTTTTGAAGCTACCCGTAATCATTGGGTATGGTCTCATTGTGGCACTCACTAGAAAACCGAAAGCAAAATGACATAAAAAATGGTGATAGGAGTGCCCATATGTCTGCTTGATTTTGGTGCATTTAAAGTGTGACCAAGACTTCTCACCATTCCATGCATTATGACTTATGAGAAAAGGAAAAAGTACTTATTCAGTCCCTCGACTATGGAACACGAACCAATTTAATCCCATCATCCCAGACATGAAACACCGAGCAAGAGTGGTTTTCCAATTAGCAAAATCGGACCAAGATGGTCCCTTCACCAGTCAAACAACGGTTTGGGGTTGTTTTTCTGACAAGTCAACACATGTGGCTACGTGTAGCAGGGAAACCAACCACTTGTGTCACCATATCAACAAAAACCATCCTGAACTGTTATTTGACCAGTGAAGGGACCATTTAATCCGTTTTTGCTAATTGGCGGAGCACTCTTGGTCGATATTCCACAAAAGAGACCGGATTAGTTCACAAGCCATAGTTGAGGGATCAAATAGGTATTTTTTTTCTTTACGAAAATATAGTGAATTCTGGGACCATTATTATTGATTGAACAATCTCGATAATTATGTTCCGTGCAATCTCCAATGTGGTTATTGACATTGTGTTCTGTACGAGCATGACGCATTTGCTTTGTTGTTGTTTGTAGCTTTATTTTGGACATCATGACGATTTACTCTTGTCCCAGGATATTGTGGCCGGAGAGACGGTGAGGCGGCTGCCAAAATGTTCTCACACGTTCCACCAGCCTTGCGTGGACAAATGGCTCAGCGGCCATGGCTCTTGCCCTGTCTGTAGGCAAAACGTGTAGATATATGACGTGCGGTTCTGTGCTCTTCTTAGAACAAAGATGTTATACTTGTGTTTAGTGCCTGCGCTAATCGTACATAGAAAGATATACGGCACTGTAAATTAAGTCCTCCACGTGTTTCTCCCGTGCATAATTCGAGGATACACGGCTTTGTACATGAGATCATTCCGAGGATATATCATGCAAAAAAAATCGATCGGTTGGGATGTAAAATTGGAAAAAAGTTTGCACTTTTGGAATTCTGGAGGTGCATCATGCACTTATGGCGTCGATGCATTGATTCACTTGTTGAATCCGCATGGATCACAACACAGTTCTGTTGACTCTCTCTCGCCCCCCATCTCTCTCTCTCGATCTCGATCGCAACATAGTATTGTCCTGAACTCCTGGCCAGCTTGTTGACTGGCCGTAGCTCGTTGGTTTGCTCCTCCCACCGTCGCCTCCGTCAGTTGGCCACCCTGAAGCTCCTAACCTTCGGTCCCTCACCCTCACGGCCATGTCGCCGTCCTCAAGCTCACGTGGTGGTCTCCCAATCTTTCGAATACTTCTTGTGATTCTTGGGAGCCCGTAGATCATCTACAGAGAGGTTCCTTGGTACCTCGAGAGAATCTTCTCTGTTATTAAAGAAGTATCAATTCCTACTCATCACTCAAGCGGGGCTCTACCTCGATCCCTAAATTTCAAGATTCTCGCCTTAGTCAGTTCATTGTATGAGAGATTCTCTAGTCTCTATGTCTTTCTAAGCATATACTTTGATAAAGGCTTATCGAAGAGGACATAAATGTCCAATTTTTTAAAACCTACGAGGATGCTCTCACATGTTATTGCAGAGCTAGATAGAGATGAAGCTAGACTACAACTACTATTAGTATGCTCTTACATGTTATGGCAGAGCTAGATGGAGCCACGGAGGAGCTAAAGGTGAAAACAAACCAAGCTCAAGCGAGCCATGACTAGCTCGACTCGGGTTTATTCGAGTGATCGAGCCAGGAAGCAGGCTCAGCTCGGGCTCATTTGTCAAGCAACCTGAGCTTAAGCAAGCCAACCAATCGTCATCGGCCGGGAAAAAGGGGAGAGAGCAATGCAGCCGGCCAAGAGGAGGCAGCAGCACGGCCCGTCGGTTGGCTAAGGAAAGGGGTGGTGAGGCTGGTGGGAAAAAGAGGTAGTGATGTCGATCAGCAGCAATATAACGGTGGAACCTAAGAGAAGGAGGATGGTGCCACCGAGAGAAGTAGAGACGATCGTTGCGGCCGAGTTACTGGAGCAAGAGCGATGGCAGGAAAGGAAAAGGGAGAAGGTAAGAGCGTCTGCTTCTAATAACCAACGAATGGCAAGTGCTCTTCCTTGTTTAGATCCTATTTCAATCGGAACTTTCCGCGTCGATCCTTTTTTATTACGTCTTGTTTTTACTCCTATATTGGGGGATGCTTTAAGAGGAAATAGGGTGCCGATGGTGAATGGATTTGGAGGTACGGAGGTGCCAATTAGAGGAGGTAGGAAGGAACGACAAAGAAGAGACCGAGAAGGCGTGGCAGCTATTGGGTTAGATGAGGTAGGAGATGGAGCGACCAAATGGGACGCTACTTGGACGGGGGATGGACCTAGTGAGTACCACTGTGGTGAGTTAGGGGCTGACCAGGCAAGCAACCTAGCTGACCATGGCTTGCGTGGACCCGTTAAATACGAACGAGTTGAAAAATTAGTTCAGCTGAGACTTGTGCAATGAACCAAGCCCAGCCCAGACAGAGCTAGACTATGCTACCAGATGGAGGAGCGTAGCCCTGATTGATCTAGACATAGACGGTTTAATCAGGTGCAGCGTGGCAGAGCTAGACTTGTGCATATCATTGCCCTTCCAAGTTGCAACAGATGATCCAGCCCTGCTCATTGCTACTCCACTATGTACTGTTAACATATGCGGTCACATAATAACAGGCCTTGGCCTGATTTGTTTGGAATAAAAATTGCCAGAAAATTTGGCCTGAAAAAATTGTGACCCCTCACAAACTCTTAAGAGAGTAAAAAAAAATTATAAAAAAATATTTTACGAATTTTAAAGACTATTTAAAGACAACATATCCCATATACATAGTTCCAGTGTAAACCAGTGTACAATGACTAACAAAAGTTATAAAAAATCTAAAAAATTAGTAGATATTCTTCATTTTGATTTTGATTGTTCTATCTATGTATAAAGTTTGAAGATCAAATTCATTTTATATTAAGAGTTATAGAAAAGAAAAAATATATTTCCTCAGAAAAAATATATTTTCTCATATATTTAATATAGAATGAATTTAATATTCAAATTCAAATTTTATACATAAGCAAGTTCATTGGAACATCTACAAAAAAAATAGATTTTTTATTTTTATTAGTTGGAGTACACGATGTTTACACAAAAACCCCTACACAGGATATGTTATCCTATTTAAAACCCCATAAAAATGACTTAAAAGTATTTGACTTATAAAAAATAAGAATTTTCATTTAATTTAATTTAATTTGATTTGATTTAATTTAATTTAAGCTGAAACAAATGTCCGCGCCAGCGTGTATAACAGATATATATCACCTACTTGTTGACATTTAAAAATACCAACAGCCAACAGGCACACAGCCACAAGCAAATGATTACGAATTTACTAGTCTCAAACCTATTAAATGACGGTGCTGATTAGTTCGAAGAACAAAATATAGTTCTGAATTATATTCAAGCAGCACTGCAGAAACTCTGTTTGCAGTCCGTTCCTAATAACCCAGGAGCGACAATAAAATGCGGTAGCGCTGTAGATGCGAGCTACTCTTGCAACTTCCGGTTTTCCACTCGATGCCTTTCCAGCAGATTACCTTCAATCTAACAACTTCAAGCTATTTTTTTTTTCACATTTGAGCCATTTTCACATTTGAGAAGTCCATCTCGGGGTGCTGTAATGAAAAGCTCAGTTAGATACACAAAGCTGAATGGGTCAATGGGAGGTTAAACTAGATGGAGAGAAGGATTATCATGACGCATCAAACCTGAGCCATGAAATTCTTGAGCATTTCTTGCTTTTGCATCTCGTCACTAGTTGGAAGACCCATCTGCTTCTGACGTTGGTCAAACTGCAAAATGTGGAGAAAAATTAGCATGCTAGCTAGTATCAAGTTTGTAAAATTTCAAGGTTTCTTCACATAGTATATGCATTAAGATTTGACTATTGTACCATCATCTTCTCCACAGTCTGTCTGGTCTCAGGATCCAAATCAGACAGTTTGCTGTTCTCAGGTTCCACCTTTTGGGTATCAACTTCAGGATCACCTTTGATCACAGATCTCCACCATTCCATTTGATTATGTTTCGTCAGCAATATAGACAACAATTTTCCATCCTCTAAACAACATCATCACAAGAAAGTGATATTTTTTTTGTCAGTAAAAGCTTAGGATGAAATGGATATAACAAGTGGGCACTAGTACCATAATAAAAAGAAAAGTGTAACATATACCTATACTCCAAAAGCAGTCGTCAACCTTAACTGGTTGGTAAAGCTCACCCTGGTAATAAGTGAAAAGTTTCAGTTAGAAGACCAAGTTACCAAATCGTCAACACAGCTACACCTACATAACTTCTAAAGAAGAATGCTCTCATTTGTAACAAGAAAATGAACTTAATAGTTTTTACTACTTACATCAATGATGGGAGGTTGCCCCTTCAATCCAACCTTCAGACTGTTCTTCTTAATATCACAGACGACAAACCTTGATTTTGTTCCTTGAGGAATAGGAACAATAATGTTGACTTCTGTCAACTGTTGAGTCCAGGAATAGTTCTCCAAATCAAGACCATTACCAGCATTTTGTTCTGCTTAATAAAACAAAAATACAATGCAAATCAATTAGTTGATCATCAACAAGTGCAAAGAAATATAAATGCCAATCAGAGCTATTATTTTAGAAAGGCAAATGAAAGATAACTTTACAAATAAGACAACCAGATTAGCATATTAAGTGCATCGGATTCACTGAATTTATATGGTATGGATCTATGTGTGAGCAATCAACTTCGGAAATCTGCATATAAACCACTCCTGAAACAAACTGGTTTGGCCCAATTTGAAATATAAGTATGACAATGAAAACCTAGTTTATGGCACATCCATCTGGAAGCAAACATGTGATGAATGATGCGTCCATGTGATTCTATCCTAAACAAGCTGACTTTTTAGAAAGGTTTACTTCATCGTTAAGAGGACAGTTCTGCAAATCAGAAGCATACAAAATACCCAAGATCAGGGTTTTAAATATCTAGTAGAAGCAGATCGGTGGAATAATTTTATACTGGATAGCGTACATCAGCAATATAGCAAGTGCTACATGCTATACTATGAAACAATAAAAAATACAATGATATGATTAGTCTTAACTATCTGTTAGAATAATCTGTACAAACATCCAACATATCAAATACCACGCCTACAATGATGTGTATCTTAACGTAACTATTAGACATAATTAGTATGAAACATAAAAAATATCAAGCACCCAATGTCTACACCTAGGATAGTATCAAATATCATAAAATCGTGGGTGTTTTTATCACATGAAGTATTTTTTCTTGATCATATTAGCGTGTTTAGATGCACACTTGATCCCTCTTATGAGCCCTGAAAGAATAAGCCGAGGAAGAGGCCTCTTAACACTTATAACTAATTAGTATAGATGAATTTCTAGGGTTAAGGAATTTCAACAAATATGATAAGGTCGGAATCCAAAATTTTGATTGATGTTACCAAAGCAGATGCAATGTAAATGATTTTGGTAATAATGCTACTATATTGTCGCAGATATCAGGATATCGGGTGTATTGGCGTGATATATCGGCAAAGCTGCAACCACTAGAACCAATGTGTAGCTGTCGAGGACGCACCCCTAGAGATAACAGCCTAAGACATTTTATAAAACGGTTCCCTAGAGATCCAAACTGTCCTAGCTTACATCGTATCATTTGACTCATCAATTCAGAGTTTCTCCTAATACGGGAACGGGAACGCAGCTCCGTTGCAACTAACAGATCCAATAAGCAGCATATTGATAGAGAATTATTGCAAATTCCTAGCCTAAACAAAAGCTCCTTATTTGATGATCCATGGAAATCAAGCAAGCTACCACAAAAGTAGTCATCGATAGATGCTTTAAATTCTTGCTCCAAAAAATTGAGGCTTCAAATTACTCAATCAATGATCCAAAATTTGTCTCCTTGACTAGGATCTAAAAGTACCTAAACCTCTCAACAAAGAAGATCGTCCTTACTATTAAGAACCACATCAGCATTAAAACTCTAAAAATCAGCAGCATTAAGAATTTAAAGGACCACAGCCACAGAGTACTCACTTCCCACTTTGCTGTCCACCTGCTCGACCTCCATGCTGTCCCTATCCACCGAGCTTCCCTGGTTCGTCACTGCGGAGCTCTCCACTGTGTCCTCCGTGGGCGCCTTCGCTGCCCTCTCTGCCTGTGCCGCCTTCCTCTTCTCTTCCGACTTCCTCCTTTCCTCTGCCGCCGCCGCCGCCTTCTCCTCCGCCTCCACCTGCGCCCTGGCCGCCGCCACCATCGAGGTGACCTTGCTCACCACGGAAGGGTCGCGAAAGACGTCGGTGCGCCGCCGCACGACGTCGATGGCCGCGTTAAGGAACGGGAGCGCGCCTCCCTTCCGCTCGAGCACCGCCGCGAGGACCTCCTCGTCTCCATCTACGGCTGCCGCCGCCGGCTGCTGATGCCGCGGCGCCGCCTCGTCCTCCTGGAAGTCTGAGATGATCGCCATAAGCCTTTCGAGGGCTTCTGACTCTGGAAACGTGCAGGTCGAGATGTCAGATCAGATTCGAGGAAGGAAGCAACACACCGACGCGGGATGTGGAGGGGAAGAGGAGGGGATCGGGACCCCGGGATGGCGGCGCTAGGGTTTACCTGAGGGGGACGGCACGCGAGCGCGTCGCTGCTCTGAAGACGGTGCGGCTCTTCTAATCGCGCGCTTGGTGCGGCAAGAGGCTAATCGCGAGGGCCGAGGGTTTTGGATGGGGAGGAAGCTTGAGGCGGCGGCGGCGGCACCGGCCAATTTATGTTGAGTTCGAGTCGAGAGCCGAGACTCCAGAAACTCGGTGTTGGTCTAGAAGATTCCAGGTGCGTGTGGGTCGGTTACGGGTTACAGGGG